>CM046876.1:215458898-216102573 GCA_025667525.1 Glebionis coronaria | reverse complement strand
AGATTTGTTTAAAGTAGATGTCTTGGAGATAAGCAATCCATATTCTTACATGAAAGACAACGTGGGAGCGGAAGTATGTGGTGGTGGCTTAGTAGTGATCTCATAGTCATAGTGAAGAGGATGTTTGACTAGGAGACTCTTGATGTAGTTCAATTCCTCATAGATGTGAGCCATAGCAAGAGTTGATATTGACAACAATGACAATATGTTTCATGATGCATGACATTATCATGTGAGGGAGGAAGAACACAAGGCTAGTTGTGGAAGAGAAGAAGTTGTTGATCCCAAACTTAGATCGATTTGCTTTGTGTTAACGAGATTAGATCAAGTTAAACACTTAGAGAAACTTTTGTTGTATGAACAATTCAAGTATTATGCGGAATTAATACTTGAATGAAGAACAAGCAAAACAAGTAAACCAAACTTTCACTTTCGATTGATGATAAAACTTGCGTACAATGAAAGTGTAAAACATATATTCAACTAAAACCTAAAGGCCTCCTTTTATAGATTAAGGAGCCATGCACAAGAGTCTATGTATCAACTATTTTAGGTAAAGATAAACATAGGAAATACAATGTCGAACATATCTTTACTGGAAATACAAAACGTGTAGACTAAGTATTCTATCAGTGCTTGGACTTCTTTTTATCAGCGCTTGGATACTTCTTGTCAACGCCTGATCTGTCAGCGCTTGATTTCTTCCTATCAACGTCCAAATAACCCGTGTCAGCGTCTAAGTGTCTTGGCTCATTTTATTCCCAACAATCCTCCCCTAAACTTGATATCTACTCTAGTAATAAAGTTTCTGAATAAAAACTAAGTACAAGGAGGATTCTTACAAATACAAATCATTTGTTAATTAGGAAATAAATAAACCTAATTAAATGTTTGCCAACATCACTTGTATAATCTATTTGCAGTTATGTTGACACCATTTTCTTCAAAACTTCCTTAGACATGGGATATTCAGCATCCACAAGAAGATATTCTGATAACTTTGTAGTACTCAAATGCTAAACACCAGCTGTTGAATGTAGACGCCATTGGAATCCACTGATCTCATCAAAATCCAACCATATTGGATCTGCATCATTTGGCTCACACATTCTCTTGAATGTGGACCAAATCATTGTTCCATTGACTGAAATAGGTGCTTCACCCTCATACTTGGCCTTCATCAATACCCAAAGATCTACCAAGTATTCTTTATCCAGGCTTGCAAACAAAGAGATGACAGAAGTAAAAGTATGTACCTTCTTTCCATATCTGGTAATCATCCAGAACCCACTTACATCTTCTTAATAGTGAACTATAGGGTTTCTGGAATCAAAAGGTAATACCTCTACAATATGTGAAGCTTCAAAAGGTGAGAGCTTAATACTCCTTCTTATAACTGCTTCACTAGGATTCACTCTATCCAAAGCTGAGAACTCAATAGCAATTCCCTTCTTCACTGGCCTTGGTGTAATTGAAGCCTTTTGGATATGCATCTCTTCTTCAAGTTTTTCATTTCATTCATTAGAAAGAAGTCTGATAGTATTCTTCTCTTATACACGTGCCCATATAGGATAGGCACGAAACTCCATATCATCAAAGGACAAATCCTGCAATTTCTTGAAAGTCCGACCCCCTTGATGACATCTGAGAAGCATATAGTAAAGCTCCCTTCTATCCTTCTTAGTCTGTGAAAGAACCTTGCTAGCCTTATACTTCAATACTACCTTGCAATCTCTTTGAACTCTTAGAAGAATCACCAAATCCCAATTTTGATCTGAAATTGTCATGTCTGGATTCTCCATAACCTTATTCTCCCATGCAAAGTACATTCTTGGTACTTCAGGCATTTCATTATCTACCTGCATTTTCAACTCCTCAAGCATTTCCTTTGCCAACTCATCTCCATATTCCAGCCTCTCTGGATCTTCAATGATCATAACACTAGAATCTAAGCCTTCATCATCACTACCAACTTTTTCTATCTTTGTAGTAGTAGCCCAATCCTTTTCTTGTAGTTGTGCAACCAAAGCTTGATCAAACTTAATCTAGGCTTCGTTCTTCTTTGGCTTCTAAACTTCCTCCAAGATTCCTTTACCCTTGTCTAGTTCTCCAATGGTTGGTAAAGTACTTGGAGGGGTACCTGTGTAGAGACATCCTTAATGATAGCTGATGGTTGGGATACATCAACTATGTCTGCAAGTCTCTCACGTCCAAACTATGAGTGTCGACGCTTAATTTACTCTTGTTAGCGGGCTGAATCTGTGAACTGCTTCATCATTTCAGTAAAAGACAACTTTGTAGGAGTAACCAATGAAGCATCAAAACCTGGTTGCCTCTTTAAATCTGTAAGAGCCAAAGCTATACCCAAAGAATCACCAAAAGAAGTACCTTCTTGTGAGCCTTTGTCACTCGTATGGACCTGTTCATCCTCCGCCCTTGGAAGAATCCTCCTCCCTACGCCTAGAGGTAGAACCTTCCAAAATAACTATCCTCTCCCTCAATTGTTTTAGTTCAACGCCTTGTGACTTGACAATCTGTACAAGGTCTGAATTTTGATTTTGCAAGATAATGAAGACCGCCGTCAATTCTAAATTAGTGTAAGGTTCCAATCTGCCCTCCTCTAGAATTGGAATTTGACCTCCCAAAGTAGATTCATGAGGCATGTATGGGGGTGTTAATGATGTTAGGACTGTCTTGGCCTGCATCTAAGCTAGAACCAATAGTCCTAATCCCACCCATGTCACCAACCACACTTGTGGTAGTGGTGCTCTCTTTCACATTGCTAGGACCACTAGAGGAGAACACTCCAATAGTCCTTTGGGTTTTTACCAACCTATATTCTGGTGGTGTAGAAGAGGGAGTGGATTGAGGTTCTGTTTGAAGGTTAAGGGGTGTTTGGGTTTGTGGTAAGGTGGTGTCAGCGTCTGGATTTATAGTGTCAACGCTAACATTTAAAGTGTCAGCGTTGAATTGTTCTTGGTCAATGTCCATTTGCTGGGGTGAGGGAGGTTGTTCAGGCAATGGGTCTGGTTGAGGATGTGGGTGAGGGTTTGCTGCTTCAATAACAGCAAGCATGGCCTGGGTGAGGGGTAGGTATCTATAAGGTTCAAAGTTCATCTTTCCAAAAATTGCTTTCTTTTGAACAGGGATCATATAAAAATCATTGTGATCCCTATTGCAGTATGCTTGTAAATAAAAAACCATTTGCAAAAACCTTGGGTAAGCAAGAGTCATCTTGTTACCCTTATTATGACACATGCCATCAAAAATAATTTTTGAAAAGTTATACTTTTGCCTAGTTGCAATAAACACAATGGCACTCCCAATAGATCGGTTGATTTCATAGTGTGCAGTGCACGTGGGAATCAAACATTGAAGAATGACATGTATTAGGTACTTCCAAGCCGGGGGAAATTCCTGTTTGAATTTTTGTTTAAATGGCCTTCCTCAGGGAAAAGGATAACCCAAGGCTTGGATTCCTTGCTCTAGCTCTACAATGGGTAGGGTGGTTATACCATCTGCATCATTAAGATGCAAAGCTTGGCGAACCATAGCTTCAGTAACCACCCATGGAACCCCATGGACAATAGCAGTCAATGTAGTCACTTCATTAACTGTTGAGGAACTAATAGTGTTCCAAAACTGTTTAATGTGTGTGACAAGGATAAGAGGAGTATGTGAAAGTGCATACCTTAATAGGGACACATTCAAATACTCAACCATCTGAGTATATTGGGAAAACAGAGTATTATCAGCTTGTAAATAAGTTACCATGTTGTGTTGACTCCTGAACCCCAATTCCAAATCTGTAGGTTTAAACTTAGGTGCCATTGATATGAGAAAGCTGTGATAAAAGTTATGGAAGATGAAGGTTTAAGAAATTTTAGTTAGACAAGAATAAGCAATTACCCTGTTTAAATGAAATGAGCCAAATATATAGGAGAGGTGAAAATATGTGATTGGTCAAAACGTGAGGCAGTTATATTCAAAAAGGAATTATGAAAATCTTGAAAATATATAACTTATCTCAAACACTAATAAAAAGTTACCAACTCCTAATATTAAGGCCCATATTTTCGTCAAAAATAACAACTGGGTAGGACCTAATGTTTGTCAACGGTCAAAAACAACTTTTCAGTGCCCAACGGCTATATTCTTGTCAACGTTGGAAATTTGCCATGTCAGCGTTAAAATTGGTCTTATCAGCGTTTGGAAAGAAAAGTGTCAGCGTCCAAAAATAAAAATAATTAAATAGAAAAAGGACCTTAAGAAAGTAATTTATCCTAGTGAAGATAACTTATAGACTGAAAATCACTATAGGGTGACAAACACTGTCCAATCATGCACACTTGCTTAAGCAAGATAGACATAATTGCCCTCAAGTGTCCCTTGCTAACCAAAGTTCTTAACAATGATGTTATCTTATATAAATCCCTTGTACCTTCCTAGGTAAGCCCAATAAAAAAGTACCCAAGTCTCCCATCCGACCAAAACCAATTCTAGGCCAAAAAGTCTTGGCATCGTGCATAGTATATAAACTTTACATGCTATAGTGCCTCACGATTTAGAAAACTAAATCGTACTCACCAGTGGACACAATATAGAATTGTGATGAGAGTATTATAAGAATACCCAAAAATCTTAAAGGTTTCCTAAACCTCCCCTTAAACTATGATATACAAGGTTGCCAAAAATAAAATATGCAATAAAAATTTATGTCAAGATAGGAATGTAAACATTCCAACCATCATCCATAAACTTGAACACACCCCTAGTAAGCTCCAAAGATCGGTAATTTGTATCCATTTGTACAATGCTCATAATGCCTACATAATTAGATCAAAAACCACAAAACTAACATATTGTTGTTACCGTCCATTTTAACACTTACCAGCGTTAAAATAACCTTTGTCACCGTTAGAAAAATAAAGTGGAAAACCTAATTTTTGTACAAAGACCAATAACAGTGCATATCATGTACATACATTTACAATAATCTCCAAAAACACATTTTAGGTAAGATTGATCATTCTAATACTTGTTACCAAGTATTGAAATCTCCCAGCATCAAACGGTTTAGTTAACAAATCTGCCACATTTTCTTCTGTGTCAACCCTATCTGGTTGTATTAAACCTTTTTCAAAACAATCTCTTATAAAAATGATGTCGAATTTCTATGTGTTTTTATTTTAGAATGATGTTCAGGATTCTTAATAATGTATAATGTACTGTTATTGTCTACAAAAATCTTGGTATGCATAAAATTATACCCATAATCCAACAGTTGGTTCTGAATCCATAAGACTTGTCCACAACAAGCAGCTACAGCTACATATTCTGCTACAGTTGTAGAGTTGGCCACCACTGTTTGTTTCTTGCATTACCAAGATATCAATCTACTCCCAAGAAATTGGCATCCTCCAGTTGTGGATTTCTATCAAACTTGTCACCCTCATAATCACTATCTAAATAACCAATAAGCTCCAATGGAGAATCCTTTGGATACCATGAATCCCAAGGTGGGATAGCACCTAAGGTATCTAAAGATCCTTTTGACAACATGAAGATGACACTCTTTGGGAGTCACCTGATGGTGTGCACATGCACACACAGCAAACATGATGTCAGGTCTAGAAGCTGTAAGATACATCAATCATCCAATCATTGATCTATAATGCCTGACATCCACCTCTTTTCCATCTCCAATCTTTCCCCAAGGGTGTTCCCTATCCATGGGTGTGCTAGCCCCTTTTTCATGTGGAGAAAAGCCAAACTTCTTCAAGATTTCTGCTACATACTTGTCTTGAGAGATAAAGATACCATCTTATTTCTGTTGAACTTGTAAACCTAGAAAGAAGTTCATCTCTCCCATTGCACTCATCTTGAATTTTAATGTCATGAGCTTGGAAAAGTATTCACTCGTCTTTGGACTTGAAGAGCGAAAGATGATATCATCCACATAGACTTGAACAAGTAGAAAGTCCATACAAATTTTCTTGGTAAATAAAGTCTGATCTATAGTGCCCCTCTTAAATCCCTTTTCCACCAGATAGGTGGAAAATGTTCCATACCATGCTCTTGGGGCTTGATGAAGTCCATACATTGCTTTCTTCACTCTATACAATTTGTCTGCATGTTATGAATCTTCAAAACGAGGAGGCTGTATTACATAAAACTCCTATGCAATTATGCCATAAAGAAAAGCACACTTCACATCCATTTGATAAACTGTGAAGCCCATGCAAGAAGCATAGGCTAGGAAAATCCTTATTGCTTTAATCCTTGTAACATGTGCAAAAACCTCTTCATAGTCTAATCCCTTCCTCTTGTGTATAGCCTTGAGCAACCAAACGTGCCTTGTTTCTGATCACAATCCCTCTTTCATCCTTCTTGTTTCTAAGAACCCATATTGTCCCAATAGGTCTGACATATCTTGGACAGTCCACTAACTCCCAAACATCTTGAATAGCAAATTGATGAAGCTCATCCTGCATTGCTTCCACCCAACTTGGTTCTTTGAGAGCATTAAAAATCTTCTTAGGTTCCTGTTGTGACAGAAAACAAGAAAACAAACATGCCTGTATAAGAGGGGTATCAACCTTCTTGTGAATATTGGCAATAAATCCTCCTTGATTCTGATGAGACCTTCTTGTTTGAACAGGGGACAACACATCACCAATGATTAGAGAAGGAGGATGATTTTTGATAGTAGATGTAAGTGTTCCTCCTTCAATATGTGTGTTGTCTTCAATCTCAGTCTCCATGTTGCCAATATCATCTTCGTATTCTCCTCCATCATCACCAGAATGAACCTCTTCATGAACTATGGAAGGTTCAACTTGTTCAAAAACATTGAAAGAGAATAAATGGTCAAATGAATTTTCAGTGTTTGAGCCATCAACGCCTGAATTGGTCCTGTCAGTGTTTGAGCCATCAACGCTTGATTTTCCTTTGTCAGCGCTTGAAGATTCATGCATGTTTTCACCAACTGGTTTTTCTTGTGGACCAGCTTTCTCTTTTCCAGCAGCAGCAGTAGTAAATCCATCAGTCCATATAGGAATGGTAAAATACTCAAGTATGGAATCTGATTTGACTGCATGTGATCCTTCTTCCTTGTCAACCTGTTTACCTACAATTTCAACAATAGGTTCTTCCACAATATTTGAATCCCTTTTCACAATGTCTCGATTAGTAACAGGCATATAATTCAAGGTTCTAGACAAAGGGTCTAAATCAAAGAACCAATTGGGTCCACTCTCAGGATCACTAGGTTTACTCTCTAAGAACTTAACATGCACCTTTTCAAGTATACGTTTTTCTTCCTTAATGTAAACCCTATATCCTCTACTCTGCACTAAATAGCCCATAAAATAGCCTTCATCACCTTTAGCACTAAACTTTCCTAAGGCATCACTAGTATCTAATATCACTACATGACATCCAAAGGGTTTATGAAAACCAATATTAGGTTTCCTATTCCAAAATAGCTCATAAGGTGTCTTATTATGGATTTTGTTGATCAATGCTCTATTCTGAACATAGCAGGCTGTATTCACAGCCTCAGTCCAAAAATCAATGGTGAAATGAGCATCAACCAACATTTTCCTAGCTGCTTCTATGAGTGTTCTATTCTTCCTTTCAGCCACCCCATTTTGCTGTGGGGTTCTAGCTATGCTAAACTGCCTAGTAATTCCTTTATTGACACATAAGTCATCTATCAATTTGTTTCTAAACTCACCACCATTATCACTTCTAAGTATTTTAACCTCATTACCTATTTTCTTTTCAATTTGGGTAATAAAGTTAATCAAAACTATGGCAATTTCACTTTTTAAGGCCAAAAAGAAAGTCCAAGTAAATCTAGAAAAATCATCAGTTGTGACAAAACAAAAAGATTTACCATTTAAACATTCTATATTAGTTGGACCAAATAAGTCCATATGTAGCAAGTGAAGTGGTTTAGAACTAGAGGGCACAAGTTTAGACTTAAAGGAGACTTTGTGTTGTTTGCCTTTAAGACATGCAACACAAGAATAATCATTGTGGAAAGCCATTTCAGGGAAACCATCAACTAAACCATGTCTCACAAGTTTGTTTATGTTCTTAAAGTTTATGTGCCCTAACCTTCTGTGCCATAGATTACTTTCATCAACTGAAGCCTTAGCCTATAGACATGACAAATTATTATTCATCCTAATTCCATTAAGATTTACATTATAAATGTCCTTACGCCTAGGTGTTCTATAATCAATAAACTTCTCATCAGGCATCTTAAAGTATTTGTTTAACACCAAGCATTCAGTATCAGTGAAATAAACCTTGTTCTTGTTAACACAGACTTGTGATACACTAAACAGATTATAATCAAGTTCTTTTACCAGAAATACGTTTTCAAAATGCAAATTTTTGGTGATAAGAGTGCCTTTGCCAGAAATTGTACCATATCCTCCTCCAAAGTACACTTTGTCACCATCTTTAATGGGGATAAAGTTGGTCAAATAATCTTCCTTCCCCGTCATGTGCCTAGAGCATCCACTGTCCCAATATCCATAATCATTTACCTGCTTTTGAATGCCCTGCACATAAAGAAAACAAATTAGTTTTCTTTGGGAACCCAAGCATGAGCAGACTTGGATTCATTTGTTTGTTAAACAAGAACATATTTAGTCCTTATAACAACCCCTTGTTCATACCTTTGAGGATTGGACACCCAGTTAACCCCAATTGGTTTAGTTATGACCTTTGAAATATAATGAAATCTGTTACAGGTCATAGAAATCCCATCGAATTAGGGTTTTGGTCTTGTTTGGGTCTCCATGTGAAACTAGATGAAGCTTTAGACCCCTTTCCCTTTGGCTGCAAGTACTTGTTATTACCTGGTCTAACAACGTTAGAAACATTCCTGCCAGCGTTAAAGTTGTTCTTGTCAGTGCTGAAATTGTGCTTATCAGTGCCAAAATTAGGGTTTGCTACAGGAACCCATTGATTGTTAGACCATGTATTGGTCTTTTGAAAAGGCCTTTGTCCATGAGTATTCGACCCTTTAGTAAAGAATGGAGCTGGTCTAGTAACTTGTGGACTTTGTTGGACAAAAGGTCTAGGTTTGACCATGGATGACTTATTGTCAGTGTTAACTTTTGAAGCACTGACACATTTATAAGCCAAATGAGAAAAACTCCCACAAATATAACAAGCTTTTCTAGACATAACCGTAGGTCTAGATGAAAAGAACCCTGTCCCATTATCACTAACTTAGCTTTGTGGTGACCTAGGTTTCCTATACATTTCTGCATACTTAATACTAGGTTTTCTATTACTAGATGAGCCAAGGTCAACAGGTTTTCCAGTAGAAGGGTTGGTCACAATTATAGGTGTAGACTCATTTGGACTCTCACTAAGCATTCCACCCTTAAAAAAAATTGTAGGATTGGCTTTCTTCCATTGTTCTAGGTCAGTCACTTCCTGCTTATACTCCTCTACTGGAGTAAGAACTCTTGGTGGAGGAATGAATTCCTTTTCTTGGAGTTCTGGTATACCAATCCAAGATAAATCCTTTCTCAGGACACCATGAAAGTTTCCAGCAGGTGGTGGAACATCAGCATACTCTTTCATCCCAATCCCAGTCATATCCCTAGAGTCTCTTTGCTCACTTACACATTTTTCTAGGGTTTGAGAAGCTTTATCAAACTTTTGAATTTTAAGCCCTACATTCTCTTTGTTTTTAATGGCCTCATCTAACTTAGCTTGTATGACTCCTTTGGATCTCTCCAGTATGTCCATAAGGTCAACACTAACTTTAAGGTCATGAGACAAAACATTACTTTAATCTTTTAGTTCAAGCTCCAGTTTCTTATATTCTGATACAGTCTTTTCAGTTTGAACAAGTGCCATTTGATATTTAGATAGCTTGCACTTTTCATCAAAACATCTGATTTTAACTTTAAAATTTCTTTGTTAAGTTTTTAAGTGTTTAAACGACAACTTTTACTATAGAAAGCATCATCATATACCTCATTGTTGTTGGGAATAAAATTAGCTAAGTCCCTAGACGCTGACAAGAGGAACTTGGACGCTGACAAGAGTAAACGAGGCGTTGACAAGATGAGACGTTGATAAGAATTATCAAGGCGCTGACAAGAAGAATCTTAACACAAAGACAAGGACTAAATCTGCCAATGATGAATTCTTCAAGCTGGTGGACAAAATATGATGATAAGAATTCAGAATATAATCTTAATGTTTAAAAAGATTTAGTCAATATGTTATTTGAGTATGTTTATCTTGTGTCTCTTCCTAAAATAGTTGATCTTAGCTTCTTGTACAAGGATCCTTAAACCTATAAAAGGAGGCCTTAAGGTTAGACATAAGACACATCTTTTTCACACATTTCCTCCACATATCTCATAACACTTTCATTGTAATCATTCATTGATATTATTAATCAAACAGAAAGTTTGCTTTACTTTGTTTTGTTCTTTGTTCTAAGTGTTAAATTCCGCATAACACTTAGTTTGTTCAATACAACAAAGTTTCTCTACGTGTTAAACTTGATTTAATCTCGTTAACACAAAGCTATATCGATCTAAGTTTGGGATCAACAAGTGGTATCAGAGCTTGTTGAGAAACTTTGATTTGAAGAACGAGATCCAATACTGTGAGGTGAACCAGGCTAAGGAAGAAGGTGAAGAAGATTCTGATGATGTTTTCAGTTAAGGCCACGCCTACTTCAAGATCCACAAGTTCCAGTTCTTCTTCATGTTCTGATAATGAGGTATGTAATGACTCTTCTTGTAGGTTAAATACTAAAAGACTTAACAAAGAGGTTTTAAGATTGTTAGGAGATGTGAGTACTGAGAGATGCAAGTTGTCTAACTATCAACTTGCTCTTACTCAAACTGAAAAGACTGTGTCTGAGTATAAGAAAATGGAGTTTGACCTAAAAGATCAAATCAATATTTTAAAACATGATTTAAACTATAGTATGGATATTAGAAACATCATGGAGAGAGTCAATGCTGAATTACAGGCTAAGTTAGATGAGGCTATCAAAAATAAGGATAATGTAGACCTTAAAATTCAAATATTTGATAAAGCCTCACAAAACCCTAGAAAAATGTGTTAGTGAACAAAGGGATTCTAGGGATATGACTGGGATTGGGATGAAAGAATATGTTGTCGTTCCACCACCTATTAGGAACTTCTATGGTGTCCATAGAAAGGATCTCTCTTGGACTGGTATTCCAGAACTCCAAGAAGAGGAATTTATTCCTCCACCTAGAGTCCTTTCTCCAGTTGAGGAATATCAACAAAAGGTTATTGGCCTAGAAGAGTGGAAGAAGGTGATGAGACTGCTTTTATACATAGTCTCATCGTCCAAATCGGGCTTAAAATGCATTAAATATCATTAAAACTGCCAAATATACGCTCGTGCTTGTTGCTTGTGTATTTTAGGTACGGATATTGAGGAAATGACAAAAAGATCACAAGAATCAATCAAAAACGAACACGGGAAACGAAGCCGCACAATGAACCGGGCCCAAGAATGGAATTTCCATAAATGACCTTGAAGAATTGAAGATTGACAAGAATGGTCCCTCAACTTTAGAAGACTTGTCATTTTATACCCCTGTAAATCCTCAAAATTACTTGTGGGTCCCTAAAATATCAAGATTGTACAAGTTCAGCCCTTGAAGTATGAAGAATTTACATTTGAAGTCCTTGTATTAAGTTTGAAAACTTAATTGTACCAAAAGTGACAAGTTTGCAAAGTTGTTATAAAGGGAATGAAAGTTGTTGCCATTTAAAACAAAGTAAAAGAAGGAAAGGAGTCCACGGACTGATTTTGCCAGACATAAAAACTCCACCCACCAATCCCCTCCTTACACGTCACTAAACCCACCCATTTACCAAACCCTTTACCCGACCCAACCCGTCCAACCCACAACCCACTAGTTGATTATTAAACTGGTCAACCAGTCAAACCCCTAATCCCTTCCCTCCTTAACACCAGTTTAAAAACTTAATCCCCAAAAACAGATCAAACTCACCCTCCTAAACACCACATAAACCCATAAACCCTAATTTAATTTACCCACTAAACCAAAGGGGTTTTGACCCAATGTTTCCAGAACGATAATTGACCATCCCCTAGTCAAAACCCACCAACAAAATCCCCACCCCGTGACCCCCATGTGGCCCCCCATTGTCCCCTGCTACACCTAAAATGGCAATAAACGAATTTTTCAGAGAATCAACGTCTCCAAGCATTCTACTTGGTCCCCAAGGACTGATAAACGTCCAGGATCATCCAACAACAACTGGCATGTCACATGGACGATTTTTGACCAATTTGAAGACTAAAGACCAAGGACATTTTAGGGCTTTTATGTATTAGGTTTTAGCTTCTAGTTTCTTCTTTCTAGTGCTATATAATGAGACGCATGTGTCCATTATACGTTGTTCCAGATTTTTACTCAAGCACTTATAATCTTTTTTTTAAATATTATAAAGTTTGTATTTTTGGTTAAATTGTGATTCCTTTTATTATTTTTAAAATTTGGTGTATGCTTGAGAATCTGAGTTCCATTTATTTGGTGATACAATTTGAGGTTTCAGTTTTCAAAGGTTTCAAAAAGTTTTTTTTTTAAGGTTTTCAGAAATCCAAGGTTCATGAAGTGAAAGTGGAGTGGATCATTGGATTACTGAAGTTGTTACTTGTTTCAGAAGTTGTTCATTGGTTCAAAGTTTGTGAAAAAGGTTTGAAAGGTTTTAAAAAAATTCAGAAAGTTGGTATTTTTGTTCTATTTTCTTTCTTAGCAGGGAATCCATTGGAGCTTGTTTTGTCCAAGAGATCTGCACAGACGCGGGTCTGTTTGGAGGTGGCTAAGCAGCCATTGAGGGACCTGGATGTAGGTCCCTCTAGGTAAATCCTTGTTTCTCATTTTTCAATTTTCTTATTTGGTGTCCATGTGATTTGGTAAGAAAGTTGTTCAAGTGTTGATTTTAAGGGTTGAATAGGTGCATTTTAGGATTATATACATGTTAGAAGTAGATGTAATCAGTTTGGTTTGATCTTGCTTTGATTTGGTTTGAAAAAAAAGTAGTTATTGAAATATTAAGGGGTGTTTGGATTTGTGTTTTAGGCAGAATTTATGACAAGTTCTTGGTTTAAAACTTATCTAGACATGTTTGTAATGATAGTTTAGGGTGATATTGGTCATAAGGTTTCAGTTTGTTGGAGTTTTAATCAAATTTGCATGCTAAAATATTGAAAATAGCATAAAATCAGTTAAGTGCCCTAGTGACTGTTTATTGTAGATTTGGCTCACCAAGTCTTGAAATCTGTTAGGGTCAAGTGATTAGTAGGATTGTGTATTGCCTATTTGCCATTTGGTTGGACTAAGTACAAGATTTGAGCCATTGAAATTCGTTTTTGTGCATGTAGAAAAGGGGGTACTGTTCATCAGAAACATATAGCATTCATCAGTAACATGTTGTGCTCATTGTGTGGAAATTTGTGAAGTACTTGCTTGTTTTTTGTGTTTAATTTGACTCCTTATACTCAACTGAGTATAAGGGTGCCTATTTGTCCAAAATAAGCACTCATAATAAGCTTTCCTAAGCTTATTGCTCAACTGAACAAAAATTAACACTACCAGTGGGAACTGCTTTCCCACTGTTAGCACATCTTTTGCCACTACTATACAAACAGACAAAAGTCTTTGACATGTCACTTTCAGAAACTTTGGATTTTTGTCTTTTGTGAACTTAATCAAGAGTTAGGGTTTCAAATTTGTTTCAGTATTTTTCTTATTTAAATTGGGATTTTTCTGTTTAATTAGAATTTTTATTACTGTTCATTTAGTATTTATTAGGTTAAATAGCATTTTTAATTAACTTTTTATATTTCTGTTTTTGGCATTTAGTGCCAAAAATCAATATTTTTCAGTTTCAACATTTTTCTTTTATTAAGAAAAACATTTTAAGATTTTTAGTTAAAAAAATTTTCACTGTTCACTCTTAAATTATTTTTTAGAATTAAATTAGTTTAATTAGGGTTTTAATTTAAACTGTTTTTATCTTTTAGTGAAAAATTTAATATTTTTCAAACTTTTTTAATTTTCTACTGTTCATTAGAGTGAAATAGGATTTTTAAAATTGGTATTATTTTTAGCATTATTTTATTATTTTTTATAATTATTTTAGTTTTAAAATAGTTTTTAGTGATTTAAAAATAGAAAAATAGTTTTTAAAAATTAGGAAAAATACTTTTTAGTCTTTAGATAATATAAGTAAGTTATCTGTTCAATAAACTAATATTTTGGACATTTTGATTAATTATATTTAATTTTAGGGCTTTAATTAGCATTTAAAATTGAATATTTAATTAATAAAAGGTTTTAAAATATTTTTATTGGATTTTTATTCTTATTTATATTATTTTAGACTACTTTTAGCTTTTAATTAATTTTTAGGTTTAAAATTTTTAATTTTGTAGTTTTTACGGTTTTACGTGAGCGATCCTTTCGTCTTAGCTCGATCCGTCTTCGTAACCGTCATTCCCTTCTAATCTCATTTCTTTCTTTCTTTTTCAATCATATAATCAATAATCATTTATCATCTCTTAACACAACGCACTTGCCTCCTCGAGAACGAACTCACTTTTAGGGTCATTCACACACGGTTTTCCTAAATCGTCGTGCTTACTTGCCTTTTTTGCTCTCTTTTCCTAAAGAGTAGTAAAATCACTACAATCATTTTTGGCGCCGCTGTCGGGGAGGCGTGTTGTGTTTTGATTGAACAATTGTTGTTTTTATACTAACCATAATTAGTATTTGTATTAGTAGCAGTCTACTAATACGTATTATCGGTTTTTCGTTTTTTTTTGTGAATACTATTACTATATTGTATACGTAGAACAATAAATTTACAAGTACTCCAAATACGTGAGAAATCACAACCTTGACTTGGGAGGTCATTACCCAATCATTGTATTCGAATCTCAAACCAAAGAAAAAGGCAAAAATAGATAAATACTTTCGTGAAGCTCGATTTTGAAAAATACAAACTATAAGGTGGGTATAAGGCGGTTGTATTTCACGACCTAAAGGAAAAAAGGCTCTTAAGTGCTTCGCGCCGCCTCGTTTCCTCCGCTTGCTTGTGCGTATTTTGAGATTGAGAGCTAATCGAGGGTTTTGCCGCCCAAAGTATTACTAAGTATCATATATATTTTCTTGGTTTCATTTGATTA
Source organism: Glebionis coronaria (assembly GCA_025667525.1). Lineage (NCBI taxonomy): Eukaryota > Viridiplantae > Streptophyta > Magnoliopsida > Asterales > Asteraceae > Glebionis > Glebionis coronaria. The sequence continues at coordinate 216,087,323 of CM046876.1, read as the reverse complement.
AACCCTCTTGAACGATTTGGTGTTCCACCATTGTTCTAAAGTCATCGAAGGCATTCACTTCACGTGATCGTTTTCATTCCTTGAGGCTTCTTTAATCGAGAGATTTGATTAAGGAGGAGATTTGTAGATTTTGGTCTACCTAATACATTCCACAAAATCCAAAAAAAGTAAAAACAATCAAAAACCACAAAAAAATTGAAAAAGTAAAAACACCAAAAAGAATCTTCTTTGCTCACCCTCTCGTTGTACGTGACGTTTATGCAAACTCGCTCCAAAGCAAGACGTGCTCGTAAACGAAGAAACAAATCAACCACTCCTTCTAGCGAGGAGTCTCCTATTGACGAACCCATCGTAGTGAAAGAAGCACCCATGGCTAATCGAACTATGATGGAATTGCTTCAAGCACCCACCGAGGGTTATGGAGAAGCGATTGTGATTCCCGCTATCCTTGCGGAGAATTTTGAGGTTAAGACGGGTTTGTTGTCTATGATTCAAAACAACAAGTTTCGAGGTGACTAAAAGGACAACCCTCATAACCACATTCGCCAATTTAATCGCCTCACCGCCACTTGCAAGTTTAAGGACGTCTCTAACGACTCGATTAAGATGATGCTTTTTCCGTATTCCTTAGCGGGGCCCGCAAAAATTTGGTTAGAGAAAGAGCCACCCAATTCTATATTGACGTGGAAGGATCTCGTTTCAAAATTCGTGAACCAATTTTTTCCGCCCTCTAAGACTACGCATTTGAAAAACGAGATTTCAAAGTTTTCACAAGAGTATAATGAGAGTTTTCAACGGCTTGGAATAGGTTTAAGGAAATGTTGCACGAATGTCCTCATCATGGTTTTTCCGACTTGCATCAAATTGACACGTTTTACAATGGCTTGAACGATCATGAGCGTGATTATCTTAATGCCGCCGCGGGTGGTAATTTTTTGTGTAAGACGGTCGAGGAAGCATTGTTAATCACTGAGAATAGGTCTAAGGTCTATAGTCCTCGTAGCACGTCGAGTGTTCGTAAGACTTCGTCTTCGCCTTCACCTTCATTGTCACACACCGTTGATGCTTGCCAAATCGAGGCTAATTTGGAGAACAAGATTTTTGATAAGCTTAAGGGATTGTTAATTGAGTTCAAAGTTGGTGAACAACCCACTCCCGCTACGGCTAAAGCGGTTGAGGTTTCTTGTATGTATTGTGGTGGAGCTCACGATTACTCCGAGTGCATTACCAACGCTGGTAACTCTTCGAGTGCCTTCGCGGCCGCGGGAACTTATAACCAAAACGGTCAAGTTCCCCGCACTAATCAATTGACTCCACCGGGTTTTCCACCAAATCAAAATGCTAACAATTATCGAAACAATCAAGTTGGTTACCAAAACAATCAAAGGAACAATTACAAGGGTAATAACAACTATGGGAATCAAGGAAGTAGTAGCCAATTGCAAAATCAAAACCAAAACCGTAATTTTCAAAACACAAGTCAAGTTCTTCAAAATGTTTACACTAAATAACTTCCAATGGACTTTTTGAATTACGCTACGGCAAATGATAAGATTTTGGAAAACATTCAAGAGCAATTGGCTAGTCAAGCTAGGGACACGGCTAAAAACACCAAGGAGTTAGCTAATTTTGTGAAGGAAAATCTTAACATGAGAAATGAGTTAAAAATGATTTTGCTAATCAAATTAGAGGTCAAACAATAAAATTGAACAAAGTCATGCCAGGCTTGAACAAAGAATTGACCAAAAAGCCGCTAGTCAAGATGTTAAGCTTAATGCTATTTTAGAAGCCGTCATGGGGAACAAAGCCTCTACTTCGAGAAGTTTGCCTAGTAACACTGTTTCAAATCCGAAGGGAGAGATGAAAGTGATTACCACACGAAGTGGTAAGGCACTTAAAGAACCGACTCCTCAACCAATTACTCCAATGGTGGAGGAAATTGAGGAAGAACCCGAGGTGGTGGTCGAAAAGGAGCATATCTCAAGCCCACAAACTACCGCTCATGCCACACCTACGGTTGACCCTTTACCAACATTGGAACCCGAGATTCCAAAGGCTATGCCTATGCCCCAACCCACACCACCCTTGCCTTACCCATCAAGACTTAGGAAGGAAAAACGACAAGAGCGCGACAACTACCAATTTGAGCTTTTTATGAAAATGTTTCGCGAGTTGCACCTTAATGTGAGTTTCGCCGATGCTTTGGTCATGATGCCTCGATTCGCGCTAACTTTAAGAGTATGTTGAACAACAAGGAGAAATTGCATCAATTGTCTAGTTGTTCGTCGGTTTATCTTAATCGCATACCTCAAAAAGTCGGTGATCCCGGTAAATTTTTGATCCCTTGTGCAATTCAAGATATGGAAGAATGCTATGCCTTGGCCGATCTTGGTGCTAGCATTAATTTGATGCCACTTGCAATCTTTAAGTCGATCAATCTTCCTAATCTTACTCCTTCACTAATGTCTATCGAGATGGCCGACCATTCTACGATTCGTGCATGTGGTTTGGCGGAAGACGTTTTTGTGAAAATGGGGAAGTTCTACTATCCCGTAGACTTTATCGTCGTTGATATCCCCACGGATCCTCAAGTTCCTCTTATTTTAGGTCGTTCGTTTTTAGATACGTCTATGGCTTTAATTGATGTTCATGCTAGAAAGATCACCTTACGTTTCAACGACGAGGAACTTGTTATAAACGCAACTCAAAATTCTCAACTTTCTCATGTTTATTCTGTTGCTACCATAAACCTCGTTGATATGATCGACGTGGTTTGCGAGGAATTTTCACAAGAAGTTCTAGGGTTTGGCGATGAAGAAACTAGTGGCAATCCCACTATGTTAGATCCAATTCTTGATAATTCGACACCAACCTTCACTCCATTTGAAGGTGGTGGTTTTACGTTGGAAGAATGCAATGTTCCACGTACTTGTGACGAAGACCTCGACAACGATGAGGACTTCTCGATTATCAAAGATTTTCTTAACGATTTCCCATTTCCTCCACCCGAGGAGGTTATGAGTATCGAGCCCAAATCTTCACTTGAGGAACCACCTATCCTTGAGTTGAAAGATTTACCTCCTCACCTCGAATATGTCTATTTGGAGGAGGACGACAAGTTGCCGGTTATTATTGCGAAGGAACTTTCGAATGATGAAAAAACCGCACTTGTCGTTGTTCAAAAGGATCACAAAGGGGCGATTGCGTGGAAGTTATCCGACATTAAGGGAATCGATCCCAAGTTTTGTACCCACAAAATCTTAATGGAGGAAGATTTCAAGCCCACAATCCAAAGTCAAAGGAGGGTGAACCCCAAAATTCACGACGTCATCAAAAAGGAGGTCCTTAAACTCCTTGACGCGGGAATGATTTACCCTATTTCCGATAGCCCTTGGGTGAGTCCTATTCATTGTGTCCCTAAAAAGGGAGGGACGACCGTTGTGCCAAACGATGCCAACGAGTTAATTCCCACTAGACTCGTGACCGGATGGAGAGTGTGCATTGACTATCGAAATTTGAATGAAGCCACTCGAAAAGACCATTTTCCCTTGCCCTTCATGGATCAAATGTTGGAGCGTCTTGCGGGAAACGATTTGTATTGCTTTTTAGATGGTTTTTCCAGTTACTTCCAAATTCCCATCGATCCTCGTGATCAAGAAAAAACTACGTTTACGTGTCCATATGGAACGTTTGCCTATCGTAGAATGCCATTCGGACTTTGCAATGCACCGGGAACCTTTCAAAGGTGCATGATGGCTATTTTTCATGACATGATCGAGAAGACGATGGAAGTCTTCATGGATGACTTTTCTGTGTTTGGTGATTCTTTCACTTCGTGTTTGTCGAATCTAGAGAGAATGTTAAAACGATGTGAGGAAACCAACATTGTGCTCAATTGGGAAAAGTGTCATTTTATGGTTAAGAGTGGAATCGTCTTAGGGCACAAGGTCTCGAAAGCGGGGATTGAGGTAGATCAAGCTAAGGTAGACGTCATCGCCAAATTACCTCATCCCAAAACCGTTAAGGGAGTTAGGAGTTTCCTAGGCCACGCGGGCTTTTATCGTCGATTCATCAAGGATTTTTCAAAGATCTCTCGACCCATTACACATCTTCTTGAAAAAGAGGCACGACTTGTCTTTGACGAAGATTGTGTACGAGCCTTTGAAATCCTTAAGAGGAAACTTACCGAAGCTCCCATTCTTGTTGCTCCCAATTGGAACCTCCCCTTTGAACTAATGTGTGATGCTAGTGATTACGCTATTGGGGCCGTTTTGGGGCAACGTCATGATAAGCACTTCTTGCCTATTCACTATGCTAGCAAGACGATGACCGAGGCTCAACTAAAATACACTACAACGGAAAAGGAGTTCCTTGCAGTGGTGTATGCATTTGAGAAGTTCCTACCTTACCTCGTCTTGACGAAATGCATAGTGTATACGGACCATTCAGCTATTAAGTATCTTATGGTAAAGCAAGATGCTAAGCCTAGATTACTTCGTTGGATTCTCCTCCTTCAAGAATTTGATCACACCGTCGTTGACAAAAAGGAGCCGAGAATCTAGCGGCCGATCATCTTTCTCGTTTGGAAGATCCTCACCAAAGTGTTTACGAGCCGAAGGAAATCACCAAAACATTTCCGCTCGAGACACTTGGTGTAGTGAATTCTAAGCTTGATTCTTCTACCCCATGGTTTGCGGATTTTGCAAATTACCATGCGGGAAACTTCATCATTAAGGGTATGACGACTCAAGAAAAACGAAAATTCTTTCGTGACGTCAAGTTCTACTTTTGGAACGACCCTTACTTGTTTTGAACTTGTGCGGATCAAATCATCCGACGTTGTGTATTTGGCACCAAAGCTTCTAACATCCTTAGAGCTTGTCACGAGGGACCCACGGGTGGTCACCACGGTGTTAATCTCACGGCTAAAAAGGTGTTTGATGCCGGCTTCTTTTGGCCTACTATTTACCGAGATGCACAAGATCTTGTGAAGTCGTGTGATGCATGCCAACGACAAGGAAAAGCCTCACAAAAAGATGAAATGCCACAAAATATCATTCAAGTGTGTGAGATCTTTGACGTTTGGGGTATAGACTTTATGGGGCCGTTCCCATCATCTCGTGGTAATAAGTACATCCTTGTTGCGGTTGACTACCTTTCTAAGTGGGTGGAGGCAAAGGCCTTACCCACCAATGATGCTCGTGTGGTAGTCAAGTTTTTGAAAAGCTTGTTTTCTCAGTTTGGAACCCCTCGTGCGATCATAAGCGATCGTGGAACCCATTTTTGTAACGACCAATTCGAAAGGGTCCTAAGGAAATATGGGGTTACACATCGGCTTTCTACGGCTTATCACCCACAAACGAGTGGGCAAGTCGAGGTTTCAAACCGAGCGTTGAAGAGGATCTTGGAGAGATCCGTTGGGGAAAACCGACAATCATGGTCAGATAAGTTGGACGATGCTTTATAGGCCTTTAGGACCTCTCATAAGACACCCATTGGGTGCACTCCCGATAAGCTTGTGTATGGAAAGAATTGTCATTTGCCTATCGAGTTAGAACACAAGGCTTATTGGGCCCTAATGCATTGTAATGATGATATGGAGACCGCGGGAAAACACCGGAAAATGCAATTAAATGAATTGGATGAATTGAGGGACATTGCTTATGAAAATTCATTGATTTACAAAGAAAAGACTAAAAAGTTGCATGATTCTAAAATTAAAAACCGGGTTTTTAACATTGGGGATCAAGTTTTGCTTTTTAATTCAAGATTGAAAATCTTTTCCGGTAAATTGAAATCCCGTTGGTCCGGTCCATTCACCGTGACTCAAGTGTTTCCGTATGGGAGCATCGAGCTAGCTCAAGATGATGGTCCTAACTTCAAGGTGAATGGACATAGGTTGAAGCACTACTTTGGCGGGGAAGTTCCATCCTTGAACTACCTCGACCAAGTCACCTTCCCCAATGATAATTAGTATTGAGGGGATCGAGTCGAGCTCATGACTCGGTAATCAAAAACGAGGTGCCTCGTGGGGGAGTCCCATGCTTATCCCATGAACATATTATCGCTTTCTAATGTAGTTAACGTGTGGGGATTTGTGCCCTTCCAACCTTTGTTCCGTGGTTGTTTGTGCATTGTGGTTTTTAGATCATGATCTTCACGATTGGAGCCTCTCGTGTTCGTTTTATGGGAGCACTCGATCGTTTGCTTTAGAGACTTTCTCAATATCCAAATGATATATCCTTTGATGTTCTAACCTTAGGTTATTATCACACTTCATAAACGGCTATTAATTTATTGGTTACACCCTTTCCATGCTAGATTAGGCATTCGACTACGTCTCTAGTATGGGGGTGTTGGCACCCCTAGACTCAAAACATTTAGGACAATGTTTAACTTTCGTATGGGGAGGTGAATAGATACTTGCCTTGCCAAACCTTCACGCTTTCCAAAGTTTATCTTTTTGTTTATCGTTTTTGTTGCAAAATAAGGCTAAAAATGGCCAAATTTTAAAATTTTTCTCATGTTTTATATGTGTTTGAAGACATGAATGTAGGTTTTCCGATGGCGAGAATAAGATTAATTTTTGACTCGACCGTGCGTATTGAACACTTAGCTTTGATTCCTTAACTCACATTAGGCTAAGTCTCTTAAATGAGGACGAGAAATGATATGGTTAATTATAAGTTACTATGCTAAACGTAGAGTATTCGTATTCTTTCAAAAACTCATGTGTTCTCGTTGTTTGCTTATTCTCCCTTCGCATGTAAATATTTTTTGCTTAATAAATATTGACTTAGCGGTTTAATTAGGATTGTTGGGTTTCTAGTCTTTTCTAGTAGCTTCCGTGTAATTAAATTGGGAAGACATTAAGGTATCGCCAGCGTCACGGTTTTGAAGTATTAGCACCCAAATAATCGAAAGCTTCACCCAATAATAAGATTTCAAGTGCTCACCTAAATCTAGCAAACAATTTGAAGCCCCACAAGGCCGAAAAATCTATGCAAAATTAAAAGTGAATCAAGCCTTAATCTTCGAAGCTTTAAAGATCCAAAATTCGCCTTAGCGTGAGGATATACGTCTTTGGCTAATAAAACCACCGATGAGGCGGATAATAAAAGGCAAGGCAAGACCGAAGTCATACAAGCTTCATGGCGAAGTTGAATAAAAGATGGAGGTAAACCAAAGATAAAAAAAGCCCTTCCGTTAGGGGGCGTATAAAAGTCTTGGTAATAAGTCTCATGTTCAAAACCGTTATAAAACCGTGTTTATCGATTCTTCTTGTCAACTTAATTTTTTGACATCGTTGTCTATTAGGAGGGGTTATTGATTTGATGGTCTTCGTTACACCGTTAGGACTCTATTTTTAGACCTAAATCTCTATTATCGCATAAGTCAAACAATGTATCCTCGTGAAACATTCAAGACAAAATAAAATATAAGAGATACAACTTAGGAATAATGGGAGGATAAGTACGTGATTAGGGCATATGAGTAGTTTTAGCATTACTAACTTATAATGACAATGATCTCGTTGCACGCTTGGCATGGAATTGGGGTGAAAATCGAGGACGATGAAATTATTTCTAACGAAGCATTCACGTGTTCTTATTCTATGAACCTAAACGTCCCATTTTGCGATGAAAATCATACATTATGTCTAAAACGCAAGTAGTAGTAATAGTAGTTACGTAGCTAGTTTATCATTCAATAAAGTGAATAAAATGAATTTTGGAGGTGCTACGATACTTTATTCTAGCATTGCGTGAGGGCACGTCAATGGTTTAGTATGGGGGGGTGAATAGATACTTGCCTTGCCAAACCTTCACGCTTTCCAAAGTTTATCTTTTTGTTTATCGTTTTTGTTGCAAAATAAGGCTAAAAATGGCCAAATTTTAAAAAATTTCTCTTGTTTTATAAGTGTTTGAAGACATGAATGTAGGTTTTCCGATGGCGAGAATAAGAGTAATTTTTGACTCGACCGTGCGTATTGAGCACTTAGCTTTAATTCCTTAACTCACATTAGGCTAAGTCTCTTAAATGAGGATGAGAAATGATAGGGTTAATTATAAGTTACTATGCTAAACGTAGAGTATTCGTATTCTTTCAAAAACTCATGTGTTCTCGTTGTTTGCTTATTCTCCCTTCGCATGTAAATATTTTTTGCTTAATAAATATTGACTTAGCGGTTTAATTAGGATTGTTGGGTTTCTAGTCTTTTCTAGTAGCTTCCGTGTAATTAAATTGGGAAGACATTAAGGTATCACCAGCGTCACGGTTTTGAAGTATTGGCACCCAAATAATCGAAAGATTCACCCAATAATAAGATTTCAAGTGCTCACCTAAATCTAGCAAACAATTTGAAGCCCCACAAGGCCGAAAAATCTATGCAAAATTGAAAGTGAATCAAGCCTTAATCTTCGAAGCTTTAAAGATCCAAAATTCGCCTTAGCGTGAGGATATACGTCTTTGGCTAATAAAACCACCGATGAGGCGGATAATAAAAGGCAAGGCAAGACCGAAGTCATAATAAAAGCTTCATGGCGAAGTTGAATAAAAGATGGAGGTAAACCAAAGATAATAAGGCCCTTCCGTTAGGGGGCGTATAAAAGTCTTGGTAATAAGTCTCATGTTCAAACCCATTATAAAACCGTGTTTATCGATTCTTCTTGTCAACTTAATTTTTTGACATCGTTGTCTATTAGGAGGGGTTATTGATTTGATGGTCTTAGTTACACCGTTAGGACTCTATTTTTAGACCTAAATCTCTATTATCACATAAGTCAAACAATGTATCCTCGTGAAACATTCAAGACAAAATAAAATATAAGAGATACAACTTAGGAATAATGGGAGGATAAGTACGTGATTAGGGCATATGAGTAGTGTTAGCATTACTAACTTATAATGACAATGATTTCGTTGCACGCTTGGCATGGAATTTGGGTGAAAATCGAGGACGATGAAATTATTTCTAACGAAGCATTCACGTGTTCTTATTCTATGAACCTAATCGTCCCATTTTGCGATGAAAATCATACATTATGTCTAAAATGCAAGTAGTAGTAATAGTAGTAATGTAGCTAGTTTATCATTCAATAAAGTGAATAAAATGAATTTTGGAGGTGCTACGATACTTTATTCTAGCATTGCGTGAGGGCACGGCAATGGTTTAGTATGGGGGAGTGATGAGACTGCTTTTATACATAGTCTCATCGTCCAAATCGGGCTTAAAATGCATTAAATATCATTAAAACTGCCAAATATACGCTCGTGTTTGTTGCTTGTGTATTTTAGGTACGGATATTGAGGAAATGACAAAAAGATCACAAGAATCAATCAAAAATGAACACTGGAAACGAAGCCGCACAATGAACCGGGCCCAAGAATGGAATTTCCATAAATGACCTTGAAGAATTGAAGATTGGCAATGGTCCCTCAACTTTAGAAGACTTGTCATTTTATACCCCTGTAAATCCTCAAAATTACTTGTGGGTCCCTAAAATATCAAGATTGTACAAGTTCAGCCCTTGAAGTATGAAGAATTTACATTTGAAGTCCTTGTATTAAGTTTGAAAACTTAATTATGCCAAAAGTGACAAGTTTGCAAAGTTGTTATAAAGGGAATGAAAGTTGTTGCCATTTAAAACAAAGTGAAAGAAGGAAAGGAGTCCAGGGACTGATTTTGCCATACATAAAAACTCCACCCACCAATCCCCTCCTTACACGTCACTAAACCCACCCATTTACCAAACCCTTCACCCGACCCAACCCGTCCAACCCACAACCCACCAGTTTAATATTAAACTGGTCAACTAGTCAAACCCCTAATCCCTTCCCTCCTTAACACCAGTTTAAAAACTTAATCCCCAAAAACAGATCAAACTCACCCTCCTAAACACCACATAAACCCATAAACCCTAATTTAATTTACCCACTAAACCAAAGGGGTTTTGACCCAATGTTTCCAGAACCATAATTGACCATCCCCTAGTCAAAACCCACCAACAAAATCCCCACCCCGTGACCCCCATGTGGCCCCCCCATTGTCCCCTGCTACACCTAAAATGGCAATAAACGAATTTTTCAGAGAATCAACGTCTCCAAGCATTCTACTTGGTCCCCAAGGACTGATAAACGTCCAGGATCATCCAACAACAACTGGCATGTCACATGGACGATTTTTGACCAATTTGAAGACTAAAGACCAAGGGCATTTTAGGGCTTTTATGTATTAGGTTTTAGCTTCTAGTTTCTTCTTTCTAGTGCTATATAATGAGACGCATGTGTCCATTATACGTTGTTCCAGATTTTTACTCAAGCACTTGTAATCTTTTTTTTAAATATTATAAAGTTGGTATTTTTGGTTAAATTGTGATTCCTTTTATTATTTTTAAAATTTGGTGTATGCTTGAGAATCTGAGTTCCATTTATTTGGTGATACAATTTGAGGTTTCAGTTTTCAAAGGTTTCAAAAAGTTTTTTTTTAAGGTTTTCAGAAATCCAAGGTTCATGAAGTGAAAGTGGAGTGGATCATTGGATTACTGAAGTTGTTACTTGTTTCATAAGTTGTTCATTGGTTCAAAGTTTGTGAAAAAGGTTTGAAAGGTTTTAAAAAAATTTAGAAAGTTGGTATTTTTGTTCTATTTTCTTTCTTAGCAGGGAATCCATTGGAGCTTGTTTTGTCCAAGAGATCTACACAGACGCGGGTCTGTTTGGAGGTGGCTAAGCAGCCATTGAGGGACCTGGATGTAGGTCCCTCTAGGTAAATCCTTGTTTCTCATTTTTCAGTTTTCTTATTTGGTGTTCATGTGATTTGGTAAGAAAGTTGTTCAAGTGTTGATTTTAAGGGTTGAATAGGTGCATTTTAGGATTATATACATGTTAGATGTAGATGTAATCAGTTTGGTTTGATCTAGCTTTGATTTGGTTTGAAAAAAAGTAGTTATTGAAATATTAAGGGGTGTTTGGATTTGTGTTTTAGGCAGAATTTATGACAAGTTCTTGGTTTAAAACTTCTCTAGACATGTTTGTAATGATAGTTTAGGGTGATATTGGTCACAGGGTTTCAGTTTGTTAGAGTTTTAATCAAATTTGCATGCTAAAATATTGAAAATAGCATAAAATCAGTTAAGTGCCCTAGTGACTGTTTATTGTAGATTTGGCTCACCAAGTCTTGAAATCTGTTAGGGTCAAGTGATTAGTAGGATTGTGTATTCCCTATTTTCCATTTGGTTGGACTAAGTACAAGATTTGAGCCATTAAAATTCGTTTTTGTGCATGTAGAAAAGGGGGTACTGTTCAATAGAAACATATAGCATTCATCAGTAACATGTTATGCTCATTGTGTGGAAATTTGTGAAGTACTTGCTTGTTTTTTGTGTTTAATTTGACTCCTTATACTCAACTGAGTATAAGGGTGCCTATTTGTCCAAAATAAGCACTCATAATAAGCTTTCCTAAGCTTATTGCTCAACTGAACAAAAAATAACACTACAAGTGGGAACTCCTTTCCCACTGTTAGCACATCTGTTGCCACTGCTATACAAACAAACAAAAGTCTTTGACATGTCACTTTCAGAAACTTTGGATTTTTGTCTTTTGTGAACTTAATCAAGAGTTAGGGTTTCAAATTTGTTTCAGTATTTTTCTTATTTAAATTGGGATTTTTATGTTTAATTAGAATTTTTATTATTGTTCATTTAGTATTTATTAGATTAAATAGCATTTTTAATTAACCTTTTATATTTCTGTTTTTGGCATTTAGTGCCAAAAATCAATATTTTTCAGTTTCAACATTTTTCTTTTATTAAGAAAAACATTTTAAGATTTTTAGTTAAAAATTTTTTCACTGTTCACTCTTAAATTATTTTTTTAGAATTAAATTAGTTTAATTAGGGTTTTAATTTAAACTGTTTTTGCCTTTTAGTGAAAAATTTAATATTTTTCAAACTTTTTCAATTTTCTACTATTCATTAGAGTAAAATAGGATTTTTAAAATTGGTAAATTATTTTTAGCATTATTTTATTATTTTTTATAATTATATTAGTTTTAAAATAGTTTTTAGTGATTTAAAAATAGAAAAATAGTTTTTAAAAATTAGGAAAGATACTTTTTAGTCTTTAGATAATATAAGCAAGTTATTTGTTCAATAAAATAATATTTTGGACATTTTGATTAATTATATTTAATTTTAGGGCTTTAATTAGCATTTAAAATTGAATATTTAATTAATAAAAGGTTTTAAAATATTTTTATTGGATTTTTATTCTTATTTATATTATTTTAGACTACTTTTAGCTTTTAATTAAATTTTAGGTTTAAAATTTTTAATTTTGTAGTTTTTACGGTTTTACGTGAACGATCCTTTCGTCTTAGCTCGATCCGTCTTCGTAACCGTCATTCCCTTCTAATCTCATTTCTTTCTTTCTTTTTCAATCATATAATCACAAATCATTTATCATCTCTTAACACAACGCACTTGCCTCCTCGAGAACGAACTCACTTTTAGGGTCATTCACACACGGTTTTCCTAAATCGTCGTGCTTACTTGCCCTTTTTGCTCTCTTTTCCTAAAGAGTAGTAAAATCACTACAATCATTTTTTTGCCAAACCCACTTTGTTTGTTAAGGGTGGGATTCTTAGTGAGAGTACATATGTGCCTACACCCATTGAGAGTCTAGTTGTATCTACACCTATCACTGTGACCAATCCCATCACTGGAAAAGCTATTAATCTTGGCTCCCCAATTAAGAAACAATCTAGTGTTATATACGCTGAAATGTATAGGAAACCTAAGTCATTCAGAAGCCAAGCAAGTGTTAATGGGACAGGGTTTTATCAGTCTAAGCCTAAGTTTGTGTCCAAAAAGGCTTGTTACTCATGTTGGAGCTTCTCACATTTGGCCTATAATTGTGTGAGTGGATACAATTTATTCGCTGACAATAGGTCATCCAATGTCAACCATAGACCTTTTGTCCACACTAGACCACAAGCTACTAGACCAACTCCTTTCTTCTCTAAGGCAGCTAATACCCATGGACAAAGGCCCTTTCAAAAGACCAACACTTGGTCATACAGGCAGTATGTTCCTATAGCAAACCCTAATCTAAGTACCGCCAAGAACAAATTCAGCGCTGACAGGAACAAATTCAACGCTGACAGGCACAAATGCAGCGCAGACAGCTCCAAGTTTGGTATGAGACCTTATTTTAGACCATATAAACAAAGATACTTGGTTAATAAGGGTCAATGGTCTAAAGCATCATCCCACTTAACATGGAAACCTAAACAAAAGCAAAACTCCAATTTTAATGGTATTTCAATGAGTTACAATAGACTTAAATATCTTGAGAAGGTCATTACTAGACTCATTGGAATAAAATGGGTGATTAGGTCCCAAAAGGATGAACATGGATTTGTGGTAAAGAATAAGACCACTCTAGTTGAACAACTAGACAGATCCAAGTCTGAAAACGCTTGGATATCCAAAGAAAACTAATTTGTTTTCTTTCTAAGCAGGTTATCCAAAAACAGGTTAATGATCAAGGATATTGGGATAGTGGATGCTCAAGGAACATGCATTGTTGGTCTTTCCACTAATATTATTTTTATCCACTGACATGTTATCTCTACCTATTATTGTGGGAAAGGGTAGCCTCTGTTGGTGTGTTTTTGTGGTTTTTGTCTAACTATGCAGGAAAATGGAGCTACATTTGGATGGATACAGAATTGCAAACTTTTATTTATGATGGTTGGAGTGTTTACAATCCTATCTTAAGATAAAATTTTGCTTTTTCACATATAATTATTTGTATGCTTTTACTAAGGGAAGGTTTTAGGAACCTTTAGGACTTTTGGGTATTCTTAAAATACTCTTATTACAATTCTAGATTGTGTCCACATGTGAGTATGAGTTAGTTTACTAAATCATGAGGCACTCTAGCATGCAAAGTTGATATACTATGCATGTTGCCAAGACTTTTGACCTAGAATTGGGTGTGGTCGTATGGGTGACTTGGGGTAGATATATTTTTGGGCTTGGGGAGTTGCAAAGGTTTTATACGAGTTAACTTTCTCTTTGGGGCATTTGTGAACAAAGGAATCTAGAGTTCATGTGTGTCTATCATGCTTTTGCATGAGTGTATGCATGAACAGTGTTTGTCATTCTTGCTTATTAGAGACTAGTTAATTTCCTTAGGATTATTACCTTTGTTTGTGCTTTAACTAAGGTTTTATGCATTCTCAAGTACATTTTATGTGACAATCCGTCAATTTATGGTTGATATTTTATTCTCAAATATTATTCTCAAATATTATTTCAATGTTACAATATGAACTCACTTATTTTTGGGAAGAAATTTGGATTTACGTCTTGAAGTAGCATCGACTACGTTTAAACCAAAGGATTCTACGTTACGTGCTTTCGTTTACATACACCGTCCTTGGTGACAGTCCGACATTTCAGAAAATAAATTTATCTGAGAATATTATTTTGGAGTTTTAAATTTGTGTTGGTTCATAAACTCACAAATTTACGAGAAGAGATTAGGACTTACGATTTTAATTTAACGTCCTTTACGACTAAACCGGAAACCTTAGGATTACGTATTTACGTTTTCGAACTCCGTTTTTGATGAGACAATTTTTATTGGATTCGTTTTGTGACGTTGATTCATAATTTATAAAAACGTTTTTGTAAAACGACCCGAGGGCACGCAAATCGAGGAAACTAGAATCGATAAGTACCCGTAAATAAATGGGGATGAGACAAAACCATTTTTGCCCCACCCCCACTCAATATGGACGGCCCAAAACAAGAGGTGGCAAGTTTTCACTTAACTTTACTACACTTGTCTACTAAGCTTATTAGTTAAGCTTTCCACAAGTCAAAAACCACTAGCAAGTTTTCACTTCCACTCTCCTTACATGCAAACAACACACATCTCTCTCTCTCACTCACCTATGCCGTCCCAAATGATCCACAAAACACCCATCTCATACAAAAATTTAACCATAAACATATGTTATAATTAACATATGTTAATCTCCATCCAAAAAGATGAAGATTGGTGTAAGTTTATAACATCAAAGGAGGAGTTTCCATGGAGTATTAGGGCTGATTTTCCACAAGGTTTCTATGAAGAATGGTGGTCATGAAGGTGGTCTTGGTGCATCATAAGTTTCTCCATCCAAAACCGTGCCAAACTCATAACCTACATCAAGTTGGTGGTATAAAGATTGTCCTCCTCAACTTTTTGTTATTTTGATTATGTAAACATGTATTTTATTTCCTATTGTATATATTTATGATGATTATATAATGATAAAAATGTTATGTGGGGATTTGTTGTTGATAATCATGGATAAAAAGGTGAAAAACCATAAGAAACAAGGTTAAAATCTTGGTTAAATTTGATGGCTGTATAAAACAGTAAAGAAGTAAGTCATAAACTGATAAAATGATGAAGTGGAATAGATTTACAGTAAGTTATGGGTCTTGTACACATGTGAGAGTTGACCATGCAATGGAATCAAAATAATGAGTGAGATATGATCAAAACAAGTTTAGGGTATAAATCTAAAGTTACTGTTTTGGACGATTTTTAGAAAATATTTAGAAGATGATTCAACAGTAGCTATAGGAGAGTTAAATGTAGCACATATCATGTAGTTTATGTGATAAAAATTTGAGCTTCTATCTCCATATAGAACTCCAGATATGGCAGTTTTGGTGAAGATGAAGTTAAAAATCAGATTTTTGGAAATTAAAGAATAATACTATTATATAAGCACTCACATTTTAATATATAAAATGTAAAATAAAAACCCACTAACTTATAAAACTTATTTATATAAATATATATAAAAGGTTAATCAAGTGGATAAATTATATAAATGGTGGTGAAATAATGTTTATAAGTAATAAAAACTATAAATATGATTTTTACGACTTTTTCGGCTATTACCGTAAAATTAACGTTTTTGTTAAATAAAACTTAGATGGTTGGACCCGTCTCATGAAAACTTTATAAAACTTATATATTGATATATAGACATGTATAACAAGTAAAAACCGATAAAACCCGAACTTTAGGGCATACGGACATTAACGAGCTAAGTAAACATATTGGACTAATACTTGGACTAATAATTGGACTAAATAAGATATAAACTTGTAAAAAGAACTTATTGGGCTTAACCCATTTAGGCCCAACTTGTAAAGTGTATATACTGATAATATAGGTATAAAATGGATTAGAACAAGTTAAAAGAACTTGTAATAAGTTATTGGACTTAAAAACACGTAAATAGGTAAAAGGAGAAAACTAGTATAAAAGCTATCGACATATAACACTAAAATGAGTAAACGAGAATATGTAAACCCACTTGATCATCATATATATATAATCATCATATGTATACATAATTGGTATTTTTATAAAGTCATTGGACAAACGTCTAAGACCGAGTATTATTTGTCTAGGTTTCCGTGATTGAAGCACGTACCGTACATCCGAATTGCCGATAACCCGCCTTCCCACATCAACGTGAGTTCATAGCCTCGCACTCTTTTAAATGTTTATATAAATGTTTTATAAACCCGCGAGGGAGATAACGTGTTAGTTTTATAAAATAGGACACCATTTGTCCCGATTGTTTGTTTATTGATTTTGGACCCGATTGATTGAATGACCTGATTGTATGACCCGATAAATGATTAAAGGACCCGATAGATGAAATTAAATGGATTATTAAAGTTAGGTTATGTCACTAAAAGTCCCATTAGCATGAATTGTGAACTACCGGGATTTGGTAGACGCTTATGCATTTAATAGTACTATTTGGGGACGATCACCCCAGTTCGCGCCTTGACGTTTGATCCCCGTCGTGCCACATTGATTGGTAAGCGAATTTATGTATGAGAAGATTCCATAGCGTGACCTTTGTGACGACACACTACTTTAGATGGGCAAAATTGGTATCGGGTTAGCTACCCGTTTTGGTTTAGTAAGGTAGCAATGTCATGCGGCTTATAATAATCCAAATTAACAAAATAATAATAGACGCTCCGAATTACGATGTATTGCCTGACTAGCAATACAGGGTCATACTATTGATATTATGATTGTATTTTGGTTTTCATAACCATACTCATATAACGGTTTTTATTTGATTTTATACAACGTCGTAAGACGTATTGTATGACGTTTTTACGACATTGGCTCGTATAATGATTTTTAAGGCTTTTTATAGCCATATTTATATAATGGTTTTATTTAATCTATACAAAGTTGCAAAAACGTATTGTATGGTGTTTTTAACGATAATGATTCGTATAACGGTTTTTAAGGCAAATGCCTATATTATGATTTTCGATAAAGATTTGTATAAAATAACTTTGGCTATTTTGTGGCCTATTAAAAATGATTTGTACAAAATGATTTTCAGTAATAATTTTATACTGATATTATATTGATGGAATTTATTAAACTCTATGAATTCACTCGGCGTTATCGCTGACCCTTTTCTTTTAACATGTTTTATCTCAGGTACTTGAAGGTAATTCTCGGGAAGACGACAAGAATTCATGGCCCGCACTTAAACTATATTTTCCATTCAAACACTTTGTAAAACTTTTGTATGAAATATAATGACTTGGGACCGATGTAACTTTGATATTTATGAATGGAAATGATTTATTAATAAACGACGCGATTTTTATGCGTTGTCTATGATGTGAGTAATGTGCTATCCCGTAACACCAACTAGTCTTCCGCTGTATTGAGTTGTATAAATTTGGGGGTGTTACAGTTTGGTACCAGAGCTCTCGTTATAGAGAACGAAAGATTTTTAAAACTAAGGTTTTGAATAAAACTTTTCAAAATCTTTTAACTAAAAACATTTTTCTAAAAATGTCTAAAAATCTTTTGACTATAACGGTGCCGAAGAATTCCTGGGTTACCGACAAGGCCAAGACTGAGAAGTGTTATTTTAATATATATATATAACTTAGATTATATATATATGATGTACTTTTATTACATGATTGTTTGATGATTATTTTGATTTTTATACGAGGTACTTATACGACGTAGATTGTCACAAGTAACCCTAAATCCCCTAGTAAATTAATCAAAGCTATTCTCGTAGGAATTCAAGCTATCCTAGATCTAAACCAAGTTGTGGATCTTTATGATCCCAACAAATGGTTGATATTCGTAGACATATAGATAGTAGTTGATTGTGTTATTGAAGAGAAATTGGCGAGATTAAATCTGATATCGGTGTCATGACGATCTTTTCTTATAGAGTGGAGTTTGACAAAACGTTACCACCTAGAAAGATGTCATCTGATTCGTTGTCATCCAATTCTTAAATTAAAATCGAAAGGGTGAATGTTGCACTTGAGGCTGTTATTGGAACCATTACCCAAAAGCCTCATGTCACTAATACCTTTCCGAGAAGTCTAGTTGAACGATCAAGTCATTTCATATTAATGACTCATTTGATAATTGTTGTTGTAAGAACTAATAGGATTGGAAATTAAGTGTTGATTCATATTGAGATTGTATTGCCTTTACAAGGCCGAAGAATAAAGATTGAAAGTATTGGAGAATAAGGTAGGATATCGAATTGAGTATAAAATTTGTTGGAACTTGAATGAAGTAAAATTTAACCCATATGAAATATGAGAATGTTAATAGAAGTCGTTAAATTCTGTGATTGAATTATAAGATTTTAAGTGATTGTTAGTTTGTGTTAAGGGTTGTTCCTAGGCCATTGTCCACTAACGAGGATGCCCAGTGTCCAAAAAATAAATTGAAGAAATCTTCTTCTGAAATTGAGACCGGTGGATCTTCCGGGACAGGCAGGACACCTAATAACTCTTGTAAATTAGTATTCATTGTGGTATCTTTTAAAAATCCCTAACTTAACTGAGACATCAGTTGGTAGGATGAGTTCTGAGAATTGTATGACATAGTGACACGTAATGTGTTACGGTACAATTTTGACTTGTTTGTGATTAATAAAAAGACTACCTTTGATTGCTGAATTCTACATGTATCGATGATATCTATCTTTTCTTGCTTCATCCTAGTGTTCGCATTAGTGATGCAACCATTGAGCAAGTACTCATCTCTGTTTGAGTTACGTTGTGAATAATTCTTGTTGAGTGCCATCAAGATCATGAATCTCATGATTATCTGGCTAAGCTCATTTCCTATCGTATTGTAGTTAGTTCTTGGTGAACAAGCTTTCATCACTCTTTTGCAGATCACACTTTCTTTTTATAAAGTTAAAACGGTATCCTTTGAGAAAATTTAATTTTCATCACAATAAGGATTTTTCAAAGTGAGATTTATGTGATTGATATCAAAATGAAGTTGTTTATGAGACGCTTTGGAAACTTAATTATTTCCATAACAAAGAAATTCTTTGTAAATTTATTTTTGATTCTTATTTAAAGAATTAAGCATGAAAATGTTTTTACAAATATGATGATAAAATTCTGACGAACTGAGTATTGCATCGTTAATGTTGAAATTGTATATAGTTGCGCGCCTACATACAATTTGGAATGGACCATGCAAGACTGATTAGTAGTCACCATAAAACTGATTAATAAGCACTACAATTTCTTTGAAGATTGTGAAAGATTAAATTTTATGAGATCTGCAAGAAGTGTAAAATAAGGACATAATGTTAGGGACACCTACATATGTGCCCGTGCCATCTATTCTTCTGAGTCGAATTTACTCATCTGTGGAATTTGTCTTATTTGACAATTGATATTCCCTCCTTGTCCAATTCTCCCGTGGTGAGATTCTTAGGAAAAGTATCTGATTACCGAGTGTTGATACCCGACTGGATGTATCGACGTTCCTATCATTTCTTTTGAATTGATTTCATTTGAATGACCTGGGAAACGACCCGAGGAGCTTTCGAATGCGTACTCAAATTATGAAAACATGGGATATATTTATATTCATTAAATGTTTTCGTCTGTATCTGAATTGAAATTCTCTCGTGTAGATTATGCATTGACCTTACTCTTTAGATGGTAATTGTTTCTCCATATATCCCTGAATTTGTGAAGGATTATGAATTATTATTATTTTGAGAAGTTCACATCTTATCAACGTCAATAAAACTGGAAAGTTGATAATGCCAGTATAATGGATTGATTGATTATGACATGACGACATTGTCTTAATTGATGGGAACTCGAGTAGAATTCCCTAAATGATAAGATGTTGATTATCAAAAATGATCTCAATAATTCTTGATGGATGATTTTATCCTGTATTTAGATTTGAAACTATACCGTGAATGATTGTGAAATACTTATAGATATTGTAATTTGGAAGAAGTTAATATGAATTTATTAAAAGATGTTTATGTTATTTGAAACTTTAGGAAGTATTTGTTGGTGAAATACCTAGACTTTCGCCATCAAGGCAAGTTGAATTTGGTTTTGATTATATTCTCAGTGCTGCACTTGTGGCTTGTGCACTGTGCGTCAGCACCATCTAAATTAAAGGAATTACCGTACAACTAAGAGAGTTGTCGGAGAAAGATTTTATTATACCAAGCCTGTCATCCTGAAGAGCTATGGTGTTATCTTTCCTTATATTTATAGATTACTGTGAATTGAGTAAATTGACAATCGAAAACGAAATCCATAACTCGAAATGGAAGAATTGTTCGATCATTTACAAGGTTCTAGCAAATTTGATCCATAGCATGGTTATCATCAACTTCGCATCTGCGAAAGAGATTATCTATTCCAATCACTACATCCGTTGCTTGTAATGAACATTATGAATTCCACGTGATGTCGTTTGGATTGACGATGCACACGTAGTATTCATAAATATGATGAATCACGTGTGTAGGTTGTAATTTGATAAATTCATGCTCGTGATCATTAAGGACTATATGTTTGTTTATAAGAATAAGAATGAGTTAATAATTATTTATAGACTGCCCTGAATTGGCCGAACGATAAAAACTTGTACCTTGAATAATTAACACGTGATTAAAGACTTAACACTTTACATGATTTAACCATGTGATTAATAGATAATGGAAGCTATATTGACTTTTCAAAGATTAGAACCATTAACGCTTAGGGGTTAAAAACTTAATCCTTTACATAAAATGACCGTTGGATTAATAATGGTAAGATGTATGCATATAGACTCTTCAAAAATTAAGAGCCCTTTTAAGACTTTGGATTTTACCAAAAAGAAATGGAAATATGTTTTGACAAATGTTTTAAACAAAGGATTTTCAAAGGGATTATTCCCTTATACACAAACCATTTAACTAAACTTCTGTTTAGGGGTAAATGTTTGTGTATACCTCAAGATAACCTAAGAGGGATTGAGGAAACCCATTTAAACCAAAACTTGAAATTTGAAACGATAATTTACGCTTTTCAAACTAAGAAAATTTTGACCACAGTATAACCAAAGATTTTTCGAACATTTACGAATCCTATTGATTATTTTCGATAATTCAACAAAAATCTTGTTAATTAAATTCAAATTATTTTTGAACATTTTATATAATTGGTCGAACTAAGAAATTTAAAACTTTTACGTTTACGCTTCATAAAAATTAACTAATAATTATTTAATTAATTATAATAATTATCGACGCCTTAGACGACGGATTGAGTAAAACGGATAAAAATGATAGAAAAGACGAAACTAAAACATAGAAGATATGAAGAAAGAAATTTGAATAAATACGGTTGTGATATTTATTTCATCAGGAAGGTGAACATAATTACTAACGCATAATATAGAAAGAATACCGGAGTGAATTGTAGACATGATAATTATATCATTATGAGAAGTGAATATAGATATCGACGCATTATGTAGAAAGGATAAAGAACCAGTTAGGACATGTTCCTTAATAATAAAGGTGCAAAATAAATTGCCGAACAATTTAAATATAAACGATGTTTGTAAAAAGGGATAATATAAATAGTGAAGGGTTTCATGGCTAATGTGAACCAACATATTTGAGAAGCCAATGGCGTTAAATGTTTTAAAGACCACATGTGATTGTCTAAATATGGAGGATTGTGAGATATAGTTATGTTGGAATTTGTAAGTATAAGTATTATATGTATGTCATTTTATGACTAAAAGTATCTTTGTCTGAAGAAGTTGTACTAATGGCAAATTATGAAGGCAGACATCGCCTCATACATTAGTAAACGTCTAGCTATCGCATAGGTCATCATCTGAATTTGATTCGATTTGGGTCATCGTCGACAGACTGACCAAATCTGCTAATATCATTCTCGTTAATGATAAATGCAAAAGAGTTATGTAAACATAGCATGCCTGTATCGATCATCTATATCAAGATCCTCGCTTCGCATCGAATTTCTAGAGATTTGCTCAGAAATCATTGAGAACGAACCTTGATGAGAGTACTATGTACCACCCCAAATCGAAGGGACGAGGTAAAGTAACGATACAAGGTAATATAAGTGTTGTTTTATGTTTGAATGATTGACCTTTGGTAATAGACCGTATAATCGTTTTCCTTTGGAGAGATTATCATTGATAATCATCATATTAGGACTGAGATCGAATCTTGTTAGGATCTAAATCTTAGAGCATCCGTAAGCAAGAGTTGAGATGAAGACACCCGACATACACCCATTGTGAGTTAGACATGTCTTTTACGTTTAAGGTTTCCTATGATGGCGAACCTATCCTTGTAAAATACCCGACCCGCGAGATCTGAAATGATTGTTGAAATTAGGATTTGATTATTGAATGCCGGTAGTGGGCAAGAGGTTATGTGAATGTGAAATTATAGATCTTGAAGTGCCAAATGGGTAGCAAAGTTATGCCACAATTTTTAAAACTTGGAAAAATGAATTCATGATCTGACAAATCATGGGATATAAGTCCCCGTTGTGTGGGACCATTGAGATGATGTAAAATATTGGTCTGAAAGGCATATAAGCTGGATCTACCCTAGGACTTCAAAGACTTCGTGAATTATGTTTCGTAAATCGAACTTGATGGAATATCTATCAAGTGAAAATCTGACTGTTCTTAGTAAAGCTTAGATCGGCGAAAAGTTGCATTCATCTAAAACCCGTGAACATCATGGATAGAGAAAGTAAGTCAACATTAAGCCTGATCTTATTCCCGTAGTTATGTTTGATGAAACTCGCGTATTGTATCAAATTGCACTTGTGAGAAAAGACCGAATGTGGAGGAAATACCCACATGGCTTTAACTCTATAAGAAGCGAGTAGTAAGATGATCTTTGAGGACAAAGATCCTGTTTAGGCGTAAATGCTGTGACAATTCGTCAATTTATGGTTGATATTTTATTCTCAAATATTATTTGAAAATATTATTTCAATATTACAATATGAACTCACTTATTTTTGGGAAGAAATTTGGATTTACGTCTTGAAGTAGCATCGACTACGTTTAAACCGAAGGATTCTACGTTACGTGCTTTCGTTTACATACACCGTCCTTGGTGACAGTCCGACATTTCAGAAAATGAATTTATCTGAGAATATTATTTTGGAGTTTTAAATTTGTGTTGGTTCATAAACTCAAAAATTTACGAGAAGAGATTAGGACTTACGATTTTAATTTAACGTCCTTTACGACTAAACCGGAAACCTTAGGATTACGTATTTACGTTTTCGAACTCCGTTTTTGATGAGACAATTTTTATTGGATTCGTTTTGTGACGTTGATTCATAATTTATAAAAACGTTTTTCGTAAAACGACCCGAGGGCACGCAAATCGAGGAAACTAGAATCGAGAAGTACCCGTAAATAAATGGGGATGAGACAAAACCATTTTTGCCCCACCCCAACTCAATATGGACGGCCCAAAACAAGAGGTGGCAAGTTTTCACTTAACTTTACTACACTTGTCTACTAAGCTTATTAGTTAAGCTTTCCACAAGTCAAAAACCACTAGCAAGTTTTCACTTCCACTCTCCTTACATGCAAACAACACACATCTCTCTCTCTCACTCACCTATGCCGTCCCAAATGATCCACAAAACACCCATCTCATACAAAAATTTAACCATAAACATATGTTATAATTAACATATGTTAATCTCCATCCAAAAAGATGAAGATTGGTGTAAGTTATAACATCAAAGGAGGAGTTTCCATGGAGTATTAGGGCTGATTTTCCACAAGGTTTCTATGAAGAATGGTGGTCATGAAGGTGGTCTTGGTGCATCATAAGTTTCTCCATCCAAAACCATGCCAAACTCATAACTTACATCAAGTTGGTGGTATAAAGATTGTCCTCCTCAACTTTTTGTTATTTTGATTATGTAAACATGTATTTTATTTCCTATTGTATATATTTTTGATGATTATATGATGATAAAAATGTTATGTGGGGATTTGTTGTTGATAATCATGGATAAAAAGGTGAAAAACCATAAGAAACAAGGTTAAAATCTTGGTTAAATTTGATGGCTGTATAAAACAGTAAAGAAGTAAGTCATAAACTGATAAAATGATGAAGTGGAATAGATTTACAGTAAGTTATGGGTCTTGTACACATGTGAGAGTTGGCCATGCAATGGAATCAAAATAATGAGTGAGATATGATCAAAACAAGTTTAGGGTATAAATCTGAAGTTACTGTTTTGGACGATTTTTAGAAAATATTTAGAAGATGATTCAACAGTGGCTATAGGAGTGTTAAATGTAGCACATATCATGTAGTTTATGTGATAAAAATTTGAGCTTCTATCTCCATATAGAACTCAAGCTATGGCAGTTTTGGTGAAGATGAAGTTAAAAATCAGATTTTTGGAAATTAAAGAATAATACTATTATATAAGCACTCACATTTTAATATATAAAATGTAAAATAAAAACCCACTAACTTATAAAACTTATTTATATAAATATATATAAAAGGTTAATCAAGTGGATAAATTATATAAATGGTGGTGAAATAATGTTTATAAGTAATAAAAACTATAAATATGATTTTTACGACTTTTTCGGCTATTGCCGTAAAATTAACGTTTTTGTTAAATAAAACTTAGATGGTTGGACCCGTCTCATGAAAACTTTATAAAACTTATATACTGATATATAGACATGTATAACAAGTAAAAACCGATAAAACCCGAACTTTAGGGCATACGGACATTAACGAGCTAAGTAAACATATTGGACTAATACTTGGACTAATAATTGGACTAAATAAGATATAAACTTGTTGGGCTTAACCCATTTAGGCCCAACTTGTAAAGTGTATATACTGATAATATAGGTATAAAATGGATTAGAACAAGTTAAAAGAACTTGTAATAAGTTATTGGACTTAAAAACACGTAAATAGGTAAAAGGAGAAAACTAGTATAAAAGCTATCGACATATAACACTAAAATGAGTAAACGAGAATATGTAAACCCACTTGATCATCATATATATATAATCATCATATGTATACATAATTGGTATTTTTATAAAGTCATTGGACAAACGTCTAAGACCGAGTATTATTTGTCTAGGTTTTCGTGATTGAAGCACGTACCATACATCCGAATTGCCGATAACCCGCCTTCCCACATCAACGTGAGTTCATAGCCTCGCACTCTTTTAAATGTTTTTATAAATGTTTTATAAACCCGCGAGGGAGATAACATGTTAGTTTTATAAAATAGGACACCATTTGTCCCGATTGTTTGTTTATTGATTTTGGACCCGATTGATTGAATGACCTGATTGTATGACCCGATAAATGATTAAAGGACCCGATAGATGAAATTAAATGGATTATTAAAGTTAGGTTATGTCACTAAAAGTCCCATTAGCATGAATTGTGAACTACCGGGATTTGGTAGACGCTTATGCATTTAATAGTACTATTTGGGGACAATCACCCCAGTTCGCGCCTTGACGGTTGATCCCCGTTGTGCCACATTGATTGGTAAGCGAATTTATGTACCAGAAGATTCCATAGCGTGACCTTTGTGACGACACGCTACTTTAGATGGGCAAAATTGGTATCGGGTTAGCTACCCGTTTTGGTTTAGTAAGGTAACAATGTCATGCGGCTTATAATAATCCAAATTAACAAAATAATAATAGACGCTCTGAATTACGATGTATTGCCTGACTAGCAATACAGGGTCATACTATTGATATTATGATTGTATTTTGGTTTTCATAACCATACTCATATAACGGTTTTTATTTGATTTTATACAACGTCGTAAGACGTATTGTATGACGTTTTTACGACATTGGCTCGTATAATGATTTTTAAGGCTTTTTATAGCCATATTTATATAATGGTTTTATTTAATCTATACAACGTTGCAAAAACGTATTGTATGGTGTTTTTAACGATAATGATTCGTATAACGGTTTTTAAGGCAAATGCCTATATTATGATTTTCGATAAAGATTTGTATAAAATAACTTTGGCTATTTTGTGGCCTATTAAAAATGATTTGTACAAAATGATTTTCAGTAATAATTTTATACTGATATTATATTGATGGAATTTATTAAACTCTATGAATTCACTCGGCGTTATCGCTGACCCTTTTCTTTTAACATGTTTTATCTCAGGTACTTGAAGGTAATTCTCGGGAAGACGACAAGAATTCATGGCCCGCACTTAAACTATATTTTCCATTCAAACACTTTGTAAAACTTTTGTATGAAATATAATGACTTGGGACCGATGTAACTTTGATATTTATGAATGGAAATGATTTATTAATAAACGACGCGATTTTTATGCGTTGTCTATGATGTGAGTAATGTGCTATCCCGTAACACCAACTAGTCTTCCGTTGTATTGAGTTGTATAAATTTGGGGGTGTTACATTTTATGCTATGCCATCTTAGCTGATGTCATTTTTAAACTTCTTTATAGACCCAAAACGTTTCTTCACCCTTACATTTTTCAAATTTTTGGATATCTGGAAGCCTAATGATCATTGAGATGTTTTTCCTAGTGATTGACATCTAGTAGCAGCAGAGATCACTTTCACAAGGATGTATAGTGTTATGGAGATGGTTGAGAATATTGGCACTAGCTTTAATGTAGGTCAAGTCAGTCTTATCATCAGTAAGTCCATCCCCATGTCCTATGAATCAATATTGAGGATTCATTTCCCAAATATGGATGAGGACAGTATGAAACCTTTGACATTAATGGAATTGACGAAAATCTGTATTAGCTTGCAAAAGCAAAATTTAGAACTGGTACAAATTGTCAAGGATCACTGTTTTGAACTGATAGACTTGTTGTTTTGGAAGCTGATATAAAGCTATGAAGGATATTCGTGGTACCGTCCTTTGATACTAATCTTGGAGAGGAGTCTTAAAAAAGGGAGGAGTAATTGAATTTGAGTGACAAAAGTTATAAAGAAGCTTACTGTTATAAGATGTACTCCAGAAGATGATTAAGATCAAGTTTGAGTGTTGACATTTTGAGGTTTATTCATACTCAAATTGAAGGATAGAGCGTGTTTGTAAGAATCCCCTCTGTATGTTTTATTTTATTCAGAAACTTGATTACTAGAGTAGATATCAAGTTTAGGGGAGGATTGTTGGGAACAAAATTAGCTAAGTCCCTAGACGCTGACAAGAGGAACTTGGACGCTGACAAGAGTAAACGAGGCGTTGACAAGATGAGACGTTGATAAGAATTATCAAGGCGCTGACAAGAAGAATCTTAACACAAAGACAAGGACTAAATCTACCAATGATGAATTCTTCAAGCTGGTGGACAAAATATGAAGATAAGAATTCAGAATATATTCTTAATGTTTAAAAAGATTTAGTCAATATGTTATTTGAGTATGTTTATCTTGTGTCTCTTCCTAAAATAGTTGATCTTAGCTTCTTGTACAAGGCTCCTTAAACCTATAAAAGGAGGCCTTAGGGTTAGACATAAGACACATCTTTTTCACACATTTCTTCCACATATCTCATAACACTTTCATTGTAATCATTCATTGATATTATTAATCAAAGTGAAAGTTTGCTTTACTTTGTTTTGTTCTTTTTTGTAACTGTTAAATTCCGCATAACACTTAGTTTGTTCAATACAACAAAGTTTCTCTACGTGTTAAACTTGATTTAATCTCGTTAACACAAAGCTAAATCGATCTAAGTTTGGGATCAACAATTGTCTGATGAAGACGAAGAATGTACCATGAGAGCAAAGTGAACATGCTCTTCTTCTTCCTTCTCTGCTATCAAAGCCTTGTTCTCTTTTACCTCCTTTGCCATAAAGCTCCAGTCCCATCCAACACCATCAATTTCTTGCATGGCAACCATAGCCTTTGTGTCTTCAACCTTAATGATTTGGCTTGAAGGATTTCCAGCATCAGATCTTCTTGGAGATCTGCATTCCCTCATAAAGTGACCCATCCTATGGCAATTGTAACACTCAACCTTGGATTTATCGAACCCAGTAGTGTCTTTAGCATTAAAGGTCATGTTCTTCCTGAATCTCCTATTCCATCTGTTGGCCCTTATGCTTGCAAGTGCCATATTCCACTTAATATACATCTCCTCTAAATTCTCCTAACTAATTTTCTCAAGGTCCTCATATGTAATCACTAAACCATTGGGGAATGTAGCAATGTATGCACACACTGTGTCTAGATCAATGCCAGCAGGTTTAAACCTTGGTGAGTCAACAATATATGTGTCAGCGTCTGAATGTGAAGCGCTGACAAAGGTTGATTCACCGCTGACACAAGGTGATCCAATAACAGGATGCACGTATGATTCTCTCTTATCAACTGAGGCTTCACTATGTGAGATGAAGGCCATGTTTCCAGATGTAGATTTGCTTCCATGATCCAAGAGGATTTTATTCTCTACAATCTTTAGCTTATTGTAGACGTCATCAAAAGTAGAACTCTTGTGTGCATTGGTAGCAATAATGGACCTAACTTCAATCTTCCAAGCATCACCAAGACTTTTAAGGAAAGTTGTAATGATATCATCATCATTATACACTGTTCCCAAAAAGGACAATTTGCTTGTGATGTCTAGAAGCCTGCTTCTCACCCCACTTAGCTTCTCATTGGGAAGAGCCTTGAACACATCATACTCATGCAACAGTGGCTTCTTCAACTCTGAGGCAGTATCATCATTACCACCATAGTTGACTTGAAGAGCTTGCCAAAGTTCTTTGGCAGACTCAAAACCTCTATACTTGTGTTGATTGATTGGTCCCAAAGAGAGTTTGAGAATTCTTAAAGTTTTCATGTCATTCATTCTCTTTGCAATGTCCTAAGTTGAGACATCTCTCCCATTTGAAGGTCTTTTTTTTCGATCCTCTTCAGTTGAGCCCTCAACTGATCTTGAAGAAATATTAGTAGCAATCTTAGCAGCCTTATCGAATGTGTTTCCATATTAAATAATTTCCCAAAGAGTATGATCATGAATTGGAAGATACTACTGAAAAGTGAACTTCCATAGCGCAAAGTAGTCAGGGTCTAGCATGGGGATTTTTAGATTGTGACATGAGGAGGAGGTCATATCTAGAGTATGACATCTTGTCTTGTTTTTAGGGTTTCTTGAAAAATTATGGTTTTTGGGGATTTAGGGTTTTAGGGTTTTGTGTTCTTTAGATCAAAGTTCCTCAACAAGATCTGCTACCACTTGTTGAACCCAAACTTAGATTGAGCGAGATTAGATCAAGTTAAACACTTAGAGAAACTTTGTTGTATGAACATGTCAAGTATTATGCGGAATTAATACTTGAATGAAGAACAAGAAAAACAAGTAAACCAAACTTTCACTTTTGATTGATGATAAAACTTGCGTACAATAAAAGTGTAAAACATATATTCAACTAAAACCTAAAGGCCTCCTTTTATAGATTAAGGAGCCTAGCACCAGAGTCTACGTATCAAGTATTTTAGGTAAAGATAAACATAAGAAATACAATGTCGAACATATCTTTACTAGAAATACAAAACGTGTTGACTAAGTATTCTATCAGTACTTGGACTTCTTCTTATCAACGCTTGGATACTTCTTGTCAACGCTTGATCTGTCAGCGCTTGATTTCTTCCTATCAACGTCCAAATAACTCTTGTCAGCGTCTAAGTATCTTGGCTCATTTTATTCCCAATAGAAGTTCTAAAATCAATATTCTTAGAAGAAGAAGAAATACGATTTTGAGTGTTCTTGGGTGAATTTGGATTGTAAGAGATTGGGGAAAATGGAGGAGAATCAAGGCTTTTATTTGGTGAATAAGACATGTTGATATGAGAAAGGATGCAAAATGCTTAGGGTTAAATAGAGAAAGCACAAGACACTTTTGGGATGGTCAAAGGTTTGAACCAAAGATTCCAAAAGGTGTTGGAGCAAATTTGGAGTTACAGAAAACTCAAAATTTGAGGGTTCTGTATGCGGTTCCTTATCCCCACCTGAGGTTCCATATATATACGGTTCCATATTTTCCAATTTAGCAAATCTTGATTTTCTAATATAACTAATCATAGAGACATGCTAAAAAGCAACAAAAGACATAGAAAATACATAAGAACTCACCAAACAATATTGTGACCAAAATCCATGGATTTGAAATAAAATCGACGTTAGAGGTGTGTTAATCTAGATACATGGTCATGACACAATGATCCTCCATCTTTCATTATCGTTCTTTCTATATTTGAGAGACCCATACATATGAATTATGTATGCTCGATGTCAATAGCAAGAAACTATGAAAAATGTTTTTAGATTGAATTAACAATGCAAAAACATTTCTCGACCATTTCTTAAAGAACTTTGAGAGCTTTGAGAGCTTTGAAAAAGGGAAGAGGAATTTTTCAAAAAGATTTTAAGAGACTCAAAGACTCAAAGAATGAAAGAACTAACAAAACAGAGAAAGACTCGATTAATGAAAAGAGAAATTAAGGAATATGTTCCATTAAACCTAGACCTAGACGTAAGTAATTAAAAGGTTCCCTCTTAAGTGGCTTAGTGAATATGTCAACTAAGTTGTCTACTGAGGGAACCTTCTCAATCAAAATGTTCCCCTTTTGAACATTATCCCTAAGGAAATGGTGGTGAATCTCTATGTGCTTGGTTTGCGAGTGTTGCACGAGATTTTTGCTAAGTTCTATTGCACCCTTATTATCAAACATGATGGGAACATCATTAAGTGAAATTCCGTAATCAACAAGCGCTTGCTTCATCCATAGAGCTTGTTGACAAGCTTTACCGGCACTCACATACTCAGCTTCCGTGGTGGATATAGCAAGAGCGGTTTGTTTCTTGGAGAACCAAGAAGTTAAACAACAACCCATGAAGGTAAAAACTCCACTAGTGATTTTTTGGTCCACATACTCTCTCGCATGATCCGAGTCCGTCTATACTATGGTTTCTACGCCGGTACCTTTAGGATACCATAATCCTAAATGTATAGTGACTTAAATTTATCAGAAGATACGCTTACCCGCTTCAAGGTGAGAGGTTTTAGGATCCTCTTAGAAGCGAGCATAAAGGGAAACACTAAACATGATATCCGGTCGACTTGCCGTTAGGTACAACAAACTACCAATCATACCTCTATATTTGGTGTTGTCTACCAACTTACAATCATCATCTACGGTGAGTTTAGTATCTGAGGCCATAGGGGACTTCATTGGTCTAGAGTCCTTCTAATCCAAATTTCTTTAGCATCTTTTTAACGTACTTAGATTGATTAAAGAAGATACCATCGTCCATTTGTTTAATTTGGAGTCCTAAAAAAAGTTAAGTTCTCCCATCATGCTCATTTCAAACTCGTCATGCCTGATTTTGGCAAAGTCGTCACACAAGCTTTGACAAGTTGAACCAAATATAATGTCATCAACATATATTTGTATGATTATGAGGTGAGAACCTTTCTTCTTTCAAAAGAGTGTATTGTCTACCATCCCTATGGTATACTCATGATTTACAACAAAGGCTTTAAGTCTATCATACCGTGCTTGTTTAAGACCATAAAGAACTTTCTTAAGCTTGTAGACATGATCTGGTTTCTCAAAATCAATGAATCCGGGAGGTTGAGCCATATATACCTCCTCATTGACAAATCGTTAAGAAACGCACTATTTACATCCATTTGTTGAAGCTTAAAATCTAATGCACAAGCTTAAGTTAAAAGGATCCTAATGGACTCTAACCTTGCTACCGGTGAATATGTCTCATCATAATCAATCCCTTCTTGTTGATTATAGCCTTGAGCTACAAGTCTAGCCTTGTTACGAGACACAACACCGTTCTCATCTAACTTATTCCTATATACCCACTTGGTTTTTATAATGGTAGTACTTCTAGGTGGAGGAACAAGTTCCTAAACTTCATTAGCAATGAATTGATTTAATTCTTCTTGCATTGCGATGACCCAACTCTCATCCGTCAAAGCTTCTTTAACATTCTTTGGTTCGATCATTGAGACAAAACAAAAGAAGTTACTTTGATCTTGGACTTGAGATCTTAGGGTCCTTTGATTTAAGTAACCTATGACGTTATCGAGAGCATGATCTTTAGACTCCCTAATGTTTACTCCCTTTTCAACATTACGGTCTTCAACACCTAATTTTCTAACCTCTTTGGCTTTAACTATGTCTAATTCATCTAAGTCATCATCTACCAAAGGTGGTGTCTTAGATGAAGGAGGGGTTTCATCAAATGTCACGTTGAGTGATTCTTCGATTACACCCGAGGTTCTATTGAGGAGTATATATGCTTTACTAGTTTGAGAATAACGTAGAAAGACACCTTCGTACGACTTTGGGTCGAACTTAGTAAGGTAATATTTGGTGTTAAGAATGAAGCACTTGCTTCCAAACACCTTAAATTATTCTAATGAGGGATTCTTACCTTTAAGAATCTCATAAGGGGTCATTCATAGAAAAGGTCGAATAAGAATTTTAGTGAGAATATAGGTTGATGTGTCCACGGTATTGCACCAAAATTTTTTAGGCAAATATTGCTCGTTTAACATTGTCCAACTCATCTCTTGGATAGTCCTATACTTCATTTCAACTACCCCATTTGATTGTGGAGTGCGAGGAGCCGAGAAGTTATGGGTAATACCATGAGCTTCACAAAAGGCACCAAATTACACTTTGTTATCAAATTTGCTACCATGATCTGTCCTAATAGAGACAATTGAACATCCTAGTTGATTTTGGATCCTTCTACTAAAGGTTTCGAAATGATCTAAAGCATCATTCTTAGAATCCAAAAATCTAGTCCAAGTGAATCTAGAATAGTCATCAACTATATAAAGGTTACCTCCATAACTCCGTATGGCGGAAGGTCCAAAGAGATCCATATGTAGGAGCTCTAGGCACCAAGAGGTCGATACCAAATGCTTGGCCTTGTGACTTGAGTGAACTTCCTTCCCAACTTTGCATGCATCACAAAAGTGACTATCAAACTTAATCTTGGGGAGATGTCTTACTAACTCCTTAGAGACCAAAGTGTTAGCTTCAAAATATTGAGTCAAACAAGAATGTTCGGTCATATGTTTATTATGTATCGTATTTAAGAACATTGTAATAGGTAGTAGGTTAGTCGTGTTTTACGGGATTAACTTTAAGCTAAAGTTCATTCATAAGTAACTAAAGCATAAAAGGAAAGCCCGACCCAAACATATAGTCCATAATCAAGCCCACATGTAGGGGGACTATAAATACCCTTCCTAGAATGTTAGGAAGGGTGTTAGTTCATTATTTCTCATTCTCTCTTTATCTAATATTCACCTAGTTCCAACCATTCTCTCTCTTTTCTCTCTCTACCTTCTCTCTCTAGAATTCATCTATCTTCTATCTACCTTTCTTGTTTAATCATCACATATTATATGGGACAACAATTGGTATCAATCGCCATGGGGTAGATTTGTGATTGGTTGTTGTGATTTTATTTGATTCATATGATTTAATCCATATATCATCTCTTGAATTCAAATTTTTTTCTGTTTACTGTGCTCAAAATCTTGGTATATATCTCCTACATAGTTGTGGTAGGGATTTGGTTGTTTTGGTTTGGTTAAAGTCACGGATTTCTTGTCAAAAATCTCAAGTTTTTACCTAAAGTTTTGGAATTGTTCCCGTATTGCGACAACAGTTTATTGAATTCTATCGCAAAGCCTAAGGGTTTCTACATTGCGATCCGTATTTCGATAGGTATTGCGATCCATATTCTGACAGGTATTGCGATCTCTGTTGTAATATTGCGATCGAATCTCTTATGTTACATTGCGATCCATATTCCGACAGGTATCGCGATCGAATATTATTTGTGATATTGCGATCCAACATTCTGATCCACATTCCGATCTAATATTCCGATCAACATTCTGATCCACATTCCGATCCAATATTCCGATCAACATTCCGATACACATTCTGATCCACATTCCGATCCCACATTGCGACAAGGTGTAGATATTGCGACAGATTGGAGGATGTTTTGAAAAATTCCAAAAATACACTTAAAAAATTTCGTGTGTTTTTTTTGTCTTGGAGAATTTTTTGGTTTTTCGAGAACATTTTTAAGGGATTTCAAAAATTTTTCACGTCAACAACAATCACTATAACATCTACTTAAGATCCATATTCACTTCATCATTTCAGAGAATATTGAGATGGATTCTACTACAGAATATCGTGTGACAAACAACAACATCATGGTGGCGGGTAACAAAGAGAGACCACCAATGCTTGTGTCGGGTCGATATGATCAATGGCAATTATTTTCTACGTTATCTTGACACAAAACCTAACGGTAATGCTTTAAGGCAATGCATTTTTTATAGACCCTATAAAATCTCAAGGATAAAAGTTCCCGCAGTACCAGCCACAGACACAACTGATGAACAACCTGCTTATGAACGTGATGAAAAGAGAAACGAACTCACTCCAGAGAACCATGCTTGGTTTGATGTAGAGAATGAAGAAATATACTTAATTCTCAGTGGCATTGGAGATGACATTTATTCCACGGTTGATGCATGCCCTACTGCTAGATAAATATGGACGGCTATTGAAAGATTGCAACAAGGTGAATCACTTAACAAACAAGACATGAAAACTAAGATGTTTTGGATCTTTTGCAAGTTTACTTCAAAGGATGGGGGAATCAATTGATTCTTATTACTCCCGATTCTACAAAATGATGAATGACATGACCCGAAACAACTTGCAAGTTTCCACCATGCAAATCAATGTCCAATTTCTACAGCAACTTCAACCATAGTAGACACGGTTTGTCACCTTGGTGAAACAACAACAAAAGTTAGATGAAGTTTCATATCACATGCTCTTTGACATTTTGAAACAATTTCAAAATGAGGCAAATGAACTTTAAGCTGAACGAGTTGTAAAGGTTTCAAATCCACTTGCTTTGGTGTCTACCACTCAACATTATCTAGATTATCGTTCTCTTGCTCCAAAGACCTACTCTACTTAATCATCATCACCACGATCATCCACTGTCTCTATGTCACATGCTCCAACAAGATACCGAGGCAAAGAAGTTGAAAGAGCACCATCACCCACACCCGAGCAATCATCCGAAGAAGACATTGATGAAGAACTAGCTCAAAAGGATAGAGAATTCAAGCAACAAATGGATTTCATTATGAAGCAATACCGAGAAAATCTACAAACCCACCAACAACAACCTCATAACATAATCAAACCCGAGGAACATCTATGAACAAAGTCCTACAAGGAATGACACACGAAGGCGTGCTGAGAGTCCTCCAAAGTATGATCGACAGCCCGTGAAGTATGATAATCAAAGGGTTGCTACTGTTGTTGGAAATAGGGAAACTGTTGGTACTCAAGTTGTGCAACAAAGTGGAATTTAGTGTTTTAACTTCCGAGGTTATGGGAATTTGACTAGGGATTGCAGCAGCCAAAGAGGGTTAAAGATTATGGTTATCATAAGGAAAAGATGCTTCTGTGCAAGAAAATAGAAGTTGGGATCATGTTATCAGTAGAGGAAGGAGAAATGCTTGACGACACAGATGATGAACTATCCGACCAAGAACTCAAGGCACATTATTCATACATTGCAAAGATTCATGAGGTTCTTAACGTCACTGAAGATGAAAATGGTCCTATCTTTGATACCGAGCCAATTGATAAGGTACAACATGATGATCAATATAATGTGTTTGGTGATACACATGAGCATAGTGATATACCAACAAAAATTACTGACACGTGTATGATGGAAACGGTTGATAGCAATACCACACCCGATTCATCAGACGTGTGCAATAATGAGTTTGAGGGTGATCAACATGCAAATGAGTATGATGACGAGGAGCGTGTCGCGCTTGCTAATTTAATTGCTAGTTTACAAAAAGATGTCAATGAAAATAGAAAGAGTCAAAAGCAATTAAAGAAGGCAAACACAGCGCTCACTCAAAACTTTGAAGAAAGCAAAGCCGCTCTTATAAAATCTAGTGAGACAATTGATAGTTATAGGGCTGAGCTTCTTCAAAAGACCAAAGAGCTTGAGGGGTACAAAATTCGTGTTATTAACGTTAAAAAGGACGATTTTGAAAATAAATACAACGAAACTCTTGCTTTGTTAACTAAAGAAAAACGTCAATTTAATGTTTTATTAAGTGATGAACGTCAAAAAACGTACCTTGCCACAACAAAAGTTAATGAACTTGAACAGAGGCTTTCTATGAATAACACCGATCCTGTTAAAATTCTTGACGAAAAGAAACAAGAGGTTGAAAAATTAAAACAAGATTTAAAAAATAGACAAGGCAAAGATACTAAAAAAGTAAAGGATCTCGAAGAACAAGTCGAGTTTTTGAAAAAAGTTGTTTATAAAACGCATGACTCTATTCAAACTGTTAGAATGATAGAACCGCAGTCGTTTTGCAAGGGTCAACCTAGTTTTGCAAGTCCCAAGTAACTCGAACAAGCTCAAGCTGCAAACCCTCACTTATATCTTGATGAGTCTGAATGGATTGATCATGATTGACCAGCAGTTAGGCTTGATAGGGAAGAGACGTCCCTTTGGGATGAGGAGAGTAGATCACCGGTCAATAAATATTTTGTGACACCATATAATTATACTTATGAAATCAGTCTTTATGGTCTTTTCACCCCACAAAAACAGAAGTCTCGTGAGGAATTATTTCTTGAATGCAAACAACGAAGAATTCAATGGAAGAAATTTTTTGCCACTAAGAAATCAAATGTTTTTAAATATATTAACTATTTTCCTCATGATGCTTTTAAAAGCAAAAGTAGAAAAACACTTGGTATTCTTAAACACCATATTGATAATGTTCAATCAATTGTTGAAAGCGATTAGAAAAAACGTGAAAAGTATAAGTGGAAAACAGAGATTCCTCATGACATAATTGTGCTTATGAAAGAACTTTTACTACCAAATACGAAGATAATCAAAGAAAATGTTCTTGAGTTTGAAAAATTAATTCGGTCTGAAATGTTCGATGATTTGAAATATGTTGAGTCTCTTGAAAATGAAATTGATGAGCTTCAAAATGACAAATCAGATTTTTCAAACGAATATGATCTACTCTTAGAAGAATGTCTCTCCAAAGATATCTTGTGTGTTACTCTTCAATCTTGTGCTGATATCGATGAATATTCTGATGTTGCATGCAAATATCTTGATAAGATCAAAGAGTGTGAACGGCTTGAAACTGAGCTTTCGAAACGTAAATAAAATGTTGATAAAAAGGCTTTTGAGTTACATCATCACAAAACTGATTTCCTTCATAAACATTGTCATTCTCTTGAACTTGCTTTGCAAAAAGACATAGGAAGTTTTCCACATGATAATAAATTACAAGAAAAACTTTCCCAAATGTGTCAAGAAATGAATGAAAAGAGTTAGGAAATTAAAGAGTTAAAAGCTCAGTTACAAGACAAGGAAATGGCGATAGCAGAGTTGAAGAAACTCGTTGTTAATATGGGTGGGAAAATTGTGGAACCTAGTGTTAAGAAACCTGTTGTTAGACAACCCCATGCGCACAAAGTGACTAAACCCTATGTGTTGGGAAAACCATATGTTTTCTCCAATTCTGCATTTGCAAAACCTGGGTTTGCCCCTAAGACGGTTGGGAAGGATAGGTTACCACAGATTACTCCCAAAACACATATTCGATCACAAAGCATTAAGAACACAAATGTGATTAAACCAGGGATGTATAGATTGCCCACTAAACCCACACACAACAAAGAAAGTCAATCACCTAAGACTTCTAGAAACACTAATAGACGTGTGTCTTTTACTACAGGAGTAGTCCCCACTGCAATTGTTAGCCGGCCTCAGCTTAAGAGCACTCGAATGAATGAAAAGGTTTGACAAAACAAAAGTCACGGGAAGATGAAGGAAGTAGATGACAACCCTAGGAATTTCAATGTTTCTAAGAATAAAACGTTTATAATCGCGTATAATGACGATTTGAATGATTCGACTTTGAATGCTTTGAATGTTAAGTTTGTTTGTGTGAAATGTAGAAAATGTGCCAATGCTAATCATGCAATATGTGTTTGGAAAAATATCAAAGGCGGAGATACTAGAACTAAGAAGTAAAATGCGATGCCTATTAGTGCTAGTAAACCCAAACGCAAAGTAAACCATTCTGGTGTAACACCCCTAAGAAAAGTATTGCATCAGACTCCACAACTAAGAAACCTAGAAGCAGAATTAGGAAATTATATGATTCTGCTAGCAAGTCTTGGAAATGGTGGTTTGCTAATCAATGTCCTCCAAGATATAAATGGATGCCTAAGGTTAGGACAAAAAATGTGACAACGAGCGTTAGTGTGCCTTTAAGTGATGAAAGTATGGAAACTAATGATTCGTATATCACAACTAACATGGAATCCAATATAGCAAATGCTCCATCGTGTTCTAATTCTTCTGCAGGTGATAGAAATAATTCTCTTCATACTGGACTCCGGATACACGAAGCACATGACGGGGAATCTCAAGCTTCTAATTAATTTTATGGAGAAGTTCCTGGGTACGGTCCGATTCAGAAATGATCAATTTGCACCGATCCTAGGATATGGAGATTTGGTTCAAGGGAATATCACAATCAAAAGGATTTACTATGTCGAAGGGCTCAATCACAATATTTTTTCGGTTGGTCAATTTTGTGATACCTATTTGGAGGTTGCTTTTAGAAAGAAGACATGTTTTGTTCGTGATTATAATGGGAATGACTTACTTACCGGTTCACGTGGTACTGATCTCTACACTATTTCACTTCAAGACTCCACTTCTTCAACTCCAATCTGTTTCATGGCTAAAGCTTCAACGACTCAAGCTTGGTTATGGCATCAACGATTATCTCATATTAACTTTGATACCATCAACTTGCTTTCCAAGAAAGATATTATGTAACACTCTCATTGTAAAACCCGTATTTTAAATCGAGAATTTATAAATACGCGGTTTATTATTATTTTACGCGGGATATTTTTCCTTAAAACATACACGTAGCATCAATTGCGCCGCAGCTCATCGTCTTGCGCCGCAACTAGTGATCCGCAGCACCATGAACTGTAGCCCCTTCAGTTGCGCCGCAACGTATGGTTCTTGCGCCGCAACTCGTGAAAAGAGTTGGGCCAAGCCCGTGTGAAGAAATAAAACAGACGGGGGTTTTCTTTTCTTTTATGCCGACACATACACTACTCAAACAAAACCCTAATTAGAAAACAATCAGCCGCCACTTCTTGTGCCTCCTCTTCCCTGCCACGAATCACAAAAAAAAAAAGAAAGGGATTCGAGCTTTGTTTTATTCAAGAAAGTCGAGTATAATCACCTCTCGCTAACTAAATTCGTGTAGGTACATTTTTCCTTTATTTTCCATTTGATTATCACGAATTAATAGGTTTGTTAATCCAAATAAATGGGTTTTTAAATGGTTAATCATGATACAATAAGTGGGGTTTCGTGTATGTGTGGTTGCATCAAAACTGAGACATGGTAATGTCTCGGTGGTTTTGTTTTATTTCCAGCCGCGAACCACAACCATCAGGGGGGTTTTCGGTTCATCAACAGGGTACGTTTGGGGTTAAAACGCAGCAACAGGGGGTGTTTGGGATTAGCAGGTCTTAAGGGTGTGTTTGGGTCTGCCATTAATGAAGACAGGGGGAACTTGAACTAGCAGTGGGAACCACTGCATAAGCAGTGGTAACCACTGCACTAACAGTGGCAAATTGCAAGCAGTGGGAACTTTGTTTCAAAAAAAACAGTGGGAATTATCTTGGTTAAAGCATGTTATAAATAAGTTTTTGTACTATAAAAATATTTGTATATAATTAGTAAAATTAAATCGATTCTTAACATTTTCCTTCCACTATTAAAAGTCGGATTTAATTGATGATTAAATTAATAATTTATTTCAAGAAACTAAATTTGGAAATCTTTTTATTTTAGGAAACTTTCCATTTACAACAGGTTGCTATTTATAGTAATATCGGGATTATTGGAACACGGTATAATACGTAGTAACCATCAATAAGTATATATTAATCAGTAAACTTTTAAAGATCAGTCAGATTATCAGAAATACACCGGACTATCAGATTAACCAGATTATACATAAATAGTAATACAGAAATAAATTAAATTAAAATTAGAACATATAAGAATCAGTAACAGCAAACGGTATTTAGACGACTTATTTTCCGTTCGTATTTATGTAGTATCCGTGAAGTCAGAGTCGATCTTTCAGCTTTCTGTCTTATTTCATTTCTGGACACGAGGTACGGATTTTCCGTCCTTTCAGTAAGGATTTTCTTTCCTATGCATGATTAGGATTTCCCGTCTGCAGCCAAATGTTTTCCCCAGTATATGTTTAAGTTTATCAGAAATCATGTTAATAACTAAATGAATTGCCTGAGCATTATATACAAGCACGACCAGTTTATGTACTAGTTACGGAGGTACCGTAACCACGGCACTAGAGGCACCGGTGTC
This sequence comes from Glebionis coronaria, assembly GCA_025667525.1. Classification (NCBI taxonomy): domain Eukaryota; kingdom Viridiplantae; phylum Streptophyta; class Magnoliopsida; order Asterales; family Asteraceae; genus Glebionis; species Glebionis coronaria. Next base: position 216,046,298 of record CM046876.1, on the reverse strand, counting down.
GTGACTCACATGCAGGAGAGTGATATCCTGCATCGTCCCACTCAGCTCAGCTTGGCCATTTTATCAGTATATTTTTAGTGGGGCGTATGGATGCATCCTAGGCTTATAAGTGTTTCATGTTTATCAGGGTGAATGTGGTGTGTGCTCTACATCCTTCACATTGGAGCTGATCCCTCCACCCAGCACAGTTATTTAGAGGTCACCCCTCTACAGCATGACGAGGTCACCCCTCCAGTTATTCATGCACGGTTGTTACAGCACGTGACCTATATAAGCTCTGGCAAATAAAATACAGTAAATGCATGTTTTCAGAATTAATAGTTATATTTCAGTATCAGTATATATGAATCAGATTGCTCAGATTTTATGCAGAGTTCTACCACATGTTACATATCAGTCTTACAGCTTCTGTATTTTATCGCCTGTTTCATTCAGTATATTCTTATCATGCTTTATATCCGTTCACTGAGCGTTATGCTCAGCCGTAGTTCCTTTCATGTTCTAACGGCAGGTACACCGGGACGTTCTTAGGTTTTTTTGAGAGCACGTGCATTTGGGATGGAAGCTGTTCCAGACTTCTTATTTTATGCACTTACATTATTCTGCTTATTGGACATTGTTTAGTCCTTTCTTTCAGTATTTTGTTTTTCATGTTTTGAGCTATGTTTGGAATACCGATGTTTGATTCCGGTATTTCCGTTATGGTCAGTTAATGTTTTAGGACATTTACCTTATGCTTTGATGACACGCCATAAATACACGTAACGGTCCACTTATCCAAGTGGGGTGTTACAATTATGGTATCAGAGCCAGGTTCGACCTGTAGGCTCTAAAACTTGACCTGTGACTAGTGGGTAGTCACCAGGAACATCCCAGATTTTGGCGTTGTTATCTTTCATGTTTCTCATGGCTTATTCAGTCAGTTTTCTTCAATTATCAGTCGTTTTCTTAAAGTTTTTGACTAAGTAAAAGGATGGTACAGGACTGGCCATATTTAGTCGCATGTGCTTTTTATTCGAAATTTTTGTTTTGGTGAACCGACCCATAGGCGTTCACCCTTGCCCGTTCAGATTTTGTATTGGTAAACTGACCATAGGCGTTTACCCTTACTTATGACAGATTCATGTTTTCAGTCAAATATCACTTGGTGAACCAACCATAAACGTTCACCATTTCTCAAGTCAAATTTCATGCTTTTCAGTCGAATGATGTTTTGTGAACCGATCCACAAATGTTCACCTTTGTCATATCATGACATTCTATAAATTTTGACAAGTATGGATTGGACTTCAGCCATCCATATTTAATACCAGATTATAAATTTCCATACATGACAGTTCTCAGAAAAATTTTGACAAGTATGGATCGAATCAGAATAACCCATACTTAGTCTCATGGTTCCTTCCTTGAAGATGATTCAGTTTCAAGTCTCCTTACGAGGATTATGTTTTCAGAAAAGTAATACTGTTTCGTGCTAAGATACAGAAGGATTATAGTAAAATCCTATTTCATGATAAATCATGTTCTGGTCTTTATCAATCATGTCTTCTGTCTTCATACTGAACATTGATGAAACTCTGTTTAATCATACTTTCAGCCTCTATACAACCAGCATTAAGTCCATACAGAAATTTTCAGCCATCATGGTAACTGTTTCAGTTCAGTTGCTAACCAGTTAAATCAAATTATTTTCCGTTGAGAATGTCAGAAAAACGACACCAGTATCGATCATCCCATAAAATTTCCACCAGCCCCATGTACAGTATTCCATATGTACCCCATGTACAGTGTCTCAGTTATACTCCATGTATAATATTTCACGTGTACTCCAGGTACAGTGTCTCATATATGATCCATGTGCAGTATTCATTGTGTACTTCATGTACAGTAGCCCAGGTGTACTCCAGGTACCCTACTCCATAGATATTACTAATCGATCCTTAAACATCGCGGACGTTCCCACTTGTCGATATTCTACCAGGTGCTGATGCTGCTCGTGAGTTGAAGATTTTACCAGATGCTGATGCTGCTAACACTCTGAAGACCACACTGATGCTGATGTTGCTGAACCTGGGAGATTTCTCAAGATGCTGACGCCGCGGAACGAGGACGAAAACTATAAACTTGAAATTTCTGACAAGAATAAATTCAACCAGCAGACGCTACCATTCGATTTTATGCTGTTACCTTCTCAGTTAGACGTCACACTTCACCCAGCCAACTTTCATTCCGAAGAGTGGGAACCGGAACCCCGCCGGCCACTCAGCAAAATAGTCACATGAATCACGGTCATGATAATGACCGTCATAAATTGACAGACAAAGCAGTGGTGACAATCATCGTGCTTATAATTAATCAGTCAGTAACCATCGGAACTCCGGAACGGACATGACCTACAATACAAGAGGTCAGTGGTTTAACCGGTCCGCCGACCCTAGCAGTTACCATAAATTCTTATTCTTATTCAGACTCACCCATTGAAACACGTGCCAAGACATCAGTCAAGACATAGTTCTCAGGTATCATTTCGGAAGACACATATCAGGGCACCCGTCATGATACACGTCATACGAAATATCTTCTCAGAGTACGAGTCAGAGCTCCTAATTCCAGTATATTCCAAGCAAGACCCTCAGTAATTCAGGGTATCTTTCAGAAAAGGGTATACTCATTCTGTTATGCCACGCATAAAATCAAACCATTAAAATTCAGATACCACCACTAGATTATTACTCAGGTAAAACACGCAGTATTCACTCTGTGAGGTTGCAGACGAACCCATTCAGTGAAAAGTCTCCATGTCCACTTCATGTATCCCTATGTCAGCCTTATCTCAAACCAGGTAGTTATCTGCTTCTCACCCAGAAAGGACTCAACAGTACCACCATATTTATTAAAGTTTTCCCTTCAGTTAACGACGAGATCCGTCTTATTAAATCCCAAAATATATTCATTATGTATTTTGCCAGAAAAATCAGTACAAGCTATTTCTTCCTTACGAGCGCGTGACTTACCAATACATAGTTACGAAGACTTTTGGCTATCAGTTATAAATTCACTTCTGAAATTCCTCGAATCCATAACCAGCAGATTATCCTAAAATTTTCAGATGTCATTCCAGAAGGTGTTCCAGAGATTCATGCTTACCCACGAGACATAATTTAACATCGAGCTTGCCTCAAGAACAGAACCTGTTTTCAAAACTCTTTATTACAGGGCTCTAGCTACGATTAAAAGAATTGCAGCAATTGCTGCAAGAGTTACCAAAACTAGACTTTATTCGCCCTAGCGCCCCATCGAGAAATTTATCAGATCACCTTTCCAAATCGATATTCATTCCACGAATAGAAAGTTTAATTGACCTACTACGAGGTGTCTTAAACATCCTTCCAGGAAAATTCAAGATCATGCTACCATCAGTGATGAGGAAAGAACATGATGATCTTCAGACCGTTGTTGCACATATTATAGCCACTCTAAAAAAATTTTGAATTTTACTTCTGAGCTCCCTAAGGCTCCAACTATAGTATGAAAATGTGTGAATAAATTTTCCTGGAATTCTCAGACAAATTTGGCAGTACATTCGTTGACAAGATTTTGATCTCCTAAATTCTAGAGAAGGACATGGGAATCATCTTTTTACGACCCCGCAGATTCTCCGATAGGAGAAAATTATATACGCAAGCTTTCTAGATGTATGTTCAGATGAACAAGGTAGCATATCTGAACCACCCTATTTCAACCGAAAGAAATTCCAGACAATCCTGCGAAGGTGAAGGCCATCACCTGATGGTCCCGACTGACGACTATGAACGTAGTATAAAATTTCTAGAACTCAATTGACTGCTACCGCAGAAATTGCCGACAGTCATCACTAGAAATTCTTCTATGACTATTCAACAAGATTTCCACCAGAATGTTTCATAATCCCAGACAAACACTTATAGAATCCGCATCACACATTAATGCGACTATGTTCATATCTAGATGCCTGACCTACTGCAGGTTCAGGATAGAACACCGACATGCTATTACTACAAGTAGAAACTCTAGACCGAAAAGAGACAAGACTCCATGGAGATTGTTATCAGTTTACAACAGACTCAGAGAAAGTATGATGCTATCTAAGTTATCATCAACCATGTAATCAGACTGCGCGTCTCTTTCGTCCGAAAGGATCATGTAGTAGCAGATCTGCAGAAATTTTAAAATTCAGCAGTAAATCGTACGAATTCATGGCTTTCCTTAGACCATTATATCAGACAGAATTCATGTCCACGATCGAGTGTATGTTTACGTCCACTTTAAGTTCATGTTTATTTCCACTTTCACGTTTACGTCTCATTCGCAGTATGATGCTATTTCAGTTCATCTTTTATGCTACCTCCTGATTTAAGCTCACATTAGCGTTCATAACGTTGTTCACGTTCAAGTTCGTGTGCCATTTCACGATGCACGTTTCTCAGTTATTACCGAATACGGTTACAGAAAGCTTGAGAGGACAGACTCAAGTTTAGCACCACTATTCCATGACCAGGCAGACGTTTCACATCTCAGGCCGTATCGTTTGGCATTCATTCCTCAGGCAGCATACGTTCATGATATATTCTAGTATCACGTTCACAGTATGATTCGCGTATCATATTCTAATTCCATACCAGCGCTCCTCATATAATTATGAACCACGTTCACAATTGCTCACTTAGCATGTTCACAATTGTTCACGTAGTTCGTCCCTATATATATATTCTCAGCAGCTTGCTCAGAGATATAAATATTACCTTTTCAGAATATTTTACACGTATCGTTTCATGTATCATACATGCTATAGTTATTCAGTCTATCAGATTTAGCAAATCCATCTTAAGTATGGAACCAGAAACCAGTCAGCATCATCAGGACAGGGTCAACAGGACCAAGACTTTAGTTATTATGTTAGACATTTGAAGGGATCGTTTCGAGCGGGAGGCCACTTGAAACGGAGGAGTCCATCCGGACCTCTCATTGTTTTCTTCAATAAAATTTAGTTACGTTCTCTTCAGCCATGTCACGTTATATGATAATTCCAGTCATGTCAGGTTTATACCTATCAGCAGCATTATGTCTTAATTAGAAGACAATTCATCCTTCAGCTTAATTGTCTTTTCAGTTTACGTGTTCTTTCAGTTCTTATAACTTCGTCAGCTTATCATCTTTAATTCGAGGACGAATTTCTCCTTTTAGAGGGGAAGAATTGTAAAACCCAGTACGCCGCATTTTAATTCGGGGACGAATTATTTCTTTAGAGGGGAAGAATTGTAAAACCCGTATTTTAAATCGAGAATTTATAAATACGCGGTTTATTATTATTTTACGCGGGATATTTTTCCTTAAAACATACACGTAGCATCAATTGCGCCGCAGCTCATCGTCTTGCGCCGCAACTAGTGATCCGCAGCACCATGAACTGTAGCCCCTTCAGTTGCGCTGCAACGTATGGTTCTTGCGCCGCAACTCGTGAAAAGAGTTGGGCCAAGCCCGTGTGAAGAAATAAAACAGACGGGGGTTTTCTTTTCTTTTATGCCGACACATACACTACTCAAACAAAACCCTAATTAGAAAACAATCAGCCGCCACTTCTTGTGCCTCCTCTTCCCTGCCACGAATCACAAAAAAAAAAGAAAGGGATTCGAGCTTTGTTTTATTCAAGAAAGTCGAGTATAATCACCTCTCGCTAACTAAATTCGTGTAGGTACATTTTTCCTTTATTTTCCATTTGATTATCACGAATTAATAGGTTTGTTAATCCAAATAAATGGGTTTTTAAATGGTTAATCATGATACAATAAGTGGGGTTTCGTGTATGTGTGGTTGCATCAAAACCGAGACATGGTAATGTCTCGGTGGTTTTGTTTTATTTCCAGCCGCGAACCACAACCATCAGGGGGGTTTTCGGTTCATCAACAGGGTACGTTTGGGGTTAAAACGCAGCAACAGGGGGTGTTTGGGATTAGCAGGTCTTAAGGGTGTGTTTGGGTCTGCCATTAATGAAGACAGGGGGAACTTGAACTAGCAGTGGGAACCACTGCATAAGCAGTGGTAACCACTGCACTAACAGTGGCAAATTGCAAGCAGTGGGAACTTTGTTTCAAAAAAAACAGTGGGAATTATCTTGGTTAAAGCATGTTATAAATAAGTTTTTGTACTATAAAAATATTTGTATATAATTAGTAAAATTAAATCGATTCTTAACATTTTCCTTCCACTATTAAAAGTCGGATTTAATTGATGATTAAATTAATAATTTATTTCAAGAAACTAAATTTGGAAATCTTTTTATTTTAGGAAACTTTCCATTTACAACAGGTTGCTATTTATAGTAATATCGGGATTATTGGAACACGGTATAATACGTAGTAACCATCAATAAGTATATATTAATCAGTAAACTTTTAAAGATCAGTCAGATTATCAGAAATACACCGGACTATCAGATTAACCAGATTATACATAAATAGTAATACAGAAATAAATTAAATTAAAATTAGAACATATAAGAATCAGTAACAGCAAACGGTATTTAGACGACTTATTTTCCGTTCGTATTTATGTAGTATCCGTGAAGTCAGAGTCGATCTTTCAGCTTTCTGTCTTATTTCATTTCTGGACACGAGGTACGGATTTTCCGTCCTTTCAGTAAGGATTTTCTTTCCTATGCATGATTAGGATTTCCCGTCTGCAGCCAAATGTTTTCCCCAGTATATGTTTAAGTTTATCAGAAATCATGTTAATAACTAAATGAATTGCCTGAGCATTATATACAAGCACGACCAGTTTATGTACTAGTTACGGAGGTACCGTAACCACGGCACTAGAGGCACCGGTGTCGTGACTCACATGCAGGAGAGTGATATCCTGCATCGTCCCACTCAGCTCAGCTTGGCCATTTTATCAGTATATTTTTAGTGGGGCGTATGGATGCATCCTAGGCTTATAAGTGTTTCATGTTTATCAGGGTGAATGTGGTGTGTGCTCTACATCCTTCACATTGGAGCTGATCCCTCCACCCAGCACAGTTATTTAGAGGTCACCCCTCTACAGCATGACGAGGTCACCCCTCCAGTTATTCATGCACGGTTGTTACAGCACGTGACCTATATAAGCTCTGGCAAATAAAATACAGTAAATGCATGTTTTCAGAATTAATAGTTATATTTCAGTATCAGTATATATGAATCAGATTGCTCAGATTTTATGCAGAGTTCTACCACATGTTACATATCAGTCTTACAGCTTCTGTATTTTATCGCCTGTTTCATTCAGTATATTCTTATCATGCTTTATATCCGTTCACTGAGCGTTATGCTCAGCCGTAGTTCCTTTCATGTTCTAACGGCAGGTACACCGGGACGCTCTTAGGTTTTTTTGAGAGCACGTGCATTTGGGATGGAAGCTGTTCCAGACTTCTTATTTTATGCACTTACATTATTCTGCTTATTGGACATTGTTTAGTCCTTTCTTTCAGTATTTTGTTTTTCATGTTTTGAGCTATGTTTGGAATACCGATGTTTGATTCCGGTATTTCCGTTATGGTCAGTTAATGTTTTAGGACATTTACCTTATGCTTTGATGACACGCCATAAATACACGTAACGGTCCACTTATCCAAGTGGGGTGTTACACTCATTTTTCGTATCGGTACAACGGAAGGGTCTTTCAGAGTGTTACGGGATAGCACAATAACTCCAATCATAGACAACACATAAAAATGGTTGTACAAGGTTTAACAAACATTCATTCGATAAAAAGGTTTAAAAGTGTACAACAGGTCCCAAATTATACAGGTCATTAAGTTACAAAACACAGATCGAATGAACATTTTTAATATTAAGTGTGGGCCATCAGAGTCGATCTCCATCCAGATTACCTTCAAGCACCTGAGATAGAAAACATGCAAAAATCATATCAGCGAATGCCGAGTGAATTCATAGAGTTTAATGAAAACCGTTATATAAAACAATCATTTACAATCATTCAAAATCAGAACACAAGTATAATATCGGAAGTAAGTCCACATATTGCTAGTCAGGCAATATATAAATCAAGCATACATCTGAAACCGTCCATGAGACCGTAGTCTCTATATTACCATGATAGGTAATATATTCATCGTAATAGCGTCATTATCGTTTATTTAGATTATACATGTCGTATAGATTATATTATCTGAATTAGGTTGTAGGATTATTATTAGCCGCATGACATTGTTACCTTACTGTGAAAACAGCGGGCTGCGAACCCGACAAACAATTTGCCCATCTAAGTTAGCGTGTCGTCACAAAAATCACGCTATGGAATCTTCTCATACATAAATTCGCTTACCAATCAATGTGGTACGACGGGGATCAACCGTCAAGGCGCGAACTGGGGTGATCGTCCCCAAATAGTACTATCAAATGCATAAGCGTCTACCAAATCCCGGTAGTTCACAATTCATGCTAATGGGACTTTAAGTGACATAACCTAACTACTAATAATCCTTTTAGTCTCGAATAAAGGGTCATAGCATCATTCGGGTCCATCTCATTAAGCATACAATCGGGACTACTTGTGTTCTATTTTTATAAAAATATAGCATGTTATCTCCCTCGCGGGTTTACAAATCATTTTATAAAACATTTAAAAGAGTGCGAGGCTATGAACTCACGTTGTTAATGAAAGGCGGATTATCGGCTACGGGCGTGCTTCGGTCACGGAAACCTATATAAATAATAATCGGTCTTAGACTCGGTCCAATGACTTTTATCAAAATAACAATATACATATATATGATTATTGTACATATGATGATGATCAAGTGGGTTTATAAATCCTCATTTACTCATTTTAGTGTTTACGTTTTAGTATCGTCTTACTAGTTCACTAGTTTTACCGATTTTACCTATTTTAAGTTCATTAAGTCTTTTATAAGTTCTTTTACTTGTTTTTACCCATTATATACTTATATGATCAGTATATATACTTTTCATGTTGGGCCCTATTGGGTTAAGCCCAAATAAATCTTTTTACAAGTATTTTTCTTATTAAGTCCATTTATTAGTCTATTAGGTTTAGTTAGCTCGTAATTGTCCGTAATTCTTATAGTTCGGGTTTTATCGGTTTTTATTTGTCTTAGTTACTTATACATCAGTATATAACGTTTATAAACTTTACATTAGACGGGTTTGGTCGTCTAAGTTTTATTTGATGAAAAACGTTAATTTCACGGCGATAGCCGAAAAAGTCGTAAAAATCAAGTTTATAGTTTTTATTACTTATAAGTATTACTTTTACCACCATTTATATATTTTACCCATTTAATTAACCTTTTATACATTTATATAAATAAGTTTTACAAGTTAGTGGGTTTATACTTTACATTTTATAAATTATAAAGTGAGTGCTTATATAATAATAATAAACATTATTTCCAAAATCTAATTTTTAACTTCACATTTACCATTTTTATCATATCTAGAGTTCTACAATGACTTAGAAGCTCATTTTTAAATGACAACTTCTTCATGATATGTGCTAAATATAACTTAGTTATAGCTACTGCCCAATTTGAGTTTAAGTTGCCTTAACAGTCCCTACAAATCTGCTTATTCAGATTGTACCACCTAACTTGTTTTGATCATATCTCACTCATTATTTTGATTCCATTTCATGGCCAACTCTCACATGTGTATAACATCATCTACTTTACTGTAAATAGATCAAACCATGCATTTTTATCAGTTCTTCATTTAGTTATCTACTGTTTTTATACAGCCAACTATTTAGACATGATTTTAGCTTCATTTCTTATGGTTATCATCATTTTTAAGCATGTTAATCAACACTTGATCCCCACACAACATTTTTATCATCATATATACATCATATACATATACAAAATGAAAGAAAATACATTTGTTCTTTAAAAAATAATAAGAGAAAAATGTAGAGGATGATCTTCTTTACCAATCCAAGTGGATTTCTTGTTTTAGGAAGGCAAGAACTTGATGAACACAACAAGTATCTCCAAGACCATCAAATAGCAAGATCATATGTTGGAAAATCAGCCCTAGGACACAAGCAAATCACCTCCAAAGTTGGTTATATGGCCACCAAATGATCAAGGTTTCAAGGAAACACCTTAATAGGACTAGTAAACATGTGGTTTGTAGTTGGAAGAGATCAAAAATGGTGTTTTTGGCTTGAGTTGGGACGGCACATAGATGAAGTTGAGAGAGTTTTGAGAGTAAATTGCATGTGTGAAATGGTTAAGTGAAAACCATTGTTGGTTTTGTAAAGTTTGGTGGAAGTTTAGCTTAAAGTGTAAGCTAAAGCTTACACTTGTTATTAAACAAGTTAAGTTTGTGCCACCTAATGGTGGTGAGTCATTTTTTGCCGTCCCATGTAAGCTAGTGGGATGGGGCAAAGTGTTTTGTCCCATCTCACTATTTTACGGGTATTTCTCGATTCTAGTTTTCTCGATTTGCGTGCCCTCGGGTCGTTTTACGAAAAACGTTTTTATAAATTATGAATCACCGTCACAAAACGAATCCAATAAAAATTGTCTCATCAAAAACGGAGTTCAAAAACATAAATACGTAATCCTAAGGTTTCCGGTTTAGTCGTAAAAGACGCCAAATTATGCACGTAAGCCCAAATTTAAATCCGTAAATTGTGAGTTCGTCAACCAACATAAAAATAAGTTTCAATATATTATACGAGAAAATATTTAACTACCTGAAAATGTTAGATTTGTCACAGCTTTTCCTCCTAAAAGGGATCAACGTCCTCGTGATCCATTTCATTTGGATGTCCGTTTCTTATTGAAATCGAAGAGGTGCGGATATTTCTTCCACATTTCATCCTCTCGTTCCCAAGTATACTCCGGTCCATGCTTTGAATTCCATCGGATCTTGACAATAGGTATCCGACTTTGTTTCAGTTGCTTTACCTCACGGTCCATAACTTCTACGGGCTCTTCGATAAAATGCAACTTCCCATCTATTCGAACCTTACCTAACGGAATTTTCTCATCACTCACTGCTAGACATTTCTTCAGATTAGATACATGGAATGTGTTGTGAACACCATGAAGTTCTGGGGGTAACTCTAGTTTGTAAGCCACCGGACCTACTCTAGATAGAATCTTAAAGGGTCCAATATAACGGGGATTCAATTTTCCTCGTTTTCCAAATCTGATAACGCCTTTCCATGGCGATACTTTCAACATTACTCGGTCACCCACTTCAAACTCCATTGGCTTCCGTCGCACATCCGCGTAACTTTTCTGTCTACTACGGGCAGTCAACAACCTCTTCTTAATCTGAACTATCATCTCCGTAGTCTCCCGGATCAATTCCGGTCCCGTGAGCTGGGTATCCCCAACTTCACTCCAACATACAGGAGATCTACACTTCCTACCATACAAAGCTTCAAATGATGCAGCCTTAATACTAGAATGGTAACTATTATTATATGAAAACTCTGCTAACGACAAATGTTTATCCCAATTCTTACCAAAGTCTAACACACAAGCTCTCAACATATCTTCCAGTGTTTGTATCGTCCTTTCACTCTGCCCATCAGTCTGGGGGTGATAAGCAGTGCTCATGTCGAGATTCGTTCCCAAAGATCTTTGGAGAGATTTCCAAAAATTCGATGCGAATCTAGGATCTCGATCTGAAATGATCGATACAGGCACTCCATGCTTGCATACGACATTATCCAGGTATATTCGAGTCAGCTTCTCCAGTGAGAACTGCTCCTTAACCGGAATGAAGTGTGCTGATTTGGTCAGTCTATCGACAATAACCCAAATCGAATTGTTTCCAGATGATGTTCTAGGAAGCTTGGTGATAAAGTCCATCGTAATTCGCTCCCACTTCCATTCAGGAATCTTTGGTTGTTGAAGTAGTCCTGATGGTTTTTGATGTTAGGCTTTAACTCTAGCACAAGTCAAGCATTGAAGAACATACATAGCTATGTCAGCTTTCATATTCGGCCACCAGTATAACTTCTTCAAATCATGGTACATCTTATCAGATCCTGGATGAATGGAATACTTAGATTTATGGGATTCTAACATAATCAAGTCTCTTAAGCCTCCAAACTTAGGTATCCACATACGACCTCTTAAACATTTCACTCCATCAGCTCTAACCTCTAAAGGATCTCCTTCTCCTCAGAACCCTTCATTAACAAAATTCTCCTCCTTACAAGCTTCTATTTGCGCATTTCTAATTTGCTCAGGCAAATTATTGTGCACGGTCAAGACTAGAGAACGCACCCTGATAGGCTCTCTATCTTTCCTACTCAACGCATTAGCAACAACGTTGGCTTTTCCTGGGTGATACTTTATATCACAATCGTAATCACTCAACAACTCTATCCATCTTCGTTGCCTCATGTTCAACTCTTTCTGGTCGAGAATATACTGTAGGCTTTTGTGATCGGTGAATACCGTACACTTGGTGCCATACAGATAATGTCTCCATAACCTAAGAGCAAAGACCACAGCTCCTAACTCAAGATCATGAGTAGTATAATTCTCCTCATTCTTCCTCAATTGCCTAGAAGCATAAGCTATCACTTTCTCTCTCTGCATCAAAACAACTCCATAACCTCTAAGAGATGCATCACAATACACTACAAAATCTTCACTCCCTTCGGGTAATGATAAGATTGGCGCACTACATAACTTTTGCTTCAATGTCTGAAATGCTCCATCTTCATCACTTCCCCAAACGAAAGGTTTATTCTTCTGAGTAAGCTTAGTCAAGGGTTTAGCTATCAAAGAAAATTCTTTAATGAATCGCCTATAATAGCCAACTAATCCTAAGAACTGTCGCACTTCCGTTGGCGTTGTCGGTGCAGACCAATTCTTAATAGCTTCAACCTTTGCAGGATCAACATGAATTCCATCTCTGTTAATCACATGACCAAGAAATTGCACAGAATCCAACCAGAAATCACACTTCGAAAACTTAGCATACAACTTTTCATCCTTCAACAACTTCAAAACAACCCTCAAATGTTCTCTATGCTCATCTTCATTCTTAGAATAGATTAGAATATCGTCAATAAACACAATCACGAATTTATCCAAGTAGGGCTTGCACACTCGATTCATTAAATCCATGAAAACCGCAGGTGCGTTAGTTAACCCAAATGGCATTACTTGAAATTCATAGTGTCCATAACGAGTTCTAAATGCAGTTATAGGAATATCTTCTTCACGGACGCGAAGTTGGTGATATCCTGACCGCAAATCTATCTTAGAATACACACTAGATCCTTGCAGTTGATCAAACAAATCATCAATCCTAGGTAAAGGATATCGATTTTTAATTGTCAACTTATTCAGTTCCCTATAATCAATGCACATACGAAAAGATCCATCCTTCTTCTTAACGAACAAGACTGGAGCTCCCCAAGGCGACGAGCTCGGTCGAATAAAACCTTTATCAGACAACTTCTTAAGTTGCTCAGATAACTCCTTTAATTCAGAAGGGGCTAATCGGTAAGGCGCACGTGCCACCGGTGCAGCACCAGGAATTAAATCGATTCGAAACTCTACTTGCCTTATCGGTGGAAGTCCTGGTAAATCTTTAGGAAATACCTCAGGAAATTCACAAATAATAGGTACATCTTCCAATCGTTTCTCCCTAGACTCATTCCCGGTCACTTGAGCTAAGAATAACTCACAACCGTTCCTGATGTACTTTTGGACTTTAATACATGAAACGATTTTCAAACGGGATTCACCTCGACTACCATCAATTACTAACGTCCTATTCCTAAGAGGAATCTTAACCTTCTTCTCTCCACATAAAATAGTAGCATTATTCAACGACAACCAATCCATACCAATAATAATATCGAAACTACCTAATTCTATCAACATCAAATCAATCGGAAAGGAATGGTTCAAGAGATTTAGAGAGCATCCTTCTAATAGCTTATTAGTTTTCACTAATTTACCATCAGCCAATTCCACCTCGTAACTGGTACTTATCTCAACAGGTTCAATATCAATAAGGGCACTAAATTTAGTGGATACAAAGCTCCTATCGGCACCCGAATCGAATAAAGCAACAGCATAATGATTGTTGAGTAAAAACGTACCGGTAACGACATTCGGATCCTCTTTCTTCACCTCAATTGTTCCAAGTTGGTAGATACCACCCTGGGGGTTTCTTCCAGGTACAATCGCTTTCAACTTGGGGCATTCCGATTTCCTATGACCTTCTTCATTACAGTTGAAGCAAATCGTTCCCTTCTTACACCTTTCAACCTTGTGTCCAAGCTTTCCGCAATTTCGGCACTTCCAGCAGTCGCCAGGATGCCTCTTGTTGCCACACTTAGGACATCTATCATCGTTGCGTGGTGCATTGTTGGTAATAGCATTTGCATTCCCCTTTCTCTGGTTCTGACGGCGATTGAAATTCTTCCTATAATCACCTCTATCTACACGCTCACCGTCTCCCTTTCTTTTCTCACCTACACGGGCTTCATCTTCCTTATCCTGAATTATATGTCCAATGAGTTGGTAAGCCATTCGAACAGCATCATCAATGGTCAGTGGTTTCGATGATGTCACGTCCCCCCGGATATTCCTGGTCAACCCTTTCACATATTACTCAATTCGGATCTGTTCGGGTTCAACCAATCGAGGACATAGCAAGGCCATCTCATGGAATCGGTTCGTGTAACTATCAATGTCCACACCTTTCATTCTCAGATGAATCAACTCTTGCTCTAACCTAATGATCACACTACGAGGACAAAACTCCAAAGTCATCCACTTCTTAATTTCAGCCCAAGGAGTAGCATTAGCAGCATCAAGACCCATGAAAGCAATTCTCCCATTCCACCAAGTCAACGCACGACCTTTAAGAGTAGCCATAGCAAAAGTCACCTTATCTTCCTCCTTACACTTACTAATCCTAAACACCGATTCAATCTTCTCGATCCACTGGCTTAGTCCTACAGCACCTTCAGTTCCATTAAAAGGTAGAGGTTCACACTTCATGAACGTCACATAAGTACAGCCACCAACTTCAGGTGCATTCGTTCCAAGTCCTCCTACATTTCCTCCAGCATTAGCATTCACATTATTAGCATTCACATTCACATTAGTACCGCCAATTCCACTACCGCCAGCTCCACTACCGCCAGCTCCACTACCGCCAGCTCCACTACCGCCAGCTTCATTTCTAGCATTTGCCATAAATTCAGTCATAGATGCGGTAACTTGCTCCGTAATAATCCTACGTACATCATCCTCAGTCACAGCCTTCTTGGGCGGCATAGTTCTATAATTCCACAATTTCAAAGCATTAAGCATTCATCCAACAAAGGATTCATATAATATGGATCGAATTCATAATCAAGATACAAATAAGGCACAATATGGAATTCAAGACAAGATACATATTTCATTCGATCTGAAACAAAAGTATTGTCTTAGTACATCCATATCAAAGTTCTAACACTATATACACTCAAAATTCGTGCCAAGTCTACAACTAACAAGTCGGTTCAGTCAAAGCTACAAACACAAAAGATCTAAAGGTCACTACTAAATACAGACTGGTCTACTGAGAACCGCCAGATGGTCCATCATCCATCGTCTTCTGGATCTTCGCCGGACGATCACTAGACTCATCTTCAGCTGGGCGCTTACGGATTACTCCTCTTTCAACCATGTCAGCATAAAATCTACTGTTCCAACCCACGGATACATTCAACTCCTTTTCGGCTTTCTCACGCATCGCACGAGCCACACTCAACTGAATTTCCATAGTGTTCACCTTTTTCTTCATAGCAGCGTACTCACCACTTTCCAACACTGATAACCTCCTAAAAGCCTCATTCAAACCGCGTTCTACATCACTCAAATCCAAACTAAGCAATTCTCGCTCTTTCTCTCCAATCTTTGCCTTCGACTCCAAATAAGCAACCTGAGTCTGAACAAAACCTATCCCAACCTCTGTCACACAACTCTTAACACGGGAAGCATCTATATCACGTCTCAAAGCCCATGGTGCAAGACCATCAATATGAGTAGCCTCTCGAGCACTAGACGACTCTCCTATCTCACGTCTATGAGCAGTAATACCGTCGGTACCGTCAGGTGCATCGTCATCCTCATCCTCCTATGATTCACAATCAGATTCAGATGATTCAGACATTTCATCCCTAGGTAACTCGTCCTCGGAATCAGACAAACAAACTGGTGGGGGCAAAGGCTCGCCCTCTGGAACATCATACGGATATATAAGCTCAGCTTCCTCATCGTCATCAACCTCAACATCTATACCTACATCCTCCTCGACATCCTCGTCGTCAATCTCATCATCTAACTCATCTAACCCAATCTCATTCTCATTCTCAATATCAGCATTCTCAATATCCACGTCCTCATTACCCACATTCTCAATCTCATTCTCTACTAAGTCAACCTGAGGGGCAATCTGATCTCCTAGTCCTAACTCGGGCTCGGGATCCTCAAATGGTTCCTCCTCGTCATCAATATCAAAATCTAATAAGTCTAAATAAGGATCATCTTCTATATTAGGTTCGGGAATAGCATGGTTTTCTACAGGAATATTAGGGTCAGCCATGACAATCTGCATTTATATATATTTATCTCGTATTAGGATAACATACTAGTTAAACAATTACATAATGAAATCACGATATATACATATATATAAATTAAATTATATATATCAAAATATATCTTCTCAATAGGGCTTGTTGGTAACGTCGGAGATCTCTGGCACCGTTATAGTCAAAAGATTTTTCAAATATTTTCTCAAATGTTCATTGTCAAAAGATTTTGAAAAGTTTTGTTCAAAACCTTGGTTTTTTAAAAATCTTTTGTTCTCTACAACGAGAGCTCTGGTACCAAACTGTAACACTCTCATTTTTCGTATCGGTACAACGGAAGGGTCTTTCAGAGTGTTACGGGATAGCACAATAACTCCAATCATAGACAACACATAAAAATGGTTGTACAAGGTTTAACAAACATTCATTCGATAAAAAGGTTTAAAAGTGTACAACAGGTCCCAAATTATACAGGTCATTAAGTTACAAAACACAGATCGAATGAACATTTTTAATATTAAGTGTGGGCCATCAGAGTCGATCTCCATCCGGATTACCTTCAAGCACCTGAGATAGAAAACATGCAAAAATCATATCAGCGAATGCCGAGTGAATTCATAGAGTTTAATGAAAACCGTTATATAAAACAATCATTTACAATCATTCAAAATCAGAACACAAGTATAATATCGGAAGTAAGTCCACATATTGCTAGTCAGGCAATATATAAATCAAGCATACATCTGAAACCGTCCATGAGACCGTAGTCTCTATATTACCATGATAGGTAATATATTCATCGTAATAGCGTCATTTTCGTTTATTTAGATTATACATGTCGTATAGATTATATTATCTGAATTAGGTTGTAGGATTATTATTAGCCGCATGACATTGTTACCTTACTGTGAAAACAGCGGGCCGCGAACCCGACAAACAATTTGCCCATCTAAGTTAGCGTGTCGTCACAAAAATCACGCTATGGAATCTTCTCATACATAAATTCGCTTACCAATCAATGTGGTACGACGGGGATCAACCGTCAAGGCGCGAACTGGGGTGATCGTCCCCAAATAGTACTATCAAATGCATAAGCGTCTACCAAATCCCGGTAGTTCACAATTCATGCTAATGGGACTTTAAGTGACATAACCTAATTACTAATAATCCTTTTAGTCTCGAATAAAGGGTCATAGCATCATTTGGGTCCATCTCATTAAGCATACAATCGGGACTACTTGTGTTCTATTTTTATAAAAATCTAGCATGTTATCTCCCTCGCGGGTTTACAAATCATTTTATAAAACATTTAAAAGAGTGCGAGGCTATGAACTCACGTTGTTAATGAAAGGCGGATTATCGGCTACGGGCGTGCTTCGGTCACGGAAACCTATATAAATAATAATCGGTCTTAGACTCGGTCCAATGACTTTTATCAAAATAACAATATACATATATATGATAATTGTACATATGATGATGATCAAGTGGGTTTATAAATCCTCATTTACTCATTTTAGTGTTTACGTTTTAGTATCGTCTTACTAGTTCACTAGTTTTACCGATTTTACCTATTTTAAGTTCATTAAGTCTTTTATAAGTTCTTTTACTTATTTTTACCCATTATATACTTATATGATCAGTATATATACTTTTCATGTTGGGCCCTATTGGGTTAAACCCAAATAATTCTTTTTACAAGTATTTTTCTTATTAAGTCCAATTATTAGTCTATTAGGTTTAGTTAGCTCGTAATTGTCCGTAATTCTTATAGTTCGGGTTTTATCGGTTTTTATTTGTCTTAGTTACTTATACATCAGTATATAACTTTTATAAACTTTACATTAGACGGGTTTGGTCGTCTAAGTTTTATTTGATGAAAAACGTTAATTTCACGGCGATAGCCGAAAAAGTCGTAAAAATCAAGTTTATAGTTTTTATTACTTATAAGTATTACTTTTACCACCATTTATATATTTTACCCATTTAATTAACCTTTTATACATTTATATAAATAAGTTTTACAAGTTAGTGGGTTTATACTTTACATTTTATAAATTATAAAGTGAGTGCTTATATAATAATAATAAACATTATTTCCAAAATCTGATTTTTAACTTCACATTTACCATTTTTATCATATCTAGAGTTCTACAATGACTTAGAAGCTCATTTTTAAATGAAAACTTCTTCATGATATGTGCTAAATATAACTTAGTTATAGCTACTGCCCAATTTGAGTTTAAGTTGCCTTAACAGTCCCTACAAATCTGCTTATTCAGATTGTACCACCTAACTTGTTTTGATCATATCTCACTCATTATTTTGATTCCATTGCATGGCCAACTCTCACATGTGTATAACATCATCTACTTTACTGTAAATAGATCAAACCATGCATTTTTATCAGTTCTTCATTTAGTTATCTACTGTTTTTATACAGCCAACTATTTAGACATGATTTTAGCTTCATTTCTTATGGTTATCATCATTTTTAAGCATGTTTATCAACACTTGATCCCCACACAACATTTTTATCATCATATATACATCATATACATATACAAAATGAAAGAAAATACATTTGTTCTTTACAAAATAATAAGAGAAAAATGTAGAGGATGATCTTCTTTATCAATCCAAGTGGATTTCTTGTTTTAGGAAGGCAAGAACTTGATGAACACAACAAGTATCTCCAAGACCATCAAATAGCAAGATCATATGTTGGAAAATCAGCCCTAGGACACAAGCAAATCACCTCCAAAGTTGGTTATATGGCCACCAAATGATCAAGGTTTCAAGGAAACACCTTAATAGGACTAGTAAACATGTGGTTTGTAGTTGGAAGAGATCAAAAATGGTGTTTTTGGCTTGAGTTGGGACGGCACATAGATGAAGTTGAGAGAGTTTTGAGAGTAAATTGCATGTGTGAAATGGTTAAGTGAAAACCATTGTTGGTTTTGTAAAGTTTGGTGGAAGTTTAGCTTAAAGTGTAAGCTAAAGCTTACACTTGTTATTAAACAAGTTAAGTTTGTGCCACCTAATGGTGGTGAGTCATTTTTGGCCGTCCCATGTAAGCTAGTGGGATGGGGCAAAGTGTTTTGTCCCATCTCACTAGTTTACGGGTATTTCTCGATTCTAGTTTTCTCGATTTGCGTGCCCTCGGGTCGTTTTACGAAAAATGTTTTTATAAATTATGAATCACCGTCACAAAACGAATCCAATAAAAATTGTCTCATCAAAAACGGAGTTCAAAAACGTAAATACGTAATCCTAAGGTTTCCGGTTTAGTCGTAAAAGACGCCAAATTATGCACGTAAGCCCAAATTTAAATCCGTAAATTGTGAGTTCGTCAACCAACATAAAAATAAGTTTCAGAATATTATACGAGAAAATATTTAACTACCTGAAAATGTTAGATTTGTCACATATTATGAGAGGCCTTCCTAACTTGAAATTCATCAAAGATAATCTTTGTTCTTCTTGTGAGCTTTGTAAAGCTAAACGGAGTGGTTTCAAGACAAAGACTACGCCAAGCTCTAAAGGACGGTTAGATCATCTTCATATAGATTTGTGTGGCCCCATGCGTGTTCAAAGCATCAATGGGAAGAAATACGTTATGGTAATTTCCGATGACTACTCAAGGCACATGTGGACTCACTTCTTGAGGTCTAAGGATGAAACACCCGACGTTCTTATCAACTTCCTTAAACTGATACAAGGTGGTCTTCTAGCTCAAGTAAAAGTGGTACGTACTGACAGAGGCACAAAATTCTTGAATTCAACTCTAAGAATTATTTTGAAGCCGAAGGGATTGAACATGAAACATTTATTGCTCGAACACCTAAAAAAAACGGAGTTGTTGAAAGAAGAAATTGTAATTTAGTTGAGGCTGCTCGAACATTATTATCTGCTTCAAAACTACCATTATTCTTTTGGGCCGAAGCCGTGTCAACCGCATGTTACACACAAAACCATTCCTTAATTATCCCAAGAGACGAAAAAACACCATATCACATAATTAATGATCGCAAACCTTTACTCAAACACCTTCATGTTTTTGGATGTACGTGTTACATTATTCAAGATGGTGAAAATCTGGACAAGATGAAAGATAAAGGTGATGCATGCATTCCTAGTGGGATATGCAACTCAGTCTAAGGGATATAGAGTGTACAACAAGAGAACAAAATTGATAGTCGAGACTATTCATGTCCGATTCGATGAATTGCAAGAAATGGGACTTGAACAAAGTTGTTTAAGTCCCGATCCACAACGACAAAACACTTCTGTGCACAACCGCACGGACTCAGAACTCATGACCACAACAATGAAGCGTCAAGTTCAAAGCTGGTTCCTAAACATGTTCCAAGAGCAAATATGACTGTGGACATGACACTTGAAGACTTGGAAATGTTATATGGACCAATGTTTGATGAATATTTCACAGGTGAGAAACATGTTGTATCAAAGTCTTCCGCTTTCACCCATGATAAGAATGATGATACCGATCATCGTCAACAACAGGATACAACTTCATCTACTTCAACATGGGTTGCTGCAGATTTACTTCCTCGGAATATCACTTCAACAATCAATCCTACAACATCCACAACTACTGTCTTTGCTCCAGAGAACACAAATCAAGCAAACGATGCATTATCTGACGATGACGATTTTCATAACCTATTCAGTACATCGGTACATGAAACAGGAGAGTCTTCTACTCGCCATGTTGATCCGTCAAATATGCATACATTTTATCAACGACATCCTTCAACGCATCATTGAACCCGAGATCATCCTTTGGTACAAGTAATTGGAAACCCTTCACAACATGTTCGTATAAGACGACAACTAGAAACCGATGGCGATGTTTGTATGTTCTCACTCGCCCTGTGTACAGCTGAACCGAAAAACATCAAAGAAGCCATGGTTGATCATGCTTGGATTGAATCGATAACGGATGAACTTCAACAGTTTGAAAGACTTAAGGTCTGAGAACTTGTTGATAGACCATACGACGTGATTCCGTTAAATCTTCGATGGATCTAGAAAAACAAGATGGATGAAGAAAACACGATCATCAAGAACAAAGCTAGGCTAGTGGCTAATGGGTATGGCCAGAAAGAGGGAATTGATTTTGTCGAATCATTTGCACCAGTTGCTCGTATGGAAGCGGTCAGGATTTTCCTTGCTTATGTTGCATATAAGGGATTCACTGTTTATCAAATAGACATGAAGACGGCGTTTCTTAAAGGTCATTTGAAAGAAGAAGTCTATGTCACACAACCGGAAGTATTTTTTAATCCTCATTATCCTGACAAGGTGTATCGTCTCCACAAAGCACTTTATGGACTCAAGAAAGCTCCAAGGGCGTGGTACGATGAGCTGTCGAAATTTCTGGTATCCAAAGGTTTCTCAAAAGGTTCCATTGATCTAACTTTGTTCACTTATAAATATGGGGATGACATTTTGCTTGTGCAGATTTACGTTGATGACACTATTTTCGGATCTACAAACCCAAAACTTTCAAAATGGTTTGAAAAAGTAATGCACAACAAATTTGAAATGTCAATGATGGGCGAACTAAAATTCTTTCTAGGAATTCAAGTTCACCAGTCCCCAAGTGGTATCTTTATTAACCAAGCTAAGTATTGTCAAGAGATAATAAAAAAGAATGGCATGACCTCATGTGACCCCGTTAGGACACCATTATCAACCACATCGCTAGATGCTGAATTGGATGGAAATGTCATAGATCAAACGAGATATCATTCCATGATCGGCTCCCTCATGTACTTGACATCAAGCAGACCAGATATTTCACATGCTACGTGTTATTATGCACGATATCAAGCACGACCCACTTAAAAGCACCTCAAGGAGGTTAAACGGATCTTTCGGTACCTAAAGAATACCATTTATTTGGGACTCTGGTATCCGAGGGAAACCAGTTTCTTTCTAACGGCCTATTCAGATTCTGATCATGCAGGGTGTCTTGATACACGAAAAAGTACTTCTGGTGGTGCAAAATTTCTAGGTCAAGATAAGCTTGTGGGATGGTCTTCCAAGAAGCAGGATTTTATGTCACTGTCATCAGCCGAAGCGGAGTATGTGTCTCTATCTGCGTGTTGTGCTCAAGTTCTATGGATGAGAACACAACTCACGGATTATTGGTTCCACTTTGATAAAGTACCCATATACTATGACTGAAAGTCGGCCATGGCCATCTCCTGCAATCCGGTAGAGCATCCCGCACGAAGCACATTGATGTCAGATACCACTTCATAAAGGAGCAAGTTGAACGAGGTATCGTTGAACTATACTTTGTTGGAACAGATTACCAATTAGCCGACTTGTTTACGAAAGCTCTGTCGAAAGATAGGTTTGACTACCTCATTAGGCAAATTGGTATGAGATGTTTGACTCCAGCAGACCTGGAGATTCTGGCAAAGGTGCCTGCTTGATTCATTTATCAAACATATACTTGTAAATATCATTGAAAAGAAAAATACAAAAATATAATACATATAAAAGCAAAACACAAAAAATTAAAAATCTTTGAAAATCCAAAAATATTCTTCTCGACATGTCATTCAGTATCGATAATATGGACGCACCTATAAATGTCGCTCAATAACGACACGGGTGTGTACATAAAGGTCGAATGAAAGTTGTAAATACTTTTAAAAACATGTCATTTCTACTATTAATAAAGGAAATGTCTATTTTGGA
The DNA here is from genome assembly GCA_025667525.1 of Glebionis coronaria. NCBI lineage: Eukaryota > Viridiplantae > Streptophyta > Magnoliopsida > Asterales > Asteraceae > Glebionis > Glebionis coronaria. Next base: position 216,022,928 of record CM046876.1, on the reverse strand, counting down.
CAATTTTTTCCAACAACGGGTAGGGCAGTGTATCTTGGGTTGAGCTTGTCACAAAACATTCAACGTTTTAAGCTCAACACAATGGCTTGTAATCACTTTCAGATTGCAACCCGGATCGATATTCACGGGGGAGTGTACGATTTAGTGCGCTTACCCTCAGTAAAAGAAGAGAAATTTCTTATACTTGAGTGGATTTATCAAGACATTCAAAGTCTATGAACTCAAGTTTATGATTTAGAAAAACCTCTTCACCAAAAAGAAATAGAGTTTTTCGAAAAGCGTTGAACACAATTTTTTCAATAGTTTTTTAATGATTATTCAAAATCTTTCAAAAATTATGTTCAACAACTCCCATCCTCAAAAAGAGAAATGTGGATCACATCCTCACAATGACAATTCAATTGGATCAATTTTTGAGGGGGAGCATTCCAACTTCATGCAAAGATTGACACATCTTTCTCCCAAAGATTTTCAATACTATTTTTCAAAATATATTTTAATCAAATTTGGTATCTCTAATATCAAAAGATTTCATATATTAGAGACAGGGGGAGAAAATGTGATTAAAATGTGATCTATTTTGAATGACTCAAGCACTTTTAACTCTTACCACATGTGCGAAACACTTTCGATGATCGATGCACATGAGAAAGGGAGAATTTCTGAAACGAAAAAACTATCAAGGTGTTAAATGTTTTTCAAACACCTTGTTGGACATTTGAAGTGATTTTTATGGTTACGATCAAATACCCACAACATCTTTAATCAACGACGTTATTGGTGTCAAAAGGGTGGTTAGGTTTAAGTCTTATGATCCAACCAGAACCGGAGGGATCTTCCCAGGGACAATCCAATAGATTATTAGAAGTTCTTAGGAAAGATGGTGTAGAATGTGAACGTAGCTGAATGCAGACTAAGTACTGAAGCTAGCACTGGAACAATCACAACAAGGTGTTAGTAATGATGTCTTGGTAAGCATTGAAGGTGTTGAAGAATGAAAAAGAAATGTAAGGATAAAGGGTGTAAAGAAATTAGCCCTCCAAACATCTTAGGCAGAAATTGGGTCAACACATCATGAAGACAACACATCATGGACCCAGTGATGTAATGCACAACCCCTCCCCAACTACTCAAGCTTCTCTCAAAATAAGTTTGTTTTATTGTCACGGAGAACAACATGACTTCTATTAGCTTTCTCACTCCAAGATAGTTGATATTGAATAGGTGGCATCTGCTCCAGCCTCCGACCACTAAAAGTGCACAAATCGAGTCTAGAGCCAAGAAATCAATAAAATATCATTAGGACATACGGATGACAAATAAGAGAGTCCTACGCTATATCCTTGCGATATTGCTAGAAAACTAAGAGTGATTACTACTCAGTATTCACAATGATGAGTGGAAATCCTTCCAGTGTTAACATCAAACAGAACTGCGGTAGGTCATATGTAAGATTCTTTAAGAATTAAACATATGCAGAACTGAAAAGAAACAGTGGTTTGATTCTAAATTGATTCAAAATCGTTTCAGGTTTCTACGCAATATCTTTATGATCTTGCCAGAACATTCAGAGTGATATTCATTAATATTTACAGTGACGAATGGAAATCCTTCTAGCATCAACCTCAAACAGCGCTACGGTAGGTGACTTGCGAGATTCTTATGAATCAAGCTTGTGTCAACTGGAAAGCAACAATGGTAAGATTCTTTTTGAATCACACTTGTTCCAGGATTTTTGAACTGATTACTTTAATTAAGCGGATATTTATCCAATTGATTCACTCTTTATGTTCGCAGTCTTGCTCTGAGACGGTCGAGTAAAGAGAACGGCTAGTACAGTCGTGAAACCCTGTCAAGGAGATTCTTCATTAAATCTACCTAATCACAGGTACGGTATTTAATATTGTATAACGGTCTTCATCGACAGTAGGTAAAACGCCACTGATTTAGGACGAATGTCAAAGCCATTCAGTCCGTGTCTATGTTTTGTCTCGAGAAGGTGGCGTCACGGTGTACCCGGCAAAGTCAAAGATTCAAAACAACATACTTATGCCTAAATACATATTCAACAATTAATATCGTGAGCATGTGGATGAAGACACAAGATCGCAAGATGGCAAAGACAAGTCAAGGATTATTTGAAGATCTCAAGATCAAAAGACAAAAATGAAAGAAAACGACAAAGGCTCAAAGATCACACAGGAAGGAACAAGACTACTATTACACGTTCAAGACTTATTTATGGCGAGATTAGTAATCTCTAAAGATCTCCAAATGACAAAGGGTAATGACCTCTCATTGGGGGAGATTGTTAGCCTCAAAATATTGAGTCAAACAAGAATGTTCGGTCATATGTTTATTATGTATCGTATATAAGAACATTGTAATAGGTAGTAGGTTAGTCGTGTTTTACGGGCTTAACTTTAAGCTAAAGTTCATTCATAAGTAACTAAAGCCTAAAAGTAAAGCCCGACCGAAACATATAGTCCATAATCAAGCCCACATGTAGGGGGACTATAAATACCCTTCCTATCATGTTAGGAAGGGTGTTGGTTCATTATTTCTCATTCTCTCTTAATCTAATATTCACCAAGTTCCAAACATTCTCTCTCCTTTCTCTCTCTACTTTCTCTCTCTAGATTTCATCAATCTTCTATCTACCTTTCTTGTTTAATCATCACATATTATATGGGACAACATAAAGATTGATATAAACGCATATTAGCATGACCTAATCTCCTATGCCAAAGAGTAGAACTATCATCTAAAGTCGCTAGACATAAGTTTTCCTTTGACTTCCTATTGACCTTCATGACATAAAGCCGATGCTTTCTAATACCTTTTACAATGATCTTTCCATCTTTTCCGATTTCACTATCATTAGATAACCTTACGCTTATTGTCACAAATTTGACCTATACTTAGAAGATTAAACCCTAGATTATCTGCGTGTTCCACATTTTCGATGCTCATGGAGTCAAGAGAAACCGTACCTTTGCCAATGATGTTACACGTAGGTTACTAGCGAAAGTGACGTTACCTCCATTATATGCTTTGTAGGTAGAGAACAAACTTCGATTACCCGGGTCATGTGTTTAGAACAACCACTATCCTTAATCTACTTGTCGGGCTCCAAGTCTATTCCCAAGCATATCTAGGTAACAACACACAAGATCAAACATTTGGTCCCCAATATCTCATGGGTCTAAAGTTGTTAGTTCCACACATCCTTTGCATTTGATTGGGATGCATGAATGGAGGACACATGCCCCACGGAGAAAAACAGTACTGACAATTGTTACAATTATTGTAACAATTCATATGATTATTTTGATGTACATTGACTCTCTTAGGAGTGTTGATCTTAACCTAGATTTATTATTGTTTCTAGGTGTTGAAGTTTTACTTATAGGTCTTGAATTGGAGTGATCATTTCTTTGAGGTGTTGGTGTTCTATTTCTAGGTCTTGACTTCGAGTGATCATATCTTATAGGTGTTGGTGTTCTACTTATAGTCCTTGAATCATTACGTACTCTTGGATAAGTAGATGATTGTCTAGAAAAACTTCTCATTCCCATTAGAGGTTTACTTAAAGGCTTGTAGAATTTATCAAGTTCCTTTTTGTCAATTATAGGTAATTCAACATTATTAACTACAAGATGTTTTAACTTCTTACCAAAAATTGAATTTTCAAAAAGTTGATAATTTTCAACAATCCGTTCTTTTGTCCGCGGTTCCTTATCACGCCTTGCGGTTCCATAATTATAATGAACCGTGCCATAGATTGGGGATTTATGGACAGAGGGTCATTTTTTCTGAAAAACTAACTTGTTTAGGTTTACTAGTGTATGCTTCATTTGTGTTAAAACCAAAGCCTAGTCTTTCTGTAGTGTGAATTTGCTTATTTAACATGTCAACAAGAGCACTAGTACCTTTTACGAACTTTTCCAATTTAATGGAAGTACTCTTGAGAGCTTCGTTCTCTTGTCTAAGGTCTTCACAATTTAAACAACCTAAATCAACTTCCTTATTTTGTTCAAGCTTATCTAATTTATTTCACAAAAAGGTGAAGCTTAGCTAATTTATCTCTTAGCTCACTAATCTGATGTTCAAGCTTGGTCCTAGTTGATTCTAGCACTTTGTTCTTTTCAATGAATCTTAAACTTATTTTACATAGGTTGTTATATTGACCTTCTAGCTCAAAGTTATATAGTGAAGAATTGTCAATGCTATAATATTCGGTTTCAGAATGTACATCTTTAGAAGAATGAGCCATGAGACACTTCTCGTCTTTAGCATTATCGTCACATTCTTCACCGCTATCGCACCACGAACCACCAACGAAGGCTATTTGATTCTTGTCGTGAGATGGCTTGGGACAATCACCGATGAAGTAGTTTTGATCACCACATCTAAAACATTTCCTATCACCATTGTCTTTCTTGACAAATCGGTTTTTGGAAATTACCTTTTTGTTGTTGCTACGTTGTCTAACATGTTGACCTCGCCTTTTGAAGAATTTCTTGAAGTCTCTAACCGCCATAGCATATTCCTCATCATCACTTTTGAGGAAGAGTTATTGATATGAGTGATTTTACTCATATCAATTGTATCGTAAAACGATGAATAAATGCAATAAATGTATCAAAAATGCCTTGTATACGTTTGTTTGTTGTTTTATGTGTGTAGGTACTAAGGTTCACGAAAACCGGCGAAATCGACACGAGAATGAAGAAAAGATCAAAGAAGCCAAAATCGAGTTCGATTTAGAGGATTTAATATTTAAATAAAGGATTTGGGCTTAGTGGGTCCTACATTGGAGCATTTGGACTTAAAAGCCCAATATTGGATAGATATTGAATTACTTTTGGGACAAGGCCCAAATAAGGCCCAATTCATAACTAAAATAAAGAATCAGAGGGTTAATTAACTTAGCCTATTCCAAGCCCATGATGTGAAGAAAAGATACGGATGAAAGTTTTATTTAAACTTTCGGTCAAACACATTAAATAAACGAAAAGAAAACGTGTGTATCTTACCATTTTACCCACTTTCTCACACACAACATTAAATAAAATCCTCAACCATTCACACGTTTTTCATCTCACCACACAAATAAAAATACCCTTCGATACAACCTATGCATCATCTCTCACCTTTTCACCCACAAAACCAGTAACTCCATTGTTACTGTTCAAAACCCTAATTCACCCAAAAGTTAATATTAATTGGGGCTTTTTGGCATACGAGTGATTCACACATGGGGGAATTAAATCCCCCATGTTTTCGGAAGGCAGAAGTGGAAGGAGTGGATAGCATCTTTGACGTGGCAACATGTAATTGGGCTTGATACATCATCCATCTTCAATTATCCAATGAAATTAATCCACATCAGCAAGGGAGAAAGCACAACTAGCACACAATCGTGTCACGTTGGCGATCTGTGTGCTAGTAAACCCATCTCAACCGTAGGATTGAAGAGTGAGAATGAAAAGAAGAAAAGATACTAAATAGAGGGCCAAGATGATTTCTCTGCCTCAACAACCTCCCCTCAACAGCCTTTGGGATGGCTATAAAAACCCCCTATTTTCTGTAATTCGAGTATCCCATTTTTACTTTAATGTTATTATGCTAAAATATATTTAGGAATGTTTGTATTTTCTTTATAAAAAGTACTGTAACGATTTTCTCATGATTAATAAAAGTTTTCTTGTTTGAATTCGTTCTTGATTTAATTAACTGCTTAATTTCTCGCAATCATTCTACTATCTATTTTCTTGGTATAATATGAAAGGTTAATTAGTTAAGCTGAAGAAATAGCTTTAATTAATTAACTATAAGTGAAATTTGGGGAATAAACTTTCCTACTGAAAGTTTAAATAAAATTGATGGTTCGAATGAGGAGTTTGGATTCTGTGATGTTGATGGTTGTTCGAAAGACGGATTGATGGTGGTATTGGTGCTGTTTATTTAGCCAGCTCAGCGCTGCGCTACATCTCAACGGAAATCTCCAAAAGGTGCTTATCTCTTTTATTTTACATGTTTATTAGATTTATTTTTGTGTAAATGTTAATATGATTTAGATATTTGAGTGGTTTATGCGTTATTGTACCTGCTTGATTTATGGTTATTTGTGACTGTTTAAATGAAACTGATATTGTCTAATTGAAGTTGAATTTGTTTGAGGGAATGTTAGTTTATATTGCTTTGGTATGCTAGTTTTAATTGTTTATAATAGTCTGAATCTGATTTGTTTTGAGAGTTTAACTGTTATGTTAGTTTTCTGGTTTACTGGAAATATATTTGTTACTGTATTATGAAATTTAAGCTACTGTATTAGATTTATAGGAATGAACTGATTTACATTTTTATCAACTGATTATGTTGTTTGTGATTCGATCTATACATCTTTCTGATATAGCTGTTATGTAGATTAATGATAATGATTATTTGATTTAGAGTTATCTAGTTGCTGAGTATACAAGTCTACTTGTTTTGTTAAAATTTATCTGAGTTTGTCAATATCTTAGGAAATTGATTTGAGTTTCTGTTGGATTCATGCTTGATGGTTTATTATGCTTGCTGATAAACTTTGTTGTATGATTTGAGCCGTATAAGTTTGTGAATTTGTTTGGCTGCTTTGAGTATTTTTGTTGTTTATTTGTTCGAGCTATAAGCTATCAGATCCCTTTGATCTGATTAGCTCATAAGCTGAAATCCTTTTCAGCTTTTCATAAAATTTGTGAGAAAAGTCACCTCCTGTGACTGAAAATCATATCTGTTCAAAAAGAAATAATAACCAAAAAAATGTTGTCCTTCCTAGGACTCGAACCCATGACCTCTTGGTCATGGGCCTCAAGCTTTACCAACTGAGCTAAACGCTCTTTTGTGTTTACTTTCTGTTACTAAATTAATATAGTAATCTGCTTCTGGCAGATTTTAATTTTAGTATTGTTTAATTAAGTTTCCGTTTTGAATAAAGTTTTATTACTATTTTTATTAAAGTAAATTTTGAGTTTTTAAAATAATAATTAGTTTCAAAATAAAATAAAATAAAAATAAAAAATGTTTTTATTAATTTTAAAAGTTTAATTAGTTTTCAAATAATAAGATTTTTATTGTTTTAGATTTAAATTTAAAAATTTAAAAATAGATTTAGTTTAATTAAATTTTAATAGATTTAGTTAGTTTAAAAAGTTTTACTAGATTTTTAAATAGAGTTAAAATTATTTTAGTAGATTAAATTTTATAGATTTATTAATAGTTTAATTTTTAAATAGTTTTAATTTTTAAGTAATTGATTGTAGATTTAAATAATTTGGGGCTTTAGGATTCATGCACTTTATGATAGAATTAAGTTTAAAATTGGTAGATTTAATTTCTAGTTTAAAAACCGAAAACCAATTCGAATCAATTGTCCAAATCAATACAAAACGTCTCAAATTCATAAGATCTTCGTGTACAACGAACTTGGTTCATCACGTGTTTAATTGAATTCGTCTTTGGTAATTTTAGTCTATTACTTTTTCCTAAAGGTAATTTTCTAATTTACCCTATAACGTATCTAATTATCACTATACTATCACGATCACATCAAAAATTTTGGCGCCACTGCCGGGGATCTTGTGTATGATTCGTTTTCGTTGAGATTTGTTGATCGTTGATTTGAAGACCCTTTCCGTCCTCGGAAAGTTTTGTTATTTTACTATTATATAGTATGTATCGTTTTTCTCGTTTTTTGTGATTAATATATTGTATTACGTAGAACAATAAATTTACATACTTTTCAAATAAGGCCTTAGTTGGGATTTCATCACCTAGCTATTGTAGTCGAATCCAAAACAAAAATGAATGGCAAAATAGATAAATACTAATAAGAAGTTCGAACTCGATTTATACAAACTATAAGGTGGGTATAAGGCGACGTGCTATAAAAGGCCGTCTAAGGAAAAAGGTTTTTAAGTGCTTTGTGCCACCTCGTTTCCCCGCTTGCTTGTGCGTATATTGAGAGGGACGACCTATTATTGGTTTGCCGACTCAAGTAGTATTATATCTTATTTTTGTAGTTTACTTATTGAACCTCGAGACGTTTAGGTTTTCACCTATCGTTTCAAAGTCGACCGAGGGTAATTTACTTCCATAGTAGTTATCCTTATTCCTTGTTTTTTATCGATCAATTTTGATTGAGCAATACCAAATAAAAATACCAAAAATAATCTTCTTATTGTCTAATTTCCTTTCTTCAATCCTCTAAATTCTTGTCTTTGTAGTGTATGCAATTACGTTCTTCTAGACTTGTGATTGATTTTAATAGGCTTGAAAATATTCCTCGTAGAAATAGAAATCGTCAACAACGAATAGTGGAACCCGAGCTTCCACCTATTGTTGTAGAGATGTCCGATAACCGAATGATAGTTGTAAAATTACCCCTTTAGGAAAAGGTAGGTAAAATATAGGGTAAGCACGCCGATTTAGGAAAACCGTGTATTAATGACCCTAAAATGAGTTCGTTCTCGAGGAGTCTAGTGCGTTGTGTAATGAAATGATTATCTTTGTGATTATAGGATTATGAGAAAAGAAAATAGAAACGGGGTAAGAAGAGAATGACGGTTACGAAGACGGATTAAGCTACACGTAAAACCGTAAAAAGCACCAAAATAAAAAAATTAAACCTAAAAATTAATAAAAAGTTAAAACTAAGTCTAAAATAATATAAATAAGAATAAAAATCCAACAAAAATATTTTAAAACCTTTTATTAATTAAATATTCAATTTTAAATGCTAATTAAAGCCCTAAAATCAAATATAATTAACAAAATGTCCAAAATATTATTTTATTGAACTAATAAGTTACTTATATTATTTAAAGACTAAAAATTATTTTTCCTAAATTTTCAAAACTACTTTTCTATTTTTAAAACTCTAAAAACTATTTTTAAACTAAAATAATCATAAAAAATAATAAAATAATGCCAAAAATAATTTGACAATTTTAAAAATCCTAATTTATGCTAAAGAATAGTAGAAAAATGAAAAAGTTTGAAAAATGTAAAAATTTTCACTAAAAGACAAAACTGAATAATATTAAACCTTAATTAAACTAAATTAAATTCTAAAAAAATGATTAAAAAGTGAACAGTGAAATAATGTTTGCCTAAAAATCTTAAAATATTTTTCTAAATCTAAGAAAATTTTTGAAACTAAAAAATAATGATTTTTGTCACTAAAAGACAAAAACAGAAACTAAAAAGTTAATTCAAAATAGCTATTAAATGTAAAAAAATATAAAATGAACAGTAAAAAAAAATCTAATTAAACTGAAAAATCAAAAATAATATAAGAAAAATAATGAAACTAATTTTGAAGTCTAATTCCTATTTTAACCCACAAAAGACAAAAATCCTAAGAATACTGATAGTGACATGTGCTAGGTTTTGTCCTTTTGCTGAGCAGTGGAAACAGATGTATTAGCAGGGGGAACTTTGTTCACACTGTAGTGCAAATTTTTGGGTCTGGTGACATATAAGCTTAGGAAAGCTTATTGAGGGTGAAATTGTGTATAATGCAGTTCGTTTTTCTCAGTTCTTGCTAATTGAAAGTCCTAACAATATCGGGTTTTTAACTGTTTTTGGTTGTTAATATTTTTTGGATATTCTATTTGCTATTTCAAACAATGACTTGCAAAATTGAAAAATATTATCTACTTATATGTAAAACATCGTGCAATTACCAAGTTTTTATTCAAGAAAATCCAAAATGTAAATTTTGAAACTAAAAGGACTGAAATTGTAAATTTTATGAAACATTAATGCTCAAAATGTAAATCCTACAAATACAAGGACTGAAATGGTAAACCAGTTGACCAAAAGGATCAAATATGTAAACTATGTAACAAACTAACCAAATTGTAACAAATTCCAAAACTACTAACTGAATTTTAACTAAACATGAAAGTTCAAGGACCTGTTAAATGAAAACCCTAGAAATTAGCAAGTTTAGCCAAGATTAGAAATAGTTTAATACAAGGAGGACCTAAGTGCAATTTTAGAAAGATTTTAAGCAAAAACGGGTTCTAGACAAAAATAAGCTCGTTTGAGATTATTTCTCAACCAAAATCAGTCAACCCAATTGCAAAATGCTTAGAATTCAAAATAAGCTAGACATGTAAGAGGAATTTAGCTTAAACTTGCTAAAACTCTGATAAGCACTTTCAAATAAGCTCAAAATAAGCTCTAAGAAAATCTAGACATGCACAACTAGATTTTTGTGCTAAAACTAATTAATGAGCCCAAATCATGAACGGGAAATCAAGTCTTATCAAAATTCATCAAGAAATAAGCCTGGAAATTGAATTAAGCTGAAATTGGCTTATGTTGACCAAGCGTTGACCAAGATTCTTTTCAAAAAGCTGAAATTCTTAAAAATCAACCACCAACACCCACTAAGTGATATTGTAAAATAAAATTGCCAGGTCTGTGAAAAGAATTGTGAGATATGAAAAAGATGTTTTCATTTATAGAAACTTCACTTTGCTTATCAGTTTGGAATTTTGCTTATTACTTCTTGCTTAATGGAAACTCTACAAAATGCTTATAGACTATAAAACTTCATATATTGACCTACAAATGAGAACTGGTTTGGTAGAATTTCATCAAGAATCCAACAAATGCCAGGCTAATGAAATTGATAACTTTTTAGAACCAAAACTGACTGAAAATGGACCCAAACTTTTTATATGCCAATTGCCTTTTTTACCTTAAACTTGACCTGAAAATTGTTCAAAACCACTATTTATCACTTGGTGACTGGAAATGAACTTTTACTTGCCAAAAACCAACACTTGAAAACCAGTTTTCAACTAATGCCAAACACTCATTACTGAACTCTTGAAGATTTTAATGAAGACTTTTTAAGCACAAGTTTGAGCTGAATGAAAAGCTATAGCAACCTGAATTCAATGATCAATAAGAGATGTATTAAAGCTATTTGCAAGTTTTGAAAGCAACTAGAACTCAATTAAGGTAGTAAGTCTAAAAATGACGGTATTAAGCTATAAACTAGAACACAATCCAAATCAATAAGCAGATAAGCAACACTTAAGCTACCAACTAACTAGAATTAAGTAAAGATCAAACTAAACAAATTTTATCATGCATTCACCAAAGATTTACACTAGAAATGAAGCATGCATTTGACAATTTGAGTGGAACCAAAAATCAGAAGCTTAAGCACCTTGTGAAGGAACCTTTGAGCAGTAGAGGAGTGCTGAACTCTCTAGTCTAGTGCTAACCACCACCTTAGCACTAGAATCACCTATCTACAATCAACAAACAGCTACTCATCAACTAGAATCATCATTATGGCTTGAATTCATCACTTATGCTATGAACTTGAACTGAAATCAATCAAACAGCTCCTATCTTCAATCAAAGTCAGTTATGATCAAGATTTGATCATAACAAACTCAATTCAGCAACAATAGTATCAATGGAAGCAAGGAATGAACAGTAAAGATGATGAGAAGATTTGGCGGGAAAAGAAGAATTTGAATTTTATTAATGGAGATTTGTTACAAAGCTGTTAAAAAGTAACTAACTGACTAACTAACTCAAGAGTGTGTCAAACTCTTGAGTAGTTTAGCTAAAAAGGAAAAATGATGAGAGGAAAAGTAAAAGTGTGTGTTTTTCACACTTACAACTACTCCTTACAAATGAAGATTAAACAGTTATTTATAGGCTTGAGAAGGAGGTCAGTTGGGGTTGGTGACGTGTTGGGACCAATCCCAGGTCTCCACGTGTCGAAATCCTGCTCCTTTGAATTTGCAGGTATGAACTTGAATTGGGGTTTCTTGATTGTGTTGATTACATGTTAATTGATCATGACCAATGGATTCGTCTCTAAAAAATAAACAGGTTTGATGTTTATAACTTTCCATGAAATCCACTCTAGCTTCAAATCGTTCCTGGAAAACTTTGAATGTTTGAAGATGACACGTGTCATAATATGACTGGCTGAATTGGAAGCACACGGATCACACTGTTGAGATTTGCTCATTAATGAGGACGGCTGTAACACCCCCACAATTGTTATGCGCAGCGGAACTACAACAATGGGTGCTACACAGTATTCATTGCACACAAGAGATATCAAACGACGCTAAAAAGACGTCGACTTAAAAATTCAACATTTAAAATTGTTAGATGATACATGTCCACAGTTTTTCCAACCCCAAATAGTGCACAGAGTTTAGCGTTTTCGGTCCCCATGAATCTCAACCCCAAAAACTTCAGTTTTACAATGACATTAAACATAAAAATTGTTTAAGTAGAAAAGGAGGGAAAAACAAGCGGACACCAAGCCGATCACACAACATCCATCCCATGCATGCTCCATCCTACTGCTCAGCGGTTACCTGAAATACATGCCAAAAATTTGGTCAACGAAAACGTTGAGTGGAATTCATAGGTTTTTCAATCCATTTGAACGTATATATAATAAAAACCATTCGTGATCATTTATAGTCTTGTCGATCAAACAAACTATAATCAGGATACTGACAATTGTGTTTAAGCTCATGACACTAATCCGTTAACTCAATCACCCGCGTAAATATACCGGCATGATTCAGATGAAACCAGTGCCCCTCTAAAGGCATCAGTTGCAATTATACCTTATTTCTCATACAAAATAATCTACCGCAGAACTTACTATAAGTACAGCTTCTCGGCTAGCATTGGGTCGTTAACCCCGTAGTACTACAAATTGCATAAGCGGCTATTTCCCCCTTCGCAAGGGCAAGACAATAGTTAATAGTTCATGAATTTAGGGACTTTTGCAACTTTGGTACTCAACACAATTTCTAAGGCAACTTTCGGGTCTAACAATCATTCATGATATACGTTCCTTTTAAAAACTAGCATGCATTTCCCTCGCGGGTAAAACAATTTGAAATAATATAAGCGAGGCTATAAATTCACACCTTAGATATTAAGTAGTCGGTAGTTCGAGGAGTGTTCACTGACGATGTTACGGATGCCCGGGTAATTCAACACCTATCACAAATAACGCGTAATGAGTAATCTCATTTAAATACTTACGGTACTGTATAAAATACATATATATAAGTCACTTAAGACCAATATAACTCACGCCAAAAACAAAAACAACAAGTATCATTCATTTTATACCATTCATTCTTATAACCTACGTTGTCCATTTTTACACGTTCTCGCCGGTACTTGACTAAAGTACGGGCTGATTTACCTTATTAAACCATGCTTATAAAATTTGATAAAATTTCCAAAAATCCTATATGACCTGTAGATAATATGTTTTTAAGTCCAACAAAAGTTTTCACTTTTACGACCCGTCATGCAACTCATTTCCACGACTACATTTTACGGGCTGAAATTGCGCTTCGACCAATTTTGACCACTTTGACCTATATGAAAAATACCTTTGACTTTCTTGACTCATAAGTCAACATATAGACTCATTTGTACAGGTTAGGGACCAAATTTTGACCCTTGATCATTCACCAAATTATACTTGTGACCCTCGGGATTTGACTAAAACTTTACACAAATCCGGATTGTGAAAGTCCTCGTCTCCCGGTACCCGATCTTTAAAATGTCATAACTTTTAGCTCGTTTTGAGTCACGGGCTCTACCTTATACCAAATTAAAGCTAGAAAAACCCTCTATCACTATATTTAGTTTTCAAGACTTGGAACAAAAATCATTTTTCCAAAATAGACCAAATGTTTCTGCCTAAAAATGACTATACCAAAAACATGCTTAGACTCGATTCCAAGACTTCTAACCAACACTAAACATCATCCTAAGACTTCCCAAACATATCCTAACATCAAACTTCCATCCTACCCCTATTGATCAACCAATCTCAATATCAAAATCAAAGAAAAATACACATGCAAGTAGTAACACCTATGTAAATCATCATAAAACAAATAACCAAACACAATAATAACATGCATGATCAACAACCACCATGGCTCCCCAAACACCCCCCTTTGCCGTGGGGTTTGGGTGACCAAATCACCACAACCAAATTAATTTTGGTGGGTTTTCATGGTGTTTATACTTCCATAACACTCAAAATTAACATGCATTAGCTCAAATAGCCACAAAAACAAATTTTGGATCATATGAAAAATCTTGAAAATTTTTTTATCAATGCATGTTGGATTTGATTACATGAATAGGTGGGTAATGACCAAACTAAGCGTGGTCTAACCTTAGATTTTTGAAAAATCAAGTAGAAAAGATTTTTGGTGGATTTTTGTGTGTTCTTGGGTGTGCCGTGAGTTTAGAGAGAGACAAGGGAGGGAGTTTTTGATTTTTCTTGTGAAATGTTGTATGTGTTTGTGTGTTTGTCCACTTTGCCCCTTTTTGATAGTTAGGAGGGACCTAAGTGCAATATTGGGCTTCTTTTGTCCTTAAATAGAAAACAACCTCAAAACTTGCGGGTTTGACTCATTTGTCAATTTTGAAAATTTTACGGGAGTCGGAAATCTTCCCGAACGCTCCAAAATATTTTTGGGATACTTTAAATGTACTTGGAAGGCTATAAAACTCACACGACTCAACTTAACACGAACCGTAAATAAAATTCTCGAAAAATTACATTATCGATAAATCGTCAAAAATTATATAAAATTGGGCATCTCTCGGGATCGTAATCGTCATCGTCCTTCTCAAAACGTCAACCGTAAAAATTATAACCTCGAACATCGGCTCTAACCAAAATACTTATAATTATAGAAATTAAAATTTATCAAAAATTTCAAAAATTAGCGTAATTTAGGGTATCGTTAATGACCTCGATTCTAGGGTGTCACATCCACCCCTCCTTAAAGAGAGCGACGTCCCGGCGCTCGCCTCTTCTTGGGCTCACATTTCGTCTTACTGGAACAAATGAGGATACCTTTCCTTGAAAAAGTCCTCACGTTCCCAGGTGTATTCCGGTCCACGCTTAGAATTCCATCGGACCTTCACAATGGGAATCCTACTATGCTTCAACCGCTTGACCTCCCGGTCCATGATTTCCACAGGTTCTTCCACAAAGTGCATTTTGTCGTCTAGTCGAATCTCGTCCAAAGGAATCACCAATTCCTTGTCCGCCAAACTCTTCTTCAGGTTCGATACGTGGAACGTGTCATGAATAGCACTAAGCTCGGTCGGCAATTCTAACTTGTACGCTACTGGTCCAATTCGTTCAACGATCTTAAACGGTCCAATATACCTCGGACTCAACTTTCCTTTCTTTCCAAAACGAATTACACCCTTCCATGGCGATACCTTGAGCATAACCATATCTCCAACTTCAAACTCCAACGGTTTCCTTCGGTTATCAGCATAACTTTTCTGTCGGCTTCTCGCAGCAAGTAGTCGGTTCTTGATCTGCACGATCTTCTCTGTCGTTTCTAAAACCATTTCGGGTCCAGTCAATTGACTTTCCCCTACTTCACTCCAACATACAGGCGATCTACACTTCCTTCCATACAATGCTTCGAACGGTGCTGCTTTGATACTCGCATGATAATTATTATTGTACGAAAATTCCACTAGAGGCAAGTGGCGTTCCCAACTTCCTCCAAAATCAATCACGCATGCTCGGAGCATGTCCTCCATCGTTTGAATCGTTCGTTCACTCTGGCCGTCAGTTTCCGGGTGATAAGCCGTGCTTAAACTCAGTTCAGTGCCCATCGCACGTTGAAGCGATCTTCAAAATTCCGACGTAAATCTACTGTCGCGATCCGAAATGATCGATAACGGCACTCCATGTCTACAGACGATCTCTTTCACGTACACGCTGGCGAGTCTTTCCATGCTGTCCGTCTTCTTCATAGGTAAGAAATGAGCAGATTTCGTCAACCTGTCCACAATTACCCATATCATATCGCTTCCACTAGGAGTCCTAGGTAAACCCGTCACAAAATCCATTGCGATTTTCTCCCATTTCCATTCTGGGATTTCCGGTTGTACCAACAATCCAGATGGTTTCTTATGTTCTGCCTGAACCTTCGCGCAAGTCAAACACTTACTGACGTAACGAGCAATATCTGCCTTCATCTTCGGCCACCAATAGACTTTCTTCAGGTCGTGGTACATCTTATCCGATCCAGGATGTATCGAATACTTCGACTTATGCGACTCATTCATAATCAATTCTCGAACTCCAGGCTTTCCTTCCTCAGATGGACACAATGGTAACCAAATCCGATTCTCAAAATATCTTAGTCCGTCAGACCTAATCACGAAAAGAGGTTTCAACATTCGTCCCAAGTTTTCGGCTTCAACATTTCCTTTCATTAATCCTCTCTCCTGAGCCTTCAGTATGGTTTCGGTTAAGTCAACGCTCTCACTCATCACTAAAGCTCTAACCCTCAAAGGTTTCTCCCGTTCCTTCCTACTCAATGCATCCGCTACAACATTCGCCTTCCCAGGGTGATAGCAAATTTCACAGTCATAATCACTTAGTAGTTCAACCCATCGTCTCTGTCGCATATTCAACTCCTTTTGATCTAAAATGTGCTGCAAACTCTTGTGATCAGTGAATACAACACACTTTGTCCCATACAGATAGTGTCTCCACAGCTTCAACGCAAAAACTACCGCTCCTAATTCCAAATCGTGCGTCGTGTAGTTCTCCTCGTTCTTCCTTAATTGCCTCGACGCGTAAGCTATCACCTTCTCACGTTGCATTAACACTGCTCCGTAACCCTTACGAGACGCATCACAATACACTACGAAATCTTCGGTTCCTTCAGGCAATGATAAAATCGGCGCGGAACATAACTTATCCTTGAGCGTTTCGAAAGCAAGCTCTTCCTCATTTCCCCATTCATACACCCTATTCTTCTCGGTAAGCCGCGTCAATGGTTTCGCAATCAACGAAAATCCTTCAATAAACCTTCTATAGTACCCAGCTAAACCCAAAAATTGTCGAACTTCAGTCGGCGTCGTCGGTGCTGACCATTCCCTGATTGCTACGATCTTAGCAGGATCTACACGAACTCCCTCACTATCAATCACATGACCTAGAAACTGCACTGATTCCAACCAAAACTCACACTTAGAGAATTTTGCATACAGCTTCTCCTTCCTTAACAACTCCAAAATCTTTCTCAGGTGCTTCTCGTGCTCCTCCTTACTCTTAGAGTAAATAAGTATGTCGTCGATGAAAACAATAACAAACTTATCTAGATACGGCTTGCACACGCGATTCATAAGATCCATGAATACAGCAGGCGCGTTCGTCAACCCAAACGGCATCACTCGAAATTCAAAGTGTCCATACCGCGTACGAAAGGCAGTTACAGGAATATCCTCCTCTCTTACACGCAGTTGATGATACCCTGATCTTAAATCGATCTTTGAGTATACACTGGACCCTTGCAATTGATCGAACAAATCATCAATCCTCGGTAATGGGTACCGATTCTTAACCGTCAGCTTATTGAGCTCTCTATAGTCAATACACATTCTAAACGAACCATCCTTCTTCTTTACGAACAACACTGGCGCTCCCCAAGGTGATGAGCTCGGCCTAATAAATCCTTTGTCCATCAATTCCTTCAATTGATCCGCTAACTCCTTTAACTCAGATGGTGCTAAACGATAAGGTGCACGTGCAACCGGCGCAGCTCCTGGCACTAAATCAATTCGAAATTCGACCTCACGATTAGGCGGTAAACCTGGCAACTCGTCTGGAAAAACGTCCGGATACTCGCGAATAATTGGTACCTCTTCAATCCTCGCCTCTACATCACCATCGCTCGAAACCTGTGCCAAAAACACATCGCATCCGCTCTCTACGTACTTCATCATCTTCAAACACGAAATCACCTTCAAACGAGAAGTGCATTCGTCCCCCTTTACCGTCAAAACTCTATTCCTCAGCGGAATCTGCACCAATCTCTCACCACAGACGATTGTAGCACTATGCGCCATTAGCCAATCCATTCCCACAATCACGTCAAACGATCCTAGCTCTATAGGCATCAAGTCGATTTTAAAAGCGTAGTTTCCTAACTTCAAGGTACACCCTTTCAGTATAGAATTCGTACTAACAATTTTTCCATCGGCTAATTCAACATTATAACTAGTCGTTAACAACACCGGTTCTCTATCGATATTACGACTAAATCTAACGTCTACAAAACTCTTGTCGGAGCCAGAATCAAATAAAATACTAGCATAACAAGCGTCTAGCAAAAACGTACCGGTAACCACATTGGGACCTTGTGGTTTATCAGCAGTTCCTACTTGATACACAGCTGCCGCATTATTTCCTCCCCGTCTGTTCCCTGTCTTCGGGCAATTTGCTTGCACATGCCCCCTTTCTCCACAGCTATAACATCCTCTCATCCTGATAGCATTAGCCCCAGTGGCTACTCCTCCCATTCGACAACTAGCAGTCCTATGACCTGCCTTTCCACACTTGCCGCATGCCTGCGGGCAGTTTCCAACATGATACAAGTTGCACTTTCCACAATGGGGGTTCACTTTCACACCTCTAGGGTTTGTCACGGCCCTCATTCCTTCGTTCCTTCTCTGATTAAACTGCTGATTACGGTTCGGCCCTTGGTTGTTTCGGTTTCCTCCTCGGTTCTGGCCTTGGGATTGATTGCCTTGTGCTGCTTCCCATTTCCTTTTGTTACCCTCAGCAATGTAATTCTGCTTATCCTGAAGCTTAACGTCCATCAAAGCGTGAGCCATTTGAACCGCCTCGTCAAACGTTCCAGGTTTCGACGAAGTTGTTTCACCCTTGATGTTGCTAGATAAACCCTTAATATACTGCTTCATTTTCTTGGCATCATTGGCAAATATGTCCGGACACAAAAGACTTAACTCATTGAATCTCCTGGTGTAAGCAGCTATATCGTTGTTCCTTAAGGTCAAATGCCTCAATTCGTCCTCCAATTGCCCCAATTCCTCCTCTGGGCAAAACTTCTTGGTCAACAAGGCTTTGGTCGCATTCCACGTTCTCGCATTTGCCACAGCCAATCCCACCGTAGCTACCTGGGTGTTCCACCAGCTTAACGCATCATCCAGAAATGTAGCTGCTGCAAACTTTACTTTATCCGCCTCTGCACAACCACTGATTTCAAACGTACTCTCAACTTTTTCCAACCATCGCCTAAGTTCTAGGGCTCCACCCGATCCACGGAACTGCGTAGGACCGCACTTCATAAAGCTTGAATAGGTACACACTCTCGGGGCTGGTTGTCTCCCCGCGTTCCTTCCTGGATCCTGATTTCTCCCAGCTCGGTCTGCTTCCAACGCATTAGCTATCGCTTCCTGAATCATGTTGTTAACACGATCGGCAGTCAACTTTGGAGGCATGGTGTTATCGAATATCTCTTTCTGCAAGACAAGAAAAATAGAAAAACAATGTAAGTATTCATATCAAGTTTCCCAGACATAAAATACATACAACGACACATCACTACGGAGTTACTAATATTCATCAATTCACACCACAAAAGATCAAATTTAAGACATATCACAGATCATGAAAGGTAACATAGATTGTATTGATAGTTAACCAAAATCGTGACAAGTAATGCCACTACAATCATTCACCACAAAACATCAAGTACTTGAGTTTCTCGTCATAATACCATCATACAAAGGTCTAAAATAGTTCTATTACAATGATCAAAGAAAAATACAAAACAAGTAACTAGGCATGTGGTGATCCACACGGCCTCTTGGATGGCGGCTCGTCGTCGTCCTCGGTTTCCTCATCACTCACGTCCTCGTCCACATCATCCACTTTTCCCTTTCCTTTCTCATCTGGCCCACATTCTGTTTCCTTTTTCGTCCCTGATGTGGATCCATGCTCAATCGCTCCTTGACTTCCCACCGAAATACAAGCACCTCCAGTAGGCGGCTGAACCAAGAAGTCATTCGCCTCCATCTCCACATCGTCCACGAATCTCCAATCCGGGGGCAATGAATCCCTCACACGATGCTCCCAACTCTGCATCCTCGACAACCTCATCTGATCTTCCCTCACACGGTCAAGACTAGCACTTAAATTTGCAACCATTGATTTCAAACTGTTGATGGCACTTGTGTTCATCATCCCATCATACGCAATTCTTGAAGTCCTTTCCAACAATCTTTGATGCTCCCTCTCAGTCTTATCAAACTTTTTAATCACCCTAGTCTCAACTACAAACCGCTCATACATTAACCTTTCCATCCTCCCCAAACAACCTGCGGGATCCCAGTAGTGACTCGGTCTCGGAAAATAGACCCTCGTAATGTTCTCGTGAATCGATGGCGACTTGGATGACTCTCCACTGCTCCCATTACTATTGTCCATCGGGCGATCAAAGGGTTGCTGCTCATAGCGACCGGTCGGTGGTACCTCATAACCCTTCGGCGAATTCGGAGATTGAAACAAATCGGGTTCGGTCTGGCCTACGGCATCCTCGGGAATGCCATCATCCAATAGCTCCTCGGGCTCTTCTTCGGAATCCTCATTGTCGTCACTACTCATGCTGAAGTTATCCACCTCACTTTCGCCATTGTCGTTTTCCGGTCCTATTTCGTCTTCTGGAGCGATCCATCCATTATTATTGTCCGGCGGGTTCGGAGGTAACGGTCCCCCTTCGTGACCTACGACGTAATCGTTCCCGTTATCGTTGGGCGGTACCTCGGCCATTCCTGCAATAACAGCGAATTTCGGAGGGTACATAAGTAATTATACGATAATTATAAATATATGCATGCAAATGCAATGCAAAGGTGGTACATATGCCCGAAATGTAATAATATGATGCTCATGCATGATTAATATGAAAATTACGATGTCGGATATTTCACGTAAAATTTAACGTCTACATATAGTAATTCCATACTTATATAATAATTACCCACATATATACTTTACTCAAAAGTATACGTCAAATGCCATAAATACAACAATAAATCTTACCGGAGCCATGCAGGATAGTTGTGTGTGCTTGGACCCTTTCTTACGACACCAAAAGTTATAGTTTAGGATTTTCAAAAACGACCTAGTTCTCTATAACTCGTGGCTCTGATACCAATCTGTAACACCCCCACAATTGTTATGCGCAGCGGAACTACAACAATGGGTGCTACACAGTATTCATTGCACACAAGAGATATCAAACGACGCTAAAAAGACGTCGACTTAAAAATTCAACATTTAAAATTGTTAGATGATACATGTCCACAGTTTTTCCAACCCCAAATAGTGCACAGAGTTTAGCGTTTTCGGTCCCCATGAATCTCAACCCCAAAAACTTCAGTTTTACAATGACATTAAACATAAAAATTGTTTAAGTAGAAAAGGAGGGAAAAACAAGCGGACACCAAGCCGATCACACAACATCCATCCCATGCATGCTCCATCCTACTGCTCAGCGGTTACCTGAAATACATGCCAAAAATTTGGTCAACGAAAACGTTGAGTGGAATTCATAGGTTTTTCAATCCATTTGAACGTATATATAATAAAAACCATTCGTGATCATTTATAGTCTTGTCGATCAAACAAACTATAATCAGGATACTGACAATTGTGTTTAAGCTCATGACACTAATCCGTTAACTCAATCACCCGCGTAAATATACCGGCATGATTCAGATGAAACCAGTGCCCCTCTAAAGGCATCAGTTGCAATTATACCTTATTTCTCATACAAAATAATCTACCGCAGAACTTACTATAAGTACAGCTTCTCGGCTAGCATTGGGTCGTTAACCCCGTAGTACTACAAATTGCATAAGCGGCTATTTCCCCCTTCGCAAGGGCAAGACAATAGTTAATAGTTCATGAATTTAGGGACTTTTGCAACTTTGGTACTCAACACAATTTCTAAGGCAACTTTCGGGTCTAACAATCATTCATGATATACGTTCCTTTTAAAAACTAGCATGCATTTCCCTCGCGGGTAAAACAATTTGAAATAATATAAGCGAGGCTATAAATTCACACCTTAGATATTAAGTAGTCGGTAGTTCGAGGAGTGTTCACTGACGATGTTACGGATGCCCGGGTAATTCAACACCTATCACAAATAACGCGTAATGAGTAATCTCATTTAAATACTTACGGTACTGTATAAAATACATATATATAAGTCACTTAAGACCAATATAACTCACGCCAAAAACAAAAACAACAAGTATCATTCATTTTATACCATTCATTCTTATAACCTACGTTGTCCATTTTTACACGTTCTCGCCGGTACTTGACTAAAGTACGGGCTGATTTACCTTATTAAACCATGCTTATAAAATTTGATAAAATTTCCAAAAATCCTATATGACCTGTAGATAACATGTTTTTAAGTCCAACAAAAGTTTTCACTTTTACGACCCGTCACGCAACTCATTTCCACGACTACATTTTACGGGCTGAAATTGCGCTTCGACCAATTTTGACCACTTTGACCTATATGAAAAATACCTTTGACTTTCTTGACTCATAAGTCAACATATAGACTCATTTGTACAGGTTAGGGACCAAATTTTGACCCTTGATCATTCACCAAATTATACTTGTGACCCTCGGGATTTGACTAAAACTTTACACAAATCCGGATTGTGAAAGTCCTCGTCTCCCGGTACCCGATCTTTAAAATGTCATAACTTTTAGCTCGTTTTGAGTCACGGGCTCTACCTTATACCAAATTAAAGCTAGAAAAACCCTCTATCACTATATTTAGTTTTCAAGACTTGGAACAAAAATCATTTTTCCAAAATAGACCAAATGTTTCTGCCTAAAAATGACTATACCAAAAACATGCTTAGACTCGATTCCAAGACTTCTAACCAACACTAAACATCATCCTAAGACTTCCCAAACATATCCTAACATCAAACTTCCATCCTACCCCTATTGATCAACCAATCTCAATATCAAAATCAAAGAAAAATACACATGCAAGTAGTAACACCTATGTAAATCATCATAAAACAAATAACCAAACACAATAATAACATGCATGATCAACAACCACCATGGCTCCCCAAACACCCCCCTTTGCCGTGGGGTTTGGGTGACCAAATCACCACAACCAAATTAATTTTGGTGGGTTTTCATGGTGTTTATACTTCCATAACACTCAAAATTAACATGCATTAGCTCAAATAGCCACAAAAACAAATTTTGGATCATATGAAAAATCTTGAAAAATTTTTTATCAATGCATGTTGGATTTGATTACATGAATAGGTGGGTAATGACCAAACTAAGCGTGGTCTAACCTTAGATTTTTGAAAAATCAAGTAGAAAAGATTTTTGGTGGATTTTTGTGTGTTCTTGGGTGTGCCGTGAGTTTAGAGAGAGACAAGGGAGGGAGTGTTTGATTTTTCTTGTGAAATGTTGTATGTGTTTGTGTGTTTGTCCACTTTGCCCCTTTTTGATAGTTAGGAGGGACCTAAGTGGAATATTGGGCTTCTTTTGTCCTTAAATAGAAAACAACCTCAAAACTTGCGGGTTTGACTCATTTGTCAATTTTGAAAATTTTACGGGAGTCGGAAATCTTCCCGAACGCTCCAAAATATTTTTGGGATACTTTAAATGTACTTGGAAGGCTATAAAACTCACACGACTCAACTTAACACGAACCGTAAATAAAATTCTCGAAAAATTACATTATCGATAAATCGTCAAAAATTATATAAAATTGGGCATCTCTCGGGATCGTAATCGTCATCGTCCTTCTCAAAACGTCAACCGTAAAAATTATAACCTCGAACATCGGCTCTAACCAAAATACTTATAATTATAGAAATTAAAATTTATCAAAAATTTCAAAAATTAGCGTAATTTAGGGTATCGTTAATGACCTCGATTCTAGGGTGTCACAACGGCGCCTAGTGGGTAATTAATGCTAAGATGTGGCAATCCTTGACCTTATATTCCTGGCTTCTTATTGGTTAAAAATGTAGCACATGGATTGCATTAGTATAACTTTCCAAAATAGGCAGATTTGACCCTTGAACTTTGGCAGATTGCTTTTAAAGGCTAGCAGCTTCATTTCTTTGGCATTTTTAGTCCTTCAACTTTCATTCTTGAACAAAATTGATCCTTTGATTGAGTTGACTTGAGAGTTGACCAAATTTGACTATGATCTTGTCTTTTACAATATTTACACTTTGGTCCTTCAACTTTGGCAGATTGTCAAGATAGGTCCTTGCACTTCAAAGTCTTGTCACTTTTGATCCTTCTTTGTCTTTTTCATCAAATTAAGCTTGATTATTCCTTGTTTGCTTGAAAATGCATCCTTTTACCTACACAAGTGTACACAAACACAAACATACCACATAATACTGTTTTTACAAAATAAATTGGTATTTTGCTTCATGTTTTAGGGTTATTTGTTGATAAATTGATATGAGTTTTAGCTCATATCAAATCCCCTACACTTGAACATTGTCATGTTGTAACACCCCCAAATTTATACAACTTAGTACAGCGGAAGACTAGTTGGTGTTACGGGATAGCACATTACTCACATCATAGACAACGCATAAAAATCGTGTCGTTTAATAATAAATCATTTCCATTCATAAACAACAAAGTTACATCGGTCCCAAGTCATTACATTTCATACAAAAAGTTTTACAAAGTGTTTGAATGGAAAAATATTGTTTAAGTGCGGGCCATGAATTCTTGTTGTCTTCCCGAGAATTACCTTCAAGTACCTGAGATAAAACATGTTAAAAGAAAAGGTCAGCGATAACGCCGAGTGAATTCATAGAGTTTAATAAATTCCATCAATATAATATCAGTATAAAATTATTACTGAAAATCATTTTGTACAAATCATTTTGATAGGCCATAAAATAGCCAAAGTCATTTTATACAAATCCTCATCGAAAATCATAATATAGGCATTTGCCTTAAAAATCAGTATACGAGCCAATGTCGTAAAAACATCATACGATACGTCTTATGACGTAGTATAAAATCAAATAAAAACCGTTATATGAATATGGTTATGAAAACCAAAATACAATCATAATATCAATAGTATGACCCTGTATTGCTAGTCAGGCAATACATCGTAATTCGAAGCGTCTAATACTATTTCGGTGATTTGGATTATTATAAGCCGCATGACATTGTTACCTTACTAAACCAACAACGGGTAGCTAACCCGATACAAATTTTGCCCATCTAAAGTAGCGTGTCGTCACAAAGGTCACGCTATGTAAATCTTCTCATACATAAATTCGCTTACCAATCAAAGTGGTACGACGGGGATCAACCGTCAAGGCGCGAACTGGGGTGATCGTCCCCAAATAGTACTATTAAATGCATAAGCGTCTACCAACTCCCGGTAGTTCACAATTCATGCTAATGGGACTTTTAGTGACATAACCTAACTTTAATAATCCATTTTATTTCATCTATCGGGTCCTTTATTCATTTATCGGGTCATACAATCGGGTCATTCAATCATTCGGGTCCAAAATCAATAAACAAACAATCGGGACAAATGGTGTCCAAACTTTTATAAAAACTAACATATTATCTCCCTCGCGGGTTTATAAAGCATTTATAAAACATTTAAAAGAGTGCGAGGCTATGAACTCACGTTGATTGTGGGAAGGCGGGTTATCGGCAATTCGGATGTACGGTACGTGCTTCAATCACGGAAACCTATATAAATAATAATCGGTCTTAGACGTTTGTCCAATGACTTTATAAAAATATCAATTATGTATACATATGATGATTATATATATATGATGATCGAGTGGGTTTACATATTCTCGTTTACTCCTTTTAGTGTTATATGTCGATAACTTTTATATTAGTTTACTAGTTTTACCCGTTTACGTGTCTTAAGTCCAATAAACTTATTATAAGTTCTTTAACTCTTATTAATCCTTTTCTCACTTATATTATCAGTATGTATATATTCCATGTTGGGCCCAAATGGGTTAAACCCAATAATAAGTTTATAAGTGTTTTAGTCCATTTTTGTTGTATTGTTAGTCCAATAACGTTTATTTAGTCCGTTAACGTCCGTATGTCCTATAGTTCGGGTTTTATCGGTTTTTACTTATTATACATGTCTATATATCAGTATATAAGTTTTATAAAGTTTTCATTAGACGGGTCCAACCATCTAAGTTTTATTTAACAAAAACGTTAATTTTACGGCAATAGCCGAAAAAGTCGTAAAAATCATGTTTATAGTTTTATAACTTATAAAACTTAACAAGTTTCCATTTTCATCATTTATACACTTATTACACCTTTTATATATTTATATAAATAAGTTTTATAAGTTAGTGGGTTTTTATTTACATTTTATATATTAAAATGTGAGTGCTTATATAATAGTATTATTCTTTAATTTCCAAAAATCTGATTTTTAACTTCATCTTAACCAAAAATGTCATATCTTGAGTTCTACATGGAGATAGAAGCTAAAATTTTTATCACATAAACTACATGATATTTGATACATTTAACTCTCCTATAGCTACTGTTGAATCATCCTTTAAGTGTTTTCTAAAAATCGTCCAAAACAGTAACTTCAGATTTATACCCTAAACTTGTTTTGATCATATCTCACTCATTATTTTGATTCCATTGCATGGCCAACTCTCACATGTGTACAAGACCCATAGCTTACTGTAAATGGGTTCTACTTCATCATATTATCAGTTTACCACTTGGTTCTTTACTGTTTTATACAGCCATGCAAATTAATCAAGATTTTAACCTTGTTTCATATGGTTTTTCACCTTTTTATCCATGATTATCAACAACAAATCCCCACATAACATTTTTATCATCATATGATCATCATAAATATATACAATAGGAAATAAAATACAAGTTTACATAATCAAAATAATAAGAAGTTGAGGAGGACAATCTTTATACCACCAACTTGATGTGGGTTATGAGTTTGGCATGGTTTTTGATGGAGAAACTTGTGGATATCCATGACCATCTTCAAGACCACCATGCTCCATGAACTCCTTGTGGAAAATCAGCCTCAAAACAATATGAAAACTCCTCCATGGATGTTAAAACTTGCATCAATCTTCCTATTTTTGAATGGAGATTAACATATGTTGATTATAACATATGTTCATGGTTAAAATTTGTATGAATTTGGTGTTTGAAGATGAATATGGGACGGCATAGATGAGTGAGAGAGAGAGAGTTGTGAGTTTTTGAGTGGTATTGCATGTTGTGTGTGTGTGGGAAATGGTTTAGGTAGTAGTTTTGATGGAACTTAGCTTACTTGGTAAGCTTAAGTTACATGTGTAACTTAATAAGGTGTAAACTTGACACATAAGTGTCATTGTGGCTAGTTAGGCCGGTTTTGAGAGTGGGGTGGGACAAGTGTCCCACTTGTCTCATCCCATTTATTTACGGGTACTCCTCGATTCTAGTTTCCTCGATTTGCGTGCCCTCGGGTCGTTTTACGAAAAACGTTTTTATAAATTATGAATCAACGTCACAAAACGAATTCAATAAAAATTGTCTCATCGAAAACGGAGTTCGAAAACGTAAATACGTAATCCTAAGGTTTCCGGTTTAGTCGTAAAAGACGTTTAAAATAAAATCGTAAGTCCTAGTTTTTTTCTCGTAAATTTGTGAGTTTATGAACCAACACAAATTTAAAACTCCAAAATAATATTTACGGATAAATTTATTTTCTGAAATGTCAGATTGTCACCAAAGACGGTGTATGTAAACGTAAGCACGTAACGTTGAATCCTCCGGTTTAAACGTAGTCGACGCTACTTCAAGACGTAAATCCAAATTTCTTCCCAAAAATATGTGAGTTCATATTGTAACATTAAAATAATATTTTCAAGTAATATTTGAGAATAAAATATCAGTCGTAAATTGACGGATTGTCACAGCATTTACCCCTAAACAGGATCTTTGTCCTCAAAGATCATCTTACCTTACTACTCGCTTCTTATAGAGTTAAAGCCATGTGGGTATTTCCTCCACACTCGGTCTTTTCTCACAAGTTCAATTACAATACGCGAGTTTCATCAAACATAACTACGGGAATAAGATCAGGCTTAATGTTGACTTACTTCTCTAT
This sequence comes from Glebionis coronaria, assembly GCA_025667525.1. Classification (NCBI taxonomy): domain Eukaryota; kingdom Viridiplantae; phylum Streptophyta; class Magnoliopsida; order Asterales; family Asteraceae; genus Glebionis; species Glebionis coronaria. The sequence goes on along the minus strand of CM046876.1, from coordinate 215,994,819 downwards.
CCATGATGTTCACAGGTTTTTGATGAATGCAACTTTTCGCCGATCTAAGCTCAACTAAGAATAATCAGATTCTCACTTGATAGATATTCTATCGAGTTCGATATACGAAACATAATTTACGCAGTCCTTGAAGTCCTTGGGTAGATCCAGCTTATATGCCTTTCAAACCAATCTTTCTCATCATCTCAATGGTCCCAAACAACGGGGACTTATATCCCATGATTTGTCAGATCATGAACTCATTTTTCCAAGGTTAAAAATTGTGGCATAACTTAGCTACCCATTTGGCACTTCAAGATCTAGATTTCACATTCATATAACCTCTTGCCCACTATTGGCGGTTAATAATCAAATCCTAATTTCAACAATCATTTCAGATCTCGCGGGTCGGGTATTTTGCAAGGATAAGTTCGCCATCATAGGAAACCTTAAACCTAAAAGACATGTCCAACTCACAGTGGGTGTATGTCGGATGTCTTCATCTCAACTCTTGCTTACAGAAGCTCTAATATTTAGATCCTAACAAGATTCGATCTCGATCCTAATACGATGATTATCAATGATAATCTCTCCAAAGGAAAACGATTATATGGTCTATTACCAAAGGTCAATCATTCAAACATAGAACAGTGCTTATAGTATTTTGTATCGTTACTTTACCTCGTCCCTTCGATTTGGGGTGGTACATAGTACTCTCATCAAGGTTCGTTCTCAATGATTTCTGAGCAAATCTCTAGAAATTCGATGCGAAGCGAGGATCTTGATATAGATGATCGATACAGGCATGCTATGTTTACATAACTCTTTTGCATTTATCATTAACGAGAATGATATTAGCAGATTTGGTCAGTCTGTCGACGATGACCCAAATCGAATCAAATTCAGATGATGACCTTTGCAATAGCTAGACGTTTACTAATGTATGAGGCGATGTCTGCCTTCATAATTTTCCATTAGTACAACTTCTTCAGACAAAGATAATTCTAGTCATAAATGATATAAATAGAATACTTATACTTACAAATTCCAATATAACTATATCTCGAAATCCTTCATATTTAGGCAACCATAAGTGGTCTTTAAAACATTTAACGCTATCGGCTTCTCAATTCTAATGGTTCACATTAGCCGTGAAACCTTTCACTATTTATATTATCCTTTTTACAAACATTATTTATTTTTATATCGTTCGGCAATTTATTTTGCACCTTCATTATTAAGGAACATGTCCTAACTGGTTCTTTATCCTTTTTATATAATATGTCAGTATCTATATTCATCTTTCTGATGATATAATTATCATGTCTTCAATTTACTCAGATATTCTTTCTATATTATGCGTCAGTAATTTACGTTCACCTTCCTGATGAAATAAATATCACAACCGTATTTATTCAAAATTCTTTCTTCATATCTTCTATGTTTTAGTTTCGTCTTTACTATCATTTTTATCCGTTTTACACAATCCGTCGTCTAAAGCGTCGATAATTATTATAATTAATTAAATAATTATTAGTTAATTTTTATGAAGCGTAAATGTAAAAGTTTTAAATTTCTTAGTTCGACCAATTATATAAAATGTTCAAAAATAAATTTGACTTTAATTATTAAGATTTTTGCTGATTTATCGAAAATATTTAATGAGATTCGTAAATGTTCGAAAAAATCTTTGGTTATACTGTGGTCAAAATTTTCTTAGTTTGAAAAGCAAAAATTTTTGTTTCAAATTTCAAGTCATAAATTATATAGTTTCCTTAATTCTTCTTAAGTTAGAAGTATACACAAACATTTACCCCTAAACAGAAGTTTAGTTAAATGGTTTGTGTATAAGGGAATAATCCCTTAAAATCCTTTGTTAAAACATTTGTCAAAACGTATTTCCATTTCTTTTTGGTAAAATCCAAAGTCTTAAAAGGGCTCTTAATTTTTGAAGAGTCAATTTATATTCCATTATCCTTTTAATCACATAGTCAAATCATGTAAAGGTTTAAGTCCTTAATCACATGTTAAATATTCAAGGTACAAGTTTTTATCGTTCGGCCAATTCAGGGCAATCTATAAATGATAATCAACTCATTCTTATTCTTATAAATAAACAAATAGTCCTTAATGATCACGAGCATGAATTCATCAAATTACAGCCTACACACGCGATTCATCATATTTATGAATACTACATGTGCATTGGTCAATCTAAACGACATCACGTGAAACTCATAATGTTCATCACAAGTTCTGGATGCAATGATTGGAATAGATAGTCTCTTTCGCAGATGCGGAGCTGATGGTAACCATGTCGTAGATCAAATCTTTAAAACATACGCTAGAACCTTGTAAATGATCGAACAAATCTTCCATTTCGAGTTATGGATATCGCTTTCGATTGTCAATTTACTCAGTCACAGTAATCTATAAATATAAGGAAAGATAACACCATAGCTCTTCAGGATGACAGGCTTGGTATAATAAAATCTTTCTCCGACAACTCTCTCAGTTGTACGGTAATTCCTCTAATTTAGATGGTGCTGACGTATAGTGTACAAGCCACAAGTACAGCACCGGAAATATAATCAATACCAATTTCAACTTGCCTTAATGGCAAAAGTTTAGGAAATTTCATTAACAAATACTTACTAAAGTTTCAAATAACAGAATTATCTTTTTAATACCTTCATTTTTAAGTTCTTTCTAGATTATAATATCTATGACTAATTCACAACCATTCACGGTATAATTTTAAGTCTAAATACAGGATAATCATCCATCAAGAATTATTTAGATCACTTTTGATAATCAACATCTTATCATTTAGGGGAATTCTACTCGAGTTCCCATCAATTAAGACAATGTCGTCATGTCATAATCAATCAATCCATTATACTGGCACTATCAACTTACTGTTTTATTGCCGTCGATAAGATGTGAAGTTCTCAAAAGACTAATAATACTCATAATCCTTCATAAATTCAAGGATATATGGAGACATAACTACTATTAAAAGAGTAAGGTCAACGCATAATCTACACGAGATAATTTCAAATCAGATACAGATGAAAACATTTAACGAATATGAATATATCCCATGTTTTCATAATTTGAGTACGCATTCGAAAGTTCCTCGGATCGTTACCCAGGTCATTCAAATGAAATCAAATGATAAGAACGTCAATACATCCAGTCGGGTATCAACACTCGGTAATCATATACTTTTCCTAAGAATCTCACTACGGGAGAATTGGACAAGAAAGAATTGTCAATTGTCAAATAAGACAATTTCCACAGATGAGTAAATTCGACTCAGAAGAATAGATGCTACAGGCACATATGTAGGTGTCCCTAACATTATGTCCTTATTTTTCACTTCTTGCAGATCTCATAAAATTTAATCTTTCACAACTTCAAAGAAAATGTAGTGTTTATTCATTGGTTTTATGGTGACTACTAATCAGTCTTGCATAGTCCATTCCAAATTGTATGTAGGCGCGCAACTATATACAATTTCAAGATTAACGATGCAATACTCAGTTCGTCAAAATTTTATCATCACATTTATAAAAACATTTTCATGCTTAATTCTTAAATAAGAATCAAAAATAAATTTACAAAGATCTTCTTTATCATGAAAACAATTAAGTTTTCCAAAGCATCTCATAAACAACTTCATTTTGATATCAATCACTTATAAATCTCACTTTAAATAATCCATATAGTGATGAAAATTCAATTTTTCTCAATGGATACGGTTTTATCTTATAAAAACAATGAGTGATCTGCAAAAGAGTGATGAAGAGTTGTTCACCAAGATCTTAACTACAATATGATAGGGAATGAGCTTTAGCCAAATGATCATGAGGTTCATGACCTCGATGGCACTCACGAAGAATGATTCACAACGTAACTCAAATCAAGATGAGTACTTGTTCAATGGTTGCATCACTAATGCGGTCATTAGGATGAAGCAGTAAAAGATAGATAACATCGATACATGTAGAATTTAGCAATCAAAGTAGTCTTTTTCATTAATCGCAAACAAGTCAAAATTGTACCGCAACACATTATGTGTCACTGTGTCATACAATTCTCAGAACTCATCCTACCAACTGATGTCTCAGTTGAGTTAGGGATTATTTTTAAAAGATACCACAATGAACACTAATCTACAAGAGTCATTAGGTGTCCTGCCTGTCCCAGAAGATCCATCGGTCCCAATTTAGAAGAAGATTTCTTCAATTTATTTCTTGGACACTGGGCATCCTCGTCAGTGGACAATGGACTAGGAACAAGCCTTTAACACGAACCTACGATCATTTAAAACCTTATAATTCAATCACAGGACTTAACGACTTCCTCTTAACAATTTCTTATTCCATACAGGTTAAATTTTACTTTATTCAAATTTTAACCAATTTTATACTCAATTCGATATCCTACCTCATTTTCCAATACTTTCAATCTTATTCTTAGGCCTTAATAGGCAATACAATCTCAATATGAATCAATACTTAATTTCTAATCCTATATCTCTTACAACAACAATTATCAAATGAGTCACTAGTATGAAATGACTCGATCATTCAACTAGACTTCTCAGAAAGGTATTAGTGGCATGAGGCTTTTGGGTAATGGTTCCAATAACAGCCTCAAGTGCAACATTCACCCTTTCGATTTCAAATTTAAGAATTGGATGACAACGAATCAGATGACATCTTTCTAGGTGGTAACGTTTTGTCAAACTCCACTCTATAAGAAAAGATCGTCATGGCATCGATATCAGATTTAATCTCGCCAATTCTTTTTCAATATCACAATCAACTAATATCTACATTTCTACGAATATCAACCATTTGTTGGGATCATAAATATCCACAACTTGGTTTACATCTAGGATAGCTAGAATTCCTACGAGAATAGCTTCGATAAATTTACTAGGGAATTTAGGGTTCCTTGTGACAATCGACGTCGTATAAATACCTCGTATAAAAATCAAATTAATCATCAAACAATCATGTAATAAAACTACATCATATATATATAATCCAGGTTATATATATATATATATTAAAATAACACTTCTCAGTCTTGGCCTTGTCGGTAACTCGGGAATTCTTCGGCACCGTTATAGTCAAAAGATTTTTAGACATTTTTAGAAAAATGTTTATAGTTAAAAGATTTTGAAAAAGTTTTATTCAAAACCTTAGTTTTAAAAATCTTTCGTTCTCTATAACGAGAGCTCTGATACCAAACTGTAACACCCCCAATTTTATACAACTTAGTACAGCGGAAGACTAGTTGGTGTTACGGGATAGCACATTACTCACATCATAGACAACGCATAAAAATCGCGTCGTTTAATAATAAATCATTTCCATTCATAAACAACAAAGTTACATCGGTCCCAAGTCATTACATTTCATACAAAAGTTTTACAAAGTGTTTGAATGGAAAAATATTGTTTAAGTGCGGGCCATGAATTCTTGTTGTCTTCCCGAGAATTACCTTCAAGTACCTGAGATAAAACATGTTAAAAGAAAAGGTCAGCGATAACGCCGAGTGAATTCATAGAGTTTAATAAATTCCATCAATATAATATCAGTATAAAATTATTACTGAAAATCATTTTGTACAAATCATTTTGATAGGCCATAAAATAGCCAAAGTCATTTTATACAAATCCTCATCGAAAATCATAATATAGGCATTTGCCTTAAAAATCAGTATACGAGCCAATGTCGTAAAAACATCATACGATACGTCTTATGACGTAGTATAAAATCAAATAAAAACCGTTATATGAATATGGTTATGAAAACCAAAATACAATCATAATATCAATAGTATGACCCTGTATTGCTAGTCAGGCAATACATCGTAATTCGAAGCGTCTAATAGTATTTCGGTGATTTGGATTATTATAAGCCGCATGACATTGTTACCTTACTAAACCAACAACGGGTAGCTAACCCGATACAAATTTTGCCCATCTAAAGTAGCGTGTCGTCACAAAGGTCACGCTATGTAAATCTTCTCATACATAAATTCGCTTACCAATCAATGTGGTACGACGGGGATCAACCGTCAAGGCGCGAACTGGGGTGATCGTCCCCAAATAGTACTATTAAATGCATAAGCGTCTACCAACTCCCGGTAGTTCACAATTCATGCTAATGGGACTTTTAGTGACATAACCTAACTTTAATAATCCATTTTATTTCATCTATCGGGTCCTTTATTCATTTATCGGGTCATACAATCGGGTCATTCAATCATTCGGGTCCAAAATCAATAAACAAACAATCGGGACAAATGGTGTCCAAACTTTTATAAAAACTAACATATTATCTCCCTCGCGGGTTTATAAAGCATTTATAAAACATTTAAAAGAGTGCGAGGCTATGAACTCACGTTGATTGTGGGAAGGCGGGTTATCGGCAATTCGGATGTACGGTACGTGCTTCAATCACGGAAACCTATATAAATAATAATCGGTCTTAGACGTTTGTCCAATGACTTTATAAAAATATCAATTATGTATACATATGATGATTATATATATATGATGATCGAGTGGGTTTACATATTCTCGTTTACTCCTTTTAGTGTTATATGTCGATAACTTTTATATTAGTTTACTAGTTTTACCCGTTTACGTGTCTTAAGTCCAATAAACTTATTATAAGTTCTTTAACTCTTATTAATCCTTTTCTCACTTATATTATCAGTATGTATATATTCCATGTTGGGCCCAAATGGGTTAAACCCAATAATAAGTTTATAAGTGTTTTAGTCCATTTTTGTTGTATTGTTAGTCCAATAACGTTTATTTAGTCCGTTAACGTCCGTATGTCCTATAGTTCGGGTTTTATCGGTTTTTACTTATTATACATGTCTATATATCAGTATATAAGTTTTATAAAGTTTTCATTAGACGGGTCCAACCATCTAAGTTTTATTTAACAAAAACGTTAATTTTACGGCAATAGCCGAAAAAGTCGTAAAAATCATGTTTATAGTTTTATAACTTATAAAACTTAACAAGTTTCCATTTTCATCATTTATACACTTATTACACCTTTTATATATTTATATAAATAAGTTTTATAAGTTAGTGGGTTTTTATTTACATTTTATATATTAAAATGTGAGTGCTTATATAATAGTATTATTCTTTAATTTCCAAAAATCTGATTTTTAACTTCATCTTCACCAAAAATGTCATATCTTGAGTTCTACATGGAGATAGAAGCTCAAATTTTTATCACATAAACTACATGATATTTGATACATTTAACTCTCCTATAGCTACTGTTGAATCATCCTTTAAGTGTTTTCTAAAAATCGTCCAAAACAGTAACTTCAGATTTATACCCTAAACTTGTTTTGATCATATCTCACTCATTATTTTGATTCCATTGCATGGCCAACTCTCACATGTGTACAAGACCCATAGCTTACTGTAAATGGGTTCTACTTCATCATATTATCAGTTTACCACTTGGTTCTTTACTGTTTTATACAGCCATGCAAATTAATCAAGATTTTAACCTTGTTTCATATGGTTTTTCACCTTTTTATCCATGATTATCAACAACAAATCCCCACATAACATTTTTATCATCATATAATCATCATAAATATATACAATAGGAAATAAAATACAAGTTTACATAATCAAAATAATAAGAAGTTGAGGAGGACAATCTTTATACCACCAACTTGATGTGGGTTATGAGTTTGGCATGGTTTTTGATGGAGAAACTTGTGGATATCCATGACCATCTTCAAGACCACCATGCTCCATGAACTCCTTGTGGAAAATCAGCCTCAAAACAATATGAAAACTCCTCCATGGATGTTAAAACTTGCATCAATCTTCCTATTTTTGAATGGAGATTAACATATGTTGATTATAACATATGTTCATGGTTAAAATTTGTATGAATTTGGTGTTTGAAGATGAATATGGGACGGCATAGATGAGTGAGAGAGAGAGAGTTGTGAGTTTTTGAGTGGTATTGCATGTTGTGTGTGTGTGGGAAATGGTTTAGGTAGTAGTTTTGATGGAACTTAGCTTACTTGGTAAGCTTAAGTTACATGTGTAACTTAATAAGGTGTAAACTTGACACATAAGTGTCATTGTGGCTAGTTAGGCCGGTTTTGAGAGTGGGGTGGGACAAGTGTCCCACTTGTCTCATCCCATTTATTTACGGGTACTCCTCGATTCTAGTTTCCTCGATTTGCGTGCCCTCGGGTCGTTTTACGAAAAACGTTTTTATAAATTATGAATCAACGTCACAAAACGAATTCAATAAAAATTGTCTCATCGAAAACGGAGTTCGAAAACGTAAATACGTAATCCTAAGGTTTCCGGTTTAGTCGTAAAAGACGTTTAAAATAAAATCGTAAGTCCTAGTTTTTTTCTCGTAAATTTGTGAGTTTATGAACCAACACAAATTTAAAACTCCAAAATAATATTTACGGATAAATTTATTTTCTGAAATGTCAGATTGTCACCAAAGACGGTGTATGTAAACGTAAGCACGTAACGTTGAATCCTCCGGTTTAAACGTAGTCGACGCTACTTCAAGACGTAAATCCAAATTTCTTCCCAAAAATATGTGAGTTCATATTGTAACATTAAAATAATATTTTCAAGTAATATTTGAGAATAAAATATCAGTCGTAAATTGACGGATTGTCACAGCATTTACCCCTAAACAGGATCTTTGTCCTCAAAGATCATCTTACCTTACTACTCGCTTCTTATAGAGTTAAAGCCATGTGGGTATTTCCTCCACACTCGGTCTTTTCTCACAAGTTCAATTACAATACGCGAGTTTCATCTTAGCAAGTCCTTATTAGAAAGCAAGTCCTTAATCATCTTAGCAAACTTAGGCATATTGGCTAAGGCTTCCGCAAAGGAGATTTTGATGTTAAGTTGCTTGAACATCCTCAAAAAGTTAGAAACTTGGATATCATCCTTGTTCTTAAGCTTTTCTTTTCTCAATCTTGAGGGATAAGGAAGACTTGGTTTTGGTTGTGGTTGAGTGGTTGATGAAGGATTTTCCTTATTGAGTTCTTCATGAGTAGGTGTTGAAGTTGGAGAAATGGGAGCATTTTGAGGAGGTGAAGTAGAGGTAGAAGGCTTGTCACAAGTATGAGCATAAGTGGGTTGAACAATAGTAGGTTTAGGAGGTGAAAGATCCTTTGTTGACTTTCCACTTCTTGTTGTAATAGCATTGACATTTGCCCTTGGATTAGTTTATGTGTTGGAAGGTAAAGCCCCTTGTGGTCTTTGATTATAGATAATTTGGTTTTGAAGAAGAGCAAATTTCTTGTTATTCTCCTCTTGATTATCTTTCAATTGTTTCTCAAAAGAAGTAAACTTTTGAAGCACTAAATCCATAGGGTTAAATTGCACATTTACTTGATAAAAACCTTGTTGTGAAAAAGATGGAGATGGTGCATTAAATCCTTGGTTTGGTGGATAGAAGTTATTTTCTTGAGGTTGAAATTGATTGGGTGCCTTGTAGTTATTTCCTTGATAAGGTGGTCTTTGCCCTTGATTCCTTGGTAAAATTTGAGGAGGATTTTGGTGAATTTGGGTGGGTGGTTGGGGTGGGAATCCCGGTGGAGTAAGGTAGTTTTGGGATTTGTAAGAAAGGTTATTTGGATTGATATTTGGCTTGAAGTGTTCACGATGTTCCTCTTGGTAAGCATAGCATTCCCCTTGATAAACTTACACCTTATCACATTGTTCATAAGAATGGGGACCTCCACAAGTTACACAAGAAAGAGTAATGGCATTCACATCATTTGAATAATTGTTCAATGAAATGGTCTTAAGAGCTTGAAGCATTTCTTGTTGTCCTTGTTTGACTTGTTGAAGGATCTCTTGTTGAAATTTAAGGAATTGGTTATCACAAGGTGTTTGAGAAGTGTTTTGGATAACATGAACCCTTTCTTCAAATTGATTGTTTGTTTGAACCATTGCTTTAGTCTCAATGATGTCCAAGGCCTCTTGCATGGATTTAAGAAGAATATTCCCTCCCGCGGAAGCATTGAGTGAATCTTGGTGATGAGGTTTAAGGCCATCATAGAAGGTATTGATTTGGTGAACGTCATCCAATCCATGGTTAGGGCATCGCCTCAATAACTCACTATACTCTTCCCAAGCATCACTAAAGGATTGACTAGGTTTTTGTTGAAAGCCTATAATTAAGTTCCTCAAGGCCATGGTCTTAGATGGAGGAAAGAACTTATTCAAAAACTTAGTGGTGAAACCATCCCATGTGGTGATACTATCGGGTGGTTGGGTGTCTAACCAATGCTTAGCTTGTCCCTCAAGTGAAAATGACACTAACATCAATTTAATAGCATCATGTGGAACTCCATTGTGCTTAATGGTATTGCAAAGAGAAAGGAATCTCTTAAGGTGAGCATGAGGATCATCATTCTTGTTACCATAGAAAGGTGATTGTGAAACCATAACAATCATAGACGTTTTTAGCTCAAATGTATTTGCGGGAATGTCGGGAATCCTAATAGCACTAGCATATCCATGAACATTGGTTTGCATACGTTCCATCAAAGAACGATTATCAACAGCCATGGCTTCTTGTGGTGGAGGAGTCAAAGCACGATTCTCGTGATCGGCTTGATGGACGGTGGTGGTCTAACTCTTTCTCTTTTTCTTCCTTTTCGGAGGAAGAGGTTGTACACCAATCGGTATTTGTGCACGCCCGCGAGTGAGCATGCAACTCAATACGAGGAATGAGAGAGAAGCTCTCGTGTGACTTTGAAGAGAAAAGGATTATCCTCTTCGAGTTTCAATATTAAATATCCACAAGAAAATAACAATATATGTATGTACTACTTGGGTGTAAGACCCCCAATGAAGCCTTCCTTCTTAGAATACTCACAAGTGAACGGGGGGTTAGGTGGCGCGAAGCACTTAAGTACCTATTGACCCTTAGATGGCATTTTATAGCACATCGCCTTTCTATTCACTTAAATGTTCGTATTCTTCGAATTGTTGCTTATTGAGAGTATTTATCTATTCTTGCTTTATTTTGTTTGATCGATACACGTGTCAAGGACCGGAACGCCCCTCAACATGGTGTATTGCCTTGGCAATACTTATGGAGAATATGTAGATTGGTTGTTCTTATACGTATACGTATTTACTTATAATAATATATGGAAAATATTTTTGTATTTATGAGTTTTTAAGAGAAAATACTATATGTACATAAAAACCGAGAGAATCCAATAATATATATTTTTGGGTGCAATCTCTTAGGAAAAAGATTGCTTTTTGGATTTTTTAATTTGTTTGGTCAATTCTTTAGGAAAAGAATTGTTTTGTTAATTTTTTAGTTTTTATATATTTTTATATTTTTGATTTTTTATTTGTTTTTGATTTATGATACGTAAAAATAACGTTCACAAGGTGAACGGATCCCAAAAGCCAATGAAAACCATCAATCGATAGTCTCTCGTAAAGTCAAAGAACCGGCAGCGGCGCCATTTGAAATTGTGTATAATGCAGTTCGTTTTTCTCAGTTCTTGCTAATTGAAAGTCCTAACAATATCGGGTTTTTAACTGTTTTTGGTTGTTAATATTTTTTGGATATTCTATTTGCTAATTCAAACAATGACTTGAAAAATTGAAAAATATTATCTACTTATATGTAAAACATCGTGCAATTACCAAGTTTTTATTCAAGAAAATCCAAAATGTAAATTTTAAAACTAAAAGGACTGAAATTGTAAATTCTATGAAAAATTAATGCTCAAAATGTAAATCCTACAAATACAAGGACTGAAATGGTAAAACAGTTAACCAAAAGGATCAAATATGTAAACTATGTAACAAACTAACCAAATTGTAACAAATTCCAAAACTACTAACTGAATTTTAACTAAACATGAAAGTTCAAGGACCTATTAAATGAAAACCCTAGAAATTAGCAAGTTTAGCCAAGATTAGAAACAGTTTAATACAAGGAGGACCGAAGTGCAATTTTAGAAAGATTTTAAGCAAAAACGGGTTCTAGACAAAAATAAGCTCGTTTGAGCTTATTTCTCAACCAAAATCAGTCAAACCAATTGCAAAATGCTTAGAATTCAAAATAAGCTAGACCTGTAAGAGGAATTTAGCTGAAACTTGCTAAAACTCTGATAAGCACTTTCAAATAAGCTCAAAATAAGCTCTAAGAAAATCTAGACATGCACAACTAGTTTTTTGTGCTAAAACTGATTAATGAGCCCAAATCATGAACGGGAAATCAAGTCTTATAAAAATTCATCAAGAAGTAAGCCTGGAAATTGAATTAAGCTGAAATTGGCTTATGTTGACCAAGCGTTGACCAAGAATTTTTTCAAAAAGCTGAAATTCTTAAAAATCAACCACCAACACCCACTAAGTGATATTGTAAAATAAAATTGCCAGGTCTGTGAAAAGAATTGTGAGATATGAAAAAGCTTTTTTCATTTACAGAAACTTCACTTTGCTTATCAGTTTGGAATTTTGCTTATTACTTCTTGCTTAATGGAAACTGTACAAAATGCTTATAGACTATAAAACTTCATATATTGACCTACAAATGAGAACTGGTTTGGTAGAATTTCATCAAGAATCCAACAAATGCCAGGCTAATGAAATTGATAACTTTTTAGAACCAAAACTGACTGAAAATGGACCCAAACTTTTTATATACCAATTGCCTTTTTTACCTTAAACTTGACCTGAAAATTGTTCAAAACCACTATTTATCACTTGCTGACTGGAAATGAACTTTTACTTGCCAAAAACCAACACTTGAAAATCAGTTTTAAACTAATGCCAAACACTCATTACTGAACTCTTGAAGATTTTAATGAAGACTTTTTAAGCACAAGTTTAAGATGAATGAAAAGCTATAGCAACCTGAATTCAATGATCAATAAGAGATGTATTAAAGTTATTTGCAAGTTTTGAAAGCAAGTAGAACTCAATTAAGGTAGTAAGTCTAAAAATGACGGTATTAAGCTATAAACTAGAACACAATCCAAATCAATAAGCAGATAAGCAACACTTAAGCTACCAACTAACTAGAATCAAGTAAAGATCAAACTAAACAAATTTTATCATGCATTCACCAAAGATTTACACTAGAAATGAAGCATGCATTTGACAATTTGAGTGGAACCAAAAATCAGAAGCTTAAGCACCTTGTGAAGGAACCTTTGAGCAGTAGAGGAGTGCTGAACTCTCTAGTCTAGTGCTAACCACCACCTTAGCACTAGAATCACCTATCTACAGTCAACAAACAGCTACTCATCAACTAGAATCATCATTATGGCTTGAATTCATCACTTATGCTATGAACTTGAACTGAAATCAATCAAACAGCTCCTATCTTCAATCAAAGTCAGTTATGATCAAGATTTGATCATAACAAACTCAATTCAGCAACAATAGTATCAATGGAAGCAAGGAATGAACAATAAAGATGATGAGAAGATTTGGCGGGAAAAGAAGAATTTGAATTTTATTAATGGAGATTTGTTACAAAGCTGTTAAAAAAGTAACTAACTGACTAAGGAAAAATTATGAGAGGAAAAGTAAAAGTGTGTGTTTTTCACACTTACAACTACTCCTTACAAATGAAGACTAAACAACTATTTATAGGCTTGAGAAGGATGTCAGTTGGGGTTGGTGACGTGTTGGGACTAATCCCAGGTCTCCACGTGTCGAAATTCTGCTCCTTTGAATTTGCAGGTATGAACTTGAATTGGGGTTTCTTGATTGTGTTGATTACATGTTAATTGATCATGACCAATGGATTCGTCTCTAAAAAATAAACACGTTTGATGTTTATAACTTTCCATGAAATCCACTCTAGCTTCAAATCGTTCCTGGAAAACTTTGAATGTTTGAAGATGACACGTGTCATAATATGACTGGCTGAATTGGAAGCACACGGATCACACTGTTGAGGTTTGCTCATTAATGAGGACGGCTCCTAGTGGGTAATTAATGCTAAGATGTGGCAATCCTTGACCTTATATTCCTGGCTTCTTATTGGTTAAAAATGTAACACATGGATTGCATTAGTATAACTTTCCAAAATAGGCAGATTTGACCCTTGAACTTTGGCAGATTGCTTTTAAAGGCTAGCAGCTTCATTTCTTTGGCATTTTTAGTCCTTCAACTTTCATTCTTGAACAAAATTGATCCTTTGACTGAGTTGACTTGAGAGTTGACCAAATTTTACTATTATCTTGACTTTTACAATATTTACACTTTGGTCCTTTAACTTTGGCAGATTGTCAAGATAGGTCCTTGCACTTCAAAGTCTTGTCACTTTTGATCCTTCTTTGTCTTTTTCATCAAATTAAGCTTGATTATTCCTTGTTTGCTTGAAAATGCATCCTTTTACCTACACAAGTGTACACAAACACAAACATACCACATAATACTGTTTTTACAAGATAAATTAGTATATTGCTTCATGTTTTAGGGTTATTTGTTGATAAATTGATATGAGTTTTAGCTCATATCAGAGGGCTTATCTTTGGGCAATAAGGCACCCCCACACTCATGGAAGTGTGGGGAGTCAGATTAATCACAAAAACAAGCAAGTCTTTCACAAGGATCAAACACAAATTGCACAAAAAGATGACTGATAAAGCCTATAAGTTTCTGATGAATAGTATGCTGGTCTACTTGGCACAAAAATGGATTTTAAGGCTTCAAATCTAGCACACAATCCAACTGAATAACTTAAAACCTACTCACAATCCTGACTCACCCTATGATCTAACAATTATATGTATTGGTGAGCAAAATTACACACAAATCAAACAGAAAATTGGTTTACTGTATTTATGCTATTTTTTACCACTTTTATCATGCAACTTCTACCAAACATTATCAAACCTGAAGTAACTTGCTGATTATGACTACTTTGACCCAACCAATTGTGTTGAGACTGATTCCAAGCCCACAAGCTATTACTGGCCTACCCTAAAAAGTATATCCAAACACCGCTTAACCTAACTATCTATCAAATTCAACTAACAGCTTAATCAAACACTAGCAAATCTTCTCAAAACCAACCTAAACATGAACAATAAGCATAAACATGCATGCATAAATCATCAAATTATCAAACAAACAGCTTACTCACAAAACACATTAAGCATATAATTTTCAAACCAAAAGAGAGTTCAAGCTTGTTTACCATGTAAGACCCATATCCAGGCCCCACTAAGGCTGCTGTGCCTTCTCCTTATAGCTTAAAAGCTATGCTAGGGCTTATGGGAAGAGCTGTTTGACTGTGGAAGATGCTAGGTGGTGTCTACTGCAGTCAAACCCACCCTAATATATCTTAAAAGGAGAACAATGATCTTGTTGTAACCTGCAAGGTCAAGAAACCAACAAGAACACAAGGTTATCTGATAAACAGACCTATGCAGCTATAAGCTTGACTTATTGGCTAAGCAAGCTTATAGCTTATAGGCTATAATAAAGAAATTTTGAAAAACTGATTTTTGAATAGAAATTTGAAAACCTAGCAAACTTGGAAAACTGAAACTGATGAAATTGCTTATACAAGCTTATATAGCTTATTTGGTTGTCCACTAAATAAGCTGATAAGCTCCTATAACTATCACAGAAAATCAAGGTTTTGGGTTAAGTGTCCTCTCACCAAAATCTTAACTTTCTGAATGAAACTTAACAAAATCAAAAGTGATTATGGAACTCAGATTGCTTCAATAATACCACCAACTTTTAAAAATAAAAAAGAATTACTTTATAAATCAAAATACCAATTTTTATAACTTAAAAAGGAATTACTGATAGGTGTGTAAACACCCATCCTTTTACCACTTAATTCTGGCTAAAACGAGACCAAAACACGTATTTAATATCATTTATTTGGAATTATGCGTGGTTTTTGTGTTTATTGTGTTTTCAGAGCCAACCGGATGAATATTGGAGAAAACATGGGATTGCACGGATTTTACTGAAGAAAAGGACTCAAGATAAAGTCTATTGTCCAAGAGATGCAAAAGATTTGAAGTCACTGGGCCTATTCGAAGGGTTATCGAAGAAAAGGACCAAAGATGGAAGATTTATATAAGTCGAAGAAACTCAAGTCTATTAAACGAAGAAATTAAAAGACGAGTTGAATTTAATCGACAACAAATCCCGAATAAGAATCGAAAACGTCAACTTTTCTGAAAAGACGAGAAGACAAGAAGAACGAGAAGACAACAAATCCCTCACACACATAGTGCCAGTTAGTTTTTAGTTTGTAGTTTTTCCTTCTTCCACTGTTCTCTCCCTTTAGTTCGTATCATCACCATCACCACTAGGGTGATTGGTGATTTTAATCTTTGTTTTTTTCTAATCTTGTATTTCTAATCTTTGTTTTATCTTGTCAAAACATTAATCATTCAATACAAAGTCTTGTTTAATCTTTCCATTTCATCTTGTTCATCACCATCTTTATCTTTAAGTTCTTAAGTTCTTATTTTCTTGATTTGATCTTCAAAAGTTGTTGGATTTTATGTTTTTGTTGTTGGGATTTTTAGTTTATGGTTAGTATATGCTTTGTGATTAGTTTATTTAAGTTTTTAATGGAAAACTTGGTGATTTTTGGATCAAAATCGTTTTTCCTTGTTCTTCGGGTAAACGACTGTATCTGGGTTTCCCAGACTTCCGAACGAAGCAAAACTTCCGGATGAACACCCAAGTTCCGGATGAACACCAAAGTTCCGAATGAGCATGTTTTGAAAAGTTCCGATTGAGTTTTCCTTTAAAAGTTCCGAATCAGTTGAAAACTTCCGAACGAACTGAAAGTTCCGGATGAACCTAATCTTCCGAATGAACTGAAGTTCCGGATGAGTCAAAAGTTCCGAATGAACTGAAAGTTCCGGATGAGTCACAAACTTCCGAATGAACTGAAGTTCCGGATGAACAGTAAGTTCCGAATGAATGTGTTTTAAAAAGTTCCGAGTAAATTTTTCCCTTAAAAGTTCCGAATCAGTTGAAAGTTCCGAATGAGTCTAAATGTTCCGGATGAAGTAAAACTTCCGAATGAACCAATCTTCCGAATGAAGGATTTTTAGAAGTTCTGAATCAAGGTTTAAACTTCCGAGTCAATTTTCTTTGAATATTTTTAATAGTTACTGTATTACTGTTTCTTCATTTTGAATTTATTTATTTATTTCAAATTTAATTCTAGTCCATTTAATTGTCATTGTCATTAATTTAATTGCTTTTAGATTGGAATTTACATTTTAATACATCTTAAACCTTCAGTAGAATAGAAAATCAAACCTTTTATTTAGTAACCAAGAACAATCATTCCACATTGAGCTGAGATCAATTCGAGAGGACTGAGAGATAAATTAGAACCCATACAAAAATGCTTGTATCAAATGGCGCCGCTGCCGGCTCTTCTCGTTAAGATCAAAAGTTTTTTGTGAAAACTTGGATTTTGGGATCCGTTCCCCGTGAACGTTACTTTTTCATAAAAATTTTCAAAAAATCCTAAAAAATATAAAATTTTCAAAAATACAAAAAAAAAAAATTAAAAAAATTAAAAACCAAAAAAATATTTTTGTATTGTTTTTTCCTTGTTAGTTCTTTTGCAGGTGTATGCGCACTCGATCAACGTCTTATCAAGAGCCCGAGCCTCTCGATCACTTAGACATGGCCGGTGTAACACCTCCAAACAATAATAACAACAACAACCCACCTTTCAACAACATGAACAATAACAACCACAATGAGCCCCTTCCGGATAATCGCCCGATGATTGAATTGCTGCAAGCTCATGTAGATGGCAACACTGACCCAATTGTTATACCACCAATTGCCGCCAACAATTTCGAGCTAAAATCAGGCTTTATCCAGATGGTCTCCGCTCAACCATTCTTGGGACGTACCATTGATGATCCACACGACCACATCAAGAGATTCTTGCAACTCACCAACACGGTCAAATTCAATGGTGTTCCACAAGAGGTTATCAGGTTACAACTTTTTCCCTTTTCTTTAGAGGGACAAGCCCGGCATTGTCTTGCTAAGGAACCGCCACAGAGTATTCTCTCGTGGACGGATTTGGAAACAAAGTTTATCAATTACTTTTTCCCACCCTCTCGTACTACCGCTTTGCGGAATGAAATCATAAATTTTGAACAAAAGTACGATGAGTCGTTCAGTGAATCTTGGTATCGTTTTAAAGATCTTTTAAGAAAATGCCCACAACATGGTTTTACCAAAGTACATCAAATTAATACTTTTTACAATGGTTTAAGCATGAGTGACCAAGATTCACTGAACAGTGCCTCGGGGGGTAATCTATTGGCTAAGACTTCCAATGCTGCTTGGGACATCATTGAGAATAAATCTCGTGTGCAAACCAAGAGTGTTCGGACCAATGTCGCTAGTGCTAGCACTAGTCACAGCGACAAGCGATTGGACAAAATCACTACGCTTCTTGAATCGCTTTTCACCCACACCGTCAGCAACAACAACAGCAACAACGCTAAACACGCTTAAGTTAACGCTGTCAGCCAACCTTGTGAGATATGCGGTGGTCCTCACTCTTACACCACTTGTACCGCCACCTAAGACTACCATTCTGAGAATGTTAATGCAGCTTTTGGCACCTATCCTCAACCTGCTTATCAAGCTAGACCTCAAGGTGACCGTAATTTACTTAGCTACCACAGCAACAACTATCTTTCACCACCTGGTTTTCCTCCAACCAATCCAAACCAACAATCAAACCTCAATCGCCCTCCTCAACAACAACAACAACCTCGACAACCATACATCCCTCCTCACAAGCAGCCACAGCCACCTCAATGTAACAACCAAGTTTACCAACAACCTGCTTATCAACCACCCGCATACAATGCTCCTCCCAACCAATCCACCGCTCTACACCAAGAAGTGCAGACCTACATGAGGACAAACGATGTGATCGTGGAAAATCTTCAGAGTGAAGTGATAAATTTGAAAGCAGACTTGGTCAAGCAATGAAACGACTTGAGAGCCGACATGAGAAATACGTTGGATACCCAAACTAATGACTTGAGGAACATGATGGCTAGTTTCTTCCAAGGTAATCAACCCTCTTCTTCGGGTACTCTTCCGAGTAACACCGTTGCGAACCCAAGAGGGGAGATGAAATCAATCACTACTCGAAGTGGTAAAGGTACCAAGGAACCCGAGCTTCCTATACCTTCACCAGTGATTGTGACTAAGGAGAACGAGTCACCTGCTCCTATTCCTCCTCCTTCTCCTTTCCTAATTTCTCCACCTCTTCCTTCTACCCCTCCTCCACCCGTGGTTGTGAGTGATCCTATTCCCCTAATGCCTTCTTCTTCATCCAATATACCTTATCCATCTAGGTTGAGGAAAGAGAAGCTCAAAAGCAAGGACGATATTCAGGTTTCGAATTTCCTTAAAATGTTCAAACAACTGAATTTCAATATCTCCTTCGCTGAGGCTCTCGCTCACATGCCCAAGTATGAAAAAATGTTTAAAGATCTTCTGAGCGACAAGGAAAAGCTCCTCGATATTGCCAACACCCAACTTAATGAGAATTGCTCTGCAGTATTCTTAAGGAAATTGCCAACCAAGCTTGGTGATCCGGGTCGTTTTCTTATCCCTTGCAATTTCCCGGGAGTAGAGAATTGCATGGCCCTAGCCGATCTAGGTGCCAGTATTAATCTCATGCCTCTATGTGTTTGGAAGCAATTATCTCTCCCAGAGCTAGTCCCCACCAAAATTACTTTGGAATTAGCTAACCGTAGGGTTGCTTATCTAGTGGGGATAGCCGATGACGTCATTGTAGGAGTCGACAAATTCACCTTCCCTGCTGATTTTGTTGTCGTCGACTACGAGATGGACCCCCGTGTGCCACTAATTGTTGGACGTCCATTCTTGAGGACCGGTCGCACTCTTATTGATGTTGAAGCCGGTGAGCTTATCATGAGAGTGGGTGACGATAAAGTAGTCTTCAACATGGGAAAGTTGTCTAAACAGCCTTATTCATATGAGAGCGTTAATTGTATTGACGTTCTTGATGAGGCTTGTGAAGAACACTTTAATGATGCTTGCAAAAGTATTCCTACCTCTCTTCCCAATGTTGAGACCGTGTCCTCTATTGATTCATCATTGTCTCTATTTGGAGATAGTGATTTATTTTGGAACAATCTTGAAGATACCATGGGAGATATGAATTTAGCTACTAATGATTCTCCCACCGATGGGGATGAAGACATGAATTTCTTTGACAATCTTCTCACCGAAGACAATCCTTCGCCTCCATCTCCCACGGTCATTGCTATCGATACTCCGACTTCGAATACGCCTCCCGTCGAAAATACTCCGGATTTAGAACTTAAGGAGTTGCCGCCCCATCTCGAGTATGTATTCCTTGAAGAAGAGAAGAAGTCGCCAGTCATCATTGCTAAGGATTTGAAGGATGAAGAGAAAACTCGACTTGTCGCCGTGTTGAAAAAGCATAAAACAGCTATTGCTTGGAAGATTTCTAATATTCGTGGAATTGATCCTCACTTTTGCACACACAAAATTCTCATGGAGGACGACTTTAAGCCCACAATTCAAAGCCAATGAAGGGTGAATCCAAAAATACATGAAGTCATCAAAACAGAGGTTATCAAACTTCTTGATGCGGGTATGATTTACCCTATTTCGGATTCACCATGGGTTAGTCCAATCCATTGTATGCCCAAGAAAGGCGGAATAACCGTTGTTCCCAATGAACACAACGAGTTGATTTCCACTCGTCTCGTTACTGGGTGGAGAGTTTGTATAGACTACCGCAAACTCAATGATGCCACGAGAAAGGATCATTTCCCTCTACCTTTTATGGACCAAATGCTTGAACGTTTAGCCGGTAATGAATATTACTGCTTTCTTGATGGTTTATCGGGTTATTTCCAAATACCCATCGATCACCAAGATCAAGAGAAGACGACATTCACTTGTCCCTATGGCACATTTGCTTACAAAAGAATGCCTTTTGGCTTATGTAATGCGCCCGGGACTTTCCAAAGGTGCATGTTAGCTATCTTCCATGACATGGTTGAACACACCATGGAAGTCTTCATGGATGATTTCTCGGTCTTCGGGGATTCTTTCTCTTCTTGCCTTGCCAATTTGGAACGTACGCTCAAGCGGTGCGAAGACACTCGCCTAGTTCTGAATTGGGAAAAATGCCATTTTATGGTAAAAGAAGGCATCGTGCTGGGACATAAAATTTCCAAAGCCTGTCTTGAAGTAGACCGTGCTAAAGTCGATGTTATCGCAAAGTTGCCTCCACCTTCAACCGTGAAGGGTGTGCGAAGTTTTCTGGGTCATGCGGGCTTCTACCGTCGATTCATCAAAGATTTTTCTCAAATCGCTCGCCCGATGACCCACCTCTTGGAAAAAGATACTCCTTTTATCTTTTCCAAAGAGTGTCTTGAAGCCTTCAACTCGCTTAAGGATAAGCTAACTAAGGCACCCGTCTTGGTTACCCCTAATTGGGAGCTGCCTTTTGAGTTGATGTGCGATGCTAGTGATTTTGCTATTGGAGCGGTTCTGGGACAAAGAGTGAACAAACACTTCCAACCAATCCATTACGCTAGCAAGACAATGACGGGGGCACAATTGCATTATACGACAACCGAAAAAGAGCTTTTAGCTGTTGTCTATGCTTTTGAAAAATTCCGCCCCTATCTTGTCCTTTCTACAACAATTGTGTATACCGATCATTCCGCGCTGAAGTACTTGTTGACAAAGCAAGATTCCAAACCAAGACTTCTTCGCTGGGTTTTGCTGCTCCAGGAATTTAAAATTGAAATTCGCGATAAAAAAGGAGCTGAAAACCTAGCCGCGGATCATCTCAGCAGACTTGAGGATCCTTACCAAGGGGATCATCCGAACAAAGAAATCAATGATTCTTTTCCCTTGGAGACCTTAATGTCTATAAACTCGAAGTCGAATGAAACCCCGTGGTTTGCGGACTTTACAAACTACTTGGCGGGTGGAATTCTCAAGGAAGGGTTGACGTCCCAACAAAAGAAAAAGTTCTTCACCGACATTAAGACTTACTTTTGGGACGACCCTTACCTATTCAAACAATGTGCCGACCTGATTATTCGCCGATGTGTTGATGGACCGACAGCTTCGGAAATCCTTGATGCTTGCCACAAAGGACCCACCGGTGGTCACTTTGGTCCCAACTACACCGCCAAAAAAGTGTTTGATTCGGGATTTTATTGGCCCTCCATATATCGTGACGCTCACGATAAGGTTAAACGATGTGATGTTTGCCAAAAACAAGGCAAGATCACACATAAAGATGAGATGCCTCAAAATTTCATACAAGAATGTGAAATCTTTGATGTTTGGGGTATCGACTTTATGGGGCCATTCCCATCTTCTAAAGGAAACAAATACATCCTTGTTGCCGTTGACTACGTCTCCAAATGGGTTGAAGCCAAAGCTTTACCCACTAATGACGCAAGGGTGGTTTGTAACTTTTTGAAAGCTCTATTCGCCAGATTCGGTGTGCCTCGTGCCATTATTAGTGATCGTGGGACTCATTTCTACAATGACCAATTTGCTAGAGTCATGGCTAAGTACGGTGTAAATCATCGTCTTTCCACAGCCTACCACCCACAAACTAATGGCCAGGCTGATATATCCAACCGAGGACTGAAGCGAATTCTTGAAAGAACCGTGGGAGAGCATCGTGCCTCATGGGCTGATAAACTTGATGATGCTTTGTGGGCTTTTCGTACTGCTTACAAGACCCCAATCGGCTGTACGCCTTATCGTCTTGTGTACGGGAAAGCGTGCTACCTCCCCATTGAGTTGGAGCACAAGGCTTATTGGCCCTTGAAGTGGGCTAATTTTGATATAAACAAAGCCGGTGACCTACGCAAGATCCAACTCAATGAGCTCAATGAACTCCGTAATGAGGCTTATGAAAATTCTTTGATCTATAAGGAAAGAACTAAGCTCATTCACGACTCCAAGATCAAAAACCGAGAGTTCCATGTTGGAGACAAAGTCTTACTTTTTAACTCTCGGTTGAAAATCTTCTCGGGAAATCTCAAATCTCGTTGGTCCGACCCATTCACCATTGCCCAAATTTTTCCATATGGTACTCTCGAGCTCGCTCAACCTGATGGACCAAATTTTAAGGTGAATGGCCAACGAGTGAAGTTGTACTTTGGTGAGTACACCTCTCAGGAGGTGATTCCATCCCTCACCACGTTCCCCATGAACTAATTTTGGGTCGAGTCAGGCTCGTGACTCGGTTATCAAAAACAAGCGCTCCTCGGGAGGCAACCCGAGTATCTATCCTTTATGTTTTAACCTCCTAAGTGTAGGGGGACTTCTATACGTGTTTGTCTTTGTGTGGTGATGTGATTACAGGGATAAGTGCACTCTTGGAATCTTTGAAGAACCGTGCTCCCGTGTTATCCAAAATCCAGTTCTATCTCTCAACTATCGTGATTCAATTTTATTCATACTCACATTTGAAATTGATCACTTTAGTCGTCCCATCTTTAACTTGAGTTAACCAACGTGCACAATGTCATAAGTGTAGGGAGACTTTTCCCACATGCTTACACATTGAGGACAATGTTTATTTTAAGTGTAGGGGGGACTTCTATCGAAGTTTTAAGTGGACTTTTCCATGAAAATGGCTTCATTTAACCAGAAAATCCTATTTTTCAACATTTTTCAAATTTTTTATTAACTTTGGCCATTTAGTCGTAATTTTTAAATTTTTATCGTTGCTTTCATATGTATATATCCTGTTTAAAAGTCAAAAATATTAATAAAGTGGTGTAGCTAGTTTAGAAATCTTTGACATATTAGGCCCGTTGCGTTTATTTTGACTCAACCCGAATAGACTTACCTAAGTTTATTCTAGCTAGTATCCTTAACCATGTAGACCTTAATTGGTTTATTAGGCTAAGTGTCCACGAGTCTCATTACTTGAGATTTTAAATTGTGGAGGACGAGAAATGATAGAGTCAATTATAAGTCGGTATTCTTGCACAAGCTCACTTGGTGTAATTATTTGCCTATTCTCCCATCACTTGCTAATAAATTATCTGCAATAAGTAAGGTCGTACGATTTGAAAAGTTACTTAGCTTCTAGCCCAAGATCGTTTAAAAGTTGCTCGGTAATGATAAGAGTTCATAGCCAAGGCATAACTTATGAAGCGGGGCGCGAAGATTGGCGAGTCCGAAAAGGCCCTAACAAGGCATGAGGATTCCATTTTATTGCTAAAGATCCAAGGTGATGTGAAAAGCATTATTCCCAAAGTCAATATGAAGGATCAAGACTCACGACGAAAAGCAATCAACTCCCATAAGATCATGGAGATGTCTATCCGAAAAGACCCTAACAAGGTATGAGGATAAATAGATCCAAGTCCGAAAAGGAGGCGGGTCGTTGTATCTCAAAATCCCAAATAGAGATTGAATAAATAATCATGAAGTCGTGGTCAACAAAGTTGGAGTACCCCTCAAAAGTCTCCAAGTGAAGAAACTCTATTACGATGAGAAGACCATTATCTCAAGCACGTCTCTCAAGATATGAAGTATGAAGTACATGCCAAATATCGGCCCGAGAAAGGTCTCAAATCGTGAACCAAGTTATGCCAAGATATGAACTTTTTGATATCCCGAGAAGCAGTTTTAAGAGATTTTGTCCTTTAGCTAACTATTGATCAAATCGTCCTACTTTGCTTTCAGCCTAAATAAACTATCGAAATAAGTCCAAAAATGCATCTTCATGATCATTCTAAGACAAAAATAAAATATAAGAGATACACCTAGGAATAAGAGAGTTTAAGCATATAATTAAGCCATGTGTGTAAAGTGTTTGAATTGCTAACTTATAATAACAATGATCTCGTTTTAAGCTTAGTTTGGGGAACGTGAAACTTGAGGGTGATAAATCTTCGCAGCACCAAAGCCCTAATGTAAGTCCTTGATCTCTTTGCAAGTTATTTCCATGTAGCTATTTTCAAGTGAAAATGGTTTTTCTATCCTTTTGAGTTTAAATTTCTTTTAGTATCTTAATTTTTGTTTAGTAGTATTTGAATAAGGACAAGGTTGATTAATTATGAGAAAAATGTAAAATTGCTTTATCACTAAGCATTGCATGAGGGCATGGTAATGGTTAAGTGTAGGGGATTTGATAGGTGTGTAAACACCCATCCTTTTACCACTTAAGTCTGGCTAAAACGAGACCAAAACACGTATTTAATATCATTTGTTTGGAATTATGCGTGGTTTTTGTGTTTATTGTGTTTTCAGAGCCAACCGGATGAATATTGGAGAAAACATGGGATTGCACGGATTTTACTGAAGAAAAGGACTCAAGATAAAGTCTATTGTCCAAGATATGCAAAAGATTTGAAGTCACTGGGCCTATTCGAAGGGTTATCGAGGAAAAGGACCAAAGATGGAAGATTTATATAAGTCGAAGAAACTCAAGTCTATTAAACGAAGAAATTAAAAGACGAGTTGAATTTAATCGACAACAAATCCCGAATCAGAATCGAAAACGTCAACTTTTCTGAAAAGACGAGAAGACAAGAAGAACGGGAGAAAGCCCACTCACCAACCAAAAGACAAGCCTATAAAAGGAATCCCCTCACACACATAGTGCCAGTTAGTTTTTAGTTTGTAGTTTTTCTTTCTTCCACTGTTCACTCCCTTTAGTTCGTATCATCACCATCACCACTAGGGTGATTGGTGATTTTAATCTTTGTTTTTTTCTAATCTTGTATTTCTAATCTTTGTTTTATCTTGTCAAAACATTAATCATTCAATACAAAGTCTTGTTTAATCTTTCCATTTCATCTTGTTCATCACCATCTTTTTCTTCAAGTTCTTAAGTTCTTATTTTCTTGATTTGATCTTCAAAAGTTGTTGGATTTTATGTTTTTGTTGTTGGGATTTGTAGTTTATGGTTAGTATATGCTTTGTGATTAGTTTATTTAAGTTTTTAGTGGAAAACTTGGTGATTTTTGGATCAAAATCGTTTTTCCTTGTTCTTCGGGTAAACGACTGTATCTGGGTTTCCCAGACTTCCGAACGAAGCAAAACTTCCGGATGAACACCCAAGTTCCGGATGAACACCAAAGTTCCGCATGAGCATGTTTTGAAAAGTTCCGATTGAGTTTTCCTTTAAAAGTTCCGAATCAGTTGAAAACTTCCGAACGAACTGAAAGTTCCGGATGAACCTAATCTTCCGAATGAACTGAAGTTCCGGATGAGTCAAAAGTTCCGAATGAACTGAAAGTTCCGGATGAGTCACAAACTTCCGAATGAACTGAAGTTCCGGATGAACAGTAAGTTCCGAATGAATGTGTTTTAAAAAGTTCCGAGTAAATTTTTCCCTTAAAAGTTCCGAATCAGTTGAAAGTTCCGAATGAGTCTAAATGTTCCAGATGAAGTAAAACTTCCGAATGAACCAATCTTCCGAATGAAGGATTTTTAGAAGTTCCGAATCAAGGTTTAAACTTCCGAGTCAATTTTCTTTGAATATTTTTAATAGTTACTGTATTACTGTTTCTTCATTTTGAATTTATTTATTTATTTCAAATTTAATTCTATTCCATTTAATTGTCATTGTCATTAATTTAATTGCTTCTAGATTGGAATTTACATTTTAATACATCTTAAACCTTCAGTAGAATAGAAAATCAAACCTTTTATTTAGTAACCAAGAACAATCATTCCACATTGAGCTGAGATCAATTCGAGAGGATTGAGAGATAAATTAGAACCCATACAAAAATGCTTGTATCAATTACAATATTTTTTAAAGCAAAATCTGGAACAAAGCTCTTCTCACAGGTTGAGAGATGCTTTTATAGGCACTAATAGAAGATACTAGATACTACAAATACTGAAAACCCTAATGTGTATGAAAATCCATCTTTGCCCTTTGACGAAATTTGAAAATGGTCAAATCCTTCACATGTGATGTTGTACAGCTGTTGAATCAATCTGGGATGTTCATTTGAGCTTTGGGACCAAGTAATTCAATCCATCTATTGGTTTTGTCAGGTTTAGGGTTTTGGGGAAGAAAGGGACGTGCAGGGGAGGCCCCCACACTCACATGGGTGTGTTGTGAAAGGAATGCGGGTGTGGGGTTGTGTTTAATGGGTCATTAATCAGAGATCTGGAAATTATAACAAGAAACCCCCTTGTTTTGACGAATTTAGGTTCTAGGGTTTATGGTAAAGTGGGTTTAGGTGGAGGGATGGTATTTAATCTGATTTGGGGGTAATGTGTTTTAAATTTTGTGTTTTGGTGGGAAGAGTATTTAATAACTGATTAAGTTATTTAAGTATGGGTGGAAATCAGACGTGGAGGGGAGGGAGGATGTGATTGGCTGGTGTGGGGTGAGGGGGTGAGGTGGCAGGATGTAAGTGGTGGTGGGAAGAATGGTTGTCTGCCCCATTTTGGTCCCTTGGTTTTCATAATTTGTTCACATGGTATAAAACAGCAAAAAACCCCATTTCCTTTGTTAATATCTTTGGGTAGATTGTCAAATTTGGCACATCATATGCAAAAAGTTTTAACAAGGACTTTAAATGCATTTTCTCAATTTCCAAGGGCTTAACTTGTCATTTCTTCATTCTTCAAGGATCATTCTTGCATAACTTGATTTCTACAAGGACCAATCTTGATAAATCTTCAAAAATTGAGGGACCAAAGTTGTCAAATCTTCAAACTTCAAGGGTGCTTTTGGAAATTCTTGATTTGGGTCCGGTTCATTGTGCGGCTTCGTTTCCCGTGTTTGTTTTTGATTGATTCTTGTGATCTTTTTGCCATTTCCTCAATATCCGTACCTAAAATACATAAGCAACAAACACGAGCATATATTTGGCATTTTAATGATATTTAATGCATTTTAAGCCCGATTTTGGACGATGAGACTATGTATAAAAGAAGTCTCATCACTCTCCGATACTAAACCATTGCCATGCCCTCACGCAATGCTAGAATAAAGTATCGAAGCATCTCCAAAATTCATTTTTAATCACTTTATTGAATGATAAACTAGCTACACTACTACTATTACTACTACTTGCGTTTTAGACATAATGTATGATTTTCATCGCAAAATGGGATGTTTAGGTTCATAGAATAAGAACATGTGAATGCTTCGTTAGAAATAATTTCATCGTCATCGATTTTCACTCCAATTCCATGCCAAGCGTGCAATGAGATCATTGTCATTATAAGTTAGTAATGCTAACACTACTCATATGCCCTAATCACGTACTTATCCTCCCATTATTCCTAAGTTGTATCTCTTATATTTTATTTTGTCTTGAATGTTTCACGAGGATACATTGTTGACTTATGCGATAATAGAGATTTAGGTCTAAAAATAGAGTCCTAACGGTGTAATCAAGACCATCAAATCAATAACCCCTCCTAATAGACAACGATGTTAAAAAATTAAGTTGACAAGAAGAATCGATAAACACGGTTTTATAACGGTTTTGAACATGAGACTTATTACCAAGATTTTTATACGCCCCCTAACGGAAGGGCCTTATTATCTTTGGTTTACCTCCATCTTTTATTCAACTTCGCCATGAAGCTTTTATTATGACTTCGGTCTTGCCTTGCCTTTTATTAGCCGCATCATCGGTGGTTTTATTAGCCAAAGACGTATATCCTCACGCTAAGGCGAATTTTGGATCTTTAAAGCTTCGAAGATTAAGGCTTGATTCACTTTCAATTTTGCATAGATTTTAGGCCTTGTGGGGCTTCAAATTGTTTGCTAGATTTAGGTGAGCACTTGAAATCTTATTATTAGGTGAAGCTTTCGATTATTCGGGTGCCAATACTTCAAAACCGTGACGCTGTCGATACCTTAATGTCTTCCCAATTTAATTACACGGAAGCTACTACAAAAGACTAGAGACCCAACAATCCCAACTAAACCGCTAAGTCAATATTTATTAAGCAGAAAATATTTACATGCGAAGGGAGAATAAGCAAACAACGAGAACACATGAGTTTTTGAAAGAATACGAATACTCTACGTTTAGCATAGTGACTTATAATTAACCCTATCATTTCTCGTCCTCATTTAAGAGACTTAGCCTAATGTGAAGTTAAGGAATCAAAGCTAAGTGCTCAACACGCACGGTCGAGTCAAAAATTACTCTTATTCTCGCCATCGGAAAACCTACATTCGTGTCTTCAAACACTTATAAAACATGAGAAAATTTTTAAAATTTGGCCATTTTTAGCCTTATTTTGAAACAAAAACGATAAACAAAAAGATAAACTTTGGAAAGCGTGAAGGTTTAGCAAGGCAAGTATCTATTCACCCCCCATACTAAAGTTAAACATTGTCCTCAATGTTTCGAGTCTAGGGGTGCAAACACCCCCATACTAGAGACGTAATCGAATGCCTAATCTAGCATGGAAAGGGTGTAACCAATAAATTAATAGCCGTTTATGAAGTGTGCTATAAACCTAAGGTTAGAACATCAAAGGATATATCATTTGGATATTGAGGAAGTCTTCAAAGCAAACGATCGAGTGCTCCCATAAAACAAACACGAGGGGCTCCAATCGTGAAGATCATGATCTAAAAACCACAATGCACAAACCACCACGGAACAACGGTTGGAAGGGCACAAATCCCCTCACATTAAATTAATTAGAAAGCAATAATATGTACATGGATAAGCATGGGTCTCCCCCACGAGGCACCTTGTTTTTGATAACCGAGTCAAAAGCTCGACTCGAATCCCCATAAATGTGGTCATTTAGGGATAATCATGGTATGGTCAATTTTTAGTGGGGCTTACATGATAAACAAGGCCCAAAACAACCGGTATTAAGGACTAAGTACTTTGATGGTGCAAAATACCGGGATCGAAGATGGCGTTCTCGTTTTCATTGGAAAAACAAATCAACGCCACTTCATCATGTGTCAACACAAACCCAAAGGGTTTCAAGAAAATAGATGAGAAGAAATAGAAGGGTGGGACAATGGGTAAGTCATAAAAACCATGAGCTACTCGAGGTAGACTCGCACCAATCAAATAGAAAGATTTTCCATTTATTGCATCAGTGGAAGACCGAGATTTCCCTTTATAAGCAATTCCGGGATCAAATATCTCGTCCTCGGTGGAGAAAGGGGAGGGAACATAAGGGGCTTCCCCCAAACTAGGTCCACACAAAGCATCGTCAAAAGGAGAAGACGAGCTTGTAGTACTCAATACACGTGGTGATGACGGAGTTAGCATTGTAGAAAAATCTTTTAAATCCAATTTAAAATCTTTCCCTTTTTCATCTTTTAAACTCTCCTTATGAAAACCCGACTTAATTATGTCAAAAATATTTGGTGTTTCTAAAGCAATATTAGTCACACTAAAAATTCTCACATTTGAAAACCGTTTTGGTATAGGTGGTGGTAAGTTCTCAAAACGTTTGTCAACAAAGAAAACTTCCCCATCGGGATCAACATATTCATCATCCGAAGAATCATTCGTGATTGGAAGCGTGGGCCTAACACTCTTAACCTCCACCGGCGGAGGGGACAGAAAATCGTTTTTATCATCAACTCCTAAAACTCTTTTTGAAATCCTTTTACAAATGTTTTTTATGGGATTAACATTGTTCAAAGACGTGATAGAATACACATGATAAAGTGTGGAGTTTTGAGTTGCATTTATGACGAGTTTCTCCTCATTGAAACGAAGAGTGATTTTCCTAGCGTGCACATCGATAAGTGCTCTCGAAGTATCCAAAAATGATCGACCTAAAATTAGAGGAACTTTAGGATCGATGGGAATGTCAACAACGATAAAGTCCACGGGATAGTAGAATTTCCCAACTTTCACGAAGACGTCCTCGGCTACTCCACAAGCTAGAATCGTAGAATGATCGGCCATCTCGATTGACATTCTTGAAGGAGTGAGATTGGGAAGATTGAACGACTTAAAAATCTCAAGAGGCATCAAATTAATACTAGCACCAAGATCGGCCAAGGCGTAGCATTCCTCCAAATCTTGTATTGCACATGGGATTAAAAACTTGTCGGGATCACCGACTTTTTGGGGTATGCGGGTAAGAAAAACCGAATAACAACTAGACGATTTTTGCAATTTTTCTTTGTTATTCAACATACTTTTGAAGTTCGCGGCAAATCGAGGCATCATAACCAAGGCGTCGGCAAAACTTATATTAAAATGCAAGTCACGAAACATTTTCATAAAAAGTTCAAATTGATAATTATTTCGTTCTTGTGCCTTTTCCTTGTTTCGTCTTGAAGGGTAAGGTAAGGGTGGTGTGGGTTGGGGCATAGGCAAAGGCCTTGGAATCTCAGGTTCCACTATTGGTATTGGTTCAACCGTAGGTGTGGTTTGAGCGGTACTTCGTGGGTTTGGAATTTGCTCCTTTTCTACCACCACCTCGGGTTCTTTCTCTTTCTCCTTCTCCATAGAAGTACTTGGACGAGAAATGGGTTCTTTGAAAGTTTTACCACTACGAGTGGTAATAACCTTCAATTCTACTTTCGGGTTTACGATGGTATCACTAGGAAGACCACCCGAAGAAGAAGGTTTACACATGATAGCTTCAAACATTTTTCCCATTCGGTCTTAAAACTTAGATTGCCTAGCATCCGCTTTTAACAACTCTTGCTTAATCTCATGTTGACCTTGCTCCATTTTTTGTTGATTTTGTTGGAGTCGTTGAACATTTCCTTCCATTTTATTAGCATGAGTCTTAAGTTCATTAGCAAGTTCGTTTTTAAGCTTGTTTTTCAACTTGGATCTTAAGCTAACCATTTCACGTTGCATATTATCAAACTTAGCATCGTTTGCTTTGGCATAATTCAAAAATTCTCCTTGAAGATTTTTGGTGTGATCATTTTGAAAACCTTGTGTGGTAGATTGAAAATCACGGTTTTGGTTTTGGTTTGAAATTTGCCCATTTCCACTTTGATAATTACCCTTGTTGTAGTTACGTTGATTGCCTTGATAATTACCACCTTGATTGTTGTTTCGATAGTTATTAGCATTTTGACTTGGTGGAGCTTGATTTTGGCGGGAACCTTGACCGTTTTGGTTTTAAGTTCCCGTGGCTACATAACCACTCGAAGTGTTACCATCCGCGGTAATGCAATCGGAAAAATCATGAGCTCCACCACACGAAATACAACTCTTAGCAACCGCTTTAACCGAAGTGGAATTTGAAGCTTCTTGAGCTTTCCAATGGGACATAAGAGTCGAAAACCTATCAAAAAACCGATTCTCCTCATTTGATTCATCTTGCAAGGAATTAATGCTACGAGACGATGACGAACCCAAATTGGCAACACTCGGTGTGTTATGAGGGCTATAAACCTTAGACCTATTTTCAATGATTTTCAAAGCCTCTTCGGTCGTTTTGCAAAAAAAATTACCACCCGCGGCAGCATTTAAGTAATCTCGTTCATGATCATTAAGCCCATTATAAAAAGTGTCAATTTGATGCAATTCGGAAAAATCATGGTGTAGACATTCATGTAATATTTCTTTAAACCTTTCCCAAGCCATTGAAAAACTTTCATTAGATCTTTGTGTAAATCGTGAAATCTCGTTTTTCAAATGTGTTGTTTTAGATGGTGAAAAAAATTGATTCACAAATTTAGAAATGAGATCAGCCCACGTCAAAATCGAATTTGGGGGTTGTTTCTCGAGCCATATCTTGGCGGGTCCATCTAACGAGTATGGAAACAACATCATCTTAATGGCCTTGTGTGGTACATCCTTAAACTTGCTTGTTGCGGTGAGACGATTAAATTGCCTAATGTGATAATGTGGGTTGTCTTTTTCGTGTCCGCGAAACTTGTTGGCTTGAAGCATAGACATTAAAGTCGTCTTGATCTTGAAGTTCTCCGCAAGGATGGCGGGAATCACGATGGCCTCTCCAAAACCCTCGGTGGGTGCTTGAAGCAACTCCATCATAGTACGATTAGCCATGATAGCTTCTTGTTCTACAACGGGTTCCTTACTTGGAGTCTCTTCACTAGAAAGATTAGGAGTCGGTGTTGCCTCCTTTTTGTTTCTTCGTTTACGTGCACGTCTCGCTTGATTGCGAGTAAGCATAAACGTCACGTACAACGATGGGACGAGCAAAGAAGATTCTTTTTGGTGTTTCTAACTTTTTCAATTTTTTTGGATTTTTGATTGTTTTTACTTTTTTTGGATTTTGGAATTGTATTAGGTAGACAATAATCTACAAATCTCCTCCTTAATAAAATCTCTTGATTAAAGAAGCCTCAAGGAATGAAAACGATCACGTGAAGTGAACGCCTTCGATGACTTTAGAACGTTGGTGGAACACCAAAACGTTCAAGAGGGTTTAATCAAATAAAACCAAGAAAATATATATGATACTTAATAATACTTTAGGCGGCAAAACCCTCGATTAGATCTCAAAATCAAATACTCACAAGCAGGCGGGGAAACGAGGCGGCGCGAAGCACTTAAGAGCCTTTTTCCTTAGGATATATTTTATAATATCCGCCTTATACCCACCTTATAGTTTGTATTTTTCAAGATTGAGCTTCACGAAAGTATTTATCTATTTTTGCCTTTTTCTTTGGTTTGAGATTCGAATACAATGATTGGGTAATGACCTCCCAAGTCAAGGTTGTGATTTCTCACGTATTTGGAGTACTTGTGAATTTATTGTTCTACGTATACACTATCGTAATAGTATTCACACAAAAACCGAAAACAGATAATAGGAATTAGTAGAGCACTACTAATACAAATACTATTTATGGTTAGTATATAAAAACAACAATTCCAAATCAAAATGATAGTTGTAAAATTACCCCTTTAGGAAAAGGTAGGTAAAATATAGGGTAAGCACGACGATTTAGGAAAACCGTGTATTAATGACCCTAAAATGAGTTCGTTCTGGAGGAGGCTAGTGCGTTGTGTAATGAAATGATTATTTTTGTGATTATATGATTATGAGAAAAGAAAATAGAAATGGGGTATGAAGAGAATGACGGTTACGAAGACGGATTAAGCTAAGACGAAAAGGTCGTTCACGTAAAACCGTAAAAAGCACCAAAATAAAAAAAACTAAACCTAAAAATTAATAAAAAGTTAAAACTAAGTCTAAAATAATATAAATAAGAATAAAAATCCAACAAAAATATTTTAAAAACTTTTATTAATTAAATATTCAATTTTAAATGCTAATTAAAGCCCTAAAATCAAATATAATTAACAAAATGTCCAAAATATTATTTTATTGAACTAATAAGTTACTTATATTATTTAAAGACTAAAAAGTATTTTTCCTAATTTTCAAAACTATTTTTCTATTTTTAAAACTCTAAAAACTATTTTTAAACTAAAATAATCATAAAAAATAATAAAATAATGCCAAAAATAATTTGACAATTTTAAAAATCCTAATTTATGCTACATAACAGTAGAAAAATGAAAAAGTTTGAAAAATGTAAAAATTTTCACTAAAAGACAAAACTGAATAATATTAAACCTTAATTAAACTAAATTAAATTCTAAAAAAATGATTAAAAAGTGAAAAGTGAAATAATTTTTGACTAAAAATCTTAAAATGTTTTTCTAAATCTAAGAAAATTTTTGAAACTGAAAAATAATGATTTTTGTCACTAAAAGACAAAAAACAGAAATTAAAAAGTTAATTTAAAATAGCTATTAAATGTAAAAAATATAAAATGAATAGTAACAAAAAATCTAATTAAATTGAAAAATCAAAAATAATATAAGAAAAATAATGAAACTAATTTTGAAGTCTAATTCCTATTTTAACCCACAAAAGACAAAAATCCTAAGAATACTGATAGTGACATGTGCTAGCTTTTGTCCTTTTGCTGAGCAGTGGAAACAGATGTATTAGCAGGGGGAACTTTGTTCCCACTGTAGTGCAAATTTTTGGGTCTGGTGACTTATAAGCTTAAGAAAGCTTATTGAGGGCTTATCTTTGGGCAATAAGGCACCCCCACACTCATGGAAGTGTGGGAAGTCAGATTAATCACAAAAACAAGCAAGTCTTTCACAAGGATCAAACACAAATTGCACAAAAAGATGACTGATAAAGCTTATATGTTTCTGATGAACAGTATGCTGGTCTACTTGGCACAAAAATGGATTTAAAGGCTTCAAATCTAGCAAACAATCAAACTGAATAACTTAAAAGCTAGTCACAATCCTGATTCACCCTATGATCTAACAATTACATGTATTGGTGAGCAAAATTACACACAAATCAAACAGAAAATTGGTTTACTGTATTTATGCTATTTTTTACCACTTTTATCATGCAACTTCTACAAAACTTTATCAAACCTGAAGTAACTTGCTGATTATGACTACTTTGACCCAACCAATTGTGTTGAGACTGATTCCAAGCCCACTAGCTATTATTGGCCTACCCTAATAAGTATATCCAAACACCCCTTAACCTAACTATATATCAAATTCAACTAACAACTTAATCAAACACTAGCAAATCTTCTCAAAACCAACCTAAACATGAACAATAAGCATAAACATGCATGCATAAATCATCAAATTATCAAACAAACAACTTACTCACAAAACACATTAAGCATATAATTTTCAAACCAAAAGAGAGTTCAAGCTTGTTTACCATGTGGGACCTACATCCAGGCCCCACTAAGGCTGTTGTGCCTTCTCCTTATAGCTTAAAAGCTATGCTAGGGCTTATGGGAAGAGCTGTTTGACTGTGGAAGATGCTAGGTGGTGACTACTGCAGTCAAACCCACCCCAATATATCTTCAAAGGAGAACAATGATCTTCTTGTAACCTGCAAGGTCAAGAAACCAACAAGAACACAAGGTTATCTGATAAACAGACCTATGTAACTATAAGCTTGACTTATTGGCTAAGCAAGCTTATAGCTTATAGGCTATAATAAAGAGTTTTGAAAAACTGATTTTGAATAGAAATTTGAAAACCTAGCAAACTTGGAAAACTGAAACTGATGAAATAGCTTATACAAGCTTATATAGCTTATTTGGTTGTCCACCAAATAAGCTGATAAGCTCCTATAACTATCACAGAAAATCAAGGTTTTGGGTTAAGTGTCCTCTCACCAAAATCTTAACTTTCTGAATGAAACTTAACAAAATTAAAAGTGATTATGGAACTCAGATTGCTTCAATAATACCACCAACTTTTAAAAATAAAAAGGAATTACTTTATAAATCAAAATACCAACTTTTATAACTTAAAAAGGAATTACAATATTTTTTAAAGCAAAATCTGGAACAAAGCTCTTCTCACAGGTTGAGAGACGCTTTTATAGGCACTAATAGAAGATACTAGATATTACAAATACTGAAAACCCTAATGTGTATGAAAATCCATCTTTGCCCTTTGACGAAATTTGAAAATGGTCAAATCCTTCACATGTGATGTTGTACAGCTGTTGAATCAATTTGGGATGTTCATTTGAGCTTTGGGACCAAGTAATTCAATCCATCCGTTGGTTTTGTCGGGTTTAAGGTTTTGGGGAAGAAAGGGACGTGCAGGGGAGGCCCCCACACTCACATGGGTGTGTTGTGAAAGGAATCTGGGTATGGGGTTGTGTTTAATGGGTCATTAATCAGTGATCTGGAAATTATAAAAAGAAACCCCCTTGTTTTGACGAATTAAGGTTCTAGGGTTTATGGTAAATTGGGTTTAGGAGGGATGGTATTTAATCTGATTTGGGGTAATGTGTTTTAAATTTTATGTTTTGGTGGGAAGAGTACTTAATAACTGATTAAGTTATTTAAGTGTGGGTGGAAAGCAGACGTGGAGGGGAGGGAGGATGTGATTGGCTGGTGTGGGGTGAGGGGGTGAGGTGGCAGGATGTAAGTGGTTGTGGGAAGAATGGTTGTCTACCCCATTTTGGTCCCTTGGTTTTCATAATTTGTTCACTTGGTATAAAACAGCAAAAACCCCCATTTCCTTTGTTAATATCTTTGGGCAGATTGTCAAATTTGGCACATCATATGCAAAAAGTTTTAACAAGGACTTTAAATGCAATTTCTTCAATTTCCAAGGGCTTAACTTGTCATTTCTTCATTCTTCAAGGATCATTCTTGCATAACTTGATTTATACAAGGACCAATCTTGATAAATCTTCAAAAATTGAGGGACCAAAGTTGTCAAATCTTCAAACTTCAAGGGTGCTTTTGGAAATTCTTGATTTGGGTCCGGTTCATTGTGCGGCTTCGTTTCCCGTGTTTGTTTTGATTGATTCTTGTGATCATTTTGCCATTTCCTCAATATCCGTACCTAAAATACACAAGCAACAAACACGAGCATATATTTGGCATTTTAATGATATTTAATGCATTTTAAGACCGATTTTGGACGATGAGACTATGTATAAAAGCAGTCTCATCACCGAACAATGGAGGAATTGCTCCGTGCACCCACCGAAGGGTATGGGGAAGCAATCGTTGTGCCGGCTATTTTGGCGGATCATTTTGAGATTAAATCGGGTCTTTTATCGCTCATTCGTGCCTACCAATTTCATGGCAATGAGACCGGTAGCCCGCACTCTCACATTCGGAATTTTCATCGAATTACCTCGACTCTCAAGTTTAGAGATGTGCCGGTAGACCGGCTCATGCTTTTTCCGTACTCGCTCGAGGGTAATGCTAAGATTTGGCATGAGAAAGAACCACCGGGTTCGATTTTGACATGGGATGATTTAGTGTCTAAGTTCATGAATTATTTCTTTCCACCATCTAAGACAACACACTTTAAGAACGAGATCACTAGATTTGAACAAAAAGTGCATGAATCGTTTGGGGTTGCTTGGGAAAGGTTTAAAGATATGTTAAGACAATGTCCATGTTGATCCCAAAATCATATCTTAAACCTTAATAGCTTGTTTAAAGGTTGTGATAGAGAGAAAGAATTCAATCTAACACTAGAGAAACTTTGCAAAGCAAAGTAACTAAACAAGATGCGGAATGTAATGTTTAGCACAAGAACAAATGTGATTGAAACGTTGAACTTTAATATATCAAAGATATACGAATACCCAAAATGGTATTAGGGTTTACAAAACCTTAAAGTAATATAATGAAAGACAAATGAGAAAGACACACTTTGCATGCTAACCTAGTGAGTCCTTTTATAGGCACAAGGACCCACGTACAAGATCACTACTAACAAACTATGGAAAGTACTAATGAATAATAACTGAAACGCGTAAAAATCTATTCCATGTTTATCTTTGACAGCAGGGCCTTTGACTTCAGCAGGGGAACCAATCCCCCTGCCTTTGTTAATTAGCAGGGGGAACTTACTCTAGCAGGGGTACGAATAATCAACTAGCAGGTGAAACAAACTAAGCATAGATTTATTCCCAACAATCCTCCCCTAAACTTGTGCTTTCCCCTAAAGACAAGTTTCTGAATAAATACTAGTTGATGAGGATGCTTACAAACTCTCTGGCCAAATCTGACTATGAACCATTCCTACCAGATCATAAGCAACAGGCTTTTTAGCATCTACAATTAGGTTAGCCTGTGCCAGTTTCTACAAGGTGTCCTGAGAGAAGGGATAATACCTATGATTGAGCAAGTACACACTCACACCTTCCATCACTACCTCATAAACCCTAGAATTGGTAAACAGCTTCCAATACAACAAATCTCCTTTATTCACTGCATCAAATATGGGATCAAATAACTCATGCTCATACATCCTATGCATGCACTCCCAGATTACCCAATCCTTCTCCACACCATCCATGGTAGGAGGTTTTGCAGCAAACGTTTTCTTCAATATTTTCCATAGATCTTCTAAGTCTTCACTATCTAAAATTTGAAACATGACATCTAGACTTAGAAATGTCTGTGCTGTATTGTCAGCTCTTGTAAGCTTCCACCAAGTCCTCCCTTTGTGTTCATAAACAGCATACTCTATGATAGCAAACTTCTTTCCAAGTTCACTAGGTGAGATATCATCATTTTCCTGCAGAATTAGTTGTTTATCAATCTCATCATTTGAAGGCCTTTGAGACTCTTTAGTAACTGTGCCCACTTTCTCCATTCTCTTGAGTCTCTTTGCTGCTCTTTGTACATTAAGTACAGACTTCTCAAGTACTTCTGGAAAACTTCCACCTGCTTGATGAGATGCCCCTGCTTGTGATGATGCACCTGCTTGGGATGATGCACCTGCTTGTGTAGTTTCCAAAGTTGTCTCTCCAGCTTTTCTTTTCTTTGATTCTCTAGCTTTCTGTAGCATTTCACTTTGTCTCCTAAGATACTCAGCTTCCTCAGGAGTGTTGATAGTCATCCAGTCCTCCACATCATACAATTTTAGAACTGGTCTGACTGCTCTTTTTATGGCTTCAAAACTCATATCACTGAAGTAACCATCCTTCCACTTTCTATGTCTCTTAAGCAGAACTTTGTAGTGATCAAGTTGCCCTTTCTCTGAAGTTAGATACTTCTCACTCTGAATTTGAATTGCCCTTCTTTCCAGATACTCAGTTTGATATTTGTAAACAAGGCAAGTCAACTCATACCTGTCTTCAAAAGGAGCATTTTTCAAATGCTTCTCCCATTGATCAAGAAACTCTCCAACATGAGGTACCCTGTCATCTAGTTCTCTATGCATAATCTCAACCTGCTTGAGCATATCTTTGGACTTCATCTTTTGCGTTCTTTGTTCCTGCATATCCATCTCCTCTTGTTGTAGCCTGAGAGCTACTTGTGCATCATGTGCTCCCTGAGCTCTTTGCTGTTCAGGAGTTAGATGCTTGTATTTTCTCTTGGGCTGTTGCACCATGATTCCTTTTCCTTTGTCTTTTGGATCCACTGCTGGTGTTGGTTTTGCTTTAGTTGCAGGTTCTTTGATTGTAATCCCCTTCTGAGTTGGCTGCTTTATGTTCTTTCTAACAAAGTATTGAGTAATATTCTTAGCAAGGGATTTACTTACAGCAGTGGGATCAGCAACAGCAGGGGAAACTTTTGAAGCAGGGGCTTCTTCTGGATTGCCCATGGTGAGCAATGTTTGAGCAATATCTTTGGTTACACTCCCCTTGTCACTTCCCTTATCAGCACTTCCTTTCTCTATCCCTTCCTGAGCACTTGTTATCTTTCCATGTACCCCACCAGGATATGAATAGTACTCAGTAGACCCTTCTGTATGTGGAACTTGCTCCCCTTTGGAAGCATCCTCATCTGTTGAAAGAATAAGTTTGGGCTTTCTCCTCCCCTCAAGAGTAGCAAGTCTGGTTTCCAAGTGAGTGATAACCAAACCTTGCTTTTTGACATCTTGTACCAGTTGTGCATTCTGCCTTTTCAGACTCATGCACATTTTCGTCAATTCCAAATTAGTCAAAGGTTTCATACTGCTCTCAATCCTAGAAGGGAATTTCTCCCCTTTTTGGATATCATGGAGTGGGGGAGAGGACTTATTGATGGTGTCACTATCCTGCTCACCCCTTGAGGATGAGACAGTAGTGGCAGCCAAACCCCCAGGTTGCTCCAAACTCTTGGAGACTCTCCTTTCTGCTGCTTGTGAAGATTCACCAGGCAAGGGAGACCTGGCAAACCTGGATTTTGAACGCCTTTCTTGTTGTGGATCAGCAGGTGGTAGGTTCTTGGCAGGGGAATCAGAAGGTTGATTTGTGGCTGTTTGATTTTTGGCTTCTTCCCTTCTAATTTGGTCCATCATAATTGAAGTGAGTGGAATGTTTTTGCCAGAAAACAAAGGTGATTGAAATGTTGAACTTTAATATATCAACGATATACGAATACCCAAAATGGTATTAGGGTTTACAAAACCTTAAAGTAATATAATGAAAGACAAATGAGAAAGACACACTTTGCATGCTAACCTAGTGAGTCCTTTTATAGGCACAAGGACCCACGTACAAGATCACTACTAACAAACTATGGAAAGTATTAAGGAATAATAACTGAAACGCGTAAAAATCTATTCCATGTTTATCTTTGACAGCAGGGCCTTTGACTTCAGCAGGGGAACCAATCCCCCTGCCTTTGTTAATTAGCAGGGGGAACTTACTCTAGAAGGGGTACGAATAATCAACTAGCAGGGGAAACAAACTAAGCATAGATTTATTCCCAACAGTCCACACCTCGGTTTCTCGGAATTGCACCAAATAAATACTTCATATAATGGGCTTAATATGATTGAACAAGATTCTTTAAATGCCGCCGTGGGTGGTAATCTTTTAAGAAAAACTCAGAGAGACGCGTGGGGTATAATAGAGAATAAATCTAGAGTGCAATATTTACGAAACACACCGAGTTTTCCAATGTGAATTCGTCTAATACCGAGATTACTAGATTGGACTCTAAGATTGACACGCTTTTGAATGAGCTTAGGAAGAATCCTCATGGATCGATTAATATGGTTGAGAGTTTTTGTGTATCATGTGGTGGAGCACATCCTAATTATGCTTGTTTAACCACGGGGTTTGATCAAGCTAATGCTTTTGCCGCGACGGGAACTTATGGCTCCAACGGTCAAGTTCCTCATCAAAATCATGTTGCTCCACCGGTTCAAAATACGTACAACAATGGAAACAATGGGAATAATTTTAACCGTGGTAACCAAGGGAATTATAATCAAGGAAATGGGTTTAATGCTAGTCAAAACAATCAAGGTTTTTACAATAACCAAAATGATTTGTCAAGCTACATTATAACAAATGAGGCAAATTTAAAGGCTTTTCAAAATAATATGCAAGGACAAATGGCAACATTGAAAAATGAGTTTCAAAATACGATTAAAGGGCAAAATAATAAGATTGAGCTTAACCAACAAAGAATTGAACAAAGATTTGAGCAAATGTTCGAGCAAAGTCAAAATCGTATGCAACAAAGTATGGAACAAGGTCAAAATAAATTGCTTTCGATGTTTGAATCTTTTATGACCAAACCTTCGTCTTCTTCTGGTTGCTTACCAAGTAACACCATTCCAAACCCGAAGGGTGAGATGAAAGCCATAACCACACGTAGTGGGAAAGCTTTAGATGGACCTTTGCTTCCATATGAGAGTACCTCTCCGGTGAGGGAAGTGGAGCAAGAACCCGAGGTGGTTAAAGAAAAGGAAATTCCTAGTCCACCAAAGGTAGACCAATTGCCTATTCTGGAACCCGAGCTTTCGAAGACTAAACCCACACTAC
Source organism: Glebionis coronaria (assembly GCA_025667525.1). Lineage (NCBI taxonomy): Eukaryota > Viridiplantae > Streptophyta > Magnoliopsida > Asterales > Asteraceae > Glebionis > Glebionis coronaria. The sequence goes on along the minus strand of CM046876.1, from coordinate 215,952,548 downwards.
CCTACCCTTCGAGACTTACCAAAGAGAAGCTCCTCGAAAATACCAATGCTCAAGTTTCTACGATTCTTGACGTGTTTAAGAAAATGTATATTAATCTTAGTTTCGCGGATGCATTGCTTAGCATGCCTAAGTTTGCTTCAACAATCAAAAAGTTGATGAACGATAAGGAGAAATTAGTTGAAGTATCTACGTCCTTAAATGAAAGTTGCGCGGTTCTCTCTAAAAAGTTTCCCAAAAAGCTTGGAGACCCCGGTCAATTTTTTATACCATGTGATTTCCCTAATATGAAAGAATGCTTAGGATTAGCCGATCTTGGCGCTAGCATTAATTTGATGCCTCTTTCCGTGTGGAAAAGGTTATCACTTCCCGAGCTTACACCTACTAAGATGACTATCGAGCTAGCGGATCGATCGACCTCCTTTCCAAAGGTATAGCCGAGGACGTGTTAGTCAAAGTTGGAAAGCTCATCTTCCCAGCGGATTTTGTAATTTGTGATTATCCGGAAAATTCTCGTGTGCCTCTTATTTTGGGAAGACTGTTGTTAAATACGGCTGGTTCTTTAGTTGACATGCAAGAGGGGAAATTGACTTTACGTTTTGATGATGAAAGTATCACTCTTAATGTTGGTAATATCCCGAAGCCCTCTTCCGAGGACGACGAGGAATCAATCAATCAAATCGATGTGATTGATGTTGCTAGTGGAGAGGCTTCGCAAGATATGCTTGGTTTTTCGGATACTTCTAAAAGTGGAAATCCCACTTCATCGAATCCTATTGTCTCTTTAGCTAAACCTCCACTCACTCCATTTGAGGGAGGGGACTTCGTTCTTGAAGAGTTTGAGAATAATGGTCATTCAAAAATCGATAAGGAAATTGATGATTATCTTAGCAAACCATTCGATCCTAGTGAGTTTGATAGTGAGAATTTTGATCCCGGGGGAGATATTGCGTTGATTGAAAAATTGTTGAATATAGATCCTTTTGAATAACCACCTATGGAATTAAAAGTTGTGAGTGCTAATGAAACTAAAGTGAAAACATCTATTGAAGAAGCACCCGACCTAGAACTTAAGTAACTTCCCACTCGTTTGGAGTATGCTTTTCTTGAGGGAACGGATAAGTTACCGGTGATTATTGCTAAGGTATTAAAGGAAAATGAAAAAGTTGAACTTATTAAAGTGCTTAAGAAACATAAACGGGCAATTGCATGGAAAATCTCTGACATTAAGGGTATAGATCCAAAATTTTGTACTCATAAAATTCTAATGGAGGATGATTATAAACCCGCTATCCAAAATCAAAGAAGGGTCAATCCAAAGATTCATGAGGTGATCAAAAAGAAAGTCACTAAACTTATAGACGCCGGAATGATCTACCCTATCTCGGATAGTCCATGGGTTAGCCCCGTGCATTGTGTTCCAAAGAAAGGAGGAATAACGGTTGTTACTAATGAGGATAATGAATTGATTCCTACTATACCTGTGACCGGTTGGCGTGTTTGTATTCACTATAGGAAGCTTAATGATGCCACTAGGAAGGATCATTTTCCATTACCTTTTATGGATCAAATGTTAGAGAGACTAGCATGAAATGAAGTCTATTGCTTTTTGGATGGATTTTCTGGCTATTTCCAAATCCCCAATGACCCATGTGATCAAGAAAAGACCACATTCACTTGTCGTTATGGAACATTTGCTTATCGTCGCATGCCTTTTGGACTATGCAATACTCCGGGGACGTTCTAAAGGTGTATGATGGCCATTTTCCATGATATGATCGAGAAAACCATGGAAGTTTTCAGGGATGACTTTTCGGTTTTCGGGGATTCTTTCACTTCATGTCTCTTTAACCTTGAAAGGATGTTGCAACGTTGTGAGGAAACGAATCTTGTGCTTAATTATGAAAAATGTCACTTCATGTGCAAAGAGGGAATTGTGTTTGGACATAAGATCTATAAGGCCGGTATAGAGGTTCATAGGGCTAAAATCGACGTGATTGCCAAATTACCTCCACCCACCACCGTTAAGGGAGTTAGGAGTTTTCTCGGCCATGCCGGCTTCTATAGACGATTTATACAAGACTTCTCTAAGATAGCTCGACCTATGACCCATCTTTTGGAAGAAGAGACTCCTTTCATCTTTTCGGATGAGTGTATACAAGCCTTTGAAATGCTTAAAAAGAAATTAACCGAATCTCCGATCTTAGTTGCTCCGGATTGGGACCTACCTTTTGAAATTATGTGTGATGCTATTGATTACGCGGTAGGTACGGTTTTGGGGCAACGTAAATCAAAACATTTCTTGCCTATACATTATGCTAGTAAGACTATGACGGATGATCAAACAAAGAATACTACAACGGAAAAGGAGTTTCTTGCCGTTGAGTATGCTTTTGAAAAGTTTAGACCATATCTTGTCTTTTCTCAAACCATATTGTATACGGACCACTCGGCTATCAAATATCTTCTTAATAAACAAGATGCTAAGCCGAGGTTGCTCCGGTGGATTCTCCTCCTTCAAGAATTTAATGTCAAAATTCTAGACAAAAAAGGAGCTGAGAATCTCGCGGCCGATCATTTATCTCGACTTGAGAATCCTCACCAAAGCGATCGAGAGAACAAAGAAATCAATGAAACATTTCCTCTCGAGACGCTTGGTATGATTGCTTTTCGTGGTGATGATAGTACCCCATGGTTTGCGGACATCGTAAATTACCATGCGGGGAAGTTTGTGATCAAGGGTATGTCGTCCCAAAAAAAACGAAAATTTTTCAAGGATATATCCTATTACTTTTGGGACGACCCCTATTTGTTTCGTGTGTGCGTGGATCAAGTGATTCGTAGGTGAGTTTTTGGAAAAGAAGCTCAAGATATCCTTAAATCATGTCATGAAGGACCCACCGGGAGACATCATGGTGCCAACGCCACCGCGAAGAAAGTCTTTGATGCTTGCTTCTTTTGGCCTTCCATATATCGTGATGCCCAAGTCTTGATCAAGACTTGTGATGCTTGTCAACGTCAAGGAAAGAACTCACAAAGGGATGAAATGCCACAAAACATTATCCAAGTTTGTGAAATCTTTGACATGTGGGGGATCGATTTTATGGGGCCATTTCCATCTTCGAAGGGAAATAAGTATATTCTCGTAGCCGTGGACTATTTTTCTAAATGGGTCGAAGCTAAGGCTTTGCCCACGAGTGATGCTCGAGTTGTGGTGAAATTTTTGAAACAACTCTTCGCTAGGTTTGGAACTCCGCGGGCTATTCTAAGTGATCGTGGGACCCATTTTTGTAATGAACAATATGTCACTCATCGACTTTCTACGGCTTATCACCCTCAAACGAGTGGTCAAGTGGAGGTTTCAAACCGAGCTTTTAAAAGGATTTTGGAGCGTTCTATTGGAGAAAATCGCACTTCATGGTCGGATAAATTGGACGATGCATTGTGGGCTTTCCGTACGGCTCACAAGACGCCAATTGGTTGTACACCATTTAGGTTGGTCTACGGAAAAGCATGCCACTTGCCAATTGAACTCGAACATAAGGCGTATTGGGCTCTTAAGCATAACTTTGATTTTAGGACCGCGGGTGATCATCGCAAGGTTCAATTGAATGAACTAAGTGAATTAAGGGATCAAGCTTATGAAAACTCTTTGATCTATAAAGAGAAGACTAAGAGGATTCATGAATCTAAGATCAATAACCGCATTTTCAATGTTGGTGATCAAGTCCTCTTATTCAACTCTAGACTTAAGATTTTCTCGGGCAAGCTTAAATCCCGTTGGTCCAGACCATTCACCATTGCACAAGTTTTTCCTTATGGCACCGTTGAGCTAGCTCAAAAAGACGGGCCTAACTTTAAGGTGAATGGTCATCGTGTGAAACACTACTTTGGAGGGGACATACCTACGGAGGTTGTCCTGGATCTTCAAACTTTCCCTAAGGACCAATGAATGCGGGGATCGAGTCGAGCTCATGAATCGGTGAACAAAAACGAGGTGCCTCGTGCTCGTGTTTTGTTGTGTTGTGAATCTTAGGTATGACCCTCATATTTGAAGACTCTCGTGTTCGGTTTTTGCCGGTCCACTTGATCTTCCATTCTTTGAATGCCAAAAAGGGGCACACTCTTTATCCCTTGATTTTTATCGACTAACGTCTTATCTTGAGGCATAATTAATAAACGGCTTATAGATTTGCGTGCTCTTTCCATGCTAGGATTTTGCATTAGACTTTTCGTGTTTTAGCAAGGTGGTGTTACTCTTGAGCTAAGAAACATTGAGGACAATGTTTGGTTTTAGCATAGGGGAGTAAATTGATATAATCGCTTGTTATTGCTTTTGTCGTGTCCAAATGTAATTGTTTTTCTCATTTTTCAATAAAATTTTAAATTTTTACTGTTGTTTTTAAATTTTAATAAAGGAAATAAGTGCTTTTGACACGAATGTAGGCTTTCCGTTGGTGAAAATAAAAATATTTTTTGACTCAACTCGGTTTTTACCTTAGCTTTTCCTTAACGTGTTTAAATTAAGTTTTGCTAGGCTTTTATATAGGGAGCTTTAAAACGCGAAAGTCTTAATTCATACGGGTTAAGAACAAGAACTTTTCGCAAGTTCCTATAATTGATCCTAGAAAGTCGTTTATCAAGGGAACTTTAAAACGCAAATTCTAAAACTTGAAAAAGTATAAGAAGATGCAAGATCCTATAGATGACTTGAAAACCCAAAACTTGGATTTAATAGGCTAAGTATCCATTGATTTCATATTTTTAAAATTTTTACAATATGGAGAACAAGAAATGATAGAGTTCAATCATAAGTTTCTAAAATTAACTCTTCTTTGTGCAAGTATTTTTGTGTTTGATTTAATCTCCTCGTATTTACTTTCCACACTTGAATAATAATTGCTTAATAAATGAAGTTTTTAGCGGTTTAGGGTTGATATCTTAATTCGTAACTCCTTCTTTTTCTTCCCTTTTAATTAAAGTGAGAACACATTAAGGGCGTCAGCGTCATGGACTTTTGATCATGGGATTGCGGAAATTTGGCTTACTATATATATCATTAATAAGAAGAATAAATAAAAACATGTTCTCTAGGAGCCTTCGGGTGGGAGTCATGTAGCACTAACCTTGTCATTAGAGCCTTAGGGTGTATGTCAAGGGGACGTATTGAATAAAAATTTCTTCATCATCATGAGCCATAAGGTGGGATGGTGTTCTCAATTCCCTTGTTTTTGTCAAAGGAGCCTTCGGGTGTGGATTTTAAATAAGGAGCACAATTGCATCTTAAAGAGCCACAAGGTGTTATGATGTGATTGTTGTTAACTCCTTTAATAAGGTTATAATTGACTATGGAGGTTTTATTTTTGCTTTTAAGTAGCCATATTAGCCAAATTTCGGGTCTGGGGATTTATCCCTCAAATCGTGTTAAGTTATCCTTGATGTGGGCTTTCTTTAGTGACAACAGTTTTTGAAGTCGAGGTTAGGTTTTGAGTGTTGAGTTTACACCGTTCTTGCCTTCATTTTTGGACTAATAAATATCTAAATAGGTCAAATGAGCCTTTGGGTGAATGACAAATAAAATCTAGAGATACAATTAGGAATAATAGGAGATTGAGTTTAACACAAATTACTTATATGAGTTATTTTAATTTTGGGGCTTATGATTGACAATGATCTTGTTTTTGCACTTGGCTTGGAAAAATGAAAAGTCGAGGACGATGAATCTATTTGAGTTTTACGATCCTTAAAGTTATTTTTCAAATAATGAAAGAAATACATTATGTCTTTGCAAAATAAAGTGTCAAAAGTTGAATAATAGTGTAGTTAGAGTTTTATTTTATCATTGCGTGAGGACACGACAATTGCTTAGCAAGGGGGAGTTTGATATGAGTCATTTTACTCATATCATTTGTGTGAGAACCCGTATTTTTCCAGCATTATTTTATTCTTTTTATTTATGTTTTTTGAATTTTCCAACGTATTACGTTTTCTTGAATACTTTATATGTAAATCCTGAGATTTTTAAATTATACTTTTAAGTATTATTTTGTTCATTGACAATGTTTCATATGGAATTATAAAATTTTAATTTTATTTTTCCATATTTAATTTAAATCAAAGTTTTTGCTTTAAAATCACATGCGTGCGTTTTACGAGTTTTTTTTTCAAAATCAATGTACAACGAGAATTCCTAGTGATTGCGATACCGACGGATGCCCAAAATATTACGTTTATCTATCGATTGTTTCGATAATTAATATTTTCGACGATTTCGTTTTAATTACGTATTAAGTCGTGTGGAGAAATCATATAATCATTTTTATGATGCATTGTAACTTTTGAAAAGTATTTTTTACGAAACCCGAGCCCCGTAAATATTTTTAGTATTTACCAATAACCATTTTCTACCCTTTAAAACTATTAATTGTTTTTAAGTCCACAACTTTCAAAATTGGCAACTTAGGCCCATCCACTTAACTAGCACTATATAAACAAATTTTACTTCCACCAAACACATACACTAGCTAAAAAAAAACACAATCTCCTCCCCACCCTCCAATGTTGCCGCCACTTCACCACCATAAACCATCACCATCCATCTTGTTTTAACAAAATTTAAACAAAGACCACCTCCTAAAATCTTATGGTGATTCCATTGATACTAAATTCACCCACATGCATCAAGATTTCAAGAACTTTTGATTTCATGATTGTATGATGTTGTAATCATCTTGCATATGTTATATTTGGTAAGATTATCATGTTTTGATCCTTAAAAGTCTTGTTTTTAATCTTTGATTTTTGTTAGATTTTTCATACAAGTGTTTTTAGGAGTGTTTGGTTGATGGGTATGAAAGTATAGTGATCCTAGGGATATGGGAATGATTGGTTTTGAGTGAAAAATAGATTTGTCATGTTTTCTAAAAAGCTAATTTGGGACAGCAGCCTTAAACAGTATGTTTCGTGGGTTTAAGGTCTGTGAAAGACTGAGATTATTTGAAATTATTGTAGAGTTTTCCGAGACGGTCGTTTTGGTATAAGATAGAGCTTCTAAGTCATTACGAGTTAAAAGTTATGCTAGTTTTAGTTTTCGTGTACCGGGAGACGCAAGTCGGCACAATCCGAAATTGTGGCTGATTTTGGGTCGACTCTCGGGGACTTTAGGCTTGGTTAGATAGTTGATACTACTGATTTTCAAAGTTTACAAACAGAGTTTGATGAGTCCAGTAGTGGTTTCAAAAGACGGATTGTCGGGTTAGTACTTTTAAAGTGGTCCAAACGGTTTTACAAAACAAGTGTACAAATCTGTCCTAAAATTTGGAGTCGAGTAAAGCGTCGAGCTGATGGATTTTAAAGTGTGAACTTTGGCTCAAATTTTGGTGAGGTCTTATACAGGTTATAAGTGACCTTGACACCAATTTTCATGTAAAACGGACAAGTCTAGATAGGGTAGATCGGTGTGTACATTCGGGGTGTACTTGCTGATTTTTATTTTGGACACGTAGTTCAATGCTTGTGTTGCGTGAGTTTGAGTGTTCACCATCGGACATGGTGACTTACTCAAGTGCTTATTCATTATATAAATGACTTAGCTACTGGTCCAAATAAGGGTAAAGGATAGTTTGACTTGCGTTGACTTGGCGTCGTATGACGAGTCATTTTCAAGTGTTCAAGTGTTTTAACGAGTAACGTTGGATAAATGGGTAGTATGAATTCATTTTATTCGTGTCAATGGTTTTGAAACGTATATACTTTGAAAACATTTGAGTCATGTTATATTTGGTATATATATCGATATTGAGTTCGAGTCTTAACGCGCGCCTTATTGTGATAGGTTGCGGTTTTCGTGTTTTCCCCGGGCATCCATATTGTTGGTGATCGTCTCACTACATTGTTTCTACTCAATTGCTGAGTACCGTGATTGACTTAACACGTGGCTTAGGGCCACGAAATTTCTAAGGATCAAGGACGAGGAATTGTTTAATTTGCGTTTTTGGATTAATTCCTACTTGTTATGAAGGTATAGTCACTCCTACCATTTTAGTTTTGATGTTACTAGTACTTTGATTCTTTTTATTCATGAATTTTGAATTCCTTAGGTGAAACCCACTGATATTATAGATACTTAGGGCATATTAGGACTTAGGACACTTGCGTGGCGATTTGGTATAGCCTAAGTGTTGCCTGATTGAGGTTAGGTAGCTAAATGGAGTTGTTTTTGTAGTATGGAAATCACCACAGAAACAAACAGGTCATGGCAAAATTTTCTTAAACATATGACCTTGTTTTTATTTGAAAAATGGATACCCACTGATGTGATTAGTATGTGTTGAGTTGGATGGAAACAGGAAGTGTCCGGATGAGTCCGAAACGGTCATTTTACTAAACTAGGTCAAATCTGAATGTTATGCTTAAAACGTGGGTAAATTGACTTGGGTAAAAAGGATTAATTTATGATTTTATGACTTTTTACAGTAGCTACAAATATAATAAAACTTCTCTTTTTGGTTTCGTGTCAAAATCTTTTACCGATTGGGATTTATGATTAATCTACCGTAAGGTACGAAAGATGTTTACAACTTTCTGTTTTGATAGTCTGTCACTAAAAGTGCATTTCCCGTTGATTGAAAATAGTTCTAGGGCTGTTCTTTCCCAAATTTTAAAGGTAAGAGAAATACCTATACATGTCAAGAAATTTCACCTCCTGTACTATTATAGATTTTTATATATGACCAAATCTTCACAGCCTTTTTCCGAAAACTGAATGCAGTCCCTTGTTTTGGTTTTTCAAACCGAGTCTTAAACGTGTTCGGAACCCACACATAAATGCTTGGACCATCATACAAGGTTGATATTAGGTTATTACAGTAGTTTCAAGGTGTTGGGTCAAAATTTTAACTTAAGCTTAGGTCTCGCCATCGCACGCAAGTTACCTAGTCATACTATGTCCCACCACTTCTAAAACGTTATTGCTTCATTGAACGCATCCTTATTACGCGTCACCATTGCATAGGTCCGTGAAGACTTATTTTTGCTCAACCCCTTTTACCTTGTGATTACTTACTAAAGGTGAGTTCATAGCCCCTTTTTACTTGAACAATGTTTCTAAATGCGGGGTGAGATTTTACATGGTGGAACACACCCATTTAAAACTGTATACTATCCAGAACTTGTATGCTATTCAAACTTGTATGCTTTCCAACAGTTTTCATTGATATTATTGCTTATAGTTAATAGCCTTAAGTTTCCTCTCTTGATCATGAACCGTTAATTGTCCCGTATGCTTTGCGCTAAGCGCGAATGTTGTGGGTGGATCCATCGGGATTGACAATCCCCGTCCCGATTACCTTGACGCACTTACATTTGTTTATACTTGAGTATTTAGGCTGAATACTCCCTAGAGGAACTTACTTTGAGTTAAGCTTCGGTTCATGAACTAAAACAGCAATAATATTGGTTTCAGACTATGGTTAATGATCATAACCATTTTCTCTATTTACTTGTTTTACAAATGAATGCTTGTGTTCCACACCTTTATTGCTAAACCTATGAATTTCACTCAACTTTGTGTTGACGATTTTATATGTTTAATCTCAGGTATTATTACTTAGCTTTGTTCGGATGGGAGCCCGCAGGATATTATCGCAGATTGGAGATTTCTGTGATGCTTTTAAAAGACTGGTTTTCGTATAAACTGTCAGAAATTTAATATATCTTTTGGACAACTTTATGTTATAAATCATGATGAAATAATATATCTTTCCGCATATAAAACTCTGGGACCTATGTTTAAAACTCTGATCATTTATGATGTGATATATATGCTTTTATTACGTCAGCTTTGTGTCAACTGTAATTCATTGTTTCTTGTACTTCGACGTGTTACCCCCTCGTTGCCTAGTTGTTCCATGTCAGATTTTGGGGGTCTCACAGATTGGTATCAGAGCGATGGTTATAGGGAACTGAGTTATTTTTCAAAAACTTAGTCTATGACCGAAAGTTCAAATATTTCATGTTTTAAGTGTCAATCACAGAATCTGCCAATGTTGTTCGATATCTACGCGGGTAACTCTCTAATCCTTATTACTTACGTTTAATTATCGTTATAGTATTTCATCTCTTGATTACATGTTGAATTATTACGTTACCCTGATGACAATAATTACTGTGTCTTTTCAAAGCCTTTGTGCTTCATGAACTATCATTGGTTATTACTTGATTACATATGCTCTTACAGCATATCTTGAATTCTTGTTCTTGTGAACTGATCTTGTTACGATGATTTCATATTGTTATGACGTTACATACTTGTATACAGAGCGTGTATGCTGCCGACTTTTCATGCTCATTTTTCTGAGTACTATTGCTATTTCATTTATGTGTGATACGACCGACCCCATATGCTCGTTTGTTTTTAACCGTCCGTTTTTCTCGATTCGCTGTTACATGTTGTGCATACTCTCGAGATACCATTGTTCGGGATTAAGAAGTGTTGTTTTCAATGAAACTTCTGATTTTCATTCTACTACCGTACGTGTTGCTCTCATTGTTTCTTTAAAATATCTATTTAGATACGCAGATTTTCTTTCCGACCATTCGTTATTGAATGTCTAGTCTATAGACCATTGTGTAGCTCAATGTGTCTCCCAGAAAGACTAAAGGACATAATGTGAGTTACATATCTCGAAGCATTAGTTGAATCAGTACCTGAATAATATCGTGAGTTTTCATAATCTTGATTTACCTTTACGCCACCGTTTTACACGACACTTGTACATGAATTACATCTTATTTCATTGACCATTCTACGTTTCGACTTCGACTTACAACTTCCGTTGTACCTTGAAATCATGATCGTCATTTATTATGTGACGATTGTTTGGAATACGATCCTACTTGTATCCTCCCTTTTACATTAAACCTCCTCGCCTCAGGAGTGTGACTTGTTAATATTTTGTTTCTTTCTCGGTATGTCTTGCGATTTTGGAAAATCATGCCGTCAGGAGACCTTCCTGCATTGCATCTTGCAGCCGAAGACATGAATGTTAAGCGTCGTTTTTGATTTCTTAGTTTATCGTTGGTATTCTTGAATCATTTCTATATCGTGTTTTCTTTACATGATTAGTTATATAGTTTATTCTCTTTCGTCTTTATGGAATCCACAAGTCTTGTGCGTACATTAATTTTGAGTTATCATGAAATTTAGACTTGATTTCAAGCTGTGTCGAAAAGTATACTTTGTACACAAACTTTACAGGAAGTTTAACAGTGTCGAGAAAATATTTTTATAACTTTAGAATAAAAATATATATATTTCTACATGTTGAGACGTCCGTTTTGGACATAAAATTTTACCAGAAAACTTTAAAATCGAGCAAGTTACGCTCATTTGAGATTGTGAAATTTAAGAACTTATTTTTGCATAGTTCTAAAATATCGTTTTGCTGACAGATTTAATGCAAGGGCATTTTCGTCCATTTTTATTCCGTTTCAAGTCTCGGGTAAAATTAGAAAGTTGTTCAAAACATCTTTTTACATCGAATTGAATTAGACTTCGAGTCTTAAAAATATCATTTAGTGAGTCAATGGGTCAAGTCAAACCCAAAAGTCAAAACTGATAGACTAAAAAAAAATATATGATTTCAAGCGTTTTTTAGTTCGTTGAGCTCGTAAAACTTTAATTAATGATATTTTGCAAACTAAAGACAATGATTGCGTTTGAACAAGTATAAAATAGTAACTTTGAGTTCGGTCATACATATACATAGATCTTGAACTTTTGAAATTCGGTAACTTCCTAATATAGAAACTTTTCGGAGTGATTGTATTATTTGTTAACTAATACCCTACTTTCTTAAAAGTATGTTATTGTCAAATTAATCGCGATGTGCACACATACGGATTCCTTTATCCTTTATTTTATATATGACTTGTTTGTCATTCTACTTTGTCTTTCTTTGTTTCTATCGTACCACTGATTCGGGCCGAGATTTGAAGATCTTGCTTTCATATCGTTTGTTATCTTCTTTACACGTGTCTCTTGACGATTTCGGCTAAACCTCTTGAAACCTTATCACCTTGTAACCATTTTTTTGACTGTCTTGAACCACTCCTTATTTCCCTCTTGTAACCCACTCGCTACTTTATAAACTATTGTCATGTTACCATATAAACTCAAACTGGTCTTGTTTGCGAATCATTTTACAAAATGTTCCACTTGGACTTTACAAATTACTTGAAGGTTATCTTATAAAATTAATTTATATTAATTTTACAATGTATTTTCACAACTTGTTCTAATACGGTCTTATAAAGAACCCTTGTAACTATACAAATTGTTGATTTAAATAGTTAGCCAGAAACTTAGGCGAAAAGTTTCATATGTTATTTTGATTACTGTTTTTACAAATGGCATTATATACATATTTTAAATAATATGACCTGTAATACTGGTTTGACGAAGATGAGCATCGCATTGCTAGTCCTAAATTATGCATGGCTTGATCACCTATGCCTAATTTAGAAGGAGCCATGCAAGGCCGAATAGTAGTCGCCCAAAATGTTTGACCAATAATCAACTTTTTAGTTATGTCTCTTAAAAAGTTAGATAAATAAAGTTTAGAAAACTTTTACTTCTTATGCGAGTATCAACAGTTCGCAACATACACATATGAACCCTTATCTTTTCTTGAACAAAGTACATGCCACAAGCACAGATTTCCTTACTTAGCGATCTTTGCTTTACTTGTTACCTCATCATTCTCATGATACAATTTTAGTTACCATTTGCCTAAATTCTTACCATTGATACCAGACTTGAAAGTTTCAGTGTTGTTATGCTTCTATGATCGACCATCTCTATCTATCTTGGTAGAACTACGAAACGTCTCTGGACGCGATTAATGATTTACGACTGGACGTGAACGATGATTTCGTGTAATTGTCATGATGTGTGTTAGACTTTGTCGTCTTGAAATTCATTCGTGTGAACCATGTATTGATTTTGCCTTTCATTGTTAATGTTGTTCATTTTACTGAATTTACTCTCAAGTAACTTTTTAAGAATTTTCTTTGATTCGAAAATTCGTTGTGTGACTTTTCTCCTTCGATCGTGTATCGACCAATGAGAACTTAATAAGCCGTTGTGGTAATGTCAACCACACTCGTGAATTAATCATTGCTAGAATCCTTTGTTTCATATTATTTTTTTATTATCATCGACGCATCTATTCGATCATGTTCGTTAAGAGTTGATACGACTTCCGTCTTATTCCCTCGTGCTATTGCTTGTATACTAATTGTTGATCGACATTCGTTTCATAATCGTTTGCTATTTTGTCACTTTCTGAAAATCAGAAACTGTTACGTGTTTATCGTTTGATATCTTAAACACTTTCTTGAATTTCTAAAGATTATTATTAATTTTTAAGAACGTTTTATACATTTTGTCAAATGTTTAAATTACCAAAATAACTGTTTCAAGTTAAGTACCAGATCTATACATCCTCTTTGATAAATTTATAACTTGTAAAGCTGTATCTTTTAAAGTGTTTGATTATATCGTACTTTACTGTCAATATAATGAAATTATTAAATTAATTTATAATTTCTAACAATGATTCTATATAACTTGGAAAATCTGATTTTTCCAAATGGTAACGTTAAACCTGAATTTTAACAATAATTTCATAGTCACCCGAAAAGCTCTTAAGCTGATCAAAATAACTATTTGAACTGGGTTACTTTTATCTTGAAGTCCTGATCAAGAAAAAGATTTGATAACTGTTTACCCACTCATTTTATATAGAGTTTGATTTTTAATCACTACACCTGGTAAAATTTTCTTTTAATAAAGAAAATATTTAAAACTAAGTTTTAAAGTAATCCCAAAATACTAGTCAACTGATTGTGACAGCTTGTATTTTAATTGATCATATGTAATTCATTTTTCCCTTCTGTTTCTCTTGTATTCAGATTGTTACGTTTTTGTCATGTTTTACAGTTGCACGACTTGCGACCCCTTGTTGATTTACAATCTTGGTTCATCTTATCGCACCTTGTTTGTCTAAGCGATTCTTGTGTTCATTCATGTTAGTTTATCTCACGTATTTCCAACAACTCTATCTCTCGATGTATCTCCGTATTAAAAGACCGTTATTCTAATCCAAGACTGAAAAGTATACCAAAAGGAGTTAAGAAACTGAAGCATAGTGAATTCTAACCGTTAAGATTCGTCGTGGTGCAGAAATTACATGGGAAGCAATGAATTTTGTTCTACACTTTGTACTTCCTCTTATTCGCATCTTCTATTGTTTTCAGGAGAACTCTGGGGACCAAAGTTCTTTGAGGGGGGAAGACTGTGAGAACCCGTATTTTTCCAGCATTATTTTATTCTTTTTATTTATGCTTTTTGAATTTTCCAACGTATTACGTTTTCTTGAAAACTTTATATGTAAATTCTGAGATTTTTAAATTATACTTTTAAGTATTATTTTGTTCATTGACAATGTTTCATATGGAATTATAAAATTTTTATTTTATTTTTCCATATTTAATTTAAATCAAAGTTTTTGCTTTAAAATCACATGCGTGCGTTTTACGAGTTTTTTTTTTCAAAATCAATGTACAACGAGAATTCCTAGTGATTGCGATACCGACGGATGCCCAAAATATTACGTTTATCTATCGATTGTTTCGATAATTAATATTTTCGACGATTTCGTTTTAATTACGTATTAAGTCGTGTCGAGAAATCATATAATCATTTTTATGATGCATTGTAACTTTTGAAAAGTATTTTTTACGAAACCCGAGCCCCGTAAATATTTTCAGTATTTACCAATAACCATTTTCTACCCTTTAAAACTATTAATTGTTTTTAAGTCCACAAGTTTCAAAATTGGCAACTTAGGCCCCTCCACTTAACTAGCACTATATAAACAAATTTTACTTCCACCAAACACATACACTAGCTAAAAAAAACACAATCTCCTCCCCACCCTCCAATGTTGCCGCCACTTCACCACCATAAACCACCACCATCCATCTTGTTTTAACAAAATTTAAACAAAGACCACCTCCTAAAATCTTATGGTGATTCCATTGATACTAAATTCACCCACATGCATCAAGATTTCAAGAACTTTTGATTTCATGATTGTATGATGTTGTAATCATCTTGCATATGTTATATTTGGTAAGATTATCATGTTTTGATCCTTAAAAGTCTTGTTTTTAATCTTTGATTTTTGTTAGATTTTTCATACAAGTGTTTTTAGGAGTGTTTGGTTGATGGGTATGATAGTATAGTGATCCTAGGGGTATGGGAATGATTGGTTTTGAGTGAAAAATAGATTTGTCATGTTTTCTAAAAAGCTAATTTGGGACAGCAGCCTTAAAAAGTATGTTTCGTGGGTTTAAGGTCTGTGAAAGACTGAGATTATTTGAAATTGTTGTAGAGTTTTCCGAGACGGTCGTTTTGGTATAAGATAGAGCTTCTAAGTCATTACGAGTCAAAAGTTATGCTAGTTTTAGTTTTCGTGTACCGGGAGACGCAAGTCGGCACAATCCGAAATTGTGGCTGATTTTGGGTCGACTCTCGGGGACTTTAGGATTGGTTAGATAGTTGATACTACTGATTTTCAAAGTTTACAAACTGAGTTTGGTGAGTCTAGTAGTGGTTTCAAAAGACGGATTGTCGGGTTAGTACTTTTAAAGTGGTCCAAACGGTTTTACAAAACAAGTGTACAAATCTGTCCTAAAATTTGGAGTCGAGTAAAGCGTCGAGCTGATGGATTTTAAAGTGTGAACTTTGGCTCAAATTTTGGTGAGGTCTTATACAGGTTATAAGTGACCTTGACACCAATTTTCATGTAAAACAGACAAGTCTAGATAGGGTAGATCGGTGTGTACATTCGGGGTGTACTTGCTGATTTTTATTTTGGACACGTAGTTCAATGCTTGTGTTGCGTGAGTTTGAGTGTTCACCATCGGACATGGTGACTTACTCAAGTGCTTAGTCATTATATAAATGACTTAGCTACTGGTCCAAATAAGGGTAAAGGATAGTTTGACTTGCGTTGACTTGGCGTCGTATGACGAGTCATTTTCAAGTGTTCAAGTGTTTTAACGAGTAACGTTGGATAAATGGGTAGTATGAATTCATTTGATTCATGTCAATGGTTTTGAAACTTATATACTTTGAAAACATTTGAGTCATGTTATATTTGGTATATATATCGATATTGAGTTCGAGTCTTAACGCGCGCCTTATTGTGATAGGTTGCGGTTTTCGTGTTTTCCCCGGGCATCCATATCGTCGGTGATCGTCTCACTACATTGTTTCTACTCAATTGCTGAGTACCGTGATTGACTTAACACGTGGCTTAGGGCCACGAAATTTCTAAGGATCAAGGAGGAGGAATTGTTTAATTTGCGTTTTTGGATTAATTCCTACTTGTTATGAAGGTATAGTCACTCCTACCATTTTAGTTTTGATGTTACTAGTACTTTGATTCTTTTTATTCATGAATTTTGAATTCCTTGGGTGAAACCCACTGAGATTATAGATACTTAGGGCATATTAGGACTTAGGACACTTGCGTGGAGATTTGATATAGCCTAAGTGTTGCTTGATTGAGGTTAGGTAGCTAAATGGAGTTGTTTTTGTAGTATGGAAATCACCACAGAAACAAACAGGTCATGGAAAAATTTTCTTAAACATATGACCTTGTTTTTATTTGAAAAATGAATACCCACTGATGTGATTAGTATGTGTTGAGTTGGATGGAAACGGGAAGTGTCCGGATGAGTCCGAAACGTTCGTTTTACTAAACTAGGTCAAATCTGAATGTTATGCTTAAAACGTGAGTAAATTGACTTGGGTAAAAAGGATTAATTTATTATTTTATGACTTTTTACAGTAGCTACAAATATAATAAAACTTCTCTTTTTGGTTTCGTGTCAAAATCTTTTACCGATTGGGATTTATGCTTAATCTACCGTAAGGTACGAAAGACGTTTACAACTTTCTGTTTTGATAGTCTGTCACTAAAAGTGCATTTACCGTTGATTGAAAATAGTTCTAGACTTGTTCTTTCCCAACTTTTAAAGGTAAGAGAAATACCTATACATGTCAAGAAATTTCACCTCCTGTACTATTATAGATTTTTATATATGACCAAATCTTCACAGCCTTTTTCAGAAAACTTAATGCAGTCCCTTGTTTTGGTTTTTCAAACCGAGTCTTAAACGTGTTCGGAACCCACACATAAATGCTTGGACCATCATACAAGGTTGATATTAGGTTATTAATGTAGTTTCAAGGTGTTGGGTCAAAATTTTAACTTAAGCTTAGGTCTCGCCATCGCACGCAAGTTACCTAGTCATACTTTGTCCCACCACTTCTAAAACGTTATTGCTTCATTGAACGCATCCTTATTACGCGTCACCATTGCATAGGTCCGTGAAGACTTCTTTTTGCTCAGCCCCTTTTACCTTGTTATTACTTACTAAAGGTGAGTTCATAGCCCCTTTTTACTTGAACAATGTTTCTAAATGCGGGGTGAGATTTTACATGGTGAAACACACCCATTTAAAACTGTATACTATCCAGAACATGTATGCTATTCAGACTTGTATGCTTTCCAACAATTTTCATTGATATTATTGCTTATAGTTAATAGCCTTAAGTTTCCTCTCTTGATCATGAACCGTTAATTGTCCCGTATTCTTTGCGCTAAGCGCGAATGTTGTGGGTGGATCCATCGGGATTGACAATCCCCGTCCCGATTACCTTGACGCACTTACATTTGTTTATACTTGAGTATTTAGGCTGAATACTCCCTAGAGGAACTTACTTTGAGTTAAGCTTCGGTTCATGAACTAAAACAACAATAATATTGGTTTCAGACTATGGTTAATGATCATAACCATTTTCTCTATTTACTTGTTTTACAAATGAATGCTTGTGTTCCACACCTTTATTGCTAAACCTATGAATTTCACTCAACTTTGTGTTGACGATTTTATATGTTTAATCTCAGGTATTATTACTTAGCTTTGCTTGGATGGGAGCCCGCAGGATATTATCGCAGATTGGAGATTTCTGTGATGCTTTTAAAAGACTGGTTTTATTATAAACTGTCAGAAATTTATTATATCTTTTGGACAACTTTATGTTATAAATCATGATGAAATAATATATCTTTCCGCATATAAAACTCTAGGACCTATGTTTAAAACTCTGATCATTTATGGTGTGATATATATGCTTTTATTACGTCAGCTTTGTGTCAACTGTAATTCATTGTTTCTTGTACTATGACGTGTTACCCCCTCGTTGCCTAGTTGTTCCATGTCAGATTTTGGGGGTCTCATAATTTGTATCGTAAAACGATGAATAAATGCAATAAATATATCAAAAATTCCTTGTATACGTTTGTTTGTTGTTTAATGTGTGTAGGTACCAAGGTTCACGAAAACCGGCAAAATCGACACGAGAATGAAGAAAAGATCGAAGAAGCCAAAATCGAGTTCGATTTAGAGGATTTAATATTTAAATAATGGATTTAGGCCTAGTGGGTCCCACATTGGAGCATTTGGACTTAAAATCCCAATATTGGATAGACATTGAATTACTTTTGGGACAAGGCCCAAATAAGGCCCAATTCATAACTAAAATAAAGAATCGGATGAAGGTTAATTAACTTAGCCCATTCCAAGCCCATGATGTGAAGAAAAGATACGGATGAAAGTTTTATTTAAACATTCGGTCAAACACATTAAATAAACAAAAAGAAAACGTGTGTATCTTACCATTTTACCCACTTTCTCACACACAACATTAAATAAAATCCTCAACCTTTCACACGTTTTTCATCTCACCACACAAATAAAAAATACCCTTCGATACAACCTATGCATCATCTCTCACCTTTTCACCCACAAAACCAGTAACTCCATTGTTACTGTTCAAAACCCTAATTCACCCAAAAGTTAATATTGATTGGGGCTTTTTGGCACACGAGTCATTCACACATGAGGCAATTAAATCCCCCATGTTTTCGGAAGGCAGAAGTGGAAGGAGTGGTTAGCATCTTTGACGTGGCAGCATGTAATTGGGCTTGATACATCATCCATCTTCAATTATCCAATGAAATTAATCCACATCTGCAAGGGAGAAAGCACAACTAGCACACAATCGTGCCACATTGGCGATCTGTGTGCTAGTAAACCCATCTCAACCGTAGGATTGAAGAGTGAGAATGAAAAGAAGAAAAGATATTAAATAGACGGCCAAGATGATTTCTCTGCCTCAACAACCTCCCCTCAACAGCCTTTGGAATGGCTATGAAAACTCCCTATTTTCTGTAATTCGAGTATCCCATTTTTACTTTAATGTTATTATGCTAAAATAGATTTAGGAATGTTTGTATTTTATTTTTAAAAAGTACTGTAATGATTTTCTCATGATTAATAGAAGTTTTGTTGTTTGAATTTGTTCTCGATTTAATTAAGTGCTTAATTTCTCGCAATCATTCTACAATCTATTTTCTTGGTATAATACGAATGGTTAATTAGTTAAGCTGAAAGAAATAGCTTTAATTAATTAACTATAAGTGAAATTTGGGGAATAAACTTTCCTACTGGAAGTTTAAAAAAATTGATGGTTCGAATGAGGAGTTTAGATTCTATGATGTTGATGGTTGTTCGAAAGACGGATTGATGGTGGTATTGGTGTTGTTTATTTAGCCAGCTCAACGCTGCGCTACATATCAACGGAAATCTACAAAAGGTGCTTATCTCTTTGATTTTTTATGTTTATTAGATTAATTTTTGTTTAAATGTTAATATGATTTAGATATTTGAGTGGTTTATGCGTTATTGTACCTGCTTGATTTATGGTTATTTGTGACTGTTTAAATGAAACTGATATTGTTTGATTGAAGCTGTATTTGTTTGAGGGAATGTTAGTTTATATTGCTTTGATATGCTAGTTTTAATTGTTTATAATAGTCTGAATCTGATTTGTTTTGAGAGTTTAACTGTTAAGTTAGTTTTCTGGTTTACTGGAATAATATTTGTTACTGTATTATGAAATTTGAGCTACTGTATTAGATATATAGGAATGAACTGATTTACATTTTTATCAACTCATTATGTTGTTTGTGATTCGATCTATGCATCTTTCTGATATAGCTGTTATGTAGATTAATGATAATGATTATTTGATTTAGAGTTATCTAGTTGATGAGTATACAAGTCTACTTGTTTTGTTAAAATTTATCTGAGTTTGTCAATATCTTGAGAAATTGATTTGAGTTTCTGTTGGATTCATGCTTGATGGTTTATTATGCTTGCTGATAAACTTTGTTGTATGATTTGAGCCGTATAAGTCTGTGAATTTGTTTGGCTGCTTTGAGTATTTTTGTTTTTTATTTGTTCGAGCTATAAGCTATCAGATCCCTTTGATCTGATTAGCTCATAAGCTGAAATCCTTTTCACCTTTTCATAAAATTTGTGAGAAAAGTCACCTCCTGTGACTGAAAATCATATCTGTTCAAAAAGAAATAATAACCAAAAAAATGTTGTCCTTCCTAGGACTCGAACCCATGACCTCCTGGTCATGGGCCTCAGACTTTACCAACTGAGCTAAACGCTCTTTTGTGTTTACTTTCTGTTACTAAATTAATATAGTAATCTACTTCTGGCAGATTTTAATTTTAGTATTGTATAATTAAGTTTCCTTTTTGAATAAAGTTTTATTAATATTTTTATTAAAGTAAATTTTGAGTTTTTAAAATAATAATTAGTTTCTAAATAAAATAAAATAAAA
Source organism: Glebionis coronaria (assembly GCA_025667525.1). NCBI lineage: Eukaryota > Viridiplantae > Streptophyta > Magnoliopsida > Asterales > Asteraceae > Glebionis > Glebionis coronaria. The sequence continues at coordinate 215,931,715 of CM046876.1, read as the reverse complement.
ATAAAAAATGTTTTTATTAATTTTTAAAGTTTAATTAGTTTTCAAATAATAAGATTTTTATTGTTTTAGATTTAAATTTAAAAATATAGTTTTAAAAATAGATTTAGTTTAATTAAATTTTAATAGATTTAGTTAGTTTAAAAAGTTTTACTATATTTTTAAATAGAGTTAAAATTATTTTAATAGATTAATTTTTATAGATTTATTAATAGTTTAATTTTTAAATAGTTTTAATTTTTAAGTAATTGATTGTAGATTTAAATAATTTGGGGGTTTACGATTCATGCACTTTAGGATAGCATTAAGTTTAAAATTGGTAGATTTAATTTCTAGTTTAAAAACCGAAAACCAATTCGAATCAATTGTCCAAATCAATACAAAACGTCTCAAATTCATAAGATCTTCGTGTACAACGAACTTGGTTCATCACGTATTTAATTGAATTCGTCTTTGGTAATTTTAGTCTATTACTTTTTCCTAAAGGTAATTTCTAATTTATCCTATAACGTATCTAATTATCACTATACTATCACGATCACATCAATTATCATGGTCACTTTGCACCTTCTTGGCTTTAAGTGCTATATACTTTCTTTCACTCTTGGTTTTCACCATTTCTGTGTCCTTCAAAATTGCCATTTCATGAACTTTTAAGTTGCCAATAAGTTCATCAAGTGATAACGTAGTGAGATCCTTTGATTCTTTAATTGTCGTGACTTTAGCTCTCCACTTTGGATGCAACGCCCTAAGAAACTTCCTAACATTGTTCTTGCTAGAAAAACCTTCATCTGAAGATCTTAGACTAGTAATAATGGTATTAAATATAGCAAAAGCACTATCAATAGTTTCATCTTCTAAGATGACAAATTTTTCATATTGTTGAACAAGAAGATGGATTTTACTTTCTTTGACTTGGCTATTACATTGGTGGGTTACTAAAAGAGTATTCCAAATATCTTTAGCGATTTTACACATGAAAATCCTTTCATACTCTTTCTTAGGTAAAGCATTATAAATCATCATTTTTAGCCTCATTACTTTTAGCAAGTTTCTTTTTAGTGTCATCGTTAGAATTTTCAAAAGTTACTAACTCTTTCTTTTTGGAAACTTTATTATATTGATATGGTAAAAAGTCACCATTGGTAATAACATGCCAAAGATCTAAATCTTTTGATTTCACATAAGTCTTAAATCTATTTTTCCAATACATAAAACTATCGGTTTCAAAAAGAGGTGCTCTTTGCATAAATTGCTCTTCTAGGTACTTGTTGGGATCCATAGGTCGATTCAAGTTTTAAAATACAATATATTTTAAAAATGCTTGAGCAACCACGCTCTGATACCAATTGTAGAAACTAGAAGAGGGTTGAATAGTTTCTTAAAAATTACTTGTTAAACGAGGGTTTTCAAAAATCCTTTACAAAAACTTAGGCTTGAGCCAATATGTGAAATATTCTTATACACAATATGGACAAGGGATAGTGAAACTAGACTAATAATCACAAGTATATGCAAATAAAGAATAATGAATGTAAAGAGATAAGGAAAAGAAAGATCAAACCACACAACAAGCATTTACAGTGATTCGGCAACGAAGCTCACTCCTCGTCCCTACTCCACTCCTAAAGTACTCTTACTCGAGAGTTCACTAATCAACTAACTCCTTAAGGTGGAGAAACCGTACACAACGTCGCTTATCCAATTTCTGACTCTAAGCTAAAAGTCGAGCCCTAATCTTAGTGTTAGAATTAATTAAAGTTATGGTCATATAATATATCGTTGAGAAGCTCGTGAAAAATGTTATTTAATGATGTCGAGAGTTTTTTGTTACTATTGTTTATGTAACGGGATTTAGTTTCGAACACACAAATGAGGAAGGCCTCCTAAACATTTCTCACTTAGTATAAAAGGCCTCCACCACCTCATTTGTGTGGGTGGTTTTCATTTTATTGTTTTAGAGAGATCACCAACGCTTTGTATTTTTCTTTGATTATTCATCTTAATCTAATCTTTCTTTTTTGGTTTAATCTTTATCATGTTATTCGTGTTTGGTTTGTCGTGTGATTATGTTTTACAAGTGGTATCATTCGCCTAGGGATTCGTAGTTAGCTTTGGTGTTGATTTTGTGTTGATTTTGGATTTCGATCTCGTGGGTTTTTGGTTTAGGTTGTTCGAATCAACTAGAATTGGTGGTTTAGAGCTTCGTGGTGATTGTCTGTTGGTTATTTGTGGTTCATTTTGGAGGATTCGATCCTTGGTTTTTGTCACGGTTTATTTTTAGAAGTTTGTGCTTTTCCGAATTGTCTTCTTCGGAAAAGGGTTTTTGTATTCCGAAAAAACCACTTTATCCGAAATTCACTGTTTATCCGAAAACAGTTTTTTGCAAAAACTCTCAATTTATCCGAAGATAGCCAGTTTATCCGAAAATCACTTTTATCCGAAGATAGCCATTTTAGGAGAAAATCACATTTATCCGAAGATAGACAGTTTATCCGAAAACTACCTTTATCCGAAGATATCCTTTTTATCCGAAAACAGAACTTATTCAAAAAAATCCCTAATCCGAATTCATACATTTATCCGAAGATAACCTTTATTCCGAAAATAACCCTTATTCCGAAAATTTATCCGAAAATCTCTCTTTTATCCGAAAATTCCCACTATTCCAAAAAAATTCATTTTTCTGAAAATCTCAGATTATCCGAAAATTGAAGATTTATCCGAAAATCTCTATTTATTCCGAAAACTTGAATTCGAGTATTTTTGGTCTTGGAATTTTTGGTTTCTGGAGATCAAGTTTTTAAGGGGATTTAATCAAATTTAGGGGATTTTAACTACAACACTCTTCTTTCTACGAATTGAGATCCTGTTTTTCCCACGACTTCTACGATGATGTCTCAACAAGATATTTATGCTGCGGGTACTGAGAATCGTCCTCCCATGCTTACCAAGGAGAATTATATTACATGGGCTAGTCGTCTCCTTCGCCATGCAAAATGTAAACCTTTAGGAAACTTGATTGTCAACTCGATTCAAAAAGGTCAGTATGTTAGAAGAACAATTCTTGTGCCCGGGGACCCCACAAATGCTAGTCCAGTAGCGGACTCAAGTCATGAGAAAACGGATGAAGAATTAACTAAAGCTAAATCCAAACAACTCGATGCTGATGATCAAGCAATTCAAGTCATTCTCATGGGACTTCCTGAAGATATTTATGCTGTTGTCGATAGTTGTGAAACCGCACACGAGATGTGGCGTAGGATTCATAAAATGATGAAGGGGAGTGAAATCGGTTTACAAGAAAAGGAAACTAAGTTGCTTCGTGAATGGGAGAAATTTACGTCTACTGAAGGGGAACAAATTGAACCTTACTATCATCGGTTTTCAACCCTCATGAATCATCTTAGAAGAAACAAACATGAACCTGCACAAATTGCTGCCAACATCAAATTTCTTGATAATCTTCCTTCTGAATGGTCACGATATGTCACTCTTGTCAATCAAACCAAGGATCTTCATGTCATGGACTACACTCAAGTATATGACTATTTGAAGATTAATCAAGATGAAGCTAACGAAGTTTGGGCTGAAAGACGTGCCAAGACACAAGATCCATTGGCTTTTATGGCAAACTCTCCGTCATCCATGTCATATACCATGGTACCCTTCCATCAACCCTCATCAAGTAACTTCATGCCACAACAACCACAACAACAACTCACCTCTTATGGATATCAACTTCCTGCTGCTGTGAACTACTTACAACAACCCATTGCTTGTTTTGATTACATCACCGACCCTACTCATGCGATTAATACTGGTCTTGCACTTCTCGCAAAGGCATTCAAATTTACCATTAACCCCATCAACAACAATCATAGAATCTCCTCGAACACTATAAATAGGAAGATTTCTCAACCTTTCATGAATGCGAATCAAGATCGCCAATTTGTAGTTGCTGGGAACACGGGGACACAATATGGTCAGAATGATGGGCAGACTGTTGGGAATGCAGGAAATCAGTATGGACAAATCCATTGGTCAGAATCCGAGTGTTCTGAATGCGGGTAATCAGAATGGGTTAATAGTTGTGCCAGTGGTTGGAAATCAGATGGGAAACATTATGGCTGCAAGGGTTGAGAATACTGGTACGGGAAATGGAAACAACAATCGTCAGGTTCAGTGCTACAACTGTAGGGGATTTGGTCATTATGCTCGAGATTGCACAGCCAAAAAGAAGAGGGATGCTGCTTATCTTCAGACTCAGCTTCTCATAGCACAAAAGGAAGAGGCAGGGATTCAACTTCAAGCTGAGGAATTTGATCTTATGGCTTCTGTTGCAGGATAGGACTAGGAAGAAGAGGTGAATGCCAACTACATCTTGATGGAAAACTTACAGCAAGCATCTACCTCAGGAATGCATGATGACAGAGCTCCCGTCTATGATTCAGACAGTCCCTTTGAGGTACACCTAAGTTTCGATGAAAATGATATATATAGTACATCTAATCAGGAGGAGGAGTATACTAAGATGCTTGAGCCCTACATTGAGACACACGGGGATCAAACGAACAATAGTAATATTATTTCGAATGAGCCCAGTGTGGACCTTAGTGTGGATCAAGTTGCCCAGCCTACAACCCTTCCTGATGCGACACATGCTGTAACACCCCTAAAATTTCACAATTCAATACAGCGGAAGACTCGTTGGTGTTACGGGATAGCACATTACTCACATCATAGACAACGCTTAAAAATCGCGTCGTTTTAATAATAAAGCATTTCCATTCATAAATATCAAATTTACATAGGTCCCAAGTCATAATATTTCATACAAGTTTTACAAAGAATTTGAATGGAAATTATTATTTAGGTGCGGGCCATGAATTCTTGTTGTCTTCCCGAGAATTACCTTCAAGTACCTGAGATAAAACGTGTTAAAAGAAAAGGGTCAGCGATAACGCCGAGTGAATTCATAGAGTTTAATAAAACCATCAATATATCATCGGTACATAATTATTACCGAAAATCATTTTGTACAAATCTTTATAATAGGCCATAAAATAGCCAAAGTCGTTTTATACAAATCCTTATCAAAATCATAATATAGGCATTTGCCTTAAAAATCATTATACGAACCATTGTCGTAAAAACATCATACAATACGTTTTATAACGTTGTATAGATTAAATAAAAACATTTATATGAATATGGTTATATAAAACCAAAACACGAACATAATATCAATGATAAGACCCTGTATTGCTAGTCAGGCAATATATCGTAATTCAATGCTTAAAGCAGTATTTCGTTAATTGGATATTATAAGCCGCATGACATTGTTACCTTACTAAACCAAACAACGGATAGCTAACCCGATACTCAATTTTCCCATCTAAGTTAGCGTGTCGTCACAATAATCACGCTATGGAAATCTTCTCATACATAAATTCGCTTACCAATCAATGTGGCACGACGTGGATCAACCGTCAAGGCGCGAACTGGGGTGATCGTCCCCAAATAGTACTATTATATGCATAAGCGTCTAGCAAATCCCGGTAGTTCACAATTCATGCTAATGGGACTTTTAGTGACATAACCTAAGTTTAATAATCCATTTCATTTCATCTATCGGGTCATTTAATCATTCATCAGGTCATACAATCATTCGGGTCCAAATCAATAAACAAACAATTGGGACAACTAGTGTCCTATTTCATAAAAACTAACATGTTATCTCCCTCGTGGGTTTATAAAATATTTCATAAAAACATTTAAAAGAGTGCGAAGCTATGAACTCACGTTGATGTGGGAAAGCGGGTTATCGGTAATCCGGATGTACGGTATGTGCTTCAATCACAGAAACCTAGACAAATAATACTCGTCTTAGACTTTTGTCGAATGAATTTATCAAAATAATAATTATGTATACATATGATGATTTTATATATATATATATATAAATATGATCAAGTGGGTTTATACATCTTTACTCATTCATTATAGTGTTTATGTGTTGGAAATTTTCAAGACTAGCTACACTAGTTCAACTTGTTTACATTTTAAAGCCCAATGAGCCTATTACAAGCCCAATACTATTCATTAGCCCAATTATACTTTTATTATCAGTATTATAATTTATATGTTGGCCCCAAATGGGTAAAGCCCAATAAATAAGTTTATAAGTGTTTAGCCCATTTTGTTATATTATTAGTCCAATAACGCTAACTTAGTCCGTTAATGTCCGTATGTTATATAGTTCGGTTTTTATCGTTTTTTACTTGTTATATATGTTTATATATCAGTATGTGAGTTTATAAAAGTTTACATTAGACGGGTCCAACCATCTTTCTGTTTTAGCCGAAAAGACGTAAAACTTAGTATATAGTTTTTATAACTTATAAAACCTTACCAAACTACCATTTTTATATAATGTCCATTTATTTATCCTTATGCATTTTTATATAAATGAAATATATAAGTTAGTGGGTTTTAATTCACATTTTATACTATATTTATTTGAGTGCTTATATAATAATATTAAACTTTAATTTCACAAAATCAGTCCTAAAAATCTAGTTTATAAAATGATCATATCTAGAGTTCTACATGGAGATAGAACCCCAAATTTTTTATCACAGAAACTACATGACATGTGATTCATTTTATTTCGTTTATAGCTACTGATGAATCAACCTCTAAGTATTTTATAAAGTTCGTCCAAAACAGTGTACTCAGATCTGCACTCTAAACTTGTTTTGATCATATCTCACTCATTTTTATGATTCCATTGCATGGACAACTCACACATGTGTACAAGTCTCAATACTCACTGTATTTCAATTCATATTTACCATTTTATCAGTTCATCATATGGTTATTTACTGTTTTTATACAGCCTATTAAATTAAGCAAGATTAACCACTTTTACATATAATTTTTCATCTTTTTACCCATGTTTATCAACACCAAATCCCCACATAATATTTTATTATCATATATTCATCATATACATATAAAATAAGAAAGAAAATACATGATTACATAATCAAAATAACAAGAGGATGGGAAGAACAATCTTTATACCACAAAGATTATGTAGGTTGTGATCAAGACATGGATTTTGATCACACAACTTGTGATAAATCAATACCAATCTTCAAGGCCACCATTACTTGTAAACTTTACGTAGAAATCAGCCCTTGGACATCATCAAATCACCTCCTTGGATGTTAGAATCACCTCCAATCTTCAAGTCTTCTATAGGTTTCCATCTTATGCAAGTTAAACATAAGATTCATGGTAGAAAATTTGATGAAGATGGTGGTGGTGGTGGTAATATGGACGGCAATGGGGGAGAGTTAGAGAGAGTTTGTGTGAGATTGCATGTAACAAATGAAGATAGTGGTTTGAGTAGATGGTTTTGGTGGTGTAGTAGCTTACTTGTTAGGCTAGTTACAAGTGTATAAGCTTCTTTGTGAAGCTTTGACACCTCATGGGTGTTGTAACTAGTTATGGCCGGTTTTTAGTGGGGGTGGGACAAGTGTCCCACTTGTCTCATCTCCACTAGTTTACGGGTACTCCTCGATTCTAGTTTCCTCGATTTGCGTGCCTCGGGTTGTTTTACGAAAAACGTTTTTATAAATTATGAATCAACGGCACAAAACGAATCTAATAAAAATTGTCTCATCAAAAACAGAGTTCAAAAACGTAAATACGTAATCCTAAGGTTTCCGGTTTAGTCGTAAAGGACGTTAAATTATAATCGTAAGTCCTAATCTCTTCTCGTAAATTTGTGAGTTTATGAACCAACACAAATTTAAAATCCCAAAATAATATTCACGGATAAATTTATTTTCTGAAATGTCGGACTGTCACCAAAACGGTGAATGTAAACGTAAGCACGTAACGTAAAATCCTCCGGTTTAGACGTAGTCGATGCTATTTCAAGATGTAAATCTAAATTTCTTCCCAAAAATAAGTGAGTTCATATTATAACATTAAAATGTTGTTTTCAAATAAATATTGAGAATAAACTATCGACCATAAATTGACGGATTGTCACACATGCGTATTATAAAACATTATTTGATAAGCTTGCTAAGGATGTTGACCATGCTACGGTGGTTAATAATAAGTTTAGAGAAACTAATGTCAAATTGACCACTTAGCTTGCGGGATATAAGGAACGGGAGAAAAGTTTTGAAATTCATCAGGCTAAAATTAAAGAACTTGAACAAGCTCATGCTACATCGGTTTATCAAGAAAAATGCACAACTAAGAAATTAAATGCCTTACACTTAAGTAGTGCTAAAAAGATAAGCGAATTGAATGATGAAATCACCTTTCTTAATAAACAGCTTTCAACTGAAAAATCTATTATTTTGGATTTAAAAGAAGAACAAAAAATTCTGAAACATGATTTCAAAATTCGAGAAGATGGTCTTCTTGAGGATTTTTGCAAAGCTCAGGATAGGATTAGGGAATTAGATAACCTTTTCGTAAAATGTGGCCAAACTATGCAGACGATAAATATGCTCGCACCAAAAGTGAATGAGATATATTACATTCGATACAAATTGGCTTTAGGTTGTCCCCTTCCTCCTAATTCCGGATATCTTAAGCAAGTTCAGGCCACAAATCAAGCACTATATAAAGGTAGTGTGCTCTTGTCTGATGAGTGTGATCCTCCTACTGTGCATGATTCTGAGGAAACTACTGAACTTGCAGTAGAGACTTGTTTAAAAATAAAAAAGCTTGATAAATAAGTGACACCCGTTTATTATCTGAAAGTTAATCCTCCAACTGTTTTTATTCGGTCTAAAAGGAGTACTGAAATGTTGTTGCTACCAAGTGAGGAATTGTCTGATGACCCTCCTAAACCGAGTATCACACGCCGATTTCTAAACGAGCTAAAAGATAACATTGTCATACTTAAATGTGTTGTTAATTCCAAAATCACTGAAGGAAATTATACATCACCAGTTCAGATTGAGGTCCAGAGAATTCTTCAAAACGATATTAACCCGATTATTAGTCAAGTTGATGCTCGGATAAGGAATTTGGAAAACGATTTTTTAAAAGAATTAGCCAACTTTGTTGAAGACTTTAAATCTTTGACGAAGGAGGCTGATGAATCTCTTGATAAAATCAAAGTTTTGGAAAATGATCTTGAACGCCTCTCTAAAGCACCTGATAGTGTTGATAGCAACCATGTTGCGTTAGATATTTCGATGTCGAATCAGGAAACCCTCCAAAATGAGCTTGTACGTACGAAAGAGAAAATGGAATCTGTTGTCATTAAATAGGACAAAGAATTTATCGATCTTTGGAATAAATTTGTCAAAAAATGTGATGAATGCAAATATGACAAAATTTCGTACAATAAAGCCTACAATGAAATGCAACAAACTATCGCACGGTTGCAGGCTCAGTTAGGAGGGATTAAGGAAAAGAATTTAGCCTCCTCAAGGTTAGAGAGTGCCAGTGATGGAAATGCTTAGAAGCTTAAGGCTAAGATTGCAGATTTAGAATCTTTTGTTGTTTCATATAAGTGGGTTGTTGAACAAAGTAAGTCTGTCTATCATAAACTTATTGATAGAATCTATGAGAACTGTAAGTTAAAGGCCTTGCTAAAAGATAAGACTTCTGAGCCTAGCTCGATTATGGATACGATGATTCAGAAACCAACAACCTCGGGACCCACTCGTATTGTTGTAGCACCGTTTCCCAAGGCTGCTGGAATGAAAGCTTCTGTTATTGCCCCATGAATGTTTCGCGTCAAACCTTCCTCTCAAACTAGGGTAGATATCTCTGTGCCTAGCAACCAACGTAAAGCAAGAGTTAGGAAAAAATCGACCAGTATCGCTCAACCACAAGTCATTGATTTAAAAAATGCTAATTCTAACAAGTGTGTGTCTTTTTCTACAGGATGAACAATAATAAGTATGAAAACACTTATCCTTTTTCCACTTAGTTATAATAAGAACCGAGCCAAAACGTGTATTTAATGTCGTAAAAGTCAGAGTTATGCGTGGTTTGTGTTTTTGTTGTGTTTTAGGACAAAAATATGAAAAAGGAAGAAAACACGGGCTTTCACGGGCTTTTATCGAAGAAAAATACAAAAGACGAAGTCAAAAGATCAAAAGTGAAAAAAGAATGGAAGTTAAAGGTCTATTATGAACATTTATCGAAGAAAAATACTAAAGACGGAAGTTTAACGAAGTCGAAAAACCTAATCTAATAAAAGAAGAAAATTAGAAGGACGTTCTCCTTGAAGCCGTCTTGTCGCTCTCCATCCGATAGAGAGTTTGAATTCAGTGATGTTCATTTTATCATTCGACAAATCCCGAGACAAAATCGAAGAAATTAAAAAGACGAGAAGACAAGAGAAGGAAGGAAGCAACAACAACATCCACTCCTCCTATAAATAGTCTTTTATTCCTTCATTTTGGATAATTAGTTAGTTAATTAGATAGATTAGTTTAGGAGTAGGAGTAGATTAAATTACTTTCTCTCTCTAGATTACTTTCAAGTTTTCAAAATTTTTCATCTTTAATCTTGTATTTGAATCTTTAATCTCCATCTTAATTTCAAGCTTTTCACAATCATTCTCATTCTACCTTTCTTGTTTTCAAATCTATTGTTTGGTTTTGTTAATCATGTAGTTTGTTTAATCTTTATGCTTATATGCTTATTGATGTACTTATTCCATTGTTCTTATTGTTTTTCATGTGTTTGATGGTTTTAGCTTATTGTGCTTATTGATTTTTGAGTGTTTGTTTTTATATTAATTAAGAGTTTTTAATAGTTTAATCTTTTAAAAGTTGATTTTAAATATTTTTATTATTTAGTGTTTTTAAAGTTTTTGATTTGTGACTTATTAGCTTTTTCTTAAAATTAGTTTGGTTGAAGTTTTGGTTAAGTGCTTATTTAGATTTTGCTTATTTTTGGTTTAATCCAGATTTTGAAAACCCTAGCATTCCGACTTGTAAACTTTGTTATACCGACTTATGTTCATTTCATTCATTCCGAATTGCATATATGATAAACATTCCGACTTAGGTTTTGTTTTTGCTTATTCCGGATTAGTAGTATAATCAATATTCCGAATTACTTGAGAATTTCCATCATTCCGGATTATATCCGGATTATAACATTCTAGATTACATTAAGAACCAAGATTCCGGATTAGCTTTTGATACTAGTATTCCGTATTGTTTTAATGTTCTACATTCCGAATTAGGTAAGAATTTGGTATTCCGACTTATGTTTAGTTTTTGTTTCCCGAATTAATTTCTTAGACTTTTATCCCGAATTAGTTTCAAACTTTATTTTTTCCGGTAATTTTATTCAGCTTTATTTTTATTTGTTTTGTCTTATTTAATTTTTAATTTTACTTTAATTAAAGTTTTAATCTTTTGTCATTTGTTTTTAAAGTCTTTATTTTTAGTTTATAATTTTTCAAGTTTTTATTTTTAAATAGAAATGGATAACCACCTTTTCTTTTATTCACCAAAAGTAATTGAGTCACACTTTTAACGAAGATCAGTTCGATTAGACATAATCTAAAAGAACATAAAATCTATACATTAAAATGGCGCCGCTGCTGGCTCTTTTCGTGAAGATTAACGGTATTTTGTGAGAGACGCGTTAGATTTTGGGATCCGTTCACTCGTGAACGTTATTTTTCTTGCTAAAATTTTCAAAAATCCAAAACAAAAATCAAAAATTTCAAAAATCCAAAAACATTTAAATAAAATCATAAAAAGCATTTCTTTTTCAAAAGTTTTGCACCAAAAATATTCCTCTTACTCCTCTATTGTGTTTAATTCTTAATGGATTCGTTTGTTAATTGTGTAGGGTGTGGAAGACCATCTTCTGGTAGTCAATCCTGTCAATGGTGTTCATGAGAACGGTGCCGAATGGATATCCCTAATTACGAATTTGGATGTTGTCTATCGTGTAATTCGATCAATTCATACTTCAATTCATCTTTCACCTCTAATGACACTATTTCACCCTCTTCAATTTATGAGGATGCGTATCCGTAAAATGCACCGGGTTTTTCTCAATACCCGTGTTGCAACAATTGTGGGGCCCTCACGATACTTCTTATTGTCAACCGATGAATTATTATGAACCAAATCCGTGCTATAATTCCGGTTTTTATAATTTTGAGCCCCCACAATACACCCTCGATCATCAACCTTCTTCGAATCCGAATGACGTAACACAACCAATTATTTTGAAACTTTTTGATGGTGTAATTCGACTAAAAGAAACATGGGAGGAGGAACAGCGATAGCGACAAGAGCAAGTATCTAATCTTAGTGATTATACCTCTCCGCCTCCTGTGTGTCCCTTTTATTATTATGATGACAAGGATGATATCTTTGATCTCAAACCAACTTCTGAGATTCCTACTCATACTCTTGATGTCCCAAATACATCTAAGGATTTTGATACATCGAATGAGATTAGTGAATTTGGTCTCGACAAATTATTTGATGAGGTTTTTGATGAACCAACTTTGGCGGAGCTTACGGACGAGGTCGCTCTTAGTGATGATTTTTCTCCATGCTATGAGAATTTCACTTTTTAAATTTCTCATTTTTCCCAATTTCCTCTGGGAGATGAAGGCGATGTTGATTTATTCTCTCCGACTTACGAGAAGTTCACCAATGAACTTGGTCTTTTAGATGAGGTGGAAGAAGTTATTCTTCGCAACAAATTATTGAAAGTTCATCTTCTTATTGCTAAAATGGAAGCGTTAAATTCTACTCCTATTACCGACTCTTTACCCCCGTCTATTACACCCGTTGAGAACAATGACACATTTATGGAAGAAATCAAGATTCTCTCAATACCTCCGGGTATTGATGATGATGACACGGATGGGGATGTTCTTTTTGATACTTTAATGCATGAAGATATTGTCCCAAGTTCCCCTCCCGAGCACCTTTCATCCCATACTTTTGAGACCATTTTTGAGGATGAGTGTTTTGACCCGGGAGGTGACATTGATTATTCTATGATTGATACCTTTACGGTTTTGCCGCTTAATGACTATCAACTGTCTTGTGAGGATAACAATTTGCTTCCTTTACCCACCCCACCTCCCGTGGCTGATAACTTCACATACTTTTCTTATGTTGAGAGGACTTTTCTACCCTTCAAGACTTACCCTCCTGCCTCTCACTTATTAATGTCCTCCGGGACCGAGGACAAGATTTTTGATCCCGGTATTACATTAGAGGCTTTCCCATGGACCATTTAATTCGGGGTCGAGTGAGGCTCGTGACTCGGTTAACAAAAACAAGCGCTTCTCGGGAGACAACCCGCTAATCATCCTTCTTTATCCGTTTTTATAATAAATGTAGGGGGAGCCCCGTTGTTGTTTGTTGTTTTATTTCTTATGATGTGCAGGGATTGGAGCTTTCAAAGATCCAATTTTGATGACTTTTGATGACCCGTGATTTTGTGTACCCGTATTCCCAGTTCTATCCTAAAACTCTTTTGATTCACTATTTTATCAATTATGTTGAAATTTGAATCACTTTAGTTGTCTATTCCTTAGCAAGATTTAAACAACATGCACAATGTCCTAAGTGTAGGGGATTTTACTCCCACATGCTTAAACATTAAGGACAATGTTTATATTAAGTGTAGGGGGGACTTCTATCGAAGTTAAGTGGGATTTTCAATGAATATGTCCTCATTTTAACCGAAAAATTTATTTTTCGATATTTTTCAAAAAATTTGATCTATTTTGGCCTAGTATTATTTTTCCTATGTTATTGTTATTTTCTTTCTTCCTAAATTATTTAATAAAATGGTTTTAATGAGTTTAGATCTCTTTGATATATTAGGCCCGTCGGTGAATATTTTGACTCAACCTGAGTTTACTTATGTGAGTTTACTCTAGCTAGTATCCTTAACCATATGGACCTTAATTAGTTTATTAGTTTAAGCATCCACGAGTCTCATTCCTTGAGATTTTAAATTGTAGAGAACGAGAGATGATAGAGTCAATTATAATTTTTGTATTCTTTCATGAATTTATGTGAGTTAATTATGAGGTTTTTCTCCCATCGCTTGTTAATAAATAAATGCAATATGTAAGGTCGTACGATTTGAAAAGTTACTTAGCTTCTAGCCCAAGATCGTTTAAAAGTTGCTCGGGATTAATTAGAGTTCATAGCCAAGGCATAACTTGTAACACCCGTGAAAGTGCCGTATGATGCTAAGTTATTGCCTCAAGAGTTGTTCAGTATGAGCATCTCTCTTAAGTTGCGACTCACTTGTGGATGTGATATCCCGAGCCCAACATTATTTATTTAATCCTATTTTACGGATAATTTTTGAAATTTTTAAGAAATTTCGTTTGCTATATATTTGACGGGTTAAGTTGAAACCAACGTTTACGGTCGTAATCTAATGTTTGACGATTTAAGAAGAACCGATGACGACTATGATACCGACGGATGCCCAAAATTTACCTTTTATTATCGATTGATCGATATTTGAGTTTTTCGAGATTTTATTTTTATTACGTGTTAAGTCGAGTCGGAACCATATGTATAATCGTTTTGTGTGCGTTTGAACCATTTAAAAGTATTTTGAGGAAGCCGGGACAAAACCCGACTCCCGTAAATTTTTAAAAACCGACTAGTTACCCTTTCCCGCCCTTTGCTAACTAGTTTGCAAGCAAGGCCAAAAGATAGACTTATTTACACATTTGGTCCTCCCTCCACTATATATAAACTTATTTTTTCACACACACCTCATTTTTCACACTCCAAAATTTTGTCTCCCCCTCCTTTCTCTCTAAAAGTCACGGCCAAACACCACCACCATGAATCCACCACCAAAATTTGATTTTTGGAAAATCTAAGCAATACCCCATGTTTATAACATCAAGTTAAGTAAATCCCACCAATAAAATTACACATGCAACAACTTTTTTTTTTTTAGATTTAATTTTTGAATTATTTTGAAAAATATTATGTTTTGATCTAATTAAATTCGTGGGTTTGTGTTTAAATATGTTTAGGAACATGGATTTGAAATATTGGAGCTAGGAAAACATTTTTCCTTGGTGATTTCAGCCCCAAAACCCACGAAAAATGTGGGGGGTTTGGGTGTTCTTGGTGTTTTGATCTTGTTTCTTGTGGGTATGGTTCTATTTCCATGTTATTGTTATTTTATATATATTTAATTAGATTATGTGTTAGTTTTATGAAATGGGTTTTGAATAAGGATGAACATACAAGTGATTTAGGGTGTTTTGATTTGATTAGGATGGTTATTAGGTGATGTTAGGAGTATAGGAGTTGATGAAATTGGTCAAAATGATGTTTTAATATGATTTTGAAAGAGTCAATTTAGATCAGATTGTTTAAGGGTTATTTTCGTGGGTTTAAGTCTCATTCCAGGTTGAGAAGATAGGATATTGTTGTAGAGCTTCTTTTTAGCTTCGATTCGGTATAAGGTAGAGCTTCTAACTCAAAACGAGTCAAAAGTTATGATATTTTAAAGTTTGAGGCGTACCGGGTGATGAAAATCACAAGTTACGGATTTTTGTCAAAATATAGGTCGAATGTCTAGGATTGTAACTAGAGTTCTAAAAATGTTTGGAAGTTGTTCTCAGGCCCTATACTTATCGTTTTGAGTCTATTTTCATAATCAAGAGTCGGATTTTCAAATGGCATTGGTTAAGATGGTCAAAACGATCTTACGAGTCGAGTGTGCAAAACTGTCCGAATTTTGTACTTCAAAGATGTGTCGGGCAGAAGGTCTTAGGAGTGAAAACTTTTTATGAAATTTGGTGAGGGGTTTCTACAGATTATAAGTGATTTTTACAAATTTTCTCAGATTTTTAGGAGTGGTCTAAGTGGGGTAAAACAGCCCGTACATTCGGTATGTACCGGCAGAGTTGTAAAATGCGCGATAATTCTAATAAAGTATAAAATGGTTCGTGTCTAGTAAATATCACTTGTATGGATTTTTGGCGTGAGTTTATATGAACCTTGAGTGTTCTTAATTGTGTACATACAGTACTTGAAGGTACTTGAATGTGTTGATTCATTACGTGTTTATTCGTTAGATGTTGTATTTGATTTCCCGGGGCATCCTCATCGTCGGTGATCGATTTCGTTTACGCCGTAGTACTAATACTACCACTACCACCTAAGGTGAGTCTATAGCCTCGCTCTTTACTTATTTCAAATGATTTTACCCGCGAGGGGGATACATGCTAATTTAAATGAAAATGAACATAAAGTCTTGAATGATTGTTGGACCCGAATGTTGCCTTGAAATTGTGTTGAGTACCTAGTTGCAAAAGACCCTAATTTCATGAACTATTAACTATTGTCTTGCCCTTGCGAAGGGGGAAATAGCCGCTTATACAAAGTGATAGTACTATGGGGTTGACTACCCTATCCGAGACGAGGGCTAGTACGTTGATACCCCCTGCGGACGGATAATTTGTGATAAGAGATAAGGTATAATTGCAACTGATGCCTTATTAGGGGCCATGGTTTCATCTGAATCACGCCGGGTAATTATTACGCGGGTGATTGAGTTAACGGTTTAGTGTCATGAGCTTAAACACAATTGTCATATCCTTGAATAATAGATTGTATGGCCACAATGCTATTGAATGATCATGATTGGTTTTTAACACTTATGTTCAACTGATGTTTTGATAAACCTATAGATTCGCTCAACCTTTGTGTTGACGATTTTAAGCATGTGTTTCAGGTAATCAAGGTTGATAGCAGTGGAGCATGCGAGGATGGAAGTTGTTGTGGCTTGGCGGTCTACTTGTTTTCCTCCCTTTTGCACAAAAAAAAACTCTTTTATATTATGTCATGAGAATGAAAATGTACTTTTTGGTTGAGATTCAGTGGGGACCTAAACGCAAACTCTGTTTTGTATTATCTTGGGATTTGGAAAACTGTAGACTTTGATGTTTTAATCAATCTTTAATTTATGTTTAAACTTTTACGTCTCTTTGAGTCGTTTAATATAGCTTATGTGTGATGATAACTACGTAGCACCCAAATGTGGTAGTTCCGCTGCGCATAGCGTTTGTGGGGGTGTTACAGATTGGTATCAGAGCCATGAGTTATAGAGAACTAGGTCATTTTGAAAAATCCTAAATTATAACTTTTGGTGTCGTAAGAAATTGTCCAAGCACACAACTATCCTGCATGGCTCCGGTAAGAATTCTTTAGCATTGCCTTATATTTTAGATGTATCCCTCAAAAATTGATATGAGTTCCCGAGTATTTAGTAAGTAAATATTTTGATATATATTGAGATATATTGTTTTGTACGTTGAGCACTTATCATCGTAATTTGCAAATTCTGGTAAGATTATCGTATGTGTTGCATGTAATTGGCATAACGGGCAACATTGCATTACATGGCAACACCGTGTTGTAATCCTACGTGTATGTAGGAATGATTGTATGTATAAGTATGTATATATACTATGGTATTTAAAGGCATTGCACGTGAAGCAATGGTCCTTGAGTGATTATCATACATGTTATAATGCGGTTTTGTTGAGAATTCGGCCTTACCGCTAATTATCAATCTTGATAATTAATTTATTGTTCGGATAATCGAATATGAACGTCGTTTGATACTCTAGATACGTAAATAACGCCTCGTAACACATTGTATATTGACTAGATCGATCTCGATTGTCGTTATCGCACCGGGATGTGTCATTTTGGACATTTTCTTTTGAAACGTAATTTACTTACGTATTACTTTATTTCCTTTATTCCTTATGGGTTTGATATGTTAGTTGGCGTAACTATAACATAGACGAAATATAATCAACGATGCGTACATCGTAGCGACGAATCACATTTGTGTGTGTTATAAAACGTGGTTGAGGCGTGTTGCCATTTAATCGTTGTTTACTATTCTACTTGAATTTTAAAATGTGTTTTAAAATAGACTAGCGTTGTGATCAATCGCGATAACTTGGAATTTGGTTGGGTTTTGTGTTTATTTTGTTGTGTACGATTTCGAGACTCATCCGAGGCCGATAACAACATTTAGTTGACATACGTATTCTCGTTCCATTTATTTCATTTTGTTTTGTTGTTTCATTATTTTGAAGTTAATATTTTACATGACGAGGTCCGGCATTTGTGTGAGTTAAGTAAGCACTAAACTTTGTTGATCGAATGACTTAAACATAAAGTGTTTTACATATTTAATACTTGGCGGATGAAACTTTTGGATAAAAATGACGTATGATGTGTCTTATAACAAGTAAAATTCGTGTAGGGAATAAATGGACATTGTGAAATTAATTTTTTTTTTTCCTTCAACCTTGGTTGATAAATAGTAATAAGTGATTTATATTACTCGTAAAATCCTTGTTTTTATATATTAATGATTTGATACTAGAAGCTTGTGATGGACTTGTTAAAAATTTGCTTAATTTAATTTGAAAAAGGAGTTTATAATAAAATTTACGATATGACTGTTGAGTATATATAACTTGGATTTAGTATGAATTAATTTTCGGGTCAACGTAGCAAACCTTTGGCGTATCTTGTAATATAAAACATGAGTAGAAGAATTGGTCATGTGTTTTGGAGCTAGAGATTCTGTAAAATTGGTTTTACTTTAAACATAAGGTTATGTTTACGTATGTATTGGTATAAACTAGAACACGTTACTTGTTGTATTGAGTAAACTGGGTTAAAAATCGGAATGTACACTTTAAGTGAGAAATTATAATGCTTGAAATGAATTATAAAATCTTGATGGAACGTCATTTGAAATCATTTGTTTGTCTAATTGTCGTTATAGAGAATCAATATGTGTAATTTGATGATGCTTGTTTAAAAATCATTTGAAAAATCTTTCATTTTATTCCGCTGTGAGATGTGTTAATTTTAAAATTGTTTGATAACGAGCTAAAGATTAAAAGCTGAATTTTATATATTTTTGAAATAATTGAAATAAGCATTTTGATCACCTACTTCATTATTATATTATCATATTATTATCATTAATTTTTGAGATTCAAGTCTCGACTAAAATCAGTAATTTATCCGAGATAATACTACGTGAAACGTCTTTGACGCCTGACTCGAGCCGCGTGAATAAAATATAGCAAATCAATTGTAAGGAAGACATGTGTGTAATAAAAGTCAAGGGTTGAATTTCTAAGAGTTAATTGGACTAGTTTGAGTCATGTTGGATACGTGTATCTTGGTGATAATATGAGTCATAATAACAGTAATGAGAAACTTTGAAAACTCTTACTATGTACGTTTTTGGTACTTAAGATATGAGCATTAATGATATTTTGACACAAGTATGGAGATTTTCAAACCTAATGATTTTATCAAATATGATGACCGAGTCACCGCCTTACCAATGTTAGTACTTTCCTCTTGAGATTATAACTTTTCAGAAATTAAAACTTTGTAAGTTGAAAAATGAAAGGTGTAAATTCTTTAATGGTGTAACCCAAATTAAAAATGTGTGAATGCTCGCTTCTACAATGTGCAAGGTAACACAAATTATAATACGCTAATGGATTACCCAACAAACGAATATTTGTATTATTTTCTTAAGATGTATATAAAATGTTTTGAGTCACGATGGTTCGATCGTGCGACATCACTTTTTTGATTTTGTGAGTCTGTATCTAAACTTGAGTCGTCATGTGACTGTTCATTTTAACATTTAAAATGATATGAAACCATTATTGTTATATTTATTTTAAAACTACTATTTCGCTAGTACTTGAAAATGAGGGTATGTCACCCGGTGTATTTTGTCATGTTCATGGACGCCTTAACTTTCTTCTTTCGGTTAATGGAACCTAAAATTCTGTATTTACTTGTATGATGCTATAAATCTTCATTAGAGTGGTTGTTTATTTATATTTAACAAAAGCGAGGAGGCGTAGCCGCTTTACCAAATTGTAGAGGTGAAAGAACTCGACCTTCCTGGTGAAATTGTTCCTATTTAACCAAGTGATTATTCTTCTCTCCCCGTATACCCTTGGTGGAATGTGTGTGCAACTCGAGACGATGGGAATTATGATCGTTGTTTTATTTTTGACGCTTGTGTTGATATTCAATTTTTACTCTATGTATTCGTAGATCGTTGTTGTTATCCTGAGACTTTTGTCATATATTTGAAGTATTTTCATTTCTGATGTAGTTAATTTCAGTTGGCAATTATATTGCTCGTTTACCTTGTTCGATCTCACTGATTTTTGATTTTATTACTTGTTGTGCTTGCAATGATCTTTAATCTTGAACCACCTTACCGCTAATTTGTGAATAATCTATTTGAAAATATGTATGTGTGTGAAATGTTTTGGTGAACCAAATGCAAAGGGTGTCGATTTATTTACTTAATTATTTATTTATTTTCCTCACAAAAAGGCAAAGTAAACGTATGATTTCAAAATGGATGAAAAATGTTTGAGGTGTTTCTTAAAACGATGGTAACAATATTTTCCCATTTCAAAATTCATTTCAAATTGTTTAATTATTTTGAAGATTAGGTCGAAAACTTTTATAGTCATATTCGGTGTGTCATAATAATGTTTGTGTTGTCACTCGATCCTCAATTATGCACACCTTAGCTAACTATGCATAATTCGGGAAGAGTCCTATTTTGTTGGTTGTTGTTGCTTGATCCTTAAGTATGCATGATCTAGCTAATTATGCATAGTTTAGGAAGGGCACTATCGTGTCAAACAAATTGGTCATCTTGAAACTTGTAGTGTTTTGATAAATGTTTGGATGAGAACGTTTCTTTTTAAAATGGTGGATCATTTTTGCAAGTAGTCGTAATTTCTTTGATTCTTAAAGAAAATTTTTGAATTTTCTTGTGTTCTTTGAAATCTTTTCTTTTTGTTTGGCGTTGACTTAGTAAGTCACTGTGGCCGATTAATTTTAGAAAATGTTTTTATGTGTCGTGTGTAACGTGTGAAGTTTATCGGAACCGCTAGGGTGTTGATGTTATACCAAAGGGGTTCATACCGACACTGAGAAGAAATTTAAACAAGAATAGAAGACTGCCAAAGTAGAAGAAATCAGAGTTCAAGGGACTCTGAGGGGAATGACGAAGACTTCTCCTACATCGAATGTATTGTACCTTAATTAATTTATTTCCTTCCTCGTTCTTTTGATGTGTTTAACGACACGCGATAAACTGTTGAAGTTTACCAACTGTGCATCGGTAATTGGAAGACAATTCCATTGTCTTCTTCGTTTATTTAAGTGAGGAATCCTCTTTGCTTGACTCAACCATTCTTGATTATCGATGGTTAAACGATGGATAAACATAGTCGAAGTTTTTACGGTGAACCCTTGTCTTTTATGTGTTTATGTTGTATGAGATCTGGTCGAGTGATCGTAAGTTGTGAGAACTTGAGACGACATTGTCCAATGAAGTCCGATCATGGAGAACACGTGCCATGTAATATATTTCTTTTTATATTTAACTGTGAACGGTGATGCTTGTTGAGATTTTGACCACGTTTGGGACGGAAGTGAGATGGTGTTCTTGTAATATCTTTTGGGTATGGATCCGTGTGTGAGCACCCTGCGATGACATATGTATGTATTTTATTTCTTTTTGGATATGCATCCATAGATGGCAAGCTCGTAAACCTTCTTTAACTTGCAATTTTCTTTTGACTGGACTCATCCGAGAAATATATCGAATATTCTTATTTTATCATGGCTTGGCTGATTAGCAAGCATGAGTTAACTTGATTGAACTTATTTACTTGGCATGGGTTGGCTATTTCGCAAACATGTCGTGATACGACTTTATGTGCTTCATAGTGACTTTTGTGTTTGATTGGATTGTGACGTTTTCGAGAGAGTTATGTATACGTCGGATGATTACCGTATCGATGGATTCGTTTTTGATGAAATAGGTTTGTATGTACCTAATATTGCGACAAGGTGATTTTGTACGACTAGTAATAATTACTTCGTCTTTTATATTTTGAACGTTTTCCGATGGGGTTATGTGTGACCCGTGTGATTTTCTTTATGATTAATTGTTTTTATGAGACGATGAACCAAGTGAAAGGACGATTCGAAAGTTGGAAGACGTGCTCCGAGCGTATGTGTTTGATTTTGGTGGAAGTTGAGATCGTGGAAGGGCGTGATTCGTTTTGGAGAATAAGAAAGGTGGGTCCAAAGGTATGTTGGACCAGTTGCCTACTAGTTGGAACTGCTGGATGAACTCCGTGGAAATGACAATACTCTTCATGTGTCGAATTTGAAGGATTATGGGATGAAAAGGTAGATCACCAGTTGGATAGAATGAAGCAGGAAAAAGTCAGTTGAATGGACTTGAAATGATTCGAGAGGCTACGGAAGAGATGGTGTAGATTAAGAATCACTTGCTAACCGCGAGAAGCTTTGAAAAGAGACGTGTTGATAACCGTAGGAAGAATTTGGGAAATTGAAGTGGAGATCATGGATCGAGATGGTAAGAGACTGAAGCAAGGTGTAATACCCATGGTGAAAATGTGATAGAACCCGAAACGTGAACCGGAGCTCGGAACTGAACATGAAGACCTCTTTAGGAAGAAGTACCTTTACCTTCCTAGTAGTACAAAATGTGAGTACAAGAACCGGAGAGCGCCGGGACGTCGCTCCCTTAAGGAGGGGAGGATGTAACACCCGTGAAAGTGCCGTATGATGCTAAGTTATTGCCTCAAGAGTTGTTCAGTATGAGCATCTCTCTTAAGTTGCGACTCACTTGTGGATGTGATATCCCGAGCCCAACATTATTTATTTAATCCTATTTTACGGATAATTTTTGAAATTTTTAAGAAATTTCGTTTGCTATATATTTGACGGGTTAAGTTGAAACCAACGTTTACGGTCGTAATCTAATGTTTGACGATTTAAGAAGAACCGATGACGACTATGATACCGACGGATGCCCAAAATTTACCTTTTATTATCGATTGATCGATATTTGAGTTTTTCGAGATTTTATTTTTATTACGTGTTAAGTCGAGTCGGAACCATATGTATAATCGTTTTGTGTGCGTTTGAACCATTTAAAAGTATTTTGAGGAAGCCGGGACAAAACCCGACTCCCGTAAATTGTTAAAAACCGACTAGTTACCATTTCCTGCCCTTTGCTAACTAGTTTGCAAGCAAGGCCAAAAGATAGACTTATTTACACATTTGGTCCTCCCTCCACTATATATAAACTTATTTTTTCACACACACCTCATTTTTCACACTCCAAAATTTTATCTCCCCCTCCTTTCTCTCTAAAAGTCACGGCCAAACACCACCACCATGAATCCACCACCAAAATTTGATTTTTGGAAAATCTAAGCAATACCCCATGTTTATAACATCAAGTTAAGTAAATCCCACCAATAAAATTACACATGCAACAACTTTTTTTTTTTAGATTTAATTTTTGAATTATTTTGAAAAATATTATGTTTTGATCTAATTAAATTCGTGGGTTTGTGTTTAAATATGTTTAGGAACATGGATTTGAAATATTGGAGCTAGGAAAACATTTTTCCTTGGTGATTTCAGCCCCAAAACCCACGAAAAATGTGGGGGGTTTGGGTGTTCTTGGTGTTTTGATCTTGTTTCTTGTGGGTATGGTTCTATTTTCATGTTATTGTTATTTTATATATATTTAATTAGATTATGTGTTAGTTTTATGAAATGGGTTTTGAATAAGGATGAACATACAAGTGATTTAGGGTGTTTTGATTTGATTAGGATGGTTAGTAGGTGATGTTAGGAGTATAGGAGTTGATGAAATTGGTCAAAATGATGTTTTAATATGATTTTGAAAGAGTCAATTTAGATCAGATTGTTTAAGGGTTATTTTCGTGGGTTTAAGTCTAATTCCAGGTTGAGAAGATAGGATATTGTTGTAGAGCTTCTTTTTAGCTTCGATTCGGTATAAGGTAGAGCTTCTAACTCAAAACGAGTCAAAAGTTATGATATTTTAAAGTTTGAGGCGTACCGGGTGATGAAAATCACAAGTTACGGATTTTTGTCAAAATATAGGTCGAATGTCTAGGATTGTAACTAGAGTTCTAAAAATGTTTGGAAGTTGTTCTCAGGCCCTAAACTTATCATTTTGAGTCTATTTTCATAATCAAGAGTCGGATTTTCAAATGGCATTGGTTAAGATGGTCAAAACGATCTTACGAGTCGAGTGTGCAAAACTGTCCGAATTTTGTACTTCAAAGATGTGTCGGGCAGAAGGTCTTAGGAGTGAAAACTTTTTATGAAATTTGGTGAGGGGTTTCTACAGGTTATAAGTGATTTTTACAAATTTTCTCAGATTTTTAGGAGTGGTCTAAGTGGGGTAAAACAGCCCGTACATTCGGTATGTACCGGCAGAGTTGTAAAATGCGCGATAATTCTAATAAAGTATAAAATGGTTCGTGTCTAGTAAATATCACTTGTATGGATTTTTGGCGTGAGTTTATATGAACCTTGAGTGTTCTTAATTGTGTACATACAGTACTTGAAGGTACTTGAATGTGTTGATTCATTACGTGTTTATTCGTTAGGTGTTGTATTTGATTTCCCGGGGCATCCTCATCGTCGGTGATCGATTTCGTTTACGCCGTAGTACTAATACTACCACTACCACCTAAGGTGAGTCTATAGCCTCGCTTTTTACTTATTTCAAATGATTTTACCCGCGAGGGGGATACATGCTAATTTAAATGAAAATGAACATAAAGTCTTGAATGATTGTTGGACCCGAATGTTGCCTTGAAATTGTGTTGAGTACCTAGTTGCAAAAGACCCTAATTTCATGAACTATTAACTATTGTCTTGCCCTTGCGAAGGGGGAAATAGCCGCTTATACAAAGTGATAGTACTATGGGGTTGACTACCCTATCCGAGACGAGGGCTAGTACGTTGATACCCCCTGCGGACGGATAATTTGTGATAAGAGATAAGGTATAATTGCAACTGATGCCTTATTAGGGGCCATGGTTTCATCTGAATCACGCCGGTAATTATTACGCGGGTGATTGAGTTAACGGTTTAGTGTCATGAGCTTAAACACAATTGTCATATCCTTGAATAATAGATTGTATGGCCACAATGCTATTGAATGATCATGATTGGTTTTTAACACTTATGTTCAACTGATGTTTTGATAAACCTATAGATTCGCTCAACCTTTGTGTTGACGATTTTAAGCATGTGTTTCAGGTAATCAAGGTTGATAGCAGTGGAGCATGCGAGGATGGAAGTTGTTGTGGCTTGGCGGTCTACTTGTTTTCCTCCCTTTTGCACAAAAAAAAACTCTTTTATATTATGTCATGAGAATGAAAATGTACTTTTTGGTTGAGATTCAGTGGGGACCTAAACGCAAACTCTGTTTTGTATTATCTTGGGATTTGGAAAACTGTAGACTTTGATGTTTTAATCAGTCTTTAATTTATGTTTAAACTTTTACGTCTCTTTGAGTCGTTTAATATAGCTTATGTGTGATGATAACTACGTAGCACCCAAATGTGGTAGTTCCGCTGCGCATAGCGTTTGTGGGAGTGTTACATAACTTATTGAAGCGGGATGCGAAGATTGGCGAGTCCAAAAAGCCCCTAACAAGGCATGAGGATTCCATTTTGTTCCTAAAGATCCAAAAGTGATGTGAGGAATCATTTATCAAAAATCAATATGAAGGATCGAGACACACGACGAAAAGCAAATACTCCCCTAAAGATCATGGAGAAGTCTATCCGAAAAGACCCTAACAAGGTATGAGGATAAATAGATCCATGTCCGGAAAGGAGGCGGATCGTTGTATATCAATATCCCAAATAAAGATTGGAGAAAAATGAATAAGTCGTGGTCTAAGTTTGATGAATCTCTCAAAAACTTCAAGTGAAGAAATTCCTATTATGAAGAGAAGACCTTATTTCAATAACGTCTCTCAAGATTCGTAGTATGAAGTCAATGCCAAATATCGATCCGAGAAAGGTCTCAAATCGTGAAACAAGTTATGCCAAGATATGAACTTTATGAGGTTTCAAGAAGCAGTTTTAAAAGATTTTGTCCTTTAGCTAACTATTGATTAAATCGTCCTACTTTATTTTCGGCCTTAATAAATTGTCGAAATAAGTCAACAATGTATCTTCGTGATCATTCAAGACAATAATAAAATATAAGAGATACACCTAGGAATAAGGGAGTCTATGTGAATAATTAAGCCACATGAGTAAGTGTTAGCTTTACTAACTTATAATAACAATGATCTCGTTTTTAAGCTTGGTATGGGGAACGTGAAACTTGAGGGTGATAAACATTCATGACACCAAAAGCCCTAATGTAAGTCTTAGATTTCTTTACTTGTTTCTTCCTTCAAACATTTTGTAATTTTCTATCTTTTTAGTTTCCTTATTGTCTAGTATTTAATAAAGGCCAAGGTGGGTTAATTATGATGGAAAATGTAAATCTTGCTTTGTAACTAATGCATTGCATGAGGGCATTGCAATGGTCAAGTGTAGGGGATTTAATAAGTGTAAACACTTATCCTTTTACAACTTAATTATAATAAAAAGTGAGCCAAAACGTGTATTTAATGTCGTAAAAGTCGGAATTATGCGTGGTTTGTATTCTTGTTTTGTTTTAGGACTAAAATATGAAAAAAGGAAGAAACACGGGTTTTCACGAGCTTTTATCGAAGAAAAAGACAAAAGACGAAGTCAAAAGATCAAAAGTGCAAAAATAATGGAAGTTAAAGGTCTATTCTGAAGATTTATCGAAGAAAAAGAATAAAGACGGAAGTTTAACGAAGTCGAAGAACCAAATCTAATAAAAGAAGAAAATTAGAAGACGGGTTCATTTTATCATTCGATAAATCCCGAGTCAAAGTCGGAGTAATTAAAAAGACGAGAAGACAAGAGAAGGAAGGAAGCAACAACAACATCCACTCCTCCTATAGATTGTCTTTTATTCCTTAATTTTGGATAATTAGTTAGTTAATTAGATAGATTAGTTTTGGAGTAGGAGTAGATTAAATTACTTTCTCCCTCTAGATTTACTTTCAAGTTTTCAAGCTTTTTCATCTTTAAACTAGTATTTTAATCTTTAATCTTCATCTTAATTTCAAACTTTTCATAATCATTCTCATTCTACCTTTCTTGTTTTTAAATCTAGTATTTGATTTGGTTAATCATGTAGTTTGTTTAATCTTTATGCTTATTTGCTTATTGATGTGCTTATTCCATTGTTCTTATTGTTTTTCATGTGTTTGATGGTTTTACCTTATTGTGCTTATTTATTTTTGAGTGTTTGTTTTTATATTAATTAAGAGTTTTTAATAGTTTAATCTTTTAAAAGTTGATTTTAAATATTTTGATTATTTAGTGTTTTTAAAGTTTTTGATTTGTGGCTTATTAGCTTTTTCTTAAAATTAGTTTGGTTGAAGTTTTAGTTAAGTGCTTATATAGATTTTGCTTATTTTTGGTTTAATCCGGATTTTGAAAACCCTAGCATTCAGACTTCTAAACTTTGTTATATTCCGACGTATGTTCATTTCATTCATTCCGAATTTCATATATGATAAACATTCCGATTTAGGTTTTGTTTTTGCTTATTCCGGATTAGTAATATAACCAATATTCCGAATTACTTGAGAATTTCCATCATTTCGGATTATATCCAGATTATAACATTCCGGGTTACATTAAGAACCATGATTCTGGATTAGCTTTTGATACTAGTATTCCATATTGTTTTAATGTTCTACATTCCGAATTAGGTTAGAATTT
This sequence comes from Glebionis coronaria, assembly GCA_025667525.1. Taxonomy (NCBI): domain Eukaryota; kingdom Viridiplantae; phylum Streptophyta; class Magnoliopsida; order Asterales; family Asteraceae; genus Glebionis; species Glebionis coronaria. The sequence goes on along the minus strand of CM046876.1, from coordinate 215,903,904 downwards.
GGTATTTTGACTTATGTTTAGTTTTTGTTTCCCGAATTAATTTCTTAGACTTTTATCCCGAATTAGTTTCAAACTTTATTTTTCCTACCAATTTTATTTAGCTTTATTTTTATTTGTTTTGTATTATTTAATTTTTAAATTTACTTTTATTAAAGTTTTAATCTTTTGTCATTTCTTTTTAAAGTCTTTATTTTTAGTTTATAATTTTTCAAGTTTTTATTTTTAAATAGAAATAGATAACCACCTTTTCTTTTATTCACCAAAAATAATTGAGTCACACTTTTAACTAGAGATCAATTTGATTAGACATAATCTAAAAGAACATAAAATCTCTACATTAAACAACTACACTAAGAGCAGAAGGCCACAACCTACGAGCAATACAAGGAATGATAGGGTCCCTTTTGCCTCTAGAAGTAGTCGTCACAAGGCTAAAAATGTGGAAGTAGAAGAACACCGTAGGAATTTACCGTTTTTATTCATAATCAGAAACTTAATTCTTCTGAATGTAATGAGTTTAACCATGCTATTCGGAATGAATAATCTGGTGTTATTTGTGATAAATGTAATAAACGTTTCTTTACTTTTAGTCATGATGTTTGTGGTTTGACTATGAATGGTTTGAACTATGGTGGCTACACTCGACTTGCCAAGCTTTCTATCAGTGAAACACATAGCACTCCTAAGGCTAAAGAGTATGTTCAGAAAAGTAAGCAGGTAGGGTCCACTGAAAGTCTTGCTACCCCTAGAAGTTCTAGTTTTACCTCTAAGTGGTTGCGTACTGTAAGATATTTTGCCTCTAATGGTCATGTTATTTATACTAGTAGATCTCATACTGATAGTGAAATGTCGGTAGGTGATATGGCTTGAGTATTACCTAACCATACAGGAACCTATTTCATCGGTTGCCAAAATATTTTCTTCTCTTATCATTGGCAGGCTATTGAAATTTGTCTCTGGTGCTTGGACTCGGGTTGTTCAAAGCACATGACTGGGAATCGAAATCTTCTCAAGAACTTTGTTTGGAAATTCATGTGTACTGTTAGATTTTGAAATGATCATGTAGCAGCTATTTTAGGCTATGGTGACCTTCATTAGGGAAACATCATAATCACCAGAGTCTCTTTTGTTGATGGCTTGGGACACACTTTGTTCTCGGTTGGGCAATTTTGTGACTCAGACTTAAAGGTAGCTTTCAGAATTCATACATGCTTTGTAAGGGATCTTGAAGGAATTGACTTGTTGAAAGGAAATCGTACTACCAACCTTTACACCATTGATCTCTTTCAAATGTTGGTTGCGTCTCCAATTTGTCTCCTGGCTCGTGCCACATCAACAAAGTCATGGTTATGGCATCAAACGTCATATCATCTTAATTTCTATGTTATCACCCAATTAGCAAAAGGTGATCTTGTTACCGGTCATCCAAAGTTCAAATATACAAAAAGACCATCTTTATCCGTCATGTGAGCAAGGAAAAAGCAAGAAGATGCCTCACAAACCCAAACCTGTTCCAAACTCTACGAATAGGTTACATCTCTTACATATGGATTTGTTTGGCCCAATGAGAATCAAAAGCAATAATGGAAAGGGGTATGTCTTAGTGATTGTGGATGATTATTCTCGTTATAAATGGGTTCACTTTCTTGCCTCAAAAGATGAAACCCCTGGTGTAATCATCAATTTATTAAAGAAAACATCAGTTTTATTGCAAGCCCCTGTCATCATTGTACGAACAGATAACGGCACAGAATTCACCAATCAGCAACTAATAACTTACTTTGATGAAGTTGGGATATCTCATCAAACATCAGCCGTAAGAACTCTAGAGCAGAATGGGGTTGTGGAACGGAGGAATCGTACGTTAGTTGAAGCTGCCCAGACAATGCTTCTATCCTCCAATGCACCACTATTTCTTTTGGTCGACGCTATAGCAACTACATGTTATACTCAAAACCGCTGAATTATTCACACCCGATTCAATAAAACACCTTATGAGATCATCAATGGACGTAAACCAGATATATCGTTCTACATGTATTTGGGGCACTGTGTTATCCAAAGAATGATCGTGAAGATATCGGTAAACTTGAACCTAAAGGTGATATTGGCTTTTTCATTCGTTATTCTTCAACTGCTTTTGCTTACAGGGTTTATAATCGAAGGACAAGAAAAGTAATGGAGACTATGAATGTTACCTTTTATGAACTCTCGAGAATGGCATCTCAACATAAAAGTTCACATCCTGAGCTTCAAGGTCAGACTTCTGGACACGTAAGTTCAGGACTCGCGCTTCAATTTGCACCGTCAGCAATCTCCTTGTTACAACCTTTGAAATGTGACTTGGAAGTTTTAATTGGGCCAATTTATGATGAATATATGGAGCGTCCTTCGTCACTTGGTGTTCCTCAAAATGCCCCGGCTGCACCTGCTATGGTAGTTTTAGAACCACCATATGCATCTACACCAACGACGTCCGTTTTTGCACCATCTACGTCAACCTCAACCATATTGACTCCAAACATTCCAACCACTTCTCCGACTGCTGACGTAACTCAACAACATTCTCACCAAATTCCTAATCATGTTCATCTTTAGAATGAAATAGTTGCTGAAAATGAAAACAATGCGATGCTCAACGAACATGAGTTTGTTAACCCATTTGCGGCTTCCACAAGTACTACTCAGCCTTCAACACCATGTGTGGATCCCTCAAGCTCTCATCCAGTTTCTCATACACTTCCACATGCACACAAATGGACTAAGAATCATCCTTTCGTTTAAGTGATTGGCAATCTCTCACGACCAGTTTCGACACGAAATCAGCTGCGTACCTAATAATTAGATTTTAACTTAGTTATGAAAGTTCGTTTGTTCCAGTCTTTTCGAATTGATTACTAGTAATTAGTGCGACTCAGTCGTTCTTGGTGGAAAATTAAATGGTTTGGTTATCTATTTTAAACTAAAAGTAAATATGAAAATGTCGTTGAGTAAAATAAAAGCTTTAAAAATGAAACTAAAAATTAATAGAAAAACACTTGGTAAAAACAGAGATTTCGGGAAGCGTGCAATTTTTGGAAATTAAAACTTTGTAAAATCAAACAAATGACCCATCGGAATGCCCCAATCGGAATCCTGTCAGAATGTCTTAATCGGAATAATGGAAATGTGGCTTGTCGGAATAAGATCGGAATGTGAACCAGTCGGAATACATAGAATGAACTCCTATCGGAATGTTCCCATCGGAATATATTAAAAAAATTATGTCGGAATATAGGTCGGAATCCCAAAAGGAATACAAAACCCTTTTCCGATCCTATGATCGGAATAAGTGAGCAGATCGGAATGTAAGGCCCTAATCGGAATACACAATCGGAAAAGGGTTTAACCTTTTCTGATGACTAGAAAATTCGTAATAAGCTAAGTTTAAAAGCTACTTTTTAATAAGCTCAAACCAAAACTTAACCAAATTAATAATAAGCCGAACTAATAAGCATAAAATAAGAACTTTCAAAACATAAAATAAACAACTTTTTTAAATCAAACCATAAAAAGATGAAGCTTTTAAGAAAATTGAAAAGTAAATAAGCTAAATACAAACTAAGCCAAAAAGTATGATAAGCTCAAAGCTTAATCGGTATTAAAACCTAAAGATGAATAAAAAGATAAACTTTTTAATCACATAAACATCAAGATTAAACAAAATCAAAGATGATAACGAATCAAAGTTAAATAAAATCAAGAAAGGTAGAAGAAGATTAACGATAAGAAAACTTAACTTGAACTTATAGATTAATGATTCCAAAATACAAGATCAAATCAAAGCTTAAACACGAAAAGAAAGAAAAGATGAAGTTTTAGTGAGAGAAAGTTAAACACTTTCTCTTTCTAAAGATAAAACTAGAAAAATGAAAAGTGACTAAAAACTAATTAACTAACACCCTCCTAATGTGTCATTAGGAGGGTATATTTAGGAGGTAGGGAGTGCATGTGTGGCTTCCTTCTTTCTTTTCGTCTCGACTCGATTTAAATTCTTTGTCTCTCTTGACGTCGTCTTGGGATTTGTCGATATAAATTGAACTTGTCTTATAATTTTCTTCTTCTATGAGACTTGAGTTCTTCGACTTCATTAAACTTTCGTCTTTAGACTTTTTCTTCGATAAATCTTAAGAATAGGCCTGGGACTTCCGTTCTTTTTGCACTCTTGATCTTTTGACTTCGTCTTTTCTCGTTTTCTTCGATAAAAGCCCGTGATAGCCCGTGTTTTCTCCCTTTTTTCACATTTTTATCCTGAAACATAATAAAAACACAAACCATGCATAATTCCAAAATTTACGACATAAAATACACGTTTTGGTCTTGTTATTATTGGAAATAAGTGGTAAAAGGATAAGTGTTTTCACACTTATTAGTACTGATGGTGATATGTGTATCTATGCACTCTCAGTCATCACAATGGAACCAGCAAATGTTAAAGAAGCAATGACCGACGCATCATGGATTGAGTCTATGCAAGAAGATCTCAATCAATTCATCCGTCTTGATGTATGGGAGTTAGTACCACGCCCGGACAATATCGATCTCCTTACCTTGAAATGGTTATTTAAAAACAAGATGGATTAGAAGCAAACGGTCATCAGGAACAAGACTCGATTAGTTGTGAGAGGTTATAAACAAAAGGAGGGAATTGATTTTGTAGAATCCTTCGCTCCGATTGCTCGAATGGAAGCTATTAGGATTTTCCTGGCGTACGCTGCACATAAATCATTCAATGTGTATCAAATGGACGTGAAGACGGCTTTCTTGCATGGGCCGTTAAAAGAAGATGTGTACGTATGTCAACCTGAAGGTTTCATCAACACCGAACATCCAAGCCATGTCTACAAGTTAAAAAAGGAAATTTATGGTTTGAAACAAGAACCGAGGGTATGGTGTAACACCCCCAAATTTATACAATTCAATATAGCGGAAGACTCGTTGGTGTTACAGGATAACACATTACTCACATCATAGACAACGCTTAAAAATCGCGTCGTTTAATAATAAAGCATTTCTATTCATAAATATCAAGTTTACATAGGTCCCAAGTCATAGTATTTCATACAGGTTCTTACAAAGCATTTGAATGAAAATTGTTATTTAAGTGCGGGCCATGAATTCTTGTTGTCTTCCCTAGAATTACCTTCAAGAACCTGAGATAAAACATGTTAAGAGAAGGTCAGCGATAACGCCGAGTGAATTCATAGAGATTAATAAAACCATTAATATATCATCGGTATATAATTATTACCGAAAATCATTTTGTACAAATCTTTATAATAGGCCATAAAATAGCCAAAGTCATTTTATACAAATCCTTATAAAAAATCATAATATAGGCTTTTGCATTCAAAATTATTATACGAACCAAAGTCGTAAAATCATCATACAATACGTTTTATAACGTTGTATAGATTAAGTAAAAACCGCTATATGAATATGGTTATATAAAACCAAAACACGAACATAATATCAATAATATGACCCTGTATTGCAAGTCAGGCAATATATCATAATTCAATGCATAAAGCAGTATTTCGTTATTTTTGGATTATTATAAGCCGCATGACATTGTTACCTTACTACAATAAACAACGGGTAGCTAGCCCGAAACTCAATTTTCCCATCTAAATTAGCGTGTCGTCACAATAATCACGCTATGGAAATCTTCTCATACATAAATTTGCTTACCAATCAATGTGGCACGACGGTGTAAAATATTGATAACCTATGAATCTATGAAGTGGGTTGATGTTTTCTAGTGATAGAAACTAGAGAGAGAAAATGAGAGAAAATGTGTATGATTTTATTACTATGAAAAATGCAAATGGAACAACAACCAACCCCTTTCCTTAGTGGAAAGGGGTATTTATACTCCAAGCCTAACATTGGGCTTGGGCCGGTCCATGACAAGCCCATGGACCGGTTCTTACTTAAGTTAATAAGCAACTAATAACTAAATACTAACTAGGAGCTATTACAACATAAATCATATTGTGGAGTGACCGATACTTCTAATATACGTTAAAACGTATTTCTAACAATCTCCCCCTAAGGTAGGTCACTCCACGTTACAAAGTTCTAAACCTAGCATACTATACTAAGTCTTCGTTCTTTAGCTCGTAGTCTTTTCTTCTTTTCTTTCTTTTGTTGTGAATATGTTGGTTTGATCTTTTTGGCTTTGACTTGAGAGCATTGTTCTTTGGCCTTTCACGTGCGATCTTTGCCTTTCTTGTGAACTTTGCCTCCTCGTGACTTCATGTTCCACACACTTACGTTTTTTTGTTGAATTCTCGAAAGCTTCAGAGTTTGGTACAGCGCAAGACTTCATCTTGTACTTTCTTGAATTTTTGCTGAACTTTGTTGCAAAAGACATAAGCATGTGGGAACGACTTTTACAGGTACACCGCAACACCACCGTCTTCACTGGTACACAGCAACGCCACCGTCTTCAACAGGTACACAGCAACGCCACCGTCTTTAACAGGTACACAGCAACGACACGAATAAAATGGCTTTGAACATTTTATTCTAATTCGGTAGCATTTTACCTCCGGTCGGTGAAGACCGTTGGACGATATTAGATATCGTACCCGTGACGGATAGTTTCAATCAAGTAACTTCCTGACAGGATTTCGCGGGTAAACCCGTTCTCTTTATTCGACCGTCCAAAGCTGACTGCGAACATAAAGAGTGAATCACTTGGATAAATTATCCTTGTGATTTGAAGCCGTCAATTCATGAAACCTGGAACAAGTGAATTTCAATTAAGATTTTCACCATCATTGCTTTCCAGTTGTCACGAGCTCAATTCATAAAGAATCTTGCACGTCACCTACCAAGTGCTGTTTGATGTTAACACTAGAAGGATTTTCACTCGTCACTGTGGTCAATAAAGAGTCACTCTGAGTGTTCTGGCAAGATCATATGATAATGCGAAGAGGCCTGGAACGAGTTTAAGTTCAATTAAGAATTAAACCACTGTTACCTTCCAGTTTTTCACAAGATTGGTTCTAAAAGAACCGCACGTGTAACCTACCATGAGCTTGTTTGATGTTGGCTCAAGCAGGATTTCCATCTTCATTGTAATACTTGCGTATTACTCGGATGTTCTAGCAATATTACAGGAATACTGCGTAGGACTCATGAAAATCTCTTACTTTTCACAGTGTGTGAGAAAGCAAGGAATAAATGAAAAGTGTCCTAATGAGACTTTTAATGATCTCTTGGCTCTAGACTCGATTGTGCGTTTTGATTTAGTGAGCGATGGCTGGAGAGGAGTGCCACCTTTTCAATACCAGTCTATTCGGAGTGAATAAACCAATAGATAACGTGTTAATCTCCGTGTGATTAAAACAAATACCTTTTGAGAGATATTTGAGTTAGCTGGGAAGGGTTGTGCATTGCATCACTGGGTCCATGATGTCTTTCTTCAATACCGAGAATCATTAGCAAAAATGACCTCAATAGCATATGTATTGACCCGGTTTCTGCCTAAAGTTGTAAGGAGGGCTTCTTTCTTTACACCCTTTATCTTTACATTTCTTTTTCATTCTTCAACCCCTTCAATGCTTACCAATACGTCATCACTAGCACCTTGTTGTGATTGTTCCAGTGCTAGCTTAAGTACTTGGTCGGCATTCAGCTACGTTCACATTCTTTCTCCATCTTTCCTAGGACTTCTAATTCTATCTAGGGAATTGTCCTTGGGAAGATTCCATCGGCTCTGATGAATCATTTGGACTAAACCTATTCCTACCACCCTTTTGTCACCACATTCGTCGTGAATTAAGTGTGTTTTGGGAAGGAATTGCCACCATGAAAAATCATTGAAAATCACATAAGGTACTTGTGATATTAAAATCAAAAGTTTTGTACCTTAGGTGTTTTGTTCATCAAAACCGCTCCCCCTTAACACGTGCTTTACACATATTAAGTTGGATAATCGTTAAGTCTTTTTCATCTTTTAGCCAAGTATCATTTAAATCTCCTTAATCCCATTTTCTCCCCTTATCCAAAATTTTAACCATTAATATTTGGGATATTGAATGGATTAACCGGTCTTTGGGTAAAAATGAAATCGATGTTTGGCCATAGAACAAATTATTGCTCCCCCTTAAGTTAATAAGGGATAGTTGTAGTGCTTTAGTATGATATATTTTGAAAGATTTAGAATCTCGTGAGAAATTCTTGAAAAATTATCATACCTTAACACTACAGCAAGCCATTAAAGCACATTATTCACAAATATACATATTCACAAATAATACCAATATAGAGTGACCTGAAATGTACGACCCATTAGATGGATCGTTGCAGTGTCCTGTAGTGCACTCCATATGGTCTACCACCCACGAATCTTTCCAAGCTCCTCATCAATCTACGTTCACGGAGCTTTTGATCGATCTTCTTGATCACGTACTTCGCCATCTGCCGGTAACCTGGATGCCAATCCTCCGTCATTTCTGGCAAAGTCCCACCCGAGTTCAGATGCTCCAACTTTCCTCTGACTTGTAGAAGAGTTCCATCACTATACTTGTGGAGCTCACCCACCCTCATAAACTTCATTAAACCTCGACTGTTCAAGTAGAAGATGCCGTAATTCGGGACAGAAATACCGGTATAGGGACATCTTTCTACATGTTGAGGTAGCACTTTATTCACTGGACGGGTTAGGTTAAGCTTCCTTTGATAGCTTTTGACTCCCAACTGAAGATCTTCAACTCGTGTCTTGATGACAACGCTTCGTGTGAACATACGAAGTGCTGTATTCAAAGCAATGAGGTCTTCACGAGGAATATGTGTGAGTTGATCTCGGGTCATCAGAAGCAGCATATCTTCGATATCCTCAAGGCGAATGATGGAAAAATCTCCCTGCTGGATTTTGTATTCCCTGTCATCCTCCCTTTTCAAACGAATCTCCGTCACATGATAGTAGCCATTCTTGGCTTCAGTTTTCATCCCTAAAATGCTGGAGATGCGGATGTCGGATCTAACGTTGCTTCCAGAATTGACTAGACAGCAACCCCTGTACGCCCTTCGGACACGTTCGTCCCAATGAGATGCACCTATGACAGCATACATATCATAATTACGATTTATCTTAGGGACCCAGAGTCGGTTTACCTTTTCCTCGATAAAGGGTATTGTCCCCCAGTTGGCAGCTTTCAGCAAGGTCAGGGAGGTTGCGTACTTTGATGACCCCTTCAGTAGATACACAAGATCATTGGTGACGAAGAAGTCAAGAGCAATCTGATTATCTTGAGTAGGATCCCTTGGTGGTGGAGCTCTTTCTGATTCATGAAGACCTAGCCGTTGAACGGTATTCAGAGCCTTCAGGATCTCATCGGCATAATATTTGAACTCCATTTGGGTCAACCGGGTTTTGGCGCGAAGTCTTGTATCCTTCAATACTTTCTTTACCAAAGATGAAGTAACCGAAGTCTTATACTCATGAGCAAGAAATGCACATAAGTCAATCGGACTGCGGATACGAAGATACAAGACATCTTTGTCGGCGTCGGTGATCGGATCAAACTGCGCCGCTGCCGTGATCCAAGCCTGTGGTGGTGCAGTCTCGTCGATCTCCAGCGTGTCCGCCCAGTCCCTTGTGCTTGGTTCAGGAATAGTAGATTGTGGGTTTTGTTGCAGAGGAGTGGAGACTTGAACATCTGCTTGTTCTGATTCAGGCATTTCAGCAGTGTCATGGACGGGTGAGTGTTGTGCAGCTTCAGGTTCGGTTACCGATTCTGCAATCACAGGAGCAACAACAATAGAACTAACAGGGTTAGTGGTAACAGGTATGGATGCAGCAATAAATGTACCAGGAATAGATGACCCTGTAGTGGCATTCACATCGTGGCGCCACTTCGATCGTCTGGATTCCGTGGATGTAGATTTTTCCTTTGGTGCTGCATCTTTCTTGGATTTGGTGCCAGACTTAACAGGTTTCTTTGAGCTGGCACCCTTATCCCCTTTCTCGGGCTGTTCACCTTTATCCGCATTGCTCCCCTTAACACTCTCCTGGTGACCATCACCACCATCATTACCATCATTATCATCATCATCTGCATCCTCATCATCATCATCCTCATCCTCATCCTCATCATCATTATCATCATCCTTATCATTATCATCATCCTCATCATTTTGATCCTCATCATCCTCATCATCATCATCATTCTTATCTTCTTCTTCTTCTTCTTCTTCCTCTTCTTCCCCACCAGTACCCTCTTCTTCTTCACTCTCTTCCCTTTCTTCCTCTGGGAGAATGTGGTAGGGTACCACACTTCCAAACGTTTTGAACAACTTATCATCCTCCATGATCACGTCATTCAGGGATTTGAAGAGAGCCCGTTGAATCCTTGATTTATCAAACGATCCAAGTTCCTTCATTCGAGCTTTGAGGATCTTCTTAAGTTCAAAATCCGTCAAGTCATAAGCAATCTTGTAGGCGGCTTCTGAAGGATTGGATGATTTGATCATTAAGTTGTCAGCAGCAAGTGTTTTCAAATCATCACGCAGTTTAGGCATTAGGGATTCAACGGAGTCTTTCACTCTCTGCTCAATAGTAGCTTCAAGAGCTTCTTTTTGCTCTTTAAGGTCATCCTTAATAGCTTTAAGTCTCGTGATTCGTGCTTGATGCCTATCAGCTTCAGCCTTTTTAACCCGAGCAAGTTCTTCTGCATGAGCTTTACGTGTAAATTCCATATCAGCAGCGAACTTAGCAATCAAATCTTCTTGAGCTTTCTTAGATGCTTCTTCACTTTGAGCTCGTCTACGTAACTCTTGGCGAAGTTCATCCATTTCTCTCTTGTGATTATCCACATGTTTATCCAACATCTCGGCCATCACTATTGCTGCCATTGCAGATGTTGCAGAGCTGCTCTGGGTTGATGGAATAGGCTCGGTTGTAACTGCGGTACTAAGGATGGGCTTTATTGGTGGTGGAGGAAATGGTGTTGAAACCGGTCTGGTTGGTAAGGGTTGAGTTGGTTGAAGTTGAGTTACCAAAGGTTGAGTAGACTCTTTGTCAATACCAGCTGAAATAGGGATTGATGGCTCCTTCGAGGTGGAATAATGTTCAGGTGACCCAAATTCATCAACATCATCTGGTTCCACGTACTCATCCTCAACATCTACCCTTGCACCTGAACCACTACCGCCAGTATCTTTCCTACTCCTTTGAATGGCTATCTTCATCATTTGTTTCTCAGTTTTATCAAGAGTAGGATCAACAATGTTTTCTTCGTCACGTAGACGCATCTCATCAGCCTTACCCTTTCCCTTCTTACCCTCTGTCTTCTTCTTCTTGGTTTTGGGTTCAGGTAAATCTGTTTGCTTCCTTTTACCTTTGCTCTTAACCGTGGTAGATGAGTCTTCACCTGCTAGAATACTTGCTCGTTGATTCTCAATTTCTGTTAGCAAGTTCTTGTAATCAGCAGATGCAATAATCTCATCGGTCAGAAGATGACTGGGAATGGGACCAGGAATAACCGTATTCGAATGAGTCTCCTGCCTTAAGTCTACCAAATCATCATCATCCATCGTGTGGTGACGACTACCTACACGCTTGTTAATGGATGCATCGTTTTCCATAAAGTAATGTATGATCAACTTAATAAACCGAGGGTACTGGTAGCTTTTAACCTTACCCTTTGTGTTTGTGAAGAGTTGAAAAGTAAACTCCTCCCACAGCAGTGATGCATAATCAATACCCATACCTTTGAACATACCATAAAACATCTTGATGATTGGTGGACGAACAGCATCAAACCCAGTTGTTTTGGGTGTTAAACATCGGCTTAGAATCCCAAAAATAGCTTTCCATGGTTGACCAACTTTGGCAGTAGTAAACTCAGACGGGGTTCGTATGTCAAGACATCCAATGGCGGTGAACATCTCCATGATCTGGTCCTTAGTCGGGTTGGGTGAGTATGATAAGTCTTTGAGTGTCGGCCGAAATCCAAAAATCTTCCTAAAGTCTGACACAGTAAGCGTCTGCTGCTTGTTGTCCAAGGAAAAAGTGATTTTGTTGGATGTCCTCTCTTTGGTAGCCCAGAACTCGTAAAGGTAGTCATAGGGCACTGAAGCACTTCTCCTTAGCGCATGCTTGAAATGAGATTTATCAAGCATGGCTGTACCTACCTTAAATCCATTATGGGTAGAGTGAGATACCTCCTTCAAACGAAAGTTGTTCGGAATAAACTTTAGAGTCTTGGCTTCGGCAATGGCGGTGGCTCTAGTGTGTTGTATTTGTTGTATGGTAGGGTTAGTCATCGTCTCTGCTTAAGATAAAACACAAAGGTTGATACATACAAACATGAATATCAATATGACTTTAACCCTAAGCATTGTACATATGACATAATCCCTTAAGCTTGTAAACCATTCAAACATCTTCTATATGGAATAATCACTCAATTCGGAATAATAGGTCTATGCTGAATATAAATCCTATGCGGAACATAAGTCTATTCGGAACATATAGCCTATGCGGAAAAACATTCCTATTCTGAATAAAAAGGCTATTCGGAACATTAATCCTATGCGGAAAGAAATTCCTATTCTGAATAAACTGTCTATTCGGAACATTGGGCCTATGCGGAATAAATATCCTATTCGGAACATTGGGCCTATGCGGAAAAACATCCCTATTCGGAACATTTGGTCCTATGCGGAATAAAGTCCTTATTCGGAACATTTGGTCCTATGCGGAATAAAATCCTTACTCGGAACATTGGGCCTATGCGGAATAAATGCCCTATTCGGAACATTTGGCCTATGCGGAATAAAGTCCTTATTCGGAACATTTGGTCCTATGCGGAATAAAATCCTTATTCGGAACATTTGCCTATGCGGAATAAAATCCTTATTCGGAACATTTGCCTATGCGGAATAAAAATCTATTCGGAAAAAGTTTCTCTATGCGGAAAGATTTGGTCTATGCGGAAAACTTTTGTCTATGCGGAAAAACTTTTCTATTCGGAAAGATTTCTCCATGCGGAAAGTTATTCTTACGCGGAAAGTTTTGCAACACTTATATAATTTCTAATTAAGCATGATATCGTTTGATTCAAGTGTTCTAAAGGCCAAATTAGTGCAATTAGATCTATTCCGAATACAACCCAGGCAAAACCCCCAATTTAATTAACCCTAATTAACCAGAAATTGATTTCGATGGTTTTCAATTTAGAGAGTTAATTAACTTGTTGTACATGAAACATTAATCCGATTTAATACCTTTTTGATGATCTTGATCTAGAAGATTACTGATATTGAGATGTTTTGGTTGATATCCGTGAGTGTGTGTGTGTTAGTTTGTTAATGGCGGCAAAGATAGATAGGGGAACAGTGAAAGAATAGAAGAGTCGGGGGGTAGTTTTGACTAGGTCAAATTATCCACAAGTTAGACATATTGTCAACTTTGCCCCCTCAATTTTTCTACTTTCAACAAACAAAGTTCTTTTGTTTTCCAAGTTTTAAATCTTGTCATTTTGACCTATCTTATGTTATTTACCCTAGCCTTAGTGATTAAACTAACTTAACACACGCACAAAACTATTCATGACAAGCTTATAAGCAACAACAAGACAAATGCCAAAGCAATCCAACCATTAACCATTAAGCTTTGTGAGTTTCCTTGAAAACTTTTGAAGATCTTTTTGATGTGAAAGATGATGAAACATTTTCTCCCCCTTAAACGATGACCCGTTTTCTATTTAAAGAGCTGTAGTCATTGTTTAACGAGGCACATGATGATGAAAAACATTTCCCAATTGATATCTTGAAAAAGTTTGATTCGTGGTGTCAATAAGATTTCTCTTATTTTAACAAATTAATGCACTGAGACGTACACAAATTCGTGTTAGACCAAGTTGTAAAGTAAACTTGATCCCTTTGCATGATTTGGCTTGTAAATCACGCCCGAGAAAATTAATTCCCGTTGTGAGTCAACGTTTTCCAAGGAAATACGTGACTTTAATATGAAAACCGGGTTGCAGTCTGAAATAACTACAAGCCATTATGGGCATGTTTGAAAACATTACAACTTTTATACGGACTCTATTTATGGCACCGTGTCAATATTAATCGACATTTCTAAGGCCGTAAATATTACCGTACTAAAAGACATGCCCGTTTTAAACGAAAAATATTTTTGGTTTTTCTTGATTTTCTATTTTTTATGGTTTTTTCTTGGTTTTATATTATTTATGGCTTTTCTTGATTTTATATTTTTTATGGCTTTTCTTGGTTTTATATTTTTTATGGCTTTTCTTGGTTTTATATTTTTGTATTTTCTTTTTGTGTTTTATATATTTACGATAATATACATGATCACGAACCAAGAATACTCTGAATAGTTTACCACGACTATTCAGCTGATTCTTCTGCCAACTCTTTGAGAGTCGCTGGGGTGAATGATTTCATGCCAAGCTTGTCGATCAAAAACTCGATTCGTCCTCGATCTAAGGCTTTGGTGAACATATCAGCCAGCTGGTACTCAGTAGTGACAAAATACAGCTCGATCACTCCGTTCTCCACCTGCTCCTTAATGAAATGGTAGCGAATGTCTATGTGCTTGGCCCGGGAGTGTTGAACATAGTTGCAGCAAAGGGCAATGGCGCTCTTGTTGTCACAATACATCGGGATTTTGTTAAATCCAAGACCGTAGTCAGTTAATTGTGATCTCATCCAAAGGACTTGAGCACAACAACCGGACATGGCGATGTATTCAGCCTCCGTGCTTGATATTGCAGCGCTTTTCTGCCTTTTTGAAGACCAACTGATCAATCTATCTCCAAGGAGTTGCACAGATCCAGAAGTGCTACGCCTCGTGTCTTGACATCCAGCATGATCTGCATCTGCGTATGATATTAAAGCAATCGAGGAATCTTTCGGATACCATAGACCACGATGAAGTGTTCCTTTTAGATACCGAAAGATCCTTTTCACAACATGTAGGTGCTTTTCGGTAGGCCGAGCCTGATACCGGGCACACATGCATACAGCAAATTGCAAATCAGGCCTGCTAGCAGTCAGATATAGAAGGGTGCCGATCATCCCACGGTAAAGTTTTGGATCGACAATAGTCCCATTCCTATCTTCATCTAACTTGGATTTCTCCACCATTGGAGTGTCTACGGTGTCACAATTCTCAAAGTTATATTTCTTAAGAGATTCTAGAGCATATTTGGATTGATTAATAAAGATGCCTCTGGGATTCTGAGAAATCTGTAATCCTAAGAAAAATGAAATTTTTCCCATCATCGACATCTGAAAGCGTGTGGACATTATCTTCTCAAATCGATTTGACAATTCAATGTTAGTGGCAGCAAATATTATATCATCAACATAAATTTGTACCAGAAGCATGTCGTTGCCTTCCTTGAGAGTGAATAGAGTGGGGTCCACTTTGCCTTTGGAGAAGCCTTCCGACATGAGATATGTTGACAGGAGATCATACCACGCGCGTGGAGCTTGTTTCAACCCATAGAGAGCCTTCTTAAGCTTGTACACATGATTAGGAGACTCCGTACTGACGAACCCATCCGGTTGACTAACATAAACTTCTTCCCTTAGTTCACCATTCAAAAATGCCGTCTTCACATCCATTTGATAGACGATCATGTTCATATGAGCAGCAAACGCAAGGAATAGTCTAATCGCCTCCAATCTAGCCACAGGAGCAAAAGATTCCTCAAAGTCTATACCCAAGGCTTGTTTATATCCTCTAGCGACCAATCTTGCTTTATTCTTCAATACCGCACCCATCTCATCAAGTTTAACCTTATAAACCCATAACAAAGTAAGGATGTTAACCTTGTCAGGGCGAGGAACCAATTCCCATACTTCAAGTCGTTGGAATTCGTTTAGTTCCTCCTGCATAGCTTCAATCCAAGATGATTGGGTCATAGCCTGCTGCCAATTTTTGGGTTCAACTTCAGAGAGAAATGCATCAAAGTAACAATAAAGTGCACTCTCTTGTAAATGATGGCGTGTAGAGACTGGTCGATCTCAAATTGTCTGCTTCAGCTAACCACACGGCGTTCAGTCGCCCAAACACACGAACATCTCTAATAACATTCCTAATTGGGTGATCTTTTGTCCATTTAGTGCTATGGTTTTCAATCCTAGGTGGTCTGGAGTGAACAATAGAAGGAGCTTCTTCTGAGGTAGACGCGGCTGAAGGGTTTTCAGGGATCGCTACACCAAAGAAAGGAAGCTCTTGCAAGTGAGCATATTCCAAGTCGTGATCAGTAGAATCCTCTTCTACATCATTAGGCACAAGTAGGGGTGATGATTCAGGTGTAGTTTGAGAATCACTTGGTGAAGGTGCATCCGGTTCAATGTGAATTGTAGATGCATTAGATAAAGGTTCATTAACTTGAGCAACCACTTCAGGTATTGGAGCAATTACTACAGGTGCTGGAACTTCATCAGTCGGGGGATCGAAGAATTCATCAAACAATGGTTGAAACAGTTTATCCCACTCGGGCCTTGATGGTGGTAAAAATGATGTAGAAGTAGGATTGTTGGGAACTAATCCGGAACTTATAGCACCGGTTCCCATCTCATGAAGCGCGGGTTCAGAGCTGTGTTGCTCAGAAGCCATCGCTGTCAGCTCGTCGAAATCTGCGTCCATAGTTTCTACAATCTTGCCAAGACGACGGTTATAGATTCGGTATGCTCTTTTGGACGGTGAGTAACCAATGAAAATACCTATATCGGCTTTCGGTTGAAGCTTACCCAAGTTCTCACTATTGATGTTTGGATAACACAGAGCACCAAACACATGGAAAAATGAAACATCGGGTTTACGGTCATGTAAAAGCTCATAAGGTGTTTTTCCATGGCGTTTCCGAAGGATAGAACGGTTTTGGGTGAAACATGCAGTAGAAATAGCCTCTGCCCACAAGAACAATGGAGCGTTCGCATAAATAAGCATGGTCCTAGCAGCTTCCATAAGTGTACGATTCCGTCTTTCAACGACACCGTTTTGTTGTGGAGTGCGTGCAGCGGATGTTTCATGTGATATACCAACTCCTTCATAATAATCACGAAGAGTCTGGTTGACGAACTCTGTACCATTGTCTGTACGAATACGGCGGACAGTGGTATTCAAACGTACCTGAATGAATTTCATAAAAGTGATGATAGCCTTCGGTGCTTCATCCTTTGTACGTAGAAATCTAACCCATGTAAACCTGGAAAAATCATCCACAATGACGAGAATGAATTTCTTACCGCTCACACTTTCAGTTCTCATTGGTCCACAAAGATCCATATGCAAAAGATGAAGTTTTTCTTGATTAGTGTCTTCAGCTTTGGGTTTGTAAGATTTCTTGGTGCTTTTCCCCCTTGAACACGCAGAGCATAAATGGTCCTTGTGAAATTTAAGCTTTGGAAGACCACGAACTAACTCGTTTTTAGCCAGATGATTAATAGCATCAAAATTAAGATGAGATAATCTGCGATGCCATAACCATGACTTGGTCTTAGATGCTTTAGAGAGAAGACATACTGGAGAGGCGGCCATCATATCTTGTAGAGACAACGTATAAAGATTTGCACCACGAGATCCCTTCAAAAAACCTTTTCCTTCCAAGTTGCGGATGAAACAAGTGTGTTGTCGAAAAGCAACCTCAAGATTGGAATCACAAAACTGTCCTACTGAGAATAAGTTATGACCAAGACCTTCTACATAGTATACCCTAGAGATCGTCACGTTTCCAATCTGATATTCACCATACCCCATAATCTTTGCTATATGATCATTCCCGAATTTAACCGTACCAAGAAACTTGCTGACGAAATTTCGGAGCATCGAGCGATTTCCGGTCATATGTTTTGAACAACCGGAGTCCAAATACCACAGGATGATTTGGACCACCTGAAAATATCACCACACAAAGACAATGTAGAGGTATCGGAATCTGAGTGTTCCTTGTTATTAGCAGGTACAGATTTAATAATCTTAGATTTGCTAACTCTAGGTTTCTTAGATTTCCTAGCCTTCTTCTTCTTAATTGGTGGTGTAGATTCTAGTTGGCTTAAATCCTGAGGTATTTCTTCACTGATAGGCACTATAGTGGGGGCTGACCTAATTAAAGGGCGCTGTTTCCATACTTGAGTGCGAGTGTTCCTAACTAAAGGACGCTCAGACCTAACCTCAATGGATGCATTCCTAGTTAAAGGGCACATTTTTCCATCTAATGTAAAGGTCCTACCAGTGGGACGCCATTGCCAGCCAACTTGGGCACGAGTTCTACCCGTTGGCTTCCATTCAAGACCATTCTTAATAGCATTCATTTCATTAACGTGATCAATCAGACACAAATCATGACGCTGGGAAAACATACATTCATTACAATTCCAACAATTTAAATCAGAATTCACGAATGGTTTAGGCTGCTGCACAGGCGCAGAGCTTTTAGTCTTAACATGATTCTTTTTATTTAAAACTGAACTAGCATTCCTATTGTGAACTTCTACTTTCTTCTTTGTGGCACTACTAGTGGAGGGCTTGATCTTAGCTTTCTTGAGTGGCGATCCTTTAGCCTTAGTAGTCTCTTTTAATCCTGTAGAAGGCAAAGTGGGAACATTAGCAACAGATTTTAAAGGTGTCTTACTTGATTGTGCCAATGACGGTTTCGCTCCTGTAGTCTTATTAAATGGAGTGACAGCAATGGGCTTATTATTAAGTAGTGCAGAACCTGGTGTACCTATGTATTGCAAATATGCCAAGCAATATTGAACTCGCTTAATATATTCATGAGCCGAATAATAGTCGCTACTTGAGGGATCTAAGGCATAAAGATCGTCTAAAATATCCCTAAGAAGATCGACATGCTTAATGGCATTCCTCATATAATCATCATAGGTAACCGGGTTTCTCTTATGAAGCGGATTCTTATAAAGCACTACTGACTTGGTTGTTGGAGCACTAGTGGACGGTGCAGAGTCGGTAGCTAAGTTATCAACAACTTCTTGTCGGGTGAGAAGAAGTGTCTCCTTTAACTCAGCCAAAACCATATTTTTGTCAATGAGCAGGATGTTCAAATCAGAGATTTCCTCGCACTTTTGGTTCAGTTGTTCAACAAAAGATTGTTGCTGTGCCGCATTAAAAGCGAAGCGTTCTTCTAGTGAACCATAAAGAGCGGATAATCCCTGTCTTGTCCGATCCATCTCCCCTAGAACAGACGAAAGTCTAATTTCTAAGACTTGGTTTTTAGACTCTGCAGCCTCTAGTTCCATTTTGAGTGTTTCATTTGATGACATATCTCTCTTCAATCTCATTATCTCTTACTCTAATGTCTTAACAATTGCAATCATCTTGTCACTATTCTCAACACCGTTTTCATAAACATTTGATATCAAAAGATTTTCATTGTGAGTTTGTTGTTTTAATTCTAAAGATATACAATGTTGTTCTAGTTGATTAAAGCGTTTTGAAAGTAAATTGTAAGAATCTTGTAGCTTTAAAAACTCAGCGTTAGATTCGTGACAAGAATGATTATCTACCTCATTTACAGTATCAGCAACATTTACAGAGAGATCACAAACATCATCACAAATATCATTACAAATATTCACAGCATCACAATTAATCATAGCGGATGTAAGCTCATTCGAATAATTAACATTTACAGTAGTAAGCACATCACACGAGATTACTGCAGACAAGAATCGGTCATATTCGGTTAAAATCTTTTCTTTTTCAACTAGTTGTAGTTCGTAAGCGGTGTCCATTTCATAAAACACTTTTTGAACTTCACCAATTTCAAAAACAAGATTTTCCTTAAGAGATGCAAAAATTCCTTTTAGACTTTCGACAAACGGATTGATCTCAGTTTTAAACACCTCGTTCATATGTTCGAAAGCCCATTCTCCGGCGTTTAAGCCATTTGAAGTCGTACGTTCCAAAATGACCTTGTCAAAATTAGTAAAGTATTGATTAATCTCTTGCAAGTTTAACCATACAGTGCTAACAGGTGGAAGATCCTTTGGAATTTCCTTAGGACCTTCCATATTGACAAGTGTAGGAAAAGTACTAGGGTTTTCTTCAGCTAATATGTAGGTTGGTGCTGTTATGAGATCTTTGTCCATATGGAATCGAATTCTAAAATCGGTTTTTGCAAGCTCCTTATTCAATTTAAAATAATCACACTCGGGATATTTTGCAGAATTGTATGACCGATCCTCATCAACTAGATCCTTACTTGTTTGATCATTGGGAAAAACAATCGGGTCTAAAGCCAATCCTAATTGAGTTGCATTATAAAGTCTAGGACTATGTCTTAAAGCTTGTTTTGCATACCGTGGATTAGGGGGAAGGCCTTTTAGACGTGATAAGTTAAATTCTCTAAATGAAGCATCAAATAAGTGAACTAGTTGAGAAGCAGCGTATTGTCTTAAAAGCAAATAGTCTAGGCTTCTAATCTTATTAGTGGCATTAATCTCCATTTCATTCTTCTTAGACTCGAGTGATTCAAAATCTGTTTGAAGTTTTTGAAAATTAGTGACCACTAACTCCTTTTCTTTAAGTTCATTAGACAAATTTGCTCTTAAGTTTTCGATTTCTTGCAAGTGACCCATTTGTTTGTTTCTAAAATGATCATATTCGAGATTAGTTAGAACACTAGACGAGGGCACTAATTCCAAGGTTTGAACTTTCTCATTGCTTAAGGTAAGCTCATCAGACAAATTTTTATTCTTAGCTAAGGTTTCTAAGAGTGCAGCATTCATTTGGCTAAGTAATGTAGCAGGAACCATGACCAAATCTTGTTGAGCAGGAGTAGGCGTTTGCGAAATGGGTCCCGGTTGTGATTCACTCAAAGTCTGGGGAATCACATTGATATTGCTATCATTGTTTGTCTCCTCATTTGAAAGACTCACCACCGAAGATTCATTCGAGTCAGCACTCTCTTGCACAACTTGATGTGGTTGAATACTAGCATCAGTGGTATTATCGGTGGTATTAATAAGTACCTCAGATCTCTTTTCTGGCCCTAAGCTGGAGATAGTTGCCATGAGAGCAGCCTTTGCAGATTGAAAGTCATCACAGTCGGAGTCATACGCATCAAGATCATCGGCTTGGTAAGCTGCATTCTGCGTAGTGACAACGTCTTGTTCAGCAATCCCTGGATCAGCAAGAAATGCAAGCTCCTCTTCATCGAGTTCCCTTCCTTGTGCTTGAGCATTTACCAGATAGATTTTTTCTGCAAACCATTGTCCATCCCTTCTCCTTTTGGGTTTCTTACAATCCCTGGACATGTGACCCTCTTCCTTGTAGTTGTAACATGTAATCATTCGCAACTTGTCCGTGGAATTAGCCCGTGGAGCAGGATTGGCCATTGGTGCCTGATTGACCGTGCGAGCATTGGTGGTTGATGTGGTAGGTCTCCCCTGATATGGTTGAATAGGCTGAACCATGACCCTGCCATTCTCAATAGTAGCTTGTTGACGAGAATTGGATGAATTCCTCAACTAATTGTTGGTAGGAGCTGATCCTCTGTATCCTCGTTTGCTTAAAGTTCGTGTGAGATAAGCAGACATAGTAGTTAGCACTTCAACTGGGTCAGCTCCTTGTTGGAATACAGGAACGGGGACTTCCTCATCATCACAATACAGTGCTTGATCTGGATGAGCTGCATAATCAGTAGAAGGAATACTCATTTGATCAGGGTAGCTTGTTGGATATGCTGCATTCTCTTGATAAGAAGAATATGAAGGCTGAGCATAAGGTGCAACATTTGCTGGATGAAGTTGTGAAGCATACTGTGGTGAAGGTGCATTGAACCGATATTGTTGCTGATGTGAGGTGGGTGGTTGCGGTAGAATCGAGTATTGTGGGAAGGTTGGTGTCATATAAGGTGATGGATGATAGGCTTGATGTCCCAAGATATAAGGTGTGTTGTTGTGTGACAAGCTTGGTTGATTCGCCATCAAAGCTAAGGAATCTGGGTACATACCGCGAGGAGAACGGTGCATAATCACATGCTTCTCATGCTGCTGAAGAAAAGCATAGATTTGATCTAAGTTGCACTTATGCAAATCCCGGGTTAACTTCACATCGGTAATATACTCACCCCATTCAGCTTGAGGTAAAGTATTCAAGAACTTGGTGTTAACCTGGAATGGAGCAATCACCAGATTGTATACATTCAGATCATTCATTAGAGTAGTGAATCTGAAGTAATAATCGTGTAGTGTTTCCCCTGGGCTGTACGTGAATCTATCAAACAGATTATACAGCTGACACTCCCTTTCCTGTTTGGTGAGAGACGTGCCTTGTAACAACACCTTTAGACGTTCCCACAAATCTTTGGCAACAGTATATTGACTAACCATACGATAAATATCATGCGGAAGAGCTTGGAGAAGTGTCTGTAGAGCCTTTTCATCAGCATCAGCAATGAGTTGTTGTGCCGGTGTGAGTTCTTCATATTCTCTTGGTCGAGACACGTTATTAGCCACAATGGTACCATAGTCGAGTGGACCATTCAAAATCGATTTGACCATAAGCCTTCCGTATGTTGGTTTGCCCTTCAAGTATTGCATCATACGGCCCTGCCATGCCTCAAACACCTCTTTAATAAGCATCGGTGGACGACTATCAGTCCCCGTTATGATCGAGATATCCGTAAGATATGTCATCTGAGGCATTAATGAACTTGGATTCATTGTGATCACTTAACAGACTCAAAGATTATCGGTTGATCGAGCAGTGAAGAAAGGTTGAGAATTTGTGTTGTGTTGGTTGAACTCAAGATTAAATCCACTAAAGATCGTCGAAAAAAACTCAAATACCCCTTGAACTTGCTTATACGGAATAACCCAAACTCAGAATAAACCCTATTCGGAATAATGCCTATTCGGAATAATCCTATGCTGAAAATGCCCTATTCGGAATAAACTCTATGCTGAATAACCCTTATGCGGAAAAAACCCTTATGCGGAATATTTCTTCAAATCGGAATATCTGGCAATGTGGCTTATTCGGAAAAACCTCCTATTCGGAATGATGGGCAATTCGGAAAGTCTCCTATTCGGAAAAATTTTGGCTATTCGGAAAAATGTTGTCTATTCGGAAAGAATTTTGGCTATTCGGAAAGTCTTTGGCTATTCGGAAAAATTGGCTATTCGGAAAGTATTTGCTATTCGGAAAAAACTGCTATTCGGAAAATACCCTTCTAATCGGAATGTCTATTCGGAAACTTCTGCTATTCTGAATATCTCCTATTCGGAATCCCTATTCGGAATAAACCTTCTATACTGAAAATCTTCCTATTCGGAATGCCTATTCGGAAAGTTCTGGAAAAAATTGTTTCCGAGACTTAAAAAGCAGCTTTTAACTCCGATTTTTGATCCAAAACCACAAAAAGTTTTATGATTTTTACCAAAATAAGCTAAACCCAATCCTTATCAATCAATCCCAATAACAAAAACACCAAAAACAACAAGATTCAAGATTGATTTTTTCTAAAGATCACTAATTGATTCAAAAACTAAAAAAGCAACACAATCCTTACCTTAAATCACCCCATAGCTCTTGATACCAAATGTAAAATATTGATACCCTATGAATCTATGAAGTGGGTTGATGTTTTCTAGTGAGAGAAACTAGAGAGAGAAAGTGAGAGAAAATGTGTATGATTTTATTACTATGAAAAATGCAAATGGAACAACAACCAATCCCTTTCCTTAGTGGAAAGGGGTATTTATACTCCAAGCCTAACATTGGGCTTGGGCCGGTCCATGACAAGCCCATGGACCGGTTCTTACTTAAGTTAATAAGCAACTAATAACTAATTACTAACTACGAGCTATTACAACATAAATCATATTATGGAGTGACCGATACTTCTAATATACGTTAAAACGTATTTCTAACAGACGGGGATCAACCGTCAAGGCGTGAACTGGGGTGATCGTCCCCAAATAGTACTATTATATGCATAAGCGTCTACCAAATCCCGGTAGTTCACAATTCATGCTAATGGGAATTTTAGTGACATAACCTAACAGACAATCGGGACAACTAGTGTCCTATTTTATAAAAACTAACATGTTATCTCCCTCGCGGGTTTATAAAACATTTCATAAAAACATTTAAAAGAGTGCGAGGCTATGAACTCACGTTGATGTGGGAAAGCGGGTTATCGGCAATTCGGATGTACTGTACGTGCTTCAATCACGGAAACCTAGACAAGTAATACTTGTCTTAGATTCTTGTCCAATGACTTTATAAAATGAAAATTATGTATACATATGATGATTTTATATATATGATGATGATCAAGTGGGTTTATACATTTTTACTCATTCATTATAGTGTTTATGTGTTGGTAACATTTTTATACTAGTTTTACTAGTTTTACTTATTTACATGTTTTAGGCCCAATAACCCTATTACAAGCCCAATACTTTATATTAGTCCATTTTACACTTTTATTATCAGTATTATACTTTTCATGTTGGGCCCAAGTGGGTTAAGCCCAATAAGTAAGTTTATAAGTGTTTTACCAAATTAGTCGGGTTTATTGTCCATTAAGGCTACTTTGGCCCGTTAATGTCTATATGTTGTAAAGCTCGGGTTTTATCAGTTTTTACTTGTTATATATGTTTATACATCAGTATGTGAGTTTATAAAAGTTTACATTAGACGGGTCCAACCCTCTATGTTTTATTTAACAAAAACGTTAATCTTTCGGTTTTAGCTGAAAAGACTTAAGAATCATGTTTATAGTTTTTATAACTTATAAATCTTATTCAACTATCATTTTTATAAAGTGCCCATTTATTTAACCTTATACATATTTATATTAATGAAATTTATAAGTTAGTGGGTTTTAATTCACATTTTATACTATATTAGTTTGAGTGCTTATATAATACTATTAAACATTAATTCTTCAAAAATCTGATTTTTAGTTTCATCGTCACCATTTTTATCATATCTTGAGTTCTATAAAGAGATAGAAGCTCATTTTTGGATGGCATAAACTTCATATTATGTGCTATAAATAAGTTAGGTATAGCTACTGCTCGTTCCATGTTTAACTATCCTTAACAGTCCCTACAAAACAGACTATTCAGATTGGTACACTAATCTTGTTTTGATCATATCTCACTCATTTTGATGATTCTATTGCATGTCCAACTCTCACATGTGTATAACATCTAACACTTAATGTAAATGGATTCCACCATGCAATTTTATCAGTTTATAATTTGGTTACTTACTGTTTTTATACAGCCATCTTATTGAGCAAGATTTAACCATTTTTACATATGGTTTTTCCATCTTTTTACTCATGTTTATCAAATCTATCAACACCAAATCCCCACATAATATTTTTAATCATCATTCATCATCATATACATATACATAAATAAAGAAAATAAAAGATTACATAATCAAAATAACAAGAGGATAGGAAGAACAATCTCTATACCACCATTAGTGATGAAAAGATGAGTCTTTGATGAACAAGGCTTGGATTTTGATGGCAAAACTTGTGATAAACCAATATCATCTTCAAGTCTACCAACCTTTATAAACTTCTCATGGAAAATCAGCCCTATGACACCAACAAATCTTCTCCTTGGATGTTAGAATCACCTCCAATCTTCAAAGCTTCAAAGTAGCATCATCATGTGTATGAGTAACACATGATTTTATGGCTAACATAGATCAAATGAGGGTTGTTTTTGATGATGGTTGGACGAATTTTAGAGTGAGAGGAGAGGAGTGTGTGAGTTTTGCATGTGAAATGGAAGTAAGTGGTAAAGTTTAGTGGTTTTTGCTAGTTTGGTGGGATAAGTTAGCTTTCATGTGAAGCTAAGCTTACATGTGTAAGCTTATAGCTACAAGGGTGCCACATCATGGATGTGGTGTCCTCTTTAGGCCACCCCATGTGTTAGTGGGGTGGGATAAACTTGTTTTGTCCCATCCCGCTAATTTACGGGTATTCCTCGATTCTAGTTTCCTCGATTTGCGTGCCCTCGGGTCGTTTTACGAAAAAAGTTTTTATAAATTATGAATCAACGGCACAAAATGAATCTAATAAAAATAGTCTCATCAAAACGGAGTTCGAAAACGTAAATACGTAATCCTAAGGTTTCCGGTTTAGTCGTAAAGGACGTTAAATTAAAATCGTAAGTCCTAATCTCTTCTCGTAAATTTGTGAGTTTATGAACCAACACAAATTTAAAATCTCAAAATAATATTCACGGACAAATTTATTTCCTGAAATGTCGGGTTGTCACCAAAGATGGTGTATGTAAACGTAAGCACGTAACATTGAATCCTCTGGTTTAGACGTAGTCGATGCTACTTCAAGACGTAAATCAAAATTTCTTCCCAAAAATAAGTGAGTTCATGTTATAACATTAAAATAATGTTTTCAATTAAATATTGAGAATAATATAAACCATAAATTGACGGATTGTCACAGCATTTACCCCTAAACAGGATCTTTGTCCTCAAAGATCATCTTATCTTACTACTCGCTTCTTATAGAGTTAAAGCCATGTGGGTATTTCCTCCACATTCGGTCTTTTCTCACAAGTGTAATTCATTACAATATGCGAGTTTCATCAAACATAACTACGGGAATAACATCAGGCTTAATATTGTCTTACTTTCTCTATCCATGATGTTCGCGGGTTTTTGATGAATGCAACTTTTCGCCGATCTAAACTTTATCAAGAAGTGATCAGATTCTCACTTGATAGACATTTTATCATGTTCGATATACGAAACATAATTCACGCAGCTCTTGAAGTCCTAGGGTAGATCCAGCTTATATGCCTTTCAACCCAACTTTTACATCATCTCAATGGTCCCATACAACGGGGACTTATATCCCATGATCTTTCAGATCATCAATTCATTTTTCTATAGTTAAAATTTTTGGCATAACTTCGCTACCCATCTGGCACTTCAAGATCTACATTTCATATTCACATAACTTCCTGCTCACTACCGGCAGTCAGTAATCATATCCTAGTTTCAACAATCATTTCAGGTCTCGCAGGTCGGGTATTTTGTAAGGTTAGGTTTGTCATCATAGGAAACCTTAAACCTAAAATACATGGCCAACTCACAATGGGTGTATGTCGGGTGTCTTTATCCCAACTCCTGCTTACAGATGCTCTAATATATATCCTCACAAGATTCAATCTCGATCCTAACACGATAATTATCAATGATAATCTTTCCAAAGGAAAGCGATTATACAGTTTATTACCAAAGGTCAATCATTAAAACATAGAACAGCACTTATAGTATTTTGTATCGTTACTTTACCTCGTCCCTTCGATTGGGGTGGTACACAGTACTCTCATCAAGATTTGTTATCAATGACTTCTGAGCAAATCTCTAGAAATTCAATGCGAAGCGAGGA
The DNA here is from genome assembly GCA_025667525.1 of Glebionis coronaria. Lineage (NCBI taxonomy): Eukaryota > Viridiplantae > Streptophyta > Magnoliopsida > Asterales > Asteraceae > Glebionis > Glebionis coronaria. The sequence goes on along the minus strand of CM046876.1, from coordinate 215,876,452 downwards.
TCTTGATAGAGATGATCGATACAGGCACACCATGTTTACACAACTCCTTTAAATAGAAAAGGGTCAATTTCTTCATCAAGAATCTATCATTAACAGGAATGATATTAGCAGATTTGGTCAGTCTGTCGACGATTACCAAAATCGAATCAAATTCAGATGATGACCTTTGCAATAGTTAGACGTTTACTAATGTATGAGGCGATGTTTGCCTTCATAATTTGCCATTAGTACAACTTCTTCAGATAAAAATACATTAAATCATAAATGTCATGAATAAAATACTTATACTTACAAGATTCCAACATAACTATATCTCACAATCCTCCATATTTAGACAATCACAAGTGGCCTTTTAATCATTTAGCGCCATCGGCTTCTCAGTTCTAATGGTTCACATTAGCCGCGAACCCCCTTTTATTATTTATATTATCCTTCTTACAGGCATCAATTATTTCTAAATTGTTCGGGCAAATTACTTTGCACTGTCATTATTAAGGAACACAATCCTAATTGATTCTTGATCCTTTCTATATTATGTGTCAGTATCTACATTCACTTTCTCCTGATGAAATATATATAACATGACCGTATTTTTTCAAAATTTCTTTCTTCATATCTTCTATGTTTTATTTTCGTCTCAACTATTATTTTTATCTGTTTTACTCAATCCGATGTCTAAAGCGGCGATAATTATTTCGATTAATTAAATAATAATTATTAAATTTTTTATGAAACGTAAACGTAAAAATTTTAAGTTTCTTAGTTCGATCAATTATATAAAATGTTCAAAATAAATTTGAATTTAATTAACAAGATTTTTGTTGATTTATCGAAAATAATTAATAAGATTCGTAAATGTTCGAAAAACCTTCGTTTATTCTTTGGTAAAAATTTTCTTAGTTGAAAAGCAAAAATTGTCATTTCAAATTTTAAGTCATGGTTTAACGGTTTCCTCAATCCCTCTTAGGTTGTCTTGAGGTATACACAAACATCTACCCCTAAACAGGAGTTTAGTTAAATGTTTTGGGCATAAGGAAATAATCCCTTAAAAATTTCTTTGATAAATTATTTGTCAAAACATATTTTCACTTTCTTTTTGGTAAAACCCAAAGTCTTAAATGACTTCTAATTTTTGAAGAGTCAATATCTATATATATATATATATATATATCTTACCATCATTAATCAAACGGTCATTTTATGTAAAGGATTAAGCCTTAATTCACATGTTAAATATTCAAGGTATAAATTTTCCTTGTTCGGCCAATTCAGGGCAATCTATAAATAATTATTAACTCATTCTTATTCTTATAAACAAACAAATAGTCCTTAATCATCACAAGCATGAATTTATCAAATTACATCCTACACACGTGATTCACCAAATTTATGAATGCTACATGTGTATTAGTCAATCCAAACGACATCATGTGAAACTCATAATGTTCATTACAAGTTCTGGATGTAGTGATTGGAATAGATAATCTTTTTCGCGGACGCGAAGTTGATTATAACCATGCCGTGGATCAAATTTCCTTAATATACGCTAGAACCTTGTAAATGATCGAACAATCTATCATCTTGGGTAGTGGATATAGATATTAATCGTCAATTTACTTAGTTCACGGTAATTAATAAACATAAGAAATGATAACACCATAGCTCTTCATGATGACGAGCTTGGTAGAATAAAAGTCTTCTCCTACAACTCCCTCAGTTGTAGGGTAATTCTTTTAATTTAGATGGTGCTGACGTACAGTGCACAAGCCACAGGTGCAGCATCGGGAATATAATCAATACCAATGTTCAACTTGCCTTAACAGCGAAAGTCTAGATAATTCACCAGCAAATACCTCCTAAAGTCTCAAATAACATGAACATTTTTTTTACATTTACTTTAAGTTCATTCTAGATTATAATATCTATGACTAGTTCATAACCATTCACGGTATAATTTCAAGTCTAAATGCAGGATATGGTCACCCATCAAGAATTATTTAGATCACTTTTGATAATCAACATCTTATCATTTAGGGGAATTCTACTCGAGTTCCCTTCAATTAAGACAATGTCGTTATGTCATAATCAATCAATCCATTCTACTGGACTATCAACTTTCCAGTTTCATTGCCGTCGATAAGATATGAATTTCTCAAAAGACTAATAATAATTCATAATCTTTATAAATTCAAGGATATATGGAGACACAACTACCATTAAAAGAGTAAGGTCAACGCATAATCTACGCGAGAGAATTTCAAATCAGATACAGATGAAAACATTTAATGAATATGAATATATTCCATGTTTTCATAATTTGAGTACGCATTCGAAAGCTCCTCAGATCGTTACTCAGGTCATTCAAATGAAATCAAATCAAAAGAAATGATAGGAACGTCGATACATCCAGTCGGGTATCAACACTCGGTAATCAGATACTTTTCCAAAGAATCTCACCACGGGAGAATTGGACAAGAAGGGAATATCAATTGTCAATTAAGACAATATCTATAGACGAGTAAATTCGACTCAGAAGAATAAATAGTACGGGCACATATGTAGGTGTCCCTATCAATATGTCCCTATTTTTTCACTTCTTGCAGATCTCATAAAATTTCATCTTTCACAAGTTCAACGAAAATTTAGTGTTTATTAATCAATTTTATGGTGACTACTAATCAATCTTGCATGGTCCCTTCTAAATTGTATGTAGGCGCGCAACTATATACAATTTTAAGATTAACGATGCAATACTCAGTTCGTCAAAAATTTTATCATCGTTTATAATAAAAACATTTTCATGCTTAATTCTTAAATAAGAATCAAAAATAAATTTACAAAGATTTTCTTTGTTATGAAAACAATTAAGTTTTCCAAGGTGTTCTATAAACAACTTCATTTTGATAACGATTATTTATAAGTCTCACTTTAAATAATCCATATGGTGATGAAAACCCAAGTTTTCTCAAGGGATATTGTTTTAACTTATAAAAACAATTAGTGATCTGAAAAAAGAGTGATGAAAAGTTGTTCACCAAGAACTAACTACAATATAATAGGAAATGAGCTTAGCCAAATAATCATGAGGTTCATGACCTCGATGGCACTCAAAAAGAATAATCTACAACGTAACTCAAATCGAGATGAGTACTTATTCAATGGTTGCATCACTAATGTGAACATTAGGATGAAGCAATAAAAGATAGATAACATCGATACATGTAGAATTTAGCAATCAAATGTAGTCTTTTCATTAATCACAAACAAGTCAGAATTGTACCGTAACACATTACGTGTCACTATGTCATACAATTCCAAAAACTCATGCTACCAACTGATATCTCAGTTAAGTTAGGGATTTTTAGAAGATACACCAATAAATACTAATCTACAAGAGTCATTAGGTGTTCCACATGTCCCGAAAGATCCATCGGTCCTAATTCAGAAGAAGATTTCTTCAATTTATTTCTTGGACACTGGGCATCCTCATTAGTGGACAATGGCCTAGGAACAATCCTTAACACTATCTAACAATCATTTAAAAACTTATAATTCAATCACAGAACTTAACGACTTCCTCTTATCAACTCATATTCCATAAAAGTTAAATTTTACTTTATTCAAGTTTCAATCAACTTATACTCAATTCGATATCCTACCCCATTTTCTAATACTTTCAATCTTTATTCTTAGACCTTAAAAGGGAAATAAAAGCTTGATATGATCAACACTTAATTTCCAATCATATAGCTCTTACAGCAACAATTATCAAATGAGTCACTAGTATGAAATGACTCACACATTCAATTAGACTTCTCGGAAAGGTACTAGTGGCATGAGGATTTTGGGTAAAGGCTCCAATTACAGCCTCAAGTGCAACATTCACCCTTTCAATTTCAATTTAAGAATTGGGTGACAACGAATCAGATGACACCTTTCCAGGTGGTAACGTTTTGTCAAACTCCACTCTATAAGGAAAGATCGTCATGACATCGATATCAGTTTTAATCTCGCCAATTCTTCTTTAATATCACAATCAACTACTATCTACATTTCTAGGAATATCAACCATTTTGTTGGGATCATAATTATCCACAACTTGGTTTAGATCTAGGATAGCTAGAACTCCTACGGGAATAGCTTCGATTAATTTTCTAGGGAAGTTAGGGTTTCTTGTGACAATCTACGTCGTATAAATATCTCGTATAAATATAGAAATAATTATCAAAAAATCATGTAATCAAATTACATCATATATATATATATATATATATATATATATATATATATATATATATATATATATATATATAGAGAGTTAGGTTATTGTAGTGTAGTAGCTTAAAGTTGTTAAAATAAAAAGTTATCTTAACAATTGATTTTATTAATTAACATGTGATTTATTTAATATTAAACACAAAACAATAAATCTTATACATAAAAATTGGTATAAAAACACTAAAAAATTTGATACGTAGAAATTTATAGCTGATACATATGATACAGAGTTTTACTTCAAAAATATTATTAGCATAAATAATCATTTATTCGTAAATTCAGTGATACATTATCACATGTTGTATTCAATATAACAAAATAATTGATAAACTATGATACACAACTGATACACGAAAAACTAGTAATATTAAAAATTGTGAACTAGCTACTCGTACACGAACTAAAACTTCCAAAACACTCGTACACGAACTAAAAAATCACAAACGAACCAAAACTAATCAAGAAATGTGATATTTGCCCATTTTCTATTACTTCTCATTTTAACAACTTTAAGCACCTAAATCATTTTATCTAAATTCTATATATATATATATATATATATATATATATATATATATATATATATATATAATCCAATTTATATATATTAAAATAACACTTCTTAGTCTGGCCTTGTCGGTAACTCGGGAATTCTTCGGCACCGTTATAGTCAAAAGATTTTTAGACATTTTTAGAAAAATGTTTAAAGTTAAAAGATTTTGTTTAACACCCCCAAATTTACACGCAGCGGAATACATCTTTGGGTGCTAAACAATGATACTACAACATTTGTCAGAGTAGCGTAGTCCCAAGACATCGTAAAACATTTGTCAGAGTAGCGTAGTCAAAAAGAGACGTTTTAGATTTATCTTTCCTAAAACATTTGTCAGAGTAGCGTAGTCCCAAGACATCGTAACCAAAGTACAACCAAAACAAAAGATTTAAATTGTTTTGAACAAAAGGAACGACAAATATTCAAAGAGTTTATATTGCAAAGTAGTGCACAACATTCATTCCCGTGGCTTCCAAGCTTCACTCTTCCTGATTACCTGAAATACATGTGAGAAAATCATCAACAAAAATGCCGATTGAATCTATAGGTTTATATAATCATTTTGAACACAAACAAAGATTATAAGTTTGTGGCATGCTTAAAGGCAACAAGCATCAATTAATAATTTGCATCAACAATAATAATTGTATATAGCATAAATTGCAATAAGCTCATGGAACCGAGCCCTTAGACACTCCCTTTAGAGGTCTGATAAGACAGGAGATTTATTAATAGTCGGTTACCTCCAGATTATTGGTACATTTCCGTATACCTAACTTCTCAATACAATATGTTCAAACAGTGTGGAGGTCGGCCCTAAGCATCTATGACAAGTCCACAAAAACTGAACCGGGGCGGCTTCCCCCATAGATCTAATATTTGTACTAGCGGTTAACCCATCATAGGTTAATTAACGGTCCATAATTGAGGCTTTAACTAAGGCAATCACTTAATGCAATTTAAAGGCAACCACGGGTCCATTCATAAAGGGACAAGCATACCATAAAAATCTTGTGTTCTAAGTTTACAAAACATGTATTCCCCCTCGCGGGTTTTAAAATATTTGAATGAGCTCAAACGAGGCTATAGACTCACCTTAGTACTTATAGTAGTTGAAGACAATCGCCAACGATAGTAGATGCCCGATAATCACGATACCCGCAACCTAGCAAATAAGGTGCGTACTTTAATAATAGACTCGAGAAATAAATAATACTTAATAAAATCAAACTCAAGTATAAAATCACGACAACTCGAGAGAAAATGATGCAAGTGGTTCTATTATACTCTCCTATACATTCATTTTATTATTATATGCCTTTAATAAAGATCTGCCGGAACATACCGAATGTCCAAGCCGTTTTCCCATACTTAAACATATCAAATTTTTATGATACTACTCAGAGAACTTACTTACTATATATAGAAAGTCCTCTCAAAAGCTCATTAAAAGATTTTACTTCTAAAGTTCCCTGCCCGACTCATCTTTGAATCACAAAATCCGGACAGTTTAGCGACCATGACTTACGAAACCATTTTGACCATTCTAAACAACTCCATTTGTAAAACCGCCACTTGATTCTAAAAATAGACTCAAAATACTAAACTTGGAGCCTGAGAACAGCCCTTGAATCATTTTGAAACTCATTTTATAGTCCCCGAGATTCGATCCAAATATCGACAACAATTTTCGGATTGTGTCGACACTCGTCTCCCGGTACATGAAAATCAAACTAGTGTATCTTCCACCTCGTTTGGAGTTGGAAGGCCTACTTTATATCAAATCGAAGCTAACGGAATTCTCTACGACATAATCCCATAATAACAACCTATATTCAGATTTAAGATTTCCAAAAACGACCTCAAACCTACTGCCCAAAATTGACTATTAAAATCTCTTACAAAATCATGTTTTTGATCAATTCCAACAACTTTTGTCATCAACCTAAGCCCCTAATATCATTATAAACCAATCCTAACACTTGTATCATCATCAAAATCAAAAACCCAAAAATTACAAAATCAACTTTTTAACAAAAACATAGCATGAAAATCTTTTGATCATCATTACTAACACATGCATACAACAAATTTGGATTAAACATCACTAACTTTTCTTGAAAAAATTAATATTGTTGCATGTTGTTAAAAATGGTACCAAAATACTCACAAGATGATTTTAGGATAGGGATTAGTCTTTGTTTCTCTTGAATTTTGCTTAAAAAATGTTAATGATGGTTTTAGGGTGATGATGTTGGACGGTTTGAACAAGGAGGAGGGGAGAGGATTTGTGAATTTTTAAATAGAGGAAATGTAGAAATAGTTAGTGGAAATGTTATATATAGTGTGGAGTTAGGGTAGTTTTTGCCAATTTGTGATAGTTTTGGTCCAAAATATAAATATTAGTTAAAAAGCGGGAAATGACTAAAAGTCAATTTTACAAATATTTACGGGACTCGGGTTTCGTAAAAATACTTAAAAGTTTAAACGCACACGAAAAATAATAATGTAACGACTCGATACGTAATTAAAACGATATCGTCGAAAATATTAAATATCGAAACGATTGATAATAAAATATAAAATTGTGGGCATCCGTCGGTATCGCGATCACTAGTAGTCCTCGTTGCTCGTCAAAATATTAAAATAAAATATTTAATATCGCTTTCAACTTAAACCGTTAAGCATAATAATATTTAATATTATAAAATACTTCAAAAATATTTGAAGAGTAAGATTAAGTAATGACCTTATTTTGTGGGTTTTACATTTTGAAATGTTTTATTCAAAACCTTAGTTTTAAAAATCTTTCGTTCTCTATAACGAGACCTCTGATACCAAACTGTAACACCCCCAAATTTATACAACGAGACTCGTTGGTGTTACGGGGTAGCACATTACTCACATCATAGACAACGCTTAAAAATCGCGTCGTTTAATAATAAAGCATTTCCATTCATAAATATCAAGTTTACATAGGTCCCAAGTCATTGTATTTCATACATGTTTTACAAAGCATTTGAATGAAAATTGTTATTTAATTGCGGGCCATGAATTCTTGTTGTCTTCCCGAGAATTACCTTCAAGTACCTGAGATAAAACATGTTAACAAAAGGTAAGCGGTAACGCCGAGTGAATACATAGAGTTTAATAAAACCATTAATATATCATCGGTATATAATTATTACCGAAAATCATTTTGTACAAATCTTTATAATAGGCCATACAATAGCCAAAGTCATTTTATACAAATCCTTATCAAAAATCATAATATAGGCTTTTGCCTTCAAAATAATTATACGAACAAAAGTCGTAAAATCATCATACAATACGTTTTATAACGTTGTATAGATTAAATAAAAACCATTATATGAATATGGTTATATAAAACCAAAACACGAACATAATATCAATAATATGACCCTGTATTGCTAGTCAGGCAATATATCATAATTCAATGCATAAAGCAGTATTTCGTTATTTTTGGATTATTGTAAGCCGCATGACATTGTTACCTTACTACAATAAACAACGGGTAGCTAGCCCGAAACTCAATTTGCCCATCTAAATTAGTGTGTCATCACAATAATCACGCTATGGAAATCTCCTCATATATAAATTCGCTTGCCAATCAATGTGGCACGACGGGGATCGACCGTCAAGGCGCGAACTGGGGTGATCGTCCCCAAATAGTACTATTATATGAATAAGCGTCTACCAAATCCCGGTAGTTCACAATTCATGCTAATGGGACTTTTAGTGACATAACCTAACTTTAATAATCCATTTCATTTCATCTATCGGGTCATACAATCATTCAGGTCCAAATCAATAAACAGACAATCGGGACAACTAGTGTCCTATTTTATAAAAACTAACATGTTATCTCCCTCGCGGGTTTATAAAACATTTCATAAAAACATTTAAAAGAGTGCGAGGCTATGAACTCACGTTGATGTGGGAAAGCGGGTTATCAGCAATTCGGATGTACGGTACGTGCTTCAATCACGGAAACCTAGACAAATAATACTTATCTTAGACTCTTGTCCAATGACTTTATAAAATAAAAATTATGTATACATATGATGATTTTATATATATGATGATGATCAAGTGGGTTTATACATTTTTACTCATTCATTATAGTGTTTATGTGTTGGTAACATTTTTATACTAGTTTTACTAGTTTTAACTATTTACATGTTTTAGGCCCAATAACCCTATTACAAGCCCAATACTTTATATTAGTCTATTTTACACTTTTATTATCAGTATTATACTTTTCATGTTGGGCCCAAGTGGGTTAAGCCCAATAAGTAAGTTTATAAGTTTTTTACCCAATTAGTCGGGTTTATTGTCCATTAAGGCTACTTTGGCCCGTTAATGTCTATATGTTGTAAAGCTCGGGTTTTATCGGTTTTTACTTGTTATATATGTTTATACATCAGTATGTGAGTTTATAAAAGTTTACATTAGACGGGTCCAACCCTCTATGTTTTATTTAACAAAAACGTTAAGCTTTCGATTTTAGCCGAAAAGACGTAAAAATCATGTTTATAGTTTTTATAACTTATAAATCTTATTCAAATATCATTTTTATAAAGTGTCCATTTATTTAACCTTATACATATTTATATTAATTAGATTTATAAGTTAGTGGGTTTTAATTCACATTTTATACTATATTAGTTTGAGTGATTATATAATACTATTAAACATTAATTCTTCAAAAATCTGATTTTTAGTTTCATCTTCACCATTTTTATCATATCTTGAGTTCTATAAGGAGATATAAGCTCATTTTTGGATGGCATAAACTTCATATTATGTGCTACAAATAAGTTAGTTATAGCTACTGCTCATTCCATGTTTAACTATCCTTAACAGTCCCTACAAAACAGACTATTCAAATTGGTACACTAATCTTGTTTTGATCATATCTCACTCATTTTGATGATTCCAATGCATGGCCAACTCTCACATGTGTATAACATCTAAAACTTAATGTAAATGGATTCCACCATGCAATTTTATCAGTTTATAACTTGGTTACTTACTGTTTTTATACAGCCATCTTATTGAGCAAGATTTAACCATTTTTACATGTGGTTTTTCCATCTTTTTACCCATGTTTATCAAATCTATCAACACCAAATCCCCACCTAATATTTTTAATCATCATTCATCATCATATACATATACATAAATAAAGAAAATACAAGATTACATAGTCAAAATAACAAGAGGATAGGAAGAACAATCTCTATACCACCATTAGTCATGAAAAGATGAGTCTTTGATGAACAAGGCTTGGATTTTGATGGCAAAACTTGTGATAAACCAATATCATCTTCAAGTCTACCAACCATTATAAACTTCTCATGGAAAATCAGCCCTATGACACCAAAAAATATTCTCCTTGGATGTTAGAATCACCTTCAATCTTCAAAGCTTCAAAGTAGCATCATCATGTGTATGAGTAACACATGATTTTATGGCTAACATAGATCAAATGAGGGTTTTTTTTTATGATGGTTGGACGAATTTTAGAGTGAGAGGAGAGGAGTGTGTGAGGTTTGCATGTGAAATGGAAGTAAGTGGTAAAGTTTAGTGGTTTTTGCTAGTTTGGTGGGATAAGTTAGCTTTCATGTGAAGCTAAGCTTACATGTGTAAGCTTATAGCTACAAGGGTGCCACATCATGGATGTGGTGTCCTCTTTTGGCCACCCCATGTGTTAGTGGGGTGGGATAAACTTGTTTTGTCTCATCCCGCTAATTTACGGGTATTCCTCGATTCTAGTTTCTTCGATTTGCGTGCCCTCGGGTCGTTTTACAAAAAAACGTTTTTATAAATTATCAATCAACGGCACAAAACGAATCTAATAAAAATTGTCTCATCAAAACGGAGTTCGAAAACGTAAATACGTAATCCTAAGGTTTCCGGTTTAGTCGTAAAGGACGTTAAATTAAAATCGTATGTCCTAATCTCTTCTCGTAAATTTGTGAGTTTATGAACCAACACAAATTTAAAATCTCAAAATAATATTCACGGACAAATTTATTTCCTGAAATGTCGGACTGTCACCAAAGATGGTGTATGTAAACGTAAGCACGTAACGTTGAATCCTCCGGTTTAGACGTAGTCGATGCTACTTCAAGACGTAAATCCAAATTTCTTCCCAAAAATAAGTGAGTTCATATTATAACATTAAAATAATTTTTTCTGTTAAATATTGAGAATAATATAAACCATAAATTGACGGATTGTCACACATGGTACGACGAATTATCATCATTTCTTCTCCAAAATCACTTCAGCAAAGGAACCATTGATCCAACGTTGTTTATCAAGCACTACGGAAACGACATTTTGGTGGCTCAGGTCTATGTAGATGATATAATATTTGGCTCTACAATCCCAAAATATTCCATATTATTTTCCGACCTTATGAAAAGCCGATTTGAAATGTCCATGATGGGGGAAATGACGTTTTTTCTTGGTCTCCAAGTTCACCAATCCCCTCGTGGTATTTTCATACATCAGGCCAAATATGTGCTTGAAATTCTAAAGAAATTTGGAATGCAAAACTGTGATCCTGTTGGTACTCCAATGGACACTAAACACAAGCTTGATTTGGATAATAAAGGGACATTTGTAGATGCTACAAAATACCGAAGCATGATCAGGTCCCTTATGTACTTAACCTCAAGTAGACCAGACATTGTGCATGCTACTTGTTTATGTGCTCGATACCAGGCTAAGACAACCGAGAAGCACCTCAAGGAGGTTAAAAGGATCTTTCGTTATCTCCGGGGAACCATTCATATGGGTCTCTGGTATTCGAAGGATTTTGGTTTTAATCTAACTAGTTTTTTAGATGTCGATCATGCAGGGTGTCATGATACATTCAAGAGCACTTCCGGTGGAGCACAATTCTTAGGCGAGAAGCTAGTGAGCTGGTTCTAAAGAAAGCAAGACCGTACATCGTTATCCACCGTGGAAGTAGAATATGTGTTTCCATCCGTGTGTAGTGCTCAAGTCCTTTGAATGAGAACACAACTCACGGATTATGGCATTCACTTTAACAAAGTTCCTATCTATTGTGATTCACAATCCGCTATAGCCATATCCTTCAACCCGATCCAACACTCCAAGACCAAGCACATAGCTGTCCGATTCCATTACATAAAGGAGCATGTGGAAAGAGGAACGATCGAACTGTATTTTGTCAAGACGGACTACCAACTAGCCGACATCTTCACCAAAGCTCTTTCTCAAGACATATTTGAATTCTTGGTTCGTCGACTTGGTATGCGTAGTTTCACTCTAGATGAACTTGAACATCTTGCACATTCGCAGTTACCTTGTATATAATTATTTGAAAACCAAAATACAAAAATATAACACCTATAAAAACAAAATAAAAAATGAGAAAATCTTTCAAAAATACCAAAAATATTCTTCTTCGACATGTCTCTCAACATCGATAATATGGACGTACTTAGAAATGTCGCTAACTAACGACACGGGTTCGTACATAAAGTTCGAATGAGAGTTCAAATGTTTTCAAAATATGTCTTTTCTACTTTATTCTTATAGTGGATAATAGTCACATGTCAGACTATAACCCGGTCCCTAAATAAAGGTAAGTCTTTGACTTATCCTCAACAACGAGAAATTCGTTTTTGTCGGTCATGAGATTATATCAAAACATTCAAAGTTTAAGCTCATGAACACAACTTTTCTCGGACTTTTGAGCACAATTTTATAAAAGTATTTCAAAACTATGTGCTCATACACTCCCCTTTTTTAATTAGACTCTCTTTTCAAGGGGGAGTATAATGATTTCATAAACATTTGTTCCAAATTTTCATGACACATTATTCTCTCCATGTTTTATCATTAATTTCACAAAAATTTCAATTTCATGCAATTTTTGAGGGGGAGAATAGTGATTAAAATGTGATAAAAAATGCTTCATTCTTGGATAAGATCTTTGATATAAGTGCTTTCTCTTCCTAATATGTGCAAAAATCTTCCTTTTATGATGCACATATGTAGGGGGAGCGTTATTCGTGATATAGAAAGTTTCACTGGTTGTGATACCTATACCTTCAACACAATTATTTACGACGATATTGGTGTCAAAAGGTGGTTAGGTATTCGTCCTATGATCCTACCAGAACCAGAGGGATCTTCCCATGGACAATCCATTAGAACTTAGAAGCCCTTAGGAATGATGGATTAGTGGTGTGTACGAGAATAATGCCGACTAATGACTTAAGCTAGCACTAGAACAATCACAACAAGGTGCTAGTTATGATGTCTTGGTAAGCATTGAAGGGGTTGAAGAATGAAAAAGAAATGTAAGGATAAAGGGTGAAAAGAAATAGCCTTCCATACAACTTAGGCAGAAACCGGGTCAATACATCTACTATCAGAATCACGTTGATGATTTCTGGTATTGAAGACAAAGCATCATGGACCCAGTGATGCAAAGCACAACCCTTCCCGCCTACTCAAACTTCTCTCAAAAGAAGTTTGTTTTATTGTCACGGAGTTCAACTCATTTCTATCAACTTTCTCACTCCGAGATAGTAGATATTGAAAAGCTGGCAGTCTGCTCCAGCCTCTGATCACCAAATAATCGTGCACTTATAGAGTCTAGAGCTAACGAGATTCATCAGAAAATCTCATTAGGAAACTAATTCCATATATTAGTTGTTGTTCATCATTAGAACACATGCGATATTTTACAGAATCCTACGCTCTATCCTTGTGATATTGCCAGAACATTCATAGTGATACTCTCTAGTATTCACTGTGATGAAAGGAAATCCTTCCAGTGTTAACATCAAACAGCATTGTGGTAGGTCATATGTACGATTCACTTTGAATTGAACATATTATAACTGGAAAGGAACAGTGGTTTGATTCTTAATTGATTCAAACTTGTTCTAGGTCTCGACGCAATATCTTTATGATCTTGCCAGAACATTCAAAGTAATTCTTTTCAGTATTTTACAGTGACGAATGGGAATCCTTCCAGTGTCATCATCAAACAACACCGCGGTAGGTAACTTGTGCAATTCTATATGAATCAAACTTGTGTTAACTGTAAATCAACGATGGTTTGACTCTTAATTGATTCAAACTTGTTCCAGGAAATTGAATTAACGACTTAATCAACAGAATGGAACTGCATGATTCACTCCTTACTATGAATTATCTTTCGATACATTCAAGTATGGCTACCATAGCCGGAAACCCTGTCAAGGAAGTTCTTTGAACTTACCTAATCACATGTACAATATTCGTACTGTATAACGCGAAACCGGAAGAATGCAATCGGTAGCGTAATCTCAAGAGTCGTGATTCAAGACCACATACTCAAGTAAATGAAGAAAACTCAAGAACATCTAAAGACAAAGACTTCAGCTACTCTGATAATCAAGGGAGATTGTTAACAAGCTTTCAAGACAACATAAAACATGAGTATGTGGGGAAAGACACAAGAACACAAGCTGGCAAAGTCTCAAGATCAAGTCAAGGCAAAGATCAAACATCCAAGATCACAAGTCATGAAAGGAACTATGAAGAAACTCTCAAGACATCGAGCTTCAAAGTCTGCAACAACAAAGAAGTGAAGTCACATATTACATGACCACCCATTTGGGGGAGATTGTTAGAAGTAATTAAAGTGATGGTCATATAATATATCTTTGCGAAGCTCGTGAAAAATGTTATTTAATGATGTCGAGAGTTTTTATTTACTATTGTTTATGTAATGGGATTTAGTCCCGAACACACAAATGAGGAAGGCCTCCTAAACATTTCTCACTTAGTATAAAAGGCCTCCAACACCTCATTTATGTGGGTGGTTTTCATTTTATTGTTTTATAGAGAGAAAGGTGTTTACTTTCTCTCACTAGGATATCACCAACACTTTGTAATTTTCTTTGATTCTTCATCTTAATCTAATCTTTCCTTTTTGGTTTAATTTTCATCATGTTATTCGTGTTTGGTTAGTCGTGTGATTAATTTTTACACTTAGCTAGGACCAATCTACACCAATATACTTTGAGGACTAAGTATTAACCCTACTACGTACACAACTTTCAAATAGACACACATTTAGGATCTACACAACACAACTTCCAAATAGCACAACTACTTGGATCATCACAACACAACTTCCAAATAACACAACTACTTGGATCGACACAACACAACTAAAATGAATGAATAAAACTTAATCTTCAATAGATCTTGAGGTAGACTAACACTTCAAGGATGAAAGTGTTCTTCTCTTTGCACTTGGAGAGGAAGAGATGGGAGGAGAAGTTTCACTTCTAAACAAGTAGTAATCAACAAAATAATCAAGGATTTGAATGCTTTAAGAAGTATGTTTGAATCTTGAAATTTGTGTGCAAAAGAGGTGAAGAGAAAATCTGGGAATGGTCCACTATTTATAGGACAAAAGTCCAACGGCCATATCTGAACACGGTGCCTTATTGGTACCTGATGTTCATTTCACAAGTCTTAAATTTTTATTACAATATATTACCACACAATTGACTAGAAATACAAACACGGGCAAGTATACCCTATCATTTATAGCATAGTGTTAAGGTAAGTCCAGTTCGTTCCACGGGATTGGTGTTATAGAATATAAAACAATTACTTCTAGAGTGTCAAAAGTTCTAAAGATATACTTATCAAATGGTTTTAAGGGTGCATTTGGTTAATGTCACAATATGAAAGATAGGTAGAAATGATGAATATGAGCACATAAACAATGTAAGACAACATGCCGATTACTAGTCGTACACGCAACATGTAATTAATATAACAAAAATCCGACTAAAGAACATGTCATATCAAAAGCATTAAAAATGGCTTATTCTTGATTTCAATAACTAAAGTATTAGATGAGATTAGGTAAGAGTTGTTATATGTTTTAGTCCACTAATCGCGACAAAAGTGAATAAAAAGATTCATTTACTAGATGAAATGAAATTCATCTATTCACATGAGTACTAGTCATTATCATGAATAAATCCAACATATAACAATGGTCTTACATAATAGCATATAATACAAACACATCTAAATCATACTCATGGTCACGAACCAAGGAGGAAAGTACGCCGCACAAAACTAATTATGCGCCACACTTTGCCCTTGCAAAGCAATATAAATCTATCTAATAAAAAGATTGTTAAACCTTAGCCATTTGCACAACAAACTACTCCATAATAATAGTAAACATAATCATCTTAACAATATGTAAATCAAAGGAAATGAATAACATAATTGAAATGAGAATTATACCAACAAAAGTGTTCAAATCAATACTTGCTTCAAAGAGTTATAAGCCTTGTTCCAACTTATTACAATCAATAGCAAAGTTTTGAATCCTTTGCTACAACAACAATGGTATGAACCAACTAAGGTTCATCTTTTACTAGTAACTATGATCAAGGATTGAACGAATCTTTGATTATCAAACCCTTGTAACAAATAACAATGGAGAATGCAGTTGTAAGGAATTTTGTGTTCTAGCATACCCTAGGGTCCAATATATAACCCTTACTTCGTAGCTAAACATTCATGGAGCAAGCCAAGAGTTCTCCCATAATTTCCATGCATAATGGCACTTAATATGTGTAAATGCAGCAAAATGTGCGCCGCACTTCTGAGTTGAAAATGTGCGCTGCACTTTTCCTTTTGTGCGCCGCACTTTGGATAGTTCTCCAAAATCGTAGTACACTGAATGTGCGCCACAATTTTTAGTTGTGCGCCGTACTTAGGCTCTTTTTCAGCACAATTGATTTTCTAGTCCTTTTCTTTTTATTTCTTCACTTCTTTGCTTCATAGTTCCATTTTTTCACTAGAATCAAAACAATACTCATTATTAGTAACAATTCAATACATAATTTATTTATTTACATATCAAACAAGGACACATGCATCATTACAAACATGTATAAATGAGGCGTTATCAAATTCCCCCATACTTAACTTCTTGCTTGTCCTCAAGTAGGGTAAAAAAATGTATTTTTAATAAGTGTTGAAAGAATATATAAGGCCAATAATTGAAAGCAAAGATAATGCCACAAAACACCTCACAAAGTAGATATTTTGATTTCACACACTCTCCTTTATATAGGTAAATTGTCGCTCAAAAGCACGGTCATGAAAAGTAAATTACTATAAGCTTGTACAAGGAACTAAACTAAAAGAATTTGGCGTAAGCACCAAGTAAAATATCAAAAGAGGTCTTTTCACAACTTTTATTACTACCACATGTTTAAAAGAGTAAACAACATATCACTTTCCACCATTTTATTGTTTCTATACTTTGCACTTCACACTTATAGGCTCCTTTTTGCCTTTTATTCCTCTCTTTTCTTCTTTTCTTTTTCTTTTTTTTAAATACCAACATTTGGGGTAATATGTCTTCCCCCATACTTACGATCTACTATAATTCGCAACATGATTTTTAACAATATGTTATCGTCTTAAAACGTTGGCAAAAACTTTCAATCTTTTCTCTTTTATTTTGCCTCTTTATCATTTAAAATACTTTTTATCGTACAAGTATGATCCCACTACGGTCTCGTAAAGATTACCAAGCACAAGTTCTAGAATTAAGCTAATCATCGACATACTCACAAAATAGATTTAACGCATAATAATGCTTATGAATTATAAGCTTAAAATCCTCACAATTGTTAATAAGATATTGTGTTAGTAACGTTATCAATTCCGAGTCAAAATAGCTTTACAATTACAGGAATTATCAATCTTTTAACAAAAACTTTTTTTATATATCCACAAAATTTTCAAAAATCCGCCAGAAAGTGCGGCGCACAATTCAAAAGTGCGGCGTACTTTTGATCACAGAAAAAAAAATTCAACTTAAACCGCTCTTATTTTCCACTTATCGCCCCCATACTTATGAGCATTGTCCCGACTTAAGGAAAAAGTAAAAATAGAGGAAAATAAGAATAATACTCCCCTTTTATTCCAAGTCGGGAATGAAGCTGAAATCTTCAGTCTTCGCCTTATTATGCATTGACTCGCTTATTTTCTGCAATTTAACACAAACAATATATACACAAACAATTTTCACATACTAAATAAATTAAAAATCCACACACAAAGTAATAATTTGTCCTACATTCTAACAAAGGCATATTACATAACCAAATGTAATAAATAGTTTGAAATTGTTTTAAAATGTGACTAACACAAAAGTCACAAAAACATGAGACATCACATATCCTCTTCAGTTTCATCATTCCTTGGAGCATTGGATGGGTAGAAATGCGGTGGATAAGGTGGTGGTTATTGGGTATAGTAGAATGGCTCATGGTGATATGCGGGTGGTCCATAAGGTCCACTCATCAGCACGCTATATTGTTCTGTCATTCTCTCTTTAACACCCGCAAATTTACAAGCAGCGGAATACATCTTTGGGTGCTAAACAATGATACAATAACACATAATTTATAAAGAACGACTCGAAAAGAGACGTTTCAAATTTATCGTTCCTAAAACATTTGTCAGAGTAGCGTAGTCCCAAGACATCGTAACCAAAGTACAACTAAAACAAAAGATTTAAATTGTTTTAAACAAAAGGAACGATAAACATTCAAAGGGTTTATATTACAAAAGCAGTGCACAACTTCATTCCCGTGACCTCCAAGCTTCACACCTCTTGATTACCTGAAATACATGTGAGAAAATCATCAGCAAAAATGTCGAGTGAATCCATAGGTTTATATAATCATTTTGAACACAAGCAAAGATTATAAGTTTGTGGCATACTTGAAGGCAACAAGCATCAAATAATAATTTGCATCAACAATAATAATTGTATATAGCATAAATTGCAATAAGCTCATGGAACCGAGCCCTTAGACACTCCGTTAGGTCTAATAAGACAAGAGATTTATTAATTGTCGGTTACCTCCAGATTATTGGTACATTGCCGTATACCTGACTTCTCAATACAATATGTTCTAACAGTGTGGAGGTCGGGCCTAAGCTTCTATGACAAGTCCACACAAACTGAACCGGGGCGGCTTCCCCCATAGATCTATTAATTGTACTAGCGGTTAACCCATCATAGGTTAATTAACGGTCCATAATTGAGGCTTTAACAAAGGCAAACACTTAATGCAATTCAAAGTCAACCACAGGTCCATTCATAGAGGGACAAGCATACCATAAAAATCTTGTGTTCTAAGTTTACAAAACATGTATTCCCCCTCGCGGGTTTTAAAATATTTGAATGAGCTCAAAGGAGGCTATAGACTCACCTTAAGTAGTAGAATTAGTTGAAGACGATCGCCGACGATAGTAGATGGCCGATAAACACGACAACCGCAACCTAGCAAATAAGGTGCGTACATTAATAGTCGAATAGAGGAATAAATGATACATAATAAAATCAAACTCAAGTATAAAATCACGACGACTCGAGAGAAAACGATACAAGTGGTTCTATTATACTCTCCTATATATTCATTTTATTATTCTTTGCCTTTAATAAAAATCTGTCGGAACATACCGAATGTCCAAGCCGTTTTCCCATACTTAGACACATCAACATTTCGTGATACTACCTGAGGAACTCACATACTATATGTAGAAAGTCCTCCCAAGAGCCCATCAAAAGATTTTACTTCTAAAGTTCCCTGCCCGACTCATCTTTGAATTACAAAATTCGGACAGTTTAGCGACCTTGACTTACGAAACCATTTTGACCATTTTAAACAACACCATTTATAAAACCGACACTTGATTCTAAAAATAGACTCATTTTATAGTCCCCATGTTTCGATACAAATATCGACAAATATTTTCGGATTGTGTCAACACTCGTCTCCGGGTACACGAAAATCAAACTAGTGTATCTTCCACCTCGTTTGGAGTTGGAAGGCCTACTTTATATCAAATCGAAGCTAACGAAATTCTCTACAACATAATCCCATAATATCAATCTATTTCAGACTTAAGACCCCCAAAAATGGCCTCAAACCTACTGCCTAAAATTGACCATTTAAAAACCATACAAAATCAAGTTTTTGATCAAAACCAACAACTTTTATCATCAACCTAACATCCTAATATCACCATAAACAAATCCTAACACTTGTATCATCATCAAAATCAAAAACCAAAAAATTAAAAGTTCATCTTTTTAACAAAAAACATTGCATAAACATCTCTTGATCATCATTTCTAACACATGCATGATCATAGTCTCCACCTAACAAGCCTACTTTTTATCAAAATCAAAAACTTAATGCATGTAAGAAAAATTTGTATCATTAGAATCACCTTGAGATTTTAGGAGTGGGACTTGTTTTGGTTTTGGAAGAATCAAGCTAGCTCATCAAAAATTTTGATGGTTTGTGTGTGTGGGTTGTACGGCCAAAAAAAGAAAAGGGAGGAGAGTGGTGATGATTTTTGTTTTATTGATTTTTAAATGAAATGTGCTAGTGGAAAAGCTATATATAGTGTAAGGTTAGGGTATTTTTTGCCAATTTGTGATTGTTTTGGTACAAAATGTAAATATTAGTTAAAAAGTAGGAAATGACTAAAAGTCATTTTACAAATATTTACGGGACTCGGGTTTCGTAAAAATAATTTTTAAAAGTTTAAACGCACACGAAAAATAATAATATAACGACTCGATACGTAATTAAAACGATATCGTCGAAAGTATTAATTATCGAAACGATTGATAATAAAATATAAAATATTAGGCATCCGTCGGTATCACGATAACTAGTAGTCCTCGTTGCTCGTCAGAATATTAAAATATAATATTCAATATCGGTTTCAACTTAAACCGTCAAAACATAATAGTATTTAACGTCCTAAAATATTTCAAAAGTATCAGAAACATAGAATTAAATAATGACCTTATTTTTGTGGGTTTTACATCCTCACCACCTTAGGAGAGCACCGTCCCGGGGCTTACTTCTCTTTAGGTCCATCTACGAATAAATGCGGATAATTGCTCTTGAAGTAGTCCTCTCGCTCCCAAGTGTATTCGGGTCCACGTCGGGAATTCCATCGCACTTTCACTATCCGGATCCGACTTTGCTTAAGTCGTTTCACCTCTCGATCCATAATCTCCACCGGTTCCTCAATAAAATGAAGCTTGTCGTCCAGTTGAATCTCCTCAAGTGGAATTATCAAATTCTTGTCTGCCAAACACCTCTTAAGATTAGAAACGTGAAAAGTATTGTGAATAGCACTTAACTTCTCTGGCAATTCCAACTTATATGCCACAGGACCAACTCGATCATTAATCTTGAATGGACCAATATAACATGGACTAAGCTTTCCTCGCTTGCCAAATCGAATTACTCCTTTCCAAGGTGATACTTTCAACATAACCATGTCGCCAATATCAAACTCCAATGGTTTTCTCCTCTTATCCGCATAGATCTTCTGCCTACTACGGGCTATTAATAAACAATTCTTGATTTGCACGATATTCTCAGTCGTTTCTCTAATCAATTCAGGACCCGTCAATTGACTTTCTCCAACCTCACACCAACCAACTGGTGATCTACACTTTCGCCCGTAAAGTGCTTCAAAAGGCGCAGCCTTGATACTTGCGTGATAACTAGTTGTTGTATGAGAACTCCACCAAAGGTAAGTGTCGATCCCAACTACCTCCAAAGTCTATTACACACGCTCGTAAAATATCCTCCAAGGTCTGAATAGTCCTTTCACTTTGTCCGTCCGTTTCCTGATGATACACAATGCTCATGTCCAACTGAGTCCCCAAAGATCGCTGAAGCGATTTCCAAAACTCAGATGTGAGCCGACTATCTCGATCAGAAATAAATGATAAAGGAACTCCATGTCTACAAACAACTTCCTTCAAATACAATCGAGTAAGTTTGTCTAAGTCATCAGTTTTCTTTATCGGCAAGAAATGAGCCGACTCAGTCAACCGATCAACAATCACCCAAATCGTATCATAACCACTAGAAGTTCTCGGAAGTCCCAAAACAAAGTCCATAGTGATCCTCTCCCATTTCCATTCTGGAATTTCAGGTTGTTGTAGTAAACCCGAAGGTCTCTTGTGCTCAAACTTCACCTTAGCACACGTCAAGCATTTACTAACATAAGTAGCAATGTTAGCCTTCATATTCGGCCACCAGTAGCATTTCTTCAAGTCTTGGTACATTTTATCCGATCCTGGGTGAATCGAATATTTAGACTTATGAGACTCGTGCATAATTAGATCTCTCAGTCCTCCATACACCGGTAACCATACACGATTCTCGAAATACCAAATTCCGTCATCACGAATTTCGAATATAGGTGTCATCCTTCTACCCAAGTCTTCATTTCTCACATTCTCCTCTTTCATCGCCTTCGTTTGAATGTCGTAATCACTCAACAATTCTACCCATCTTCTCTGCCTCATATTGAGCTCCTTCTGATCCAAAATATGTTGCAGGCTTTTATGATCGGTATATACCACACTCTTTGTACCGTAGAGATAGTGTCTCCAAAGTCTAAGAGAAAATACAACAACTCCTAATTCCATGTCATGTGTAGTATAATTCTCCTCATGCTTCCTCAATTGACGAGATGCATACGCGATCACATTCTCCCTTTACATCAACACAACATCAAAACCTTTACGTGATGCGTCACAATATACCACAAAGTCTTCAGCTCCGTCGGGCAAAGCCAAAATTGGTGTTGCAGAACACAGCTTCTACTTCAAAGTTTGGAATGCTTCTTCTTCTTCTGAACCCCACTCATACTTCTTGTTTTTCTGTGTAAGTTTAGTAATAGGTTTAGAAATTAAAGAGAATCCTTCTATGAATCGCCGATAGTACCCAGCTAATCCCAAGAATTGTCTAACTTCAGTCGGGGTTGTAGGCTTAGCCCAATCTCTAATAGCTTCAATTTTGGAAGGATCAACATGAACACCGCTACTATCGATCACGTGCCCAAGGAATTGGACTGAATCCAAACAAAAATCACACTTGGAGAATTTTGCATACAACTTCTCCTTCTTTAAATACTCCAAAATAATCTTTAGATGACCTTCATGCTCCTCCCGAATTTTGGAATAAATCAGGATATCATCGATAAATACAATCACAAACTTGTCGAGATATGGTTTACACACACGAATCATTAAGTCCATGAATACCGCAGGTGCATTAGTTACCCCAAACGGCATCACTTGAAATTCAAAGTGTCCATAACGTGTCGGAAAAGCTGTAATAGGTATGTCCTCCTTTTTAACACGAAGTTGATGATAACCCGACCTCAAGTCGATCTTCGAGTACACACACGAACCTTGAAGTTGATCGAATAAATCATCGATCCTAGGAAGTGGATAACGATTTTTGATAGTTAACTTGTTCAACTCTCGGTAGTCTATGCACATTCTGAACGATCCGTCCTTCTTCACGAACAATACTGGAGCTCCCCAAGGTGACAAACTTGGTCTAATGAACCCCTTCTCCATTAACTCCTTCAACTGATCTGCCAACTCCTTCATCTCAGACGGTGCTAAACGATAAGGTGCACGCGCCACCGGTGCAGCTCCTGGCACTGGATCAATCTTGAATTCGACTTCTCGCTGAGGCGGAAGCCCTGGCAAGTTATCGGGAAATACTTCCGGAAAATCACGAATAACCGGAACATCTTCCACACGCCTTACCGGTAGTTCTTTCTCCACTACTTGAGACAAGAACAGGTGACAACCTCTTTCTACATATTTCCTCGCCTTGATACAAGATATCACCGTGAGACGAGATCTACCGACATCACCTTTAACTACTAACACCTTGCCCTTAACCGGTATGTGAACAACTTTCTCCCCACATACAATCACTGCATCATGTGCAACCAACCAATCCATACCAACAATCACATAAAACGAACCCAACTCTATCGGCATCAAATTAATTTCAAACAAATGATTTGCTAATTTCAAAGGACACTTCTTAAATACAGTGGTAGTACTAACTAATTGTCCATCAGCTAAATCGACCTCATAACTAGTATTTAGGCTTGTTGGCTCAGTATCAATTAAATGGCTAAAGGAAGTGCTTATAAAGCTCTTATCAGATCCTGAGTCAAACAACACACTAGCATAACGATGGCTGAGTAAGAACGTACCCGTCACCACATTTGGACCTTGTGCCTGATCAACATCCTTAACAACATAAACTGCCCCAACAGCTTCACCTGCTTCTTGTTCATCAACTTTAGACATCTAGCTCGAATATGATCACGTTATCCACATTCAAAGCAAGTCTTGATTGGAATAGCATTCGCTCCAGTGGCAGGGGTCCTCGCCTTGCATTTCTCCACAACATGCCCAACCATTACACATTTAGTGCACCTTGGTGGACAATTAAAAAAGTGACAAGCACCACAGCTCTTACATTTCTGGGATGGTCCCCCATTGTAGAATATTGATAAACTATGAATCTATGAAGTGGGTTGAAGATTCCTAGAGAGAGAAACTAGTGAGAGAAAGTGAGAGCAAAACTATGTGTTTTTCATTAAAATGAGAAAATAGAATGATCAACAACCAACCCCTTTCCATGGTGGAAAGGGGTATTTATATCCAAGGCCACTATTTGGGCTTGGGCCGACCCATGACAAGCCCATGGGTCGGTTTCTTACTTAACTTAATAAGCAACATTAACTACGAGCTATTAGAACATAAATAATATTGTGGAGTGACCGATACTTCTAATATACGTTACAAACGTATTTCTAACAATCTCCCCCTAAGGGAGGTCACTCCACGTTTACAAAGTTCTAAACCTAGCATACTATACTAAGTCTTCGTTCTTCAGCTCGTAGTCTTTTCTTCTTTCTTTTTGTTGTGAATATGTTGATTTGATCTTTTAGGCTTTGGCTTGAGAGCATTGTTCTTTTGGCCTTTCACGTGCGATCTTTGCCTTCATCTGAATCATTCCTCCTCGTGACTCCATGTTCCACACACTTATGTCTTTTGTTAAATTCTCGAAAGTTTCAGAGTTTGGTACAGCGGAAGACTTCATTTTGTACTTTCTTGAATTTTTGTTGAACTTTGATGCAGAAAAACATAAGCATGTGGGAACGACTTCAACTGGTTCACCGCAACGCCACCATCTTCAACTGGTACACAGCAACGCCACCGTCTTCAACAGGTACACAGCAACGCCACCGTCTTCAACAGGTACACAGCAACGACACGAATAAAATGGCTTTGACATTTTATTCTAATTCGGTAGCATTTTACCTCCGGTCGATGAAGACCGTTGGACGATATTAGATATCGTACCCGTGACGGATAGTTTCAATTAAGTAACTTCCTGACAGGATTTCGCGGGTAAACCCGTTCTCTTTATTCGACCGTCCAAAGCTGACTGCGAACATAAAGAGTGAATCATTTGGATTAAAAATCCTTATGATTGAAGCCGTCAATTCATGAAACCTGGAACAAGTGAATTTCAATTAAGATTTTCACCATCGTTGCTTTCCAGTTATCACGAGCTCAATTCATAAAGAATCTTGCACATCACCTACCAAGTGCTGTTTGATGTTAACACTAGAAGGATTTCCACTTGTCACTGTGATCAATAAAGAGTCACTCTGAGTGTTCTGGCAAGATCGTATGATAATGCGTAGAGGCCTGGAACGAGTTTAAGTTCAATTAAGAATTAAACCACTGTTTCTTTCCAGTTTTTCACAAGATTGGTTCTTAAAGAACCGCACGTGTAACCTACCATGAGCTTGTTTGATGTTGGCTCAAGCAGGATTTCCATCTTCATTGTAATACTTGCGTATTACTCGGATGTTCTGGCAATATTACAAGAATACTACGTAGGACTCATAAAAATCTCTTGCTTTTCATAGTGTGTGAGAAAGTAAGGAATAAATGGAAAGTGTCCTAATGAGACTTTTGATGATCTCTTGGCTCTAGACTCGATAGTGCGTTTTGATTTAGTGAGCGATGGCTGGAGAGGAGTGCCACCTTTTCAATATCAGTCTATTCGGAGTGAATAAACCAATAGATAACGTGTTGATCTCCGTGTGATTAAAACAAATACCTTTTGAGAGATATTTGAGTTAGTTGGGAAGGGTTGTGCATTGCATCACTGGGTCCATGATGTCTTTCTTCAATATCGAGAATCATTAACAAAAATGATCTCAATAGCAAATGTATTGACCCGGTTTCTGCCTAAAGTTGTAAGGAGGGCTTCTTTCTTTACACCCTTTATCTTTACATTTCTTTTTCATTCTTCAACCCCTTCAGTACTTACCAATACATCATCACTAGCACCTTGTTGTGATTGTTCCAGTGCTAGTATCAGTAATTAGTCGGTACTCAGGTACGTTCACAATCTTTCTCCATCTTTCCTAGGACTTCTAGTTCTATCTATGGAATTGTCCTTGGGAAGATTCCATCGGCTCTGATGAATCATTGGACTAAACCTATTCCTACCACCCTTTTGTCACCACATTCGTCGTGAATTAAGCGTGTTTTAGGAAAGTATAGCCACCATGAAAAAATCCTTGAAAATCACTTAAGGTACTTGTGATATTGAAATCAAAAGTTTTGTACCTTAGGTGTTTTGTTCATAAAAAACGCTCCCCCTTAACACGTGCTTTACACATATTAAGTTGGATTATCGTTAAGTCTTTTTCATCTTTTAGCCAAATATCATTTAAGTCTCCTTAATCACATTTTCTCCCCTTATCCAAAATGTTAACCATTAATATTTGGGATATTGAATGGATTAACCGGTCTTTGGGTAAAAATGAAATCAATGTTTGGCCATAGAACATGTTAATGCTCCCCCTTAAATTAATAAGGGATATTTGTAGTGCTTTAGTATGATATATTTTGAAAGATTTAGAATTTCGTGAGAAATTCTTGAAAAATTATCATACCTTAACACTACATCAAGCCATAAAAGCACAATATTCACAAATTTACATATTCACAATTAAAAACCTGTGGAACCTATAGATCGTTGGACTCAATGGTTATTAACCATATATCTAGGTTTGATCATCGTTCATATGATAACATAGCGGAAAAGAACAATGATCATGACAAGGTGTTTAGACACATAAGAACACGAATTAAAACAAATTGGGATGTTCATTATATTAATAACAAACATCCACTAGACGTGTATACATTGAATCCCACGTCTAGTGCGACACACACTTTAGGTTTACATTGTGAATGATTATATGATGTAAAAACCTACGTCTATGTTTTCTTTATATACTAGAAAACATAGCTTACAAAGAAAGCTAAAGTAATAAAAAGACTCCAACGGCTTGTTCTTTTGCAACTTGTACTTTTTAGCCCTTGTCTTCTTATTTTGTTGTGTTTTGACTTATCAACTTAATAATTGGACCCAACAATCTTCCCCTAGTTGATGATGTCAAAACACTCTTCTTAAGCATGAATCCTTTGTATTTAGTACATGATCTCCAAGAAGCTTCCCCTTAAGTATAGCACATATTCTTCCCCTTTTTGACACATCAATAGGGAATATGTGAAAGTATGCAATCTTGAAGATTCTCCAAAAGTAGCTCTATGTAATGATCCTGAAGAAAAATAAATAAAGTATTCTTGATGTTGAAGTAGATAACCCAACCTTGATGTTCCATGTCTTGTTTAACCATGTGATGAAGAACTTATACCAAATTGAAAAAAAATATAAGTAGACCTCGATCCCTTGTCAATATTCTCATCCTATGTGAGACACTGAGCACGATAATGTAACTCCTTCAAGTGTTTATGACAAGTCTTCATCACCATCCATGTAAGCACGAACAAGTTACCTTTAAAGTCAGTGGCTGAGGTCCACGACTTTAAGATATGATAGAACACAAACTTACGAAAATCTTCTTCAATCATCAAACTTCCCATAAGAATTCTTCTCCTTAAGCTGACACCTCTTCATGATGAATTTAATGGAATAACATCTTCATACCATATGTAAAAGTACTTGGATGGATAACTCTTTCACAAGGCTATCCCGATTACATAGTTTAAAATATCCATCAAATTCCCACGAATAATTGCTAACTTGCTTTAAAATCATTAATCCATTTAAAAATATCCGAGCCATAAATATCAACATGATATTCTATATTAAAACGGAGATTCCATGTACCTTTTGTGTGTCTTTCCCTTCTTTTTGTGTGCTTAAAACGTACCCATTTTCTCTAACAGCAGCTATCCATGTGTTGTCCAATATCTCTTCTGTCCAATATCTTGGTCAGATGTATTGTCCAATATCTGACAATACGTATCAGCGTTGAAGCTCATATATCGGACGACACTGTCAACCTATCAGCGTTGACTTATTCCTTGTCAGCGTCGAAACCCTTCCTGTCAGCGCCCAAATAACAAACGTCAGCGCCAACCTAAAATTCTGTCAGCGTTCATTCTTTTCAGCGTCAAAACTTTGTCAACGTTGCTCCAAGATTTTGTCAGCGTCGAGCTAACAAACAGCAACGTTATATATTAAGTTAAAGATAATAAACTAATTATCTTTTAACTAATAAGAACGCATATCTCCACCAATGAGAAACAAATATCCGTGTGAACACAAGTAGCTATCTTCAATCGTGTGAACACTCCTTATTCCACCAGTAAGAATCAAGTAATCGTGTGAACACTTAACTCTCCACCAATAGAAACGAAGGACTCACGGTAATATCATGAAATAGCATGTAGTGGAACCAAATTAGGGTTTTGTTTTGAGCCGTGTGAATGCACATGAAGATCTCACGTTCAAACATTGTATAAGCAGCTGCTATAATATTTATTAGAAACCTTAAATTAAGGTTTTGTGAATTATATAAGCCCATAAGAACGACGAACATCTGCTGTAACACCATTCTTGATCGTAACCTGCTGCTTATAATACAAACCCTAGAACGAAGATTGTTTAATTCGAAACCCTAATTAGGGTTTTAAGCCTAATCAGATTCGAATTTAAACACCATAATGCATTATAACAGCCTCCAACTTCAATTCTTCCTGCTTTTTAAGTAGATCTAGGGTTTGAGGAACCCTAGTTCATGATTTTATGTAAAAGCAGAAAACTGAAAATCTCTCATCAGCCAACTTCGACGCTTAATAACTTTTGACTGGGGATAAAACTCGACAATCCCTCCGGTGGATGTTTAGATCTATGTATGTAGAACACACATCTAAAATTTCGTGACGATCCAACGGTTCAATCAAAAGTTATGACCTTCTGAATACTGCTGCGCACACAAAAACGTCCAGAAAAATTCAATACGAATTTTTCTTCTTCACCATACACGAACACCTCGTCGGACCTAGATATCATGAGCCTTAGGCTCTGATACCAATTGTGGAACCTATAGATCGTTGGACTCAATGGTTATTAACCATATATCTAGGTTTGATCATCGTTCATATGATAACATAGCGGAAAAGAACAATGATCATGACAAGGTGTTTAGACACATAAGAACACGAATTAAAACAAATTGGGATGTTCATTATATTAATAACAAACATCCACTAGACGTGTATACATTGAATCCCACGTCTAGTGCGACACACACTTTAGGTTTACATTGTGAATGATTATATGATGTAAAAACCTACGTCTATGTTTTCTTTATATACTAGAAAACATAGCTTACAAAGAAAGCTAAAGTAATAAAAAGACTCCAACGGCTTGTTCTTTTGCAACTTGTACTTTTTAGCCCTTGTCTTCTTATTTTGTTGTGTTTTGACTTATCAACTTAATAATTGGACCCAACAAAACCAATATAGAGTAGACCTGATATGTACGATCCATTAGATGGATCGTTGCAGTAACTTGTGGTGCACTCCATATGGTCTACCACCAACGAATCTTTCTAAGCTCCTCATCAATCTTCGTTCACGGAGCTTTTGATCAATCTTCTTGATCACATACTTCGCCATTTGCCGATAACCCTGATGCCAATCCTCAGTCATCTCTGGTAAAGACCCACCCGAATTAAGATTCTCCAACTTTCCTCTAACGTATATGAGAGTCCCATCACTGTACTTATAGAGCTCACCCACCCTCATAAACTTTATTATCCCTCGACTGTTCAAGTAGAAAATCCCATAACTTGGAACAAAAATGCCGGTATAGGGACATCTTGTGACATGTTGAGGTAGAACTTGATTTATTGGACGGGTTAGGTTAAGCTTCCTTTGGTAGCTTTCAACTCCCAATTGAAGATCTGCCACTCGTTTCTTGATAACAACGCTTCGTGTGAACATACGAAGTGCTGTATTCAAGGCAATGATGTCTTCACGAGCAATATGGGTGAACTGATCCCGGGTCATCATAAGCAACATGTCTTCGATATCCTCAAGGAGAATGATAGAAAAATCTCCCTGCTGGATTTTGTATTCTCTGTCATCCTCCCTTTTTAGACGAATCTCCGTCACATGATAATAGCCATTCTTGGCTTCAGTTTTCAGTCCCAAAATGATGGAGATGCGAATATCGGATCTAACGTTGCTTCCTGAATTGGCTAAGCAGCAACCTCTGTACGCCCTTCGGACTCGTTCGTCCCAATGAGATGCACCTATAACAGCATACATATCATAATTACGAGTTACCTTTGGGACCCAGAGTCGGTTTACCTTCTCCTCGATCCAGGGTATTGTCCCCCAGTTGGCAGCTTTCAGCAAGGTCAGGGAGGTTGCGTACTTTGATGAACCCTTGAGGAGATACTCAAGATCATAGGTGACGAAGAAGTCGAGAGAAATTTGATTATCTTGAGAAGGATCAAGTGGAGGTGGAGCTCTTTCTGATTCATGGAGGCCTGGCCTTTGAACGGTGTTAAGAGCTTTCAGGACCTCATCAGCATAATACTCGTACTCCATTCGGGTTAACCTGGTTTTGGCGCGAATTCTCTTATCCTTTAGCGCTCTCTTCACCAAAGACGGAGTGACCGAAGACTTATACTCATGAGCCAGAAATGCACACAAGTCAATCGGACTACAGATACGGAGATATAGAACATCTCTGTCAGCGTCTGTGATTGGATCATATTTAGCAGCTGTCGTGATCCAAGCTTGTGGCGGTGCAGTTTCATCAATCTCCAATGTGTCCGCCCAGTCCCGTGTGCTTGACTCGGGAACAGTAGTTTGTGGTTCTTGTTGTAGAGGAGTAGAAACATGAACATCTGCTGGTTCTGATTCAGGCATCTCGGCGGTGTCATGAACAGGCGAGTGTTGTGCAGCTTCAGGTTCAGTTACTGATTCTGCAATCACAGGAGCAACAAACAAACTAACAGGATTAGTGGTAACAGGTATAGACACAGCAATAGATGTACCGGGAATCGATGATGCCGTAGTAGCATTCACATCATGGCGCCACTTGGATCGTCTTGATTCCGTTGAAGTAGATTTTTCCTTTTCCGCGACATCTTTCTTAGACTTGGTACCATACTTAGATGGTTTCTTTGTGCTGGCAACCTTTTCCCCCGTTTCAGGCTGTTTACCATCATCATCCTCATCGTCATCCTCGTTGCTTCCCTTAGCACTCTCCTCATTTCCATCACCACCATCATCACCATCATCATCATCATCATCCTCATCATCATCCCATCATCATCATCACCATCATCATCTTCTTCTTCTTCCTTTTCTTCTTCTTCACTGTCACCCTCTTCTTGTTCACTATCATCCTTTTCCTCCTCAGGCAGAATGTGGTAAGGTACCACACTTCCAAACATTTTGAACAACCGATCATCCTCCATGATAGCTTCATTCAGTGATTTGTAGAGTGTCCGTTGAATCTTAGATTTATCAAAAGATCCAAGTTCCCTCATGCGAGCTTTGAGGATCTTCTTTAATTCAAAATCCGTCAAATCGTATGCAATTTTTTAGGCGGATTCGGAAGGATTGGACGACTTAATCATCAAATTATCAGCTGCGAGTTTCTTCATCTCATCAGGCAGTTTTGGCATAAGGGACTCAACGGATTCTTTCACTCTCTCTTCAACAGAAGCTTCAAGTGTTTCTTTCTGCTCCTTGTATTTATCCTTCATAGCTTGAAGTCTCGTGATTCGTGCAGCATACTTATCAGCTTCAGCCTGCTTAACCTGAGCTAGTTCTTCTGCATGAGCTTTACGTGTCAACTCCATCTCTGCAACGAACTTAGCAAGCATCTCTTCTTGGGCTTTCTTAGATTCTTATTCACTTTGAACTCGTCTAAGTAGCTCTTGGCGAAGATTATCCATCTCTTTTCTTTTATTATCCGTATGTTTATCCAAGAGTTCTGCCATTACAAATGCAGCCATTGAAGATGATGCAGAGCTACTCTGGGTTGGTTGAAGAGGCTCGGTTGTGACCACAGTACTAAGGATGGGAGTTATTGGAGGTGGAAGGAATAGTGTTGGTATCGGTCGGGTTGGTAAGGGCTGTATTGGTGGAGGTTGAGTTACTAAAGGCTGAGTAGGTACCATGATTGTAGGAGCACCGGACTCCTTTTCAACACTTGCTGAAACAGGGACGGATGTTTCCTTCGAAGTAGAATACCGTTCAGGTGATCCAAACTCATCAATATCCTCTGGCTCCTCGTACTCTTCTTTAATATTTATCTATGCACCCGAACCACTACCGCCCGTGTCTCTCCTACTCTTTTCAATAGCTATCTTCATTAATTTTCTCTCAGCCTTGTCAAGAGTAGGATCATCAACATCTTCTTCGTCGTGGAGAACTAACTCATCAACCTTACTCTTTCCTTTCTTAGCCTCAGTCTTCTTCTTCTTGGTTTCTGGTTCAGATAAAGCAGCTGGTTGCTTGCGTTTACCTTTACTCTTGATCGTAGTAGACGAGTCTTCTCCTGTCTGAAGGCTTGCTTTTAGCTTCTTGATTTCTAGTAGCAGTAGTTTGTAATCAGCAGAAGCTTTAATTTTATCCGTCAGAAGATAATCGGGAATAGGACCAGGAATAACACCACCAGATGGTCCTTCAAGCCTTAGATCCACAGTGTGATCAGCCTCTTCAGTGTGATGACGACTTGCTGCACGCTTATCAATAGTAACATCATTCTTCATAAAATAATTAATTATAAGCTTGATAAACCGAGGGTAAGGAAAGAAATTAGTCTTCAGCTTCTTGTTTCGGAAGAGTTGAAAGTTAAATTCTTCCCACAACAATAATGCATAATCTGCATTTGAGCCTTTGTACATTCCATGAAAGATGTTCATAATTGGACCACGCAACGCATCATGCCCACTTGTCTTAGGTGTAAGACATCTACTGAGAATACCCAAGATTGCTCTCCAAGGTTGGCCCACTTTAGCGGTGGTAAACTCAGACACAACTCGTATGTCAGGACATCCAAGAGCCTCGAACATCTCCATGAGTTCGTCTTTGGTAGGATCCTTCGAAAATGACATACCTTTGGGTGTATCCCGTATTCCAAATATCTTGCGGAAGTCTGAAACTGTGAGTGTCTGTTGCTTGTTTTCGAGAGTGAAGGTGATCTTGTTTGAAGTACTTTCCTTGGTAGCCCAGAACTCATACATGTACTCATATGGCACCGAGGCAGTACTCCTTAAAGCATTCTTAAAGTGAGAGTGATCAAGGATTACTATGGCTACTTTGAATCCATGGTGAGTGGATTTTGAGACTTGCTTCAGCCGGTAATTGTTTGGTATGAACTTGAGTGTTCTTGCTTCGGCAATTGCGGCTGTTCTAGCATCTTGGAGTGCTTGTACTGTTGGATTAGTCATCGTATCTGCTTAAGATATGACATAAAAGGTTCATGCACAAAAAATATATAGATATATATCATTATGACTTCTAAGCATAATACATTTCAACAAGTAATTATAACAGGCAAACAACTATCAATCCAACAACTCTTCATTCGGAACTCTTCATTCGGAACTATTCATTCGGAACTCTTCATTCGGAACTCCTTCATTCGGAACTCTTCATTCGGAAGTCCTTCATTCGGAACTCTTCATTCGGAACTCTTCATTCGGAACTCTTCATTCGGAACTCCTTCATTCGGAACTCTTCATTTGGAAGTCCTTCATTCGAAACTCTTCATTCGGAACTCTTCATTCGGAAGTTCGTCCGGAACTTCTTTATTCAGAAGTTCATCAGGAACTTCTTCATTCGGAAGTTCATCCGGAACTTCTTCATTCGGAAGTTCATCCGGAACTTCTTCATTCGGAAGTTCATCCGGAACTTCTTTATTTGGAAGTTCATTCAGAACATCTTCATTCGGAAGTTCATTCGGAACTTCTTCATTCGGAAGTTCATTCGGAACTTCTTCATTCGGAAGTTCATTCGGAACTTCTTCATTCGGAAGTTCATCTGGAACTTCTTCATTCGGATGTTCATTCGGAACTTCTTCATTCGGAAGTTCATTCGGAACTTCTTCATTCGGAAGTTCGTTCGGAACTTCTTCATTCGGAAGTTCACTCGGAACTTCTTCATTCGGAAGTTTGTTCAGAACTTCATTCGGAAGTTTGTTCAGAACTTCATTCGGAAGTTTGCTAGCCATGTTCATTCGGAAGTTCACAACCCGTCCCCCATGAAAGATTATTCTTAACGCATGTGTGAGATTTAAGGCAATCTAAGGCAACTTAACACATTCTAATGCTAATCCGCATAAAACCCAACTAAAAGCCCTAATTAATTAACCTTAAATTAAGCAAACGTACCCTAATTTGATAAAGTTGATTACCCGAATCTATTAACTGGATTAAATGATGAATTAGGCGAATTATAAATCAAAGAATTTGTTGTTCGTACCTTTTTGATTGAATGGAACGGATTGAGTGATTAGAACGCGAGTTTTGAGAGCTTGTGTGTGTGTTAATGGCGGAAAAATGACACAGTGAAGAAGAAAAACAATAAGGACGGGGGGTTTGGTTTTGACTTAGGTCAAATTTTAACAACTTTCACGAATTGTCACTTTTAACCCTACAGTTTTCCCTTTTACTTTTTATTCCTTGTCTTTTCTAGTCTCCCTAACCATTGTTAAATTTCGCCAACTTAACCTTCACACTACTTAAGCATCGCAACCTATTAGCAAATCTCCAAGATCTTAAAGCAATTTCTATCACATTGAGCGAGCACAAGTCGTATTCTAAAGCAAGACCACTCATAAACCATTTAGCCAATTAATTTTTCCACAAACACTTTTGAAAATCGTTTTGATAACGAAGATGATTTAATATTTTCTCCCCCTTAAACGATGACCCGTTTTCTATTTAAAGAGCTGTAGTCATTGTTTAAAGAGTCAAATATTGATGAAAACTTTTCCAATTAATATCTTGAAAAGATTGATTCGTGGTGGCAATAAGATTTCTCTTATTTTGACAAATTAATGCACTGAAACGTACACTAACTCGTGTTAGACCAAGTTGTAAAGTAAACTTGATCCCTTTGCATAATTTGGCTTGTAAATCATGCCCGAGAAAATTAATTCCCGTTGTGAGCCAACGTTTTCCAAGGAAATACGTGACTTTAATATGAAAACCGGGTTGCAGTCTGAAATAACTACAAGCCATAATGGGAATGTTTTAAAAATGTACAACTTTTATACAGACTCTATTTATGGCGTCGTGTCAATATTGATCGACATTTCTAAAGCCGTAAATATTACCGTACTAAAAGACATGCCCGATTTAAAACGATAAATATTTTTGGTTTTTCTTGATTTTATAAATTTTATGGTTTTTGTAGGTTTTATATTTTTTATTATTTTTCTTGGTTTTATATTTTTGTATTTTTCTTTTTGTGGTTTATATATATACGATAATATACATGATCACGAACAAAGGATACGCCTAAATAGTTTACCACCACTATTCAGCTGATTCTTCTGCCAATTCTTTGAGAGTCGCTGGAGTGAATGATTTCATGCCAAGCTTGTCGATCAAAAACTCGATTCGTCCTCGATCTAAGGCTTTGGTGAACATATCTGCCAGCTGATACTCAGTAGTGACAAAATACAGCTCGATCACTCCGTTCTCCACCTGCTCTTTAATGAAATGGTAGCGAATGTCTATGTGCTTGGCTCGGGAGTGTTGAACGTAGTTGCAGCAACGGGCAATGGCGCTCTTGTTGTCACAATACATCGGGATTTTGTTGAATCCCAAACCGTAGTCAGTTAATTGTGATCTCATCCAAATGACTTGAGCACAACAACCGGACATGGCGATGTATTCAGCCTCCGTGCTAGAAATTGCAGCGCTTTTCTGCCTTTTTGAAGACCAACTAATAAATCTGTCTCCAAGGAGTTGCACAGACCCAGAAGTGCTACGCCTCGTGTCTTGACACCCAGCATGATCGGCATCTGCGTATGATATTAAAGCAATGGAGGAATCTTTCGGATACCATAGACCACGATGAAGTGTTCCTTTGAGATACCGAAAGATCCTTTTAACAACATGTAGGTGCTTTTCGGTAGGCCGAGCCTGATACCGGGCACACATGCATACGGCAGATTGCAAATCAGGCCTGCTAGCAGTCAGATAGAGAAGGGTGCCGATCATCCCACGGTAAAGTTTTGGATCGACAATAATCCCATTCCTATCTTCATCTAACTTGGATTTCTCCACCATTGGAGTGTCCACGGGGTCACAATTTTCAAAGTTATATTTCTTTAAAGATTCTAGAGCATATTTGGATTGATTAATAAAGATGCCTCTGGGATTCTAAGAAATTTGTAATCCTAAGAAAAATGAAAATTTTCCCATCATTGACATCTGAAAGCGTGTGGACATTATCTTCTCAAAGCGTTTGGACAATTCAATGTTAGAGGCAGCAAATATTATATCATCAACATAAATTTTTTACCAGAATCATGTCGTTGTCCTCCTTGAGAGTGAATAGAGTGGGGTCCACCTTGCCTGTGGAGAAGCCTTCCGAAATGAGATATGTTGAAAGGAGATCATACCACGCGCGTGGAGCTTGTTTCAACCAATAGAGAGCCTTCTTAAGCTTGTACACATGATTAGGAAACTCCGTGCTAACGAACCCATCCGGCTGACTAACATAGACTTCTTCCCTTAGTTCACCGTTCAAAAATGCCGTCTTCACATCCATTTGATAGACGATCATGTTCATATGAGCAGCATACGCAAGGAATAGTCTAATAGCCTCCAATTTTGCAACAGGAGCAAAAGATTCTTCGAAGTCGATACCCAAGGCTTGTTTGTATCCTCTAGCAACCAATCTAGCCTTATTCTTCAAGACTGCACCCATCTCATCAAGTTTAACCTTATAAACCCACAACAAAGTAAGGATGTTAACCTTGTCAAGGAGAGGAACTAATTCCCATACTTCAAGTCTTTGGAATTCATTTAGTTCCTCCTGCATGGCTTCAATCCAAGATGATTGAGTCATAGCCTGTTGCCAATTTTTAGGTTCAACTTCGGAGAGAAATGCATCAAAATAGCAATAGAGTGCACTCTCTTGTAATTGATGGCGTGTAGAGACTGGTCGATCTAGATCTCCAATGACATTCCTAATTGGGTGATCTTTTGTCCATTTGGTGCTATGATTTTCAATCCGTGGTGGTCTGGAGTGAACAATTGAAGGAGCTTCTTCTGAGGTAGACGCGGCTGAAGGGTTTTCAGGTATCGGTACACCAAAGAAAGGAAGCTCTTGTAGGTGAGCATATTCCAAATCGTGATCAATAGAATCCTCTTCAACATCATTAGGCACAAGTAAGGGTGACGATTCAGGTGTAGTTTGAGAATCACTTGGTAAAGGTGCATCCGGTTCAATGTTATTTGAAGATGCATTAGATAAAGCTTCATTTGCTTGAGCAACAACTTCAGGGATTGGAGCTATCACTACAGGTGCTGGAACTTCATCATTTTGGGGATCAAAGAATTCATCAAACAACGGTTGAAACAGTTTATCCCACTCGGGCCTTGTAGGTGGTAAGAATGATGTAGAAGTAGGATTATTGGGAACTAATCCGGAACTAATAGCACCGGTTCCCATCTCATGAAGCGCGGGTTCAGAGCTGCGTTGCTCAGAAGCCATCGCTGTCAGCTCATCGAAGTCTACGTCCATAGTTTCTACTATCTTACCAAGACGACGGTTGTAAATTCGGTATGCTTTCTTGGAAGGTGAGTAACCAATGAAAATACCTATATCGGCTTTCGGTTGAAGCTTGCCCAAGTTCTCACTATTAATGTTTGGATAACAAAGAGCACCAAACACATTAAAGAATGAAACATCAGGTTTACGATCATGTAGAAGCTCATAAGTTGTTTTTTCATGGCGTTTCCGAATGATAGAGCGGTTTTGGGTGAAACATGCAGTAGATATAGCTTCTGCCCACAAGAACAATGGAGCGTTCGCATAAATCAGCATAGTCCTAGCAGCTTCCATAAGCGTACGATTCCGTCTTTCAACGACACCGTTTTGTTGTGGAGTACGTGCAGCGGATGTTTCATGTGAGATACCAACTTCTTCATAGTAATCACGAAGAGTCTGGTTGACGAACTCTGTTCCATTATCTGTACGAATACGGCGGACAGTAGTATTTAAACGTACCTGAATGAATTTCAGAAAAGTGATGATAGCCTTCGGTGCTTCATCCTTTGTACGTAAAAATCTTACCCATGTAAACCTGGAGAAATCATCCACAATAACAAGAATGAATTTATTACCGCTCACACTTTCAGTTCTCATTGGCCCACAAAGATCCATATGCAAAAGATGAAGTTTTTCTTGATTGGTGTCTTCAGCTTTGGGCTTGTATGATTTCTTGGTACTTTTCCCCCTTGAACACGCGGAACATAAATGGTCCTTGTGAAATTTGAGCTTTGGAAGACCACGAACTAATTCGTTTTTAGCCAGATGATTAATAGCATCAAAGTTGAGATGAGATAATCTGCGATGCCATAACCATGACTTGGTCTTAGATGCTTTAGAGAGAAGACATACTGGAGAGGCGACCATCATGTCTTGTAAGGACAAAGTATAAAGATTTGCACCACGAGACCCTTTCAACAAGTCTTTTCCTTCCAAGTTGCGGATGAAACAAGTATGTTGTCGAAAAGCAACCTCTAGGATGGAATCACAAAATTGTCCTACTGAAAATAAATTATGACCAAGACCTTCTACATAGTATACCCTTGAAATCGTAACGTTTCCAATCTGATATTCACCATACCCCATTATCTTTGCAATATGATCATTACCGAATTTAACCGTTCCAAGAAACTTGCTGACGAAATTTCGGAGCATCGAGCGATCTCCGGTCATATGCTTTGAACAACCGGAGTCCAAATACCAGAGGATGATTTGGACCACCTGAAAATATCACCAGACGAGGACAATGTAGAGGTATCGGAATCTGAATGTTCCTTGTTATTAGTAGGTACAGATTTAATAATCTTAGATTTGCTAACTTTAGGTTTCTTAGATTTCCTAGCCTTCTTCCTAGTTGGTGGTGTAGATTCTAGTTGGCTTAAATCCTGAGGTATTTCTTCACTGATAGACACTATAGTGGGGGCTGACCTAATTAAAGGGCGCGGTTTCCATACTGTAGTGCTACTGTTCCTAACTAAAGGACGCTGAGACCTAACCTCAATGGATGCATTCCTAGTTAAAGGGCACATTTTTCCATCTAATGTAAAGGTCCTACCAGTGGGACGCCATTGCCATCCAACTTGGGCACGAGTTCTACCAGTTGGCTTCCATTCAAGATCATTCCTAATGGCATTCATTTCATTCACATGATCAATAAGACACAAATCATGACGTTGGGAAAACATACATTCATTACAATTCCAACATTTCAAATTAGAATTCACAAATGGTTTAGGCTTCTGCACAGGCGCAGAGCTTTTAGTCTTAACATGATTCTTTTTATTTAAATCTGAACTGATATTCCTAGTGTGAGCTTCTACTTTCTTCTTGATTGTACTACTAGTTGAGGGCTTGATCTTATCTTTCTTGAGTGGCGATCCTTTAGCCTTAGTAGACTCTTTTACTCCTGTAGAAGGCAAAGTGGGAACATTAGCAACAGATTTTAAAGGTGCCTTACTTGATGGTGCCAATGACGGTTTTGCTCTTGGGGTCTTATTGAATGGAGTTACAGCAATGGGTCGATTAGTGAGTAGTGCAAAACCTGGTTTACCTATGTATTGCAAATATGCTAAGCAATATTGAACTCGCTTAATATATTCATGAGTTGAATAATAGTTGCTACTTGAGGGATCTAAGGCATAAAGAACGTCTAAAATATCCCTAACAAGATCTACATGCTTAATTGCATTCCTCATATAATCATCGTAGGTAACCGGGTTTTTCTTATGGAGTGGGTTCTTATAAAGCACTATTGACTTGGTTTTTGGAGCACTAGAGGGCGGTGCAGAGTTGGTAGCTAAGTTATTAACAGCTTCTTGACGGGTGAGAAGAAGTGTCTCCTTTAACTCGGCCAAAACCATGTTTTTGTCAATGAGCTGGATATTTAAGTCAGAGATTTCCTCACATTTTTGGTTCAATTGTTCAACATAAGATTGTTGCTGTGCCGCATTAAAAGCGAAGCGTTCTTCTAGTGAACCATAAAGTTTGGACATT
This sequence comes from Glebionis coronaria, assembly GCA_025667525.1. Taxonomy (NCBI): domain Eukaryota; kingdom Viridiplantae; phylum Streptophyta; class Magnoliopsida; order Asterales; family Asteraceae; genus Glebionis; species Glebionis coronaria. Next base: position 215,835,992 of record CM046876.1, on the reverse strand, counting down.
CCCTTTCTTGCACGATCCATCTCCCCTAGAATAGACGAAAGTCTAATTTCTAAGTCCTGGTTTTTAGACTCTGCATCCTCTAGTTCCAATTTTAGTGTTTCATTTGATGACACATCTCTCTTTAATCTCATAATCTCTTCCTCTAATGCCTTAACTATTGCAATCATCTTGTCACTCGTCTCAACACCGTTTTCACAACAATTTGTTATCAAAAGATCCTCATTTTGAGTTTGTTGTTTTAATTCTAAAGATATACAATGTTGTTCAAGTTGATTAAAGCGTTTTGAAAGTAAATTGTAAGAATCTTGTAGCTTTAAAAATTCAGTGTTAGATTCGTGACTAGAATGATTATCTACCTCATTTACAGTATCAGCAACATTTACAGAAAGATCACACACATCATCACAAATATTCACATCATCACATTTAATCATAGCGGATGTAAGCTCATTCGAATAATTGACATTCACAGTAGTAAGCACATCACACGAAATTACTTGGGACAAGAATCGGTCATATTCGGATAAAATCTTTTCCTTTTCAATTAAATGTAGTTCGTAAGCGGTGTCCATTTCATAAAAAACTTTTTGAACTTCTCCAATTTCAAACTCAAGATTTTCCTTAAGAGATGCAAAACTTCCTTTTAGACTTTCGACAAACGGATTGATCTCATTCTTAAACACCTCATTCATGTGTTCGAAAGCCCATTCTCCGGCGTTTAGGCCATTTGAAGTCGTACATTCCAAAATGACATTGTGAAAACTAGCAAAGTATTGATTAATCTCTTGCAAGTTTAACCATACAGTGCTAACAGGTGGAAGATCCTTTGGAATTTCCTTAGGTCCTTCCATTTTGACAAGTGTAGGAAGTGTACTAGGGTTTTCTTCATTTAACATGTAGGTTGGTGATGTGATGAGATCTTTATCCATATAGAAGCGAATTCTAAAATCCGTTTTTGCAAGCTCCTGATTCATTTTAAAATAATCACACTCGGGATATTTTGCAAAGTTGTATGACCGATCCTCATCAACTAGATCTTTACTTGTGCGATCATCAAAAATAACAATCGGGTCTAAGACCAATCCTAATTGGGTTGCATTATAAAGTTTTGGACAATGGATAAAAGCTTGTTTTGCATACCGTGGGTTAGGGGGAAGGCCTTTTTGACGTGATAAGTTAAATTCTCTAAACGAAGCATCAAATAAGTGCACTAGTTGAGCGACGTGATAAGTTAAATTCTCTAAACGAAGCATCAAATAAGTGCACTAGTTGAGCGGCAGCGTATTGTCTTAAAAGCAAATAATCTAAACTTCTAATCTTATTAGCTGCATTAATTTCAATTTCATTCTTTTTAGACTCGAGTAACTCAAAATCCGTTTGAAGTTTTTGAAAATTAGTGACCACTAACTCTTTTTCTTTAAGTTCGTTAGAAAGATCTGCTCTTAAGGTTTCAATTTCTTGCAAATGATCCATTTGTTTGTTTCGAAAATGATCATATTCGGGATTTCTTAGAACACTGGACGAGGTAACTAATTCTAAATTTTGAACTTTCTCGTTGCTCAAGGCAAGCTCATCAAACAAATTCTTATTCTTAGCTAGGGTTTCTAAGAGTGCAGCATTCATTTGGCTAAGTAATGTAGCAGGAACCATGACCAAATCTTGTTGAGCAGGAGTATGCGTATGCGAAATGACTCCCGGTTGTGTTTCACTCAAAGTCTGGGGACTCACATTGATATTACTATCATTGATTGTCTCCTCATTTGAACGACTCACCATCGAAGACTCATTCGAATCAGCACTCTCTTGCACAACTTGATGTGGTTGAATACTAGTATCAGTGGTATTATCAGTGGTATTAGTAAGTACCTCAGATATTTTTTCTGGCCCCAAGCTAGAGATAGTTGCCATAAGAGCTGCCTGTGCAGATTGAAGTTCATCACAGTCTGAGTCATACGCATCAAGATCATCTGCTTGGTATGCTGCATTCTGTGTGGTGACAACGTCTTGTTCAGCAATCCCTGGATCAGCAAGAAATGCAAGCTCCTCTTCATCAAGTTCCCTTCCTTGTGCCTGAGCGTTCACCAGATAAATCTTCTCTGCAAACCAATGACCATCCCATCTCCTCTTGGGTTTTTTGCAATCCCTGGACATGTGACCTTCTTCCTTACAGTTGTAGCATGTAATCATTCTCAACTTGCCTGTGGAATTAGCCCGTGGAGGAGTGTTGACCATTGGAGCAGGATTGACCGTGCATGCATTGGTGGTTGATGTAGTAGGTCTCCCCTGATAAGGTTGAATAGGTTGAACCATTACCCTGCCATTCTCAATAGTAGCTTGTTAGCGAGAATTGGATGAATTCCTCAGCTGATTGTTAGTAGGAGTTGGTCCTCTAAATCCTCGTTTGCTTAATGTCCTTGTGAGATAAGCAGACATAGTGGCTAACACTTCAACTGGGTCAGTTCCTTGTTTGAATTCAAGAATGGGGACTTCATCATTATCACAATACAGTGCTTGGTCTTGTTGAGCTGCATAAGCACTAGAAGGAATACTCATGTGGTCAGAGTAGCTTGATGGATATGCTGCATTCTCTTGATAAGAATAATATGAAGACTGAGCATAAGGTGCTGGGTGAGGTTGTGAAGCATATTGAGAGAAGGTGCATTAAACCGATATTGTTGCTGATGTGAGGTGGGTGGTTACGGTAGAATCGAATATTGGGGGAAGCTTGGAGTCAGGTACGGTGATGGGTGATAGGCTTGGTGTCCCATGATATAAGGAGTGTTGTTGTACGACAAGCTTGGTTGATTCGCCATCAAAGCTAAAGAATCAGGGTACATACCTCGAGGCGAATGGTGCATGATCACATGTTTCTCATGCTGCTGAAGAAAAGCATAGAGTTGATACAAATTGCACTTATGCAAATCCCTGGTTAACTTAACATCAGAAATATACTCACCCCATTCAGCTTGAGGTAAAGTATTCAAAAACATGGTGTTAACCTGGAATGCAGCAATCACGAAATTTGTATACATTCAGATCATTCATGAGAGTAGTGAATCTGAAGTAGTAGTCGTGAAGCGTTTCCCCTGGGTTGTACGTGAATCTATCAAACAGATCATATAACTGACATTCCCTTTCCTGTTTGGTAAGAGACGTACCTTGTAGAAACACCTTTAGCCGTCCCCATAAATCCTTTGCAACCGTATATTGACTGACCATTCGATAGATATCATGTGGAAGAGCTTGGAGAATGGTTTAAAGAGCCTTTTCGTCTGCATCGGCAACAAGTTGTTGAGCTGGTGTAAGTTCTTCAAACTCCCGTGGTCGAGTCACATTGTTAACCACGAAGGTACCATAATCAAGTGGACCATTTAGAATTGACTTGACCATAAGCCTCCCATATGTCGGTTTTCCCTTAATATATGACATCATACGGCCTTGCCATGCTTCAAAGACTTCTTTAATGAGCATTGGAGGGCGATTATCCGTTCCCGTAATGACGGAAATATCCGTAAGTGATGTCATATGAGGCATTAATGAATTCGGATTCATTTTGTTCACTTCAAAGAGACAAAGATTATCGGTTGATCGAGCAGTGAAGTAAAGTTTGTGAGTTGTGTTGTGTTTTTGTTGTAAGAAACCAAGATTAAATCCTCTAAAAAATCGTCGAAAAAACAAGTAAAATATCCCTTGATCCGGAACTTTTGTTGATTCGGAAGCGTTGATTCGGAAGATTTTGGCTCGGAACTCCTTGATCCGGATCTTTTGATTCGGAAGAACTGATTCGGAACTTTTCTTGATCCGGAACTTTCCTTTGATCCGGAACTTTCCCTTGATCCGGAACATTCCTTTGATTCGGAACTTTCCCTTGATCCGGAACTTTCCTTGATCCGGAACTTTTGGTTCGGAACTTTTTGATTCGGAACTTTGTCTTGATCCGGAACTTTCCTTGATCCGGAACTTTTGGTTCGGAACTTTTTTATCCGGAACTTTTGTTGATCCGGAACTTTTTGATCCGGAACTTTTTCATCCGGAACTTTTTGGTTCGGAACTTTTACTGGGAAACAGAAACTTTGTTCGAGTAACAGTCGATAAAAAATATGAAGAATAAACCCAGATTTTTACCAAATAACCCAAAAAGTTTTGTGATTTCTACAAAAATAAGTAAAAACTAATACTTATCTACTAATCCCAATCACAAAATCACCAAAAACTCCAAGAATCAAGATGGATCTTCTTAAAGAACACTAATACAATCAAAAACTAAATAACAACACAAATCATTACCTTAAATCACCCCATAGCTCTTGATACCAAATATAGAATATTGATAAACTATGAATCTATGAAGTGGGTTGAAGATTCCTAGAGAGAGAAACTAGTGAGAGAAAGTGAGAGAGAAACTATGTGTTTTTCATTAAAATGAGAAAATAGAATGATCAACAACCAACCCCTTTCCATGGTGGAAAGGGGTATTTATATCCGAGGCCACTATTTGGGCTTGGGCCGACCCATGACAAGCCCATGGGTCGGTTTCTTACTTATCTTAATAAGCAACATTAACTACGAGCTATTACAACATAAATAATATTGTGGAGTGACCGATACTTCTAATATACGTTAAAAACGTATTTCTAACACCCATGGTCAGCTTTATCATTCTTGTTAGTTACAGCTCTAGCCCCATCATTTCTTTTCTGATTGTACTGCATATGCCGGTTACTACCTTGATTACCACTCTGCGAATTCTCCAATTTCCTTTTACTACCCTCAGCAGCTCTCTCAGCCCTATCTTGAACTTTCTGCCCCATGAGTGTATGAGCCATTCTTATAGTTTCAACAAAGTTCTTGGGTCGGGATGAAGTTGTCTCACCTTTAATGTACCCAGGCAGCCCTTTAATGTATTGGTCCATCTTTTTCATCTCAGTAACAAAAGCATCTGGACGCAACAAAACCAACTCACCGAATCGGCTAGTATACACAGCAATGTTATTATCTTTCAGCTTCAGGTGCCTCAACTCATCCTCCAAAGCAGACAACTCTTCTTTTGGATAGAACTCTTCTTTCAACAACCTTTTAATTTCATCCCAAGGTCTCCTGTTTGCAGCTTCTAAACCAACTGTAGCAACTTGAGTCTTCCACCTACTTAAAGCTCGATCCTTGAAGGTAGCAACTGCGAACTTAACCTTGTTCCTTTCTGAGCAATCACTAATCTCAAATGTTGTTTTTGTTTTCTCAATCCACCTGAATAATTCCAGTGCTCCACCAGTTCCTTGAAATGTAGTAGGTCCACATTTCATATATCCAGCAAAAGTACACTCTTTTACTGCAACAGCAGCCTGAGCAACCTCACCTGCAGTATTCTTAGCTACACCTGCTCCTCCAACAACTTCTGGTCCAACAGGTTCACCTTCACCTTCAGCACCCGCACCTCCAGAGCCACCTGCTCCTTCAATGTTAACACGTGCAGCTCTATCCGCAGCTAATGCTTTCGTAACTTCTTCAGCAACTAGCCTTGCAATGGCATCATTTTTCATTCTCCTAGGTGGCATGATTCTGTCATATCACAAAGAGAGAAGATAAAAGAATGAGTTAATTGTAATCATGGTATAGTCATATCATGTACAAAATCAATCACCAAATGCATACACATTCTCGATACAAGAATTCACAATCATTATAAGGATCAAATGAAACTATTATCATAGATCAACAAGGAATGATCTTAAAGATAAATAGAATACAATGACACAAAATATTAGACACTAGTCACGTGGGGATCCACATGGCTTAGTTGACTGTGACTCGCTTGTAGTAGTAGAACCTGCTTCCTCCTCATCGAAGACGTAATTTGACGGTGGTAAATTCACAAAATAGGTATAAGGTCATAATAAAATGAAATAGAATAATTTCCAAAAATTTAAATAAATATAGAAAATACTTCAAAATAAGTAGAGGAAAATTCCAAAAATTTATTCAAATAAATCATTAGTAAATGATAAACTTTTATCGAAAAGTTTAACGATATTAACATATATCTATCAAAGTTTACAGTATTTATTTATAAATACTTAGCAATAAGGCATACATAATAATGTATACTAAAATTTTAATCCCAGAAGTAGATTGAACCTGAAGTCACGCGAAATCATGTGCACCGACTCTTTGAAAAATAAAAACTGACAGTTATAGTTTAGGTTTTCAGAAAAAGACCTAGTTCTCTATAACTCATGGTTCTGATACCAATATTTAACACTCCCATATTTACACGCAGCGGAATACATCTTTGGGTGCTAAACAATGATACAATAACACATAATTTATAAAGAACGACTCGAAAAGAGACGTTTCAAATTTATCGTTCCTAAAACATTTGTCAGAGTAGCGTAGTCCCAAGACATCGTAACCAAAGTAAAACTAAAACAAAAGATTTAAATTGTTTTAAACAAAAGGAACGATAAACATTCAAAGAGTTTATATTACAAAAGTAGTGCACAACTTCATTCCCGTGACCTCCAAGCTTCACACCTCTTGATTACCTGAAATACATGTGAGAAAATCATCAGCAAAAATGCCGAGTGAATCTATAGGTGTATATAATTATTTTGAACACAAGCAAAGATTATAAGTTTGTGGCATACTTGAAGGCAACAAGCATCAAATAATAATTTGCATCAACAATAATAATTGTATATAGCATAAATTGCAATAAGCTCATGGAACCGAGCCCTTAGACACTCCGTTAGGTCTAATAAGACAAGAGATTTATTAATTGTCGGTTACCTCCAGATTATTGGTACATTGCCGTATACCTGACTTCTCAATACAATATGTTTAAACAGTGTGGAGGTCGGGCCTAAGCTTCTATGACAAGTCCACACAAACTGAACTGGGGCGGCTTCCCCCATAGATCTATTAATTTTACTAGCGGTTAACCCATAATAGGTTAATTAAAGGTCCATAATTGAGGCTTTAACAAAGGCAATCACTTAATATAATTAAAAGGCAACCACGGGTCCATTCATAGAGGGACAAGCATACCATAAAAATCTTGTGTTCTAAGTTTACAAAACATGTATTCCCCCTCGCGGGTTTTAAAATATTTGAATGAGCTCAAACGAGGCTATAGACTCACCTTAAGTAGTAGAAGTAGTTGAAGACGATCGCCGACGATAATAGATGCCCGGTAAACACGACAACCGCAACCTAGCAAATAAGGTGCGTACCTTAATAGTAGACTCGAGGAATAAATGATACATAATAAAATCAAACTCAAGTATAAAATGACGACAACTCGAGAGAAAACGATACAAGTGGTTCTATTATACTCTCCTATATATTCATTTTATTATTCAATGCCTTTATTAAAATATGTCGGAACATACTGAATGTCCAAGCCGTTTTCCCATACTTAGACACATCAACATTTCGTAAGTCCCCGAGAATCGATCCAAATATCGACAAAAATTTTCGGATTGTGTCAACACTCGTCTCCCGGTACACGAAAATCAAACTAGTGTATCTTCCACCTCGTTTGGAGTTGGAAGGCCTACTTTATATCAAATCGAAGCTAACGAAAATCTCTACAACATAATCCCATAATATCAATCTATTTCAGAATTAAGACCCCCGAAAATGGCCTTAAACCTACTGCCTAAAATTGACAATTTAAAAACCATACAAAATCAAGTTTTTGATCAAAAACAACAACTTTTATCATCAACCTTACATCCTAATATCACCATAAACCAATCCAAACACTTGTATCATCATCAAAATCAAAACCCAAAAATTAAAAGTTCATCTTTTTAACAAAAACATTGCATAAACATCTCTTGATCATCATTTCTAACACATGCATGATCATAGTCTCCACCTAACAAGCCTTGTTTTTATCAAAATCAAAAACTTAATGCATATAAGAAAAATTTGAATCATTAGAATCACCTTGAGATTTTATGAATGGGACTTGTTTTGGTTTTGGAAGAATCAAGCTAGCTCATCAAAAAATTTGATGGTTTGTGTGTGTGGGTTGTACGGCCAAAAAAAGAAAAGGGAGGAGAGTGGTGATGATTTTTGTTTTTTTTATTTTTAAATGAAATGTGCAAGTGGAAAAACTATATATAGTTTAAGGTTAGAGTAGTTTTTGCCAATTTGTGATAGTTTTGGTCCAAAATGTAAATATTAGTTAAAATGAGGGAAATGACTAACAGTCAATTTTACAAATATTTACGGGACTCGGGTTTCGTAAAAACACTTTTTAAAAGTTTAAACGCACACGAAAGATAATAATATAACGACTCGATACGTAATTAAAACGATATCGTCGAAAGTATTAATTATCGAAGCGATCGATAATAAATTATAAAATTTTAGACATCCGTCGGTATTGCGATCACTAGTAGTCCTCGTTGCACGTCAAAATATTAAAATATAATATTCAATATCGGTTTCAACATAAAACGTTAAACATAATAGTATTTAACGTCCTAAAATATTTCTAAAGTATCAGAAACCTAAGTTGGTCTTGCCTAACCTCCATCCTTACCATTCTATCACAGACATCTTGGAGTGATGCATGAGGAGCTCGCGGCATGTTCACACGTGGTGCTCTCGCCGACGCGTCTTCTTGAATCAACCTTCCATCCGCTCCAATCAAATCTCTCAAAGTAATTTTGTCAATGGTATCAAATATGATTGGCGGGCCAAGACTACCCACAACTTGTTCCGTTAAAAGTATCATTCTTCGGGCTAACCTAGTCACAAATTGTCTACACACAATCATACTACTTGCTTGACTACCATGACCTTTCCTTTTCATCCACTTTGCAATCACCCATGCCACATTAGCGTATTGCTCACGGTTCTTGTCCCTAAACATGCTCAATAACCACAAATCATTCTTTTGAAACTTGTCATATCCCGTGGTTCGTTTACAAACCGCGTAAGCGATCATCTTTTGGAGCACTCTAAAAAGTGGACTAGAAATCCTAGTGGTTGAGCTCCTAGAAAAGCTCAAAGGATCCTCATCCAGACAAATTAATGCCCAAAACTCATTAGCATTGAAATTACCATGTTCACGTTCTCCTCCTTGAAATACACTTCAAATCCTTCCTTATCTCGCTCCTCTCTAGTATACAACTCCAAGTACTTAGCAAATTCCTTCAAAGTCAAAGAGTGTCCTTTCCCACAAAGTCTAAAAATCATAATTTTCTTTGTCAATAGGTCATCACCATCAACATCTTCATCAAAATGAAATGTTGAGAAAAACTCAAGAACAAGCTCCGAATAGATCTTCTCCCTACATGTAAAAGCACGGACCCAAGCATCGGATCGAAAAAAAACTTCATTTCTTCCAGCCTCTGTCACAACTATTGATAACATCTCCTTAATTTGAGCTTCACAACCAAGCTCATTCAAAACTCCAAAATCCATAATGTTAGGTCCGAAAATTTGTTTCGGTAATAGAAGACTAACAGCATTGTTGAAAATGGTTTTAGCATCATTCGTACATTGTAAAACCCGTATTTAAAATCGACGAATATTAAATATACACAGTCTTAGTGTTGGGAATAAATACATGAGTGTGAGTTCCCCCTGCTGGTTGGTCGAAGTTCCCCCTGCTAGAGTAAGTTCCCCCTGCTGAATAACAAAGGTAAGGGGATTGGTCCCCCTACTAGAAGTCAGAGACCCTGCTACAAAGATAAACTTGGAATAGATTATAACGCGTTTCTGTTACTACTCCATGATAGTTTCCTAGTTTGTTAGTAGTAATCTTATACGTGGGTCCTTGTGCTATAAAAGGACTCACTAGGGTTTCAAGTAACATATCTCTTTCTGTTCATTTCATTTCATACTTAAGGTTTTATAACCCTAATACCAATGTTGGGTATTCGTATATCTTTGATATATTAAAGTTTAACGTTTGATCTTAATACTTGTTCTTGTGCTAAACACTATTTTATGCATCTTGTTTAGTTACTTTAGGTATTGCAAAGTTTCTCTAGTGCTAGATTTAATTCATTATTTCTATCATAACCCTTAAAAAAAAGCTGAGGTATAAGATCACAGTTTGGGATCTACAAGTGGTATCAAAGCTTGTTGAGAAACATTGATTAAACCAAGAACAAAACACTCATTATAACCAATACCAACCATGTCTTCTGTGAGAACCCGTACTTTCCCAACATTATTTTATTCTTTTTATTCGTGCTTCTTGAATTTTTCCAACGTATTACGTTTTCTTGTATTGCTATATGTAAATCCTGAGATTTTTAAATTATATCTTTTTTAAGTATTTTTCTGATCATCGATAAATACTTTGCATGGAATTATAAAATTTTTATTTTATTTTTCCATATTTAATTTAAATCAAAGTTTTTTTTATTTAAAATCACCCGCGTGTGTTTTACAACGATTTTATTCAGAATCAATGTACAACGAGAATTCCTAGTGATCGCGATACCGACAGATGCCCAAAATATTACGTTTATTTATCGATTGTTTCCATAATTAATATTTTCGACGATTTCGTTTTAATTACGTATTAAGTCGTGTCGAGAAATCGTATAATCATTTTTATGATGCATTATAAGTTTTGAAAAGTATTTTTACGAAACCCGAGCCCCGTAAATATTTTCAATATTTACCAATAACCATTTTCTACCCTTTAAAACTATTAATTGTTTTTAAGTCCACAAGTTTCAAAGTTGGCAAAACTAACCCTCCACTTAACTAGCACTATATAAATCATTTTTTTACTTCCATTACAACATACACTTTCATTTTTAACAAAAAAAAAAACACATCCTCCCTCCCCTTCATTTCTCTCCGCCACCACCACCACATAAACACCCCTAAAACCTTGATTTTTAACATGAATCTCTTAAAACAAATTAAAGACCCATGTTCTAAATCTTGTGGTGATTCTATTGATAACAAAATCACCCACATGCATCAAGATTTAAAGAACTTTTGATTTCATGATTGTATGATGTTGTAATCATCTTGCATATGTTATATTTGGTAAGATTATCATGTTTTGATCCTTAAAAGTCTTGTTTTTAATTTTGATTTTTGTTAGATTTTTCATACAAGTGTTTTTAGGAGTGTTTGGTTGATGGGTATGATAGTATAGTGATCCTAGGGGTATGGGAATGATTGGTTTTGAGTGAACAATAGATTTGTCATGTTTTCTAAAAAGCTAATTTGGGACAGCAGCTTTAAACAGATTTTTTCGTGGGTTTAAGGTCTGTGAAAGACTGAGATTATTTGAAATTGTTGTAGAGTTTTCCGAGACGGTCGTTTTGGTATAAGATAGATCTTATAACTCATTACGAGTCAAAAGTTATGGTAGTTTTAGTTTTCGTGTACCGGGAGACGCAAGTCGGCACAATCCGAAATTGTGGCTGATTTTGGGTCGACTCTCGGGGACTTTAGGCTTGGTTAGATAGTTGATACTACTGATTTTCAAATTTTACAAACTGAGTTTGATGAGTCTAGTAGTGGTTTCAAAAGACGGATTGTCGGGTTAGTACTTTTAAAGTGGTCCAAACGGTTTTACAAAACAAGTATACAAATCTGTCCTAAAATTTGGAGTCGAGTAAAGCGTCGAGCTGATGGATTTTAAAGTGTGAACTTTGGCTCAAATTTTGGTGAGGTCTTATACAGGTTATAAGTGACCTTGACACCAATTTTCATGTAAAACGAACAAGTCTAGATAGGGTAGATCGGTGTGTACATTCGGGGTGTACTTGCTGATTTTTATTTTGGACACGTAGTTTAATGCTTGTGTTGCGTGAGTTTCAGTGTTCACCATCGGACATGGTGACTTACTCAAGTGCTTAGTCATTATATAAATGACCCAGCTACTGGTCCAAATAAGGGTAAAGGATAGTTTGAATTGCGTTGACTTGGCGTCGTATGACGAGTCATTTTCAAGTGTTCAAGTGTTTTAACGAGTAACGTTGGATAAATGGGTAGTATGAATTCATTTGATTCGTGTCAATGGTTTTGAAACGTGTATACTTTGAAAACATTTGAGTCATGTTATATTTGGTATATATATAGATATTGAGTTCGAGTCTTAACGCGCGCCTTATTGTGATAGGTTGCGGTTTTCGTGTTTTCCCCGGGCATCGATATCGTCGGTGATCGTCTCACTACATTGTTTCTACTCAGTTGCTGAGTACCGTGATTGACTTAACACGTGGCTAAGGGCCACAAAATTTCTAAGGATCAAGGAGGAGGAATTATTTAATTTGCGTGTTTGGATTAATTCCTACTTGTTATGAAGGTATAGTCACCTTGTTATGAAGGTATAGTCACTCCTAGCATTTTAGTTTTGATGTTACTAGTACTTTGATTCTTTTTATTCATGAATTTTGAATTCCTTGGGTGAAACCCACTGAGATTATAGATACTTAGGGCATATTAGGACTTAGGACACTTGCGTGGCGATTTGGTATAGCCTAAGTGTTGCTTGATTGAGGTTAGGTAGCTAAATGGAGTTGTTTTTGTAGTATGGAAATCACCACAGAAACAAACAGGTCATGGCAAAATTTTCTTAAACATATGACCTTGTTTTTATTTGAAAAATGGATACCCACTGATGTGATTAGTATGTGTTGAGTTGGATGGAAACGGGAAGTGTCCGGATGAGTCCGAAACGGTCGTTTTACTAAACTAGGTCAAATCTGAATGTTATGCTTAAAACGTGGGTAAATTGACTTGGGTAAAAAGGATTAATTTATGATTTTATGACTTTTTACAGTAGTTACAAATATAATAAAACTTCTCTTTTTGGTTTCGTGTCAAAATCTTTTACCGATTGGGATTTATGCTTAATCTACCGTAAGGTACGAAAGACGTTTACAACTTTCTGTTTTGATAGTCTGTCACTAAAAGTGCATTTCCCGTTGATTGAAAATAGTTCTAGGGTTGTTCTATCCCAACTTTTAAAGGTAAGAGAAATACCTATACATGTCAAGAAATTTCACCTCCTGTACAATTATAGATTTTTAGATATGACCAAATCTTCACAGCCTTTTTCAGAAAACTGAATGCAGTCCCTTGTTTTGGTTTTTCAAACCGAGTCTTAAACGTGTTCAGAACCCACACATAAATGCTTGGACCATCATACAAGGTTGATATTAGGTTATTACAGTAGGTTCAAGGTATTGGGTCAAAATTTTAACTTAAGCTTAGGTCTCGCCATCGCACGCAAGTTACCTAGTCATACTATGTCCCACCACTTCTAAAACGTTATTGCTTTATTGAACGCATTCTTATTACGCGTCACCATTGCATAGGTCCGTGAAGACTTCTTTTTGCTCAGCCCCTTTTACCTTGTGATTACTTACTAAAGGTGAGTTCATAGCCCCTTTTTACTTGAAGAATGTTTCTAAATGCGGGGTGAGATTTTACATGGTGGAACACATCCATTTAAATCTATATACTATCCAGAACTTGTATGCTATTCAGACTTGTATGCTTTCCAACAGTTTTCATTGATATTATTGCTTATAGTTAATAGCCTTAAGTTTCCTCTATTGATCATGAACCGTTAATTGTCCCGTATGCTTTGCGCTAAGCTCGAATGTTGTGGGTGGATCCATCGGGATTGACAATCCCCGTCCCGATTACCTTGACGCACTTACATTTGTTTATACTTGAGTATTTAGGCTGAATACTCCCTAGAGGAACTTACTTTGAGTTAAGCTTCGGTTCATGAACTAAACAGCAATAATATTGGTTTCAGACTATGGTTAATGATCATAACCATTTTCTCTATTTACTTGTTTTACAAATGAATGCTTGTGTTCCACACCTTTATTGCTAAACCTATGAATTTCACTCAACTTTGTGTTGACGATTTTACATGTTTAATCTCAGGTATTATTACTTAGCTCTGCTTGGATGGGAGTCCGCAGGATATTATCGCAGCTTGGAGATTTCTGTGATGCTTTTAAAAGACTGGTTTTAGTACAAACTGTCAGAAATTTATTATATCTTTTGGGCAACTTTATGTTATAAATCATGATGAAATAATATATCTTTCCGCATATAAAACTCTGGGACCTATGTTTAAAATTCTGATCATTTATGATGTGATATATATGCTTTTATTACGTCATCTTTGTGTCAACTGTAATTCATTGTTTCTTGTACTATGACGTGTTACCCCCTCGTTGCCTAGTTGTTCCATGTCAGATTTTGGGGGTCTCACAGATTGGTATCAGAGCGATGGTTATAGGGAACTGATTCGTTTTTCAAAACTTAGTCTATAACCGAAAGTTCAAATATTTTATTGTTTCTAAGTGTCAAACACAGAATTTGCCATTGTTGCTCGATATCTTCGCGGGTAACTCTCTAATCCTTATTATTTACTTTTAATTATCGTTGTAGTATTTCATCTCTTGATTACATTTTGAAATATTACTTTACGCTAATGACGATAATTACTATGTCTTTTCAAAGCCTATGTGCTTCATGAATTATCATTGAATGTTACTGTGATTACATCTGCCTATACTGTATTTCTTGAATTCTTGTTCTTGTGAATTGATCTTATTGCAATGATATTATATCGTTATGACGTTACATACTTGTATTCAGAGCGCGTATGCTGCCGACTTTTCATACTCATTTTTCTGAGTACTATTGCTATTTCATTTATGCTTGTTACGACTGACTTTATATGCTCGTTCGGTTTGAACCGTCTGTTTTTCTTGACTCGTTGATACGTGTTGTGCATACTATCGCGATACCATTGTTCGGGATTGAATAAGTGTTGTTTTCGATGAACTTCTGATTTTCATTCTACTACCGTGTGTGTTGCTTTCATTGTTTATTTCCCTTAAAATATCAACTTAGATACGCAGATTTTCTTTCTGACCATTCATAATTGAATGTCTAGTCTATAGACCATTGTGTAGCTCAATGTGTCTCCCATAAAGACTAAAGGACACCGTGTGAGTCTCACATCTCGAAGAATTCGTTGAATCAGTGCTGAATAATATTGTTGGTTTTCATAATCTTGATTTACCCTTACTCCACCGTTTTACGCGACACTTGTACATGGATTACATCTTACTTCATTGACCATTCTACGTTTCGATTTCAACTTAGAACATCCGTTGTACCTTGAACACATTATCGTCATTTATTATGTGATGATCGTTTGGAATACGATCCTACTTGTATCCTCCCTTTTCATTGAACCTCTTTGCTCCAGGAATGCCACTTGTTATTGTCCCGTTTCTTTATCGATATATCTTGTGATTTTTGGAAACCATGCCACCAAGAGACCTTTCTGCATTGCAATCTTGCAGCCGAAGACACGGATGATATGCATCGTTTTTTTATGTCTCCGATTATCGTTGGCATTCTTGAACCATTTATATACTGTGTTTTCTTTACATGACTAATTATACAGTTTACCTTCTTTCGTCTTTATGGAATCCACAAGTCCTATGTGTACATTAATTTTGAGTTATCATGAAATTTGGATTTAATTTCAAGCTGTGTTGAAAATATACTTTGTACATAAACTTTACAGGAAGTTTAACAGTGTCGAGAAAATATTTTTATAACTTTAGACATAAAAATATATATATTTCTACATGTTGAGACGTCCGTTTAGGACATAAAACTTGACCAGTAAACTTTAAAATCGAGCAAGTTACGCTCATTTGAGATTGTAAAATCTAAGAAGTTATTTTCTGAATAATGCTAAAATATCATTTGTTAACAGATTTAATGCTAGGGCATTTTCGTCCATTTTTTATTCTGTTTCAAGTCTCGGGTAAAACTAGAAAGTTGTTCAAAACATTGTTTTACATCGAAATGCATTAGACTTTGAGTCTTAGAATATCGTTTAGTGAGTTAATTGGTCTAGTCAAACCCAAAGGCCAAAACTAATAAAAGTTAAAAACATGGATTGAAGCGTTTTTGAGTTCGTTGAGCTCGTAAAACTTTAACTAATGATATTTTGCACACTAAAAACAATGATTGCGTTTGAAAAGAATAGAATAGCAACTTTGAGTTCGGTCATACATGTACCTAGATCTTGACCTTTTGAAATTCGGTAACTTCCTAATATAGAAGCTTTTCGAAGTGATTGTACTATTTGTTAACTGATACCCTACTTTCTTAAAAGTATATTTTTGTCAAATAAATTACGATGTGCACATACGGATTCCTTATTCCTTCTTTTATTTATGACTTATTTGTCATTCCATTGTCTTTCTTTGCTTCTATCGTACCACTGATTTGGACCGAGATTTGAAGATCTTTCTTTCATATCGTTTGTTATCATCTTGACACGTGTCTCCTGACGATTTCGGCTAAACCTCTTGAAACCTAATCACCTTGTAACCATTTTATTGGTTGTCTTGAACTACTCCTTATTTCCCTCTTGTAACCCACTCGTTACTTTATAAACTATTGTCATGTTACCATACAACTCAAACTGGTCTTGTTTGTGAATCATTTTACAAAAGGTTTCATTTGGGCTTTCTTAAATAGTTGACTGCTATCTTATAAAATTAACTTATATTAATTTTACAATGTATTTTCACAAATTGTTCTAATACGGTCTTATAAAGAACCCTTGTAACTATACGAATTGTCAACTTAAAACAGTTAGCCAGTAACTTATTAGCAAATAGTTTCATAAACTATTTTGATTTCTGTTTTTACAAATGTCATTATATACATATTCTAAATAATATGACCTGTAATACTGGTTTGACGAAGATGAGCATCGCATTGCTAGTCCTAAATTATGCATGGCCTGATCACCTATGCTTAATTTAGAAGGATCCATGCAAGGCCAAATAGTAGTCGCCTTAAATATTTAACCTAGAATCAACTTTTTAGTTATGTTGCTTAAAATGTTTGATAAAATAAAGTTTTGAAAACTTTTACATTTTATGCGAGTAGCAACAGTTTGCAACATACACATATGAACCATTATCTTTTCTTGAACTAAGTACATGCCTCGAGCACATATTTCCTTACTCAACGACCTTTGTTTTACCTGTTACCTCATCATCCTCATGATACGATTTTCGTTACCATTTGCCTAAATTCTTACCATTGATACCCGACTTGAAAGTTTCAACGTTGCTATGCTCCTACATCGATTGACCATCTCTATCTATTTTGGTAGACCTTCGAAACGTCTCTGGATGCGATTAGTGATTTATGACTAGACGTGAACGATGATTACGTGTAATTGCCATGATATGTGTTAAGATACTATCGTCTTGAAATTTCATTCGTGTGAATCATGTGTTGATTTCGCCTTTCATTGCTAATGTTGTTCATCTTACTGGAACTTCTCTCAATTTACTTCTTAAGAATTTTCTTTGATTCGAAAATTCGTTGTGTGGCTTTTCCCTTTCGATCGTATTTCGACCACCGAGAACTTAATAAGCCGTTATTGGTGACGCCAACCGCACTCGTGAATTAATCTTGCTATAATCATTGTTTCTTATTATTTTTATTATTGACGTGACTATTCTACCACGTTTGTTAAGAATTGATACGATTTCCGTCTTATTCCTTTGTATATTGCTCGCATACAGATTGTTGACCTTTATATGATTCACATTCGTTGCTGTCTTGTCACCTTTTGAAAACCAGAAACTGTTACGTGTTTATCGTTTGATATCTTAAACACTTTCTTAAATTTCTAAAAAAAATTATTATTAATTTTTAAGAACATTTTATACATTTTATCAAATGTCTAAATTACCAAAATAACTGTTTCAAGTTAAGTATCGGATCTATATATCCTCTTTGGTAAATTTACCTAATGTTTCAAAAGATATCAAGCTGTATCTTTTAAAGTATTTGATTATATCATACTTTATTGTCAACCTAATGAAATTATTTAAATTAATTTATAATTCCTAACAATGATTCAAAATAACTTGGAAAAAAAAATCTGAATTTTCTCTAATGGTGACGGTAAACCCGATTTTTAACGATAATTTAATACAGTCATCCAAAAGTTCTTAAGCCGATCAGGATAACTATCTTGAACTGTTCTACTTTTGCTTTGAAAATCCTGATCAAGAAAAAGATATAGCAACAGCTTACTCCCTAAATATAGATAGTTTGATTTTAAATTACTACACCTTGTGAAATTTTCTTTTAATCAAGGAAATACATAAACTGAGTTTTAAAGTAATACCAAAATCCTAGACAACTGATTGTGACAACTTGTATTTTAAACGATCATATGTTATTCATTTTTCCCTTCTATTTCTCTTGTAAATAGATTCTTACGTTTTAAGATTTTCACGTTTTACAGTTGCACGATTTGCGACCCCTTGTTGATTTACAATCTTGGTTCATTTTATCGCACTTTTCCTGTTTAAGCAATTCTTGTGTTCATTCTTGTTAGTTTATCGCACGTATTTCCAACAACTCTATCTCTCAATGTATCTCCGTATTGAAAGATCGTTATCCTAATCCAAGACTGAAAAGTTATACGAAAAGGAGTTAAGAAACTGAAGCATAGTGAATTCTAACCGTTAAGATTCGTCATGGTACGAAAGTTTACCTGGGAAGCAATGAATTTTGTTCTACACTTTGTACCTCCTCTTGTTTGCATCTTCTACTGTTTTCAGGAGAACTCTGGGGACCAGAGTTCCTTTAGGGGGGAAGACTGTGAGAACCCGTACTTTCTCAACATTATTTTATTCTTTTTATTCGTGCTTCTTGAATTTTTCAACGTATTACGTTTTCTTGTATTGCTATATGTAAATCCTGAGATTTTTAAATTATATCTTTTTTAAGTATTTTTTTGATCATCGATAAATACTTTGCATGGAATTATAAAATTTTAATTTTATTTTTCCATATTTAAATTAAATCAAAGTTTTTTTTATTTAAAATCACCCGCGTGCGTTTTACAACGATTTTATTCAAAATCAATGTACAACGAGAATTCCTAGTGATCGCGATACCGACGGATGCCCAAAATATTACGTTTATTTATCGATTGTTTCGATAATTAATATTTTCGACGATTTCGTTTTAATTACGTATTAAGTCGTGTCGAGAAATCGTATATCATTTTTATGATGCATTATAACTTTTGAAAAGTATTTTTACGAAACCCGAGCCCCGTAAATATTTTCAATATTTACCAATAACCATTTTCTACCCTTTAAAACTATTAATTGTTTTTAAGTCCGCAAGTTTCAAAGTTGGCAAAACTAACCCTCCACTTAACTAGCACTATATAAATCATTTTTTTTACTTCCATTACAACATACACTTTCATTTTTAACAAAAAAAAAACACATCCTCCCTCCCCTTCATTTCTCTCCGCCACCACCACCACATAAACACCCCTAAAACCTTGGTTTTTAACATGAATCTCTTAAAACAAATTAAAGACCCATGTTCTAAATCTTGTGGTGATTCTATTGATAACAAAATCACCCACATGCATCAAGATTTCAAGAACTTTTGAGTTCATGATTGTATGATGTTGTAATCATCTTGCATATGTTATATTTGGTAAGATTATCGTGTTTTGATCCTTAAAAATCTTGTTTTTAATCTTTGATTTTTGTTAGATTTTTCATACAAGTGTTTTTAGGAGTGTTTGGTTGATGGGTATGATATTATAGTGATCCTAGGGGTATGGGAATGATTGGTTTTGAGTGAAAAATAGATTTGTCATGTTTTCTAAAAAACTAATTTGGGACAGCAGCTTTAAACAGATTTTTTCGTGGGTTTAAGTTCTTTGAAAAACTGAGATTATTTGAAATTGTTGTAGAGTTTTCCGAGGCGGTCGTTTTGGTATAAGATAGAGCTTATAACTCATTACGAGTCAAAAGTTATGCTAGTTTTAGTTTTCGTGTACCGGGAGACGCAAGTCGGCACAATCCGAAATTGTGGCTGATTTTGGGTCGACTCTCGGGGACTTTAGGCTTGGTTAGATAGTTGATACTACTGATTTTCAAAGTTTACAAACTGAGTTTGATGAGTCTAGTAGTGGTTTCAGAAGACGGATTGTCGGGTTAGTACTTTTAAAGTGGTCCAAACGGTTTCACAAAACAAGTGTACAAATCTGTCCTAAAATTTGGAGTCGAGTAAAGCGTCGAGCTGATGGATTTTAATGTGTGAACTTTGGCTCAAATTTTGGTGAGGTCTTGTACAGGTTATAAGTGACCTTGACACCAATTTTCATGTAAAACGGACAAGTCTAGATAGGGTAGATCGGTGTGTACATTCGGGGTGTACTTGCTGATTTTTATTTTGGACACGTAGTTCAATGCTTGTGTTGCGTGAGTTTGAGTGTTCACCATCGGACATGGTGACTTACTCAAGTGCTTATTCATTATATAAATGACTTAGCTACTGGTCCAAATAAGGGTAAAGGAAAGTTTGACTTGCGTTGACTTGGCGTTGTATGACGAGTCATTTTCAAGTGTTCAAGTGTTTTAACGAGTAACGTTGGATAAATGGGTAGTATGAATTCATTTGATTCGTGTCAATGGTTTTGAAATGTGTATACTTTGAAAACATTTGAGTCATGTTATATTTGGTATATATATCGATATTGAGTTCGAGTCTTAACGCGCGCCTTATTGTGATAGGTTGCGGTTTTTGTGTTTTCCCCGGGCATCCATATCGTCGGTGATCGTCTCACTACATTGTTTCTACTCAGTTGCTGAGTACCGTGATTGACTTAACACGTGGCTAAGGGCCACGAAATTTCTAAGGATCAAGGAGGAGGAATCATTTAATTTGCTTGTTTGGATTAATTCCTACTTGTTATGAAGGTATAGTCACTCCTAGCATTTTAGTTTTGATGTTACTAGTACTTTGATTCTTTTTATTCATGAATTTTGAATTCCTTGGGTGAAACCCACTGAGACTATAGATACTTAGGGTATATTAGGACTTATGACACTTGCGTGGAGATTTGGTATAGCCTAAGTGTTGCTTGATTGAGGTTAGGTAGCTAAATGGAGTTGTTTTTGTAGTATGGAAATCACCACAGAAACAAACAGGTCATGGCAAAATTTTCTTAAACATATGACCTTGTTTTTATTTGAAAAATGGATACCCACTGATGTGATTAGTATGTGTTGAGTTGGATGGAAACGGGAAGTGTCCGGATGAGTCCGAAACGGTTGTTTTACTAAACTAGGTCAAATATGAATGTTATGCTTAAAACGTGGGTAAATTGACTTGGGTAAAAAGGATTAATTTATGATTTTATGACTTTTTACAGTAGCTACAAATATAATAAAACTTCTCTTTTTGGTTTCGTGTCAAAATCTTTTACCGATTGGGATTTATGCTTAATCTACCGTAAGGTACGAAAGACGTTTACAACTTTCTGTTTTGATAGTCTGTCACTAAAAGTGCATTTCCCGTTGATTGAAAATAGTTCTAGGGCTGTTCTTTCCAAACTTTTAAAGGTAAGAGAAATACCTATACATGTCAAGAAATTTCACCTCCTGTACAATTATAGATTTTTAGATATGACCAAATCTTCGCAGCCTTTTTCAGAAAACTGAATGCAGTCCCTTGTTTTGGTTTTTCAAACCGAGTCTTAAACGTGTTCGGAACCCACACATAAATGCTTGGACCATCATACAAGGTTGATATTAGGTTAATACAGTAGGTTCAAGGTGTTGGGTCAAAATTTTAACTTAAGCTTAGGTCTCTCCATCGCACGCAAGTTACCTAGTCATACTATGTCCCACCACTTCTAAAACGTTATTACTTCATTGAACGCATTCTTATTACGCGTCACCATTGCATAGGTCCGTGAAGACTTGTTTTTGCTCAGCCCCTTTTACCTTGTGATTACTTACTAAAGGTGAGTTCATAACCCCTTTTTACTTGAACAATGTTTCTAAATGCGGGGTGAGATTTTACATGGTGGAACACATCCATTTAAAACTGTATACTATCCAGAACTTGTATGCTATTCAGACTTGTATGCTTTCCAACAGTTTTCATTGATATTATTGCTTATAGTTAATAGCCTTAAGTTTCCTCTCTTGATCATGAACCGTTAATTGTCCCGTATGCTTTGCGCTAAGCGCGAATATTGTTGGTGGATCCATCGGGATTGACAATCCCCGTCCCGATTACCTTGACGCACTTACATTTGTTTATACTTGAGTATTTAGGCTGAATACTCCCTAGAGGAACTTACTTTGAGTTAAGCTTCGGTTCATGAACTAAACAGCAATAATATTGGTTTCAGACTATGGTTAATGATCATAACCATTTTCTCTATTTACTTGTTTTACAAATGAATCCTTGTGTTCCACACCTTTATTGCTAAACCTATGAATTTCACTCAACTTTGTGTTGACGATTTTACATGTTTAATCTCAGGTATTATTACTTAGCTCTGCTTGGATGGGAGCCTGCAGGATATTATCACAGCTTGGAGATTTCTGTGATGCTTTTAAAAGACTGGTTTTAGTACAAACTGTCAGAAATTTATTATATCTTTTGGGCAACTTTATGTTATAAATCATGATGAAATAATATATCTTTCCGCATATAAAACTCTGGGAACTATGTTTAAAACTCTGATCATTTATGATGTGATATATATGCTTTTATTACGTCAGCTTCGTGTCAACTGTAATTCATTGTTTCTTGTACTATGACGTGTTACCCCCTCGTTGCCTAGTTGTTCCATGTCAGATTTTGGGGGTCTCACATCTTCAGATTCTCATTCATCCTCAAACAACAATGCTCTCAAACTTCCTATTCTAGATCCTAAAAACATTGAAATATGGGAATTCAGGATTCAACAATACCTCAAGATGGAACACTATGTTCTATTGGAGGTCATAGAGTTGGGTGATCAGTTCCCCAAAATAGTAGCAGTTGAAGATAAGAACAAAGATAAGGCAGAAATTGGTGAAATATCCAAAAGTGATAAAACTAAGTCTGCTGTTGTTGAAGACAAGGAGATTCAGGAAAGAAGGCATGATGTCAGAGCTCACAGTTCTTTGCTGTTGGCTCTACCTGATAGACATCAGCTAAGGTTCAGGAAGTACAAGATTTCTAATGAACTTCAGAAAGCAATAGGTAACACATTTGGAGGAAATGAGGCCACCAAGAAGAAGAAAAAGAATCAGATGATAGACCAATTTTCTTCTTTCAAAGAAAATGGTGATGAAGCAATTGGTTCCATCTACAATACGCTTAAAGATCTGGTTGCTCAACTAGAATTCTTTTACATAGAGGTTTCAAGAGAACAGGTGAATGCAAGATTCCTCAACAGCCTTCAGAAAGAATGGTTTGTTTACAAGGCCATCTAGCAAAATAGAGATGACATTGATGAAAAGAACATTGATGATATATACAGTAATTTGAAAGTCTGTGAGCCTGTGGTCAATGAGTTGAAGTCATCAGGAACCATTCCCATTAATTCAAGTGGAACTTCTGATTCCCCTACTAATATGGCCTTTATATCTCATATTAGTGGAATCTTTAAAGGAAGTGGGATTGAAGTTTCCCCTACCACACATTCCCCTACTATAATGTCAGGACCATCAAATGATGAAGAGAGGCCTGCAACATTCAGTCTTGACACTGCTTGTGCTTTCATTGCACAGTACTACATGAAGATTGATGAGATGGCATTTATACATGATCTCATCGTTCTTTTTGGGCTTTAAATGCATAAAATGTCATCAAAATACCATATATGTGCTTGTATTTGTTTACTTGTGTATTTTAGGTACGGATATCGTGAAAAAGACAAAAGATCACAATAAACAAGGAAAAACAAACACGAGAAACGAAGCCACACAATGAACCGGGCCCTAGTTATGGATTTCTCTAAGAAAAGACCTTGAAGACTTAAAGATGTACAAGAATGATCCCTCATTTATGAAGAAATGACACTTAATACCCTTGTATATTCATAATTATAAGTTTGGTCCCTTAAGTTTGTCAAAATGACAAAAAGGTCCCTCAACTTTGAGATTTGGCAAGTTTAGTCCCTCCAGAATTCTAAATTATCAACAATGGTCCTCCTCAAAGTCAAACATACAAAGAAGACCTTCAAGATCAAGAATATTACACATCTAGTCCTTTTTAAATGGATAAAAGAATAAAAGGACTAATTTCGTAATTATGGCAAAGATAAATAAGCCCTAAAACCCTTTTTGAAAACTTCTTGTGGCCAAAGTATGAACTCTGAAAGTTATTTAACAAATGAATCGTGCTTATGGGCTGAAAATACTTCTTATACACATTTCACCAAAGCCTAGGGACAAAAAGTATACACTAAAACATTTAAATCCCACAAACACGCGCCAAACACCCCACACCCTTCTTTTTCGGATCAAACTTACCACCGTTCACCCTTCTTCACCCCTAGATTTTACCCCACTTAAACCAAAGGGTAAAACCCAATTGGCACTTCCCACGTGTGATTCACCATCACACAAACCCATCACACGCCTCACATCATACATCCCATTAACAAGTGTCCCCCACCATCAACCTCGTCCACCAATGAGAGTGCAACTTCCTCTCCAAGCCATCCCATGTGTCAAATCCAACGGCCAAGGCTTCATACTTGTTCCCTAAGGATAAATGAACACTCAAGATCAAAAGGGACAACTCACAACAAAAAAAACGTCTAGAAGGCTTCAAGGGCATTTATGAGATTTTATAGCTAGGTTTTCTAGTTTTTTACATTGTAAACTCAGCCTTCTAAGGCCTATATAAGGACTCATCATCATGTGAGAGAGCGTTGTTCCAGTTTTAATCTTTAAACATTGTAATCCCTTTTTAAAATTTATAAAAGTTTGGTATTTTTAAGACATTATAATTCCTTTTTATGTTTTTAAAAGTTGGTATTGTTTAAAAGTGATTCTGAGTTCCATTTTATGTTACAAAGCTGTTTTGATCTTTGGATTGAAGCACGTTTTGTTTTGGTAAGGTTTTTAAGTTTGAAAAAGTTGAAAAACCTTGAATCTGTTTGCTTATTTTTGTTGTACTAACCCCTATCCATAAGCCCTAAGCTCTTACAAGCTTGTTGACACCAATCTTGTGAAGGGATTTAAGCCTTTGGAAAGGTTGTTTGCTGCCTTGTGTTTGTTGGGAATTAATTTGATGAGACAAATCAAGAATAATGAAACAAGAAGGACTTATATGCAATTATCAATATTTACAAGAATATGGAGCCCTTTCATACAACAAGGAGGACTTATTAGTAAAAGATGGAGGGACTTTTAGTGTAATTACATTTCTTGTAAAGAGGGTTATGTGTAGTATATAAACACACACCCTGCATAGGTTTATTCATTCAATTATTTAGAATGTAGTCATAAAGCGCATGTCATGTTCTAGGAGTGTAGTTTGCATTGTAAACACGCCTAGTGTTATTTGTTTTAATCGTTAATTTTTAATACAAGTAATCATTAGAAGAGAAACACCTTGTTCATAATCAATTTTCTAATTCCGCTATGTTTATCATATGAACGTTGATTATCCTATTAAGCTTAATCGATCCAAGAATATATGGTTTCCACAATTGGTATCAGAGCCTGAGGCTCGTGATATCTAGGATCTACAAGATGCTTATGATCGTGTTCGTGTTGATTCGAAGCCGCTGTCCAGAATTTGCGACAGTTTTAGCGACGGTTTTGCGACAGATCTGTTGTCACTAATGCTGATTTTAGGGTTTTGCAAGAAACTCCTAATTCTGAAAAGAAGGAGGGTTTGATTAAGATTCCCTTGATCAATAATGTTCGTTGCTTGGATAAAGTTGTTGTACGAATTTCTTAGGGTGTTCTTGAGATGGTTAGTTCCTCAAAACCCTAGGATATTGAAGATTGAAGTTGTGATTTTTGTTTTAAGGTATGTATAAACCCTAGATCCGTCTTCTTAAAACATAACAGAAGAAATTAATAAGGTCTATTTGGTGCAGCAAGTACACTTGGTGGATTTGTTGTCCTCACTTGATTAATACAGGTATGCATTAGACGTGATACTATGTTTTGACGTACTATAGCTGCGTGATTTATGGGTAAACAAAGATTCAGTTTGCAAATCTTAGGGAGTGTATTTGATTCAGTCGAATAGCTTCATAAATATTTTTGGAAAAGAACTCCTCATGAACGAATATTATGGGAGTTAGTTAGCTAACTTTTAGGAATAATATTGTTGGTATGAGACGTGAAATTTGATTGATCTTGTGGTTTTAATATTCTATTCGACTATGAAAGCTGTTCATGGCTTGTGGTTTAAGGCAACAAAAGAAAGTGGTTTGTTTATTTTTGTGGCCATCGAGTTGAAAAAGGGTAAAAGAACCAACGTAAAGGCTGATGTTGGTATCTCTATGCGTGTTTGGCCGTATTGTCATGAAATGGTCAAACCCGAAAGTTTATATTTGGTGTATTAAAGTAGCCGACTAAAGAAAAGCAGACAGTGGATGGGCAACAATAAAAGACAAACATACAATTCAGAATCAAAGTCTAACAGCGTATTGATATTATATTGGAATTTTTCGCTTATTGGATGATGAAAAGGTGTGTCGGTATTGTTTGAATTATTTATGCTTCGGTAATATATGCTATGGTCCACGACTTTGGTTTTTATTAATACTCTCGTTCAAAAAGGAAAAGTCATTCATATGACTTTGGTTTTATCTTTACTGTTGCAATTGGTCCATGGAACGAAGGGTATGTGTATGGTTTGCTTCATGTGATAGGGTGGTCCCAGGAAAAGAATAATATGATGTTGAGTAGCTTGTGGCCCACGGATGATGTTTAATACATGAAAAAAGGGATATGAGATGCATTGTTTTACAAGGCTACTGTTCTAAACAGTACGTTATAATTTTCATCCGCTGACAGTGTATTATTTACTCGCTGACAAGGTGACTGTAGATTAATATATCCGCTAACCCATGTATTCTATCCGTTGACAATATTGTTCGCAGGCACTGACGGATAGTGTTGGAGATTTTTGGTTTAGAATTTGATTTATTCACAGCAACTAGTTCTTAAAGGTATAAATGCTCGTTTTATTTTCATTGGTTACGAAGAAAAGTTTTTATTACTTGTTCGAAGACGAAGTAGATTTTCGCGGATTGGTGTTCTATCATATCTTCAAATTTTGTTAGCATTTTAAGGTAACTTGTAGGTTCTTTTCATGTGTGACAATGGACTTGATAAAAAGGTAGCAAAGGTATGAGATTTTTCTTAAGACGCTCTATGCTCATATTTGCTAGAGAATTCTTTTTGTCAAGAGACTACTCATTATAGACATGAGTTTTATAGTCTACTCATTTAGCCGTGATTTGGAGTCACATGTTTAGTACAAGACATGGAATACAAGTTCGGGTTATTCTGTTGATCCCTATAATCGTTAGACTCAATGGTTATGAATCATTATATCTAGGTTGATCATCGTTCATATGATAACATAGCGGAAAAGAACAATGATCATAACAAGGTGTTTAGGCACAAAGAACAAGAATTAAAACAATTGGGATGTTCATTATATTAATAACAAACATCCACTAGACGTGTATACATTGAATCCCACGTCTAGTGCGACACACACTTTAGGTTTACATTGTGAATGAAAAGATATATAAAAACCTACGTATGTTTTCTTTATATACTAGAAAACATAGCTTACAAAGAAAGCTAAAGTAATAAAAAGACTCCAACGGCTTGTTGTATTTAACTTTGGCAAAAGTAGTCCTTGTCTTCTTATTTTGTTGTGTTTTGACTTATCAACTCAATAATTCGACCCAACAATCTTCCCCTAGTTGATGATGTCAAAACACTCCTCTTAAGCGTGAATCCTTTGTATGTAGTACATGATCTCCAAGAAGCTTCCCCTTAAGTATAGCACATATTCTTCCCCTTTTTGACACATCAATAGGGAATATGTGAAAGTATGCAATCTTGAAGATTCTCCAAAAGTAGCTCTATGTAATGATCCTGAAGAAAAATAAATGAAGTATTCTTGATGTTGAAGTAGATAACCCAATCTTATGTTCCATGTCTTGTTGTATCCATGCGACTTCAAAACTCACGGCTATAATGAGCAGACTTAAAAACTCACGGCTATAGTGAGTAGTCTCTTGACAAAAAGAGTTCTCTAGCAAATATGAGCATAGAGCATCTTAAGAAAAATCCCATACCTTTGCTATCTTTTTATCAAGTCCGTTGTCACCAATTATATAAGCATGAACAAGTTATCTTCAAACCCGCTGAAAGTTTGAAGATATGATAGAACACAAACTCGCGCAAATCTTCTTCAATCATCAATCTTACCATAAGAATTCTTCCCCTTAAGCTAACACCTCTTCATGAAGAATCTTTAATCTTCATATCATATGTAAAAGCATTAAGACGGATAACTCTTTTACAAGGCTACCCCGATTACATAATCAAATCCAATAAATTTCCTCACAAATTGTTGTCAACTTGCATTAAAATCATTAATCCCTTTCAAAATATCCGAGCCATAAATATCAACATGATATTCTAAATTATAACGGAGATTCCATGTACCTTTGTGTGTAAATAACTCCTTTTTGTATGCTTAAAACGTACCAGTTTTCTCAAACAGCAGCAATCAGTGTGTTACCCGAGATCTTTCTTTGTCCAATAACCTTTCATGTGTATTGCCCGATATCGGACAACACGTATCAGCGTTTGAAGTACATATCTCGGACAACACTGTCAACCTATCAGTGTTGACTTATTCCTGTCAGCGTCAAACTATTTCCTGTCAGCGTCTACGTAAGCTTTGTCAGCGTCTAAATCAAACACTGATGCTATTTGTGTCCACTTCCCATCTGTCTTTGAGGATAACAATAATAATAACAATTACTTGTATAAATTGAGCCCAAATTTATATGCAGCCCATAAGAAACTCATGGAACTGTGATAAATCTCGTTATTACCTCAAAGTATATTCTAGGTTCAGAAAAAGAAATCCAATATTAACGTGGAAATAATATATCTGCTTCCATATTTCTCCCTTAAATCACGCATAAAATATATGATAACCATCCCAGATATAGTTCCCAAAATAAAGTATATCACCCATTGTGAAAACTTATCTGAGTACTTCCAATCAAATCAGTAACACCGTGTGAACGCACATATGAATAACCAATCAGATTTAAATGATTGACTCCCTACGTGAGTTACCATATACCAGCATGTAGTGTGAATACTTTGATCATGTAAACAGAATTACCTCCACCAATTAGACACTTTCAATCGTGTGAACATATTGTAACTACGTTTTGTTCCTTTGACCGTGTGAATATAACAATTTCCACCAATGAGAAAGGCTCCTCCGTGTGAACACTCCATCCTTAAACAATCCAATAGAGACGTAGCCCCATGAGAGTAACCGTAGACTAGCATGTATAGGATACAGATATGCGTATGTTTGTTTAGACCGTGTGAATGCAAAGCATACAGTAGCATGTATCCACCAATTGGAAATAATGTACCGTGTGAACACATATACTCAATAACCAATCAAAAGCTCTTGGCCGTGTGAACACAGTATGAATAGACAATCGATTAGAAACCAATGAGCCTTGAATGACCGTGTGAATGCAAAAGCTTTCCACCAATAGAAAATCCTTTACCGTGTGAACACAAGGTATAGACCTTTTGAATGGAATTGATCGTGTGAATAGAATATTGCTCCATATACCTTTTGCAATCGCATACAATGTCGTCCTTGGTACTATATCACAGCAACCTATTCTGTTCATGCATCCTTCCAAACAGCAAATCACTAATTGATCTAGGGTTTATAACCTTGTGCATCGAAACCCTAATTAGGGTTTGTAAATTAACCTAGTTGATTTTTCCATTATAACAGCCACAACTCTCAAACTTTCTGCTCTTCATGTTGATCTAGGGTTTGAGTAACCCTAGTTCATGATTTTATGTGAAAGCAAAAATTGAATACCTTTATTGCAGCGAACTTCGACGGACTATAACTTGACAATGAAAGCTCAAATCAAAGATCGCTCCGGTGAGATCCTAGACACAAGTGCCAAGAACCTACAGTTCAAAAATCACGAAGATCCAACGGTTAATGAAGGAGAGATCGTGTTTTGAACATGGCTGTCCACAGAAAACTGCATGTACCCTGCTGCTGACTTTGACGCTTAATAACTTTTGCCTGGGGATAAAACTCGACAATCCCTCCGGTGGATGTTTAGATCTATGTGTGTAGAACACACATATAAAATTTCGTGACGATCCAACGGTTCAATCAAAAGTTATGACCTTCTGAATACTGCTGCGCACACGAACACCTCGTCGGACCTAGATATCACGAGCCTTAGGCTCTGATACCAATTGTTGATCCCTATAATCGTTAGACTCAATGGTTATGAACCATTATATCTAGGTTGATCATCGTTCATATGATAACATAGCGGAAAAGAACAATGATCATAACAAGGTGTTTAGGCACAAAGAACAAGAATTAAAACAATTGGGATGTTCATTATATTAATAACAAACATCCACTAGACGTGTATACATTGAATCCCACGTCTAGTGCGACACACACTTTAGGTTTACATTGTGAATGAAAAGATATATAAAAACCTACGTATGTTTTCTTTATATACTAGAAAACATAGCTTACAAAGAAAGCTAAAGTAATAAAAAGACTCCAACGACTTGTTGTATTTAACTTTGGCAAAAGTAGTCCTTGTCTTCTTATTTTGTTGTGTTTTGACTTATCAACTCAATAATTCGACCCAACATATTCTACTTTGTCATCAAGTAAGTCGTAATTAGATTTCTTCATTTGTGATCATTACATAAAGCCTACAGAATTTGAAGATTCAAGAATGATTAGCACAATTTAAGGGGAAGCTAAATTGTTCATGTGTTAATCATTTACATGTAACATTAAGGTGAAGGTGTTTACTACTGCTCATTATTTTTACTACAATTTATGTGAGTTTCTGTAGCTCAAATTCATTTAATTTCATCCTACTGTTCTTCATGGAGGGTAATTTTAGACATAGAAAACTTGTATTAGTAGTGTGGTATTATTTAGGTAGTGGTCGTAATAAAAGTTGCTTACATACAAGACCCCTATTTGGATCATGTCAAAAAGGGGAAGAAGTCTACACAATGCCATATGTTGATCCTTGGTGTTATATGTTTTACAAAGAATGCGATCTTAAGGGGAAGTGTTTTTGACATCATCAACCAGGGGAAGATTGTTGGGTCGAAATTATGAGTTGATGCGTCAAAAACAACAAAATAAGAAGACAAGGGCAAAAGTGTACAAGTTACAAAGGAACAAGCCGCTGGAGTCATTTTATTACTTTAGCTTTCTTTGTAAGCTATGTCTCTATTATATAAAGAGAAATAGACGTAGGTTTTATATTCATATAATTCATTCACAATGTAACGTACAACAAGCTTTGATCTCTAAGCATGGGATTCAATGTATACATGCCTAGAGTTGTTTGTTTTAATCATTAATAAAAACACACTTTGGGAGAATTCATCTTGTTAACATCTTATTCATATTAATGTTCTATTTTGCTATGTTTTATACATATGAACATTGATAATCCTAGATATAATGGTTCTTAACCATTGAGTCTAACGATCATTGGACTCCACAATGCTAGGATCATTGAGTCTAACGTAGCGGGTGGCTCTCGATGCTAGGATCAACAAGGTGTTCGAGTCGAAGAATGGTGAAAAAGTATAAAAATCCGTATATG
Source organism: Glebionis coronaria (assembly GCA_025667525.1). Lineage (NCBI taxonomy): Eukaryota > Viridiplantae > Streptophyta > Magnoliopsida > Asterales > Asteraceae > Glebionis > Glebionis coronaria. The sequence continues at coordinate 215,804,221 of CM046876.1, read as the reverse complement.
ATTTCTAATTCGTATCTTTCTGCGCAGCGAGTTTTAAACGGCGATAACTCCTTCGTTAACCGTTGGATCATCGTGAAATTTTGGCTATAGGTTCTCGACACACGTGTTTTGAATCTCACCGGAGCGATCGTCGAGCTGAACAGTTATGAGAGAGTTATTAATTGTCGAAGATTTTTGTAGAGAAAGAGGTATTAGTTTTCTGTTTTTGTTTTTATTAAATAAGATATAGGGTTTCTTCCCCTAAACCCTAGATCGACTTTAATGCAGAAAAGTAAGGGATTTTTGCTGTTATAATACATAATAGTACAAGATTCGAGCTAAGGTTGGTTTACTAACCCTAAGTTAGGGTTTCGGTGCATAAATTTGTTTAAACCCTAGATCGATTGGTACAAGCTGTGATGTTGGCTGAGATATTTGTTGCTGCTGCTATGTCTGATGTGTGAGTAATAATCACATAAATCACAGTTAGGGTTCGGTGGTATGTTCTTGATGATTTCAAAGCTACAGCAGGTCATTTTTGTTGTGATTCGTGATCTACAGATGTTGGTTTTAGGAGATGGTCCTTGGTTTGGAATGGATCTCATCGTGTATCAATATTCAGAAGTATTGATACGTGAGTCTTTGATGATACAGGTCAGTTTGCTACTATTTAGGAATCTTGTTTTCAGCTTGCCTTATCAATCTCCTACACATATGGTAACATGTTTTATGAGCTGTTGAGCGGGGTTTATATGGGTATTATATATCGCTAAAAGATATGGACGTATTTTATTTAGCATATGTAATATTCGTTGAAACTAGAATCTGTATAGTCATGGCATGAATGCTACTATGACAAAAAGTGATATTAATGTGGTGTTTGATAGAAGAAAAGAGAAAAGTAGGATGGTTTATATCCAGGGGCGGACTTACAGTCATTGTAGGTGGTGCCTGGGAACCACCTTAGAAAAGAAATTTGTTAAGAATCGATGTATACAAAATTTTGGGACCTACCTTGGAAATATACGAGGAACCACCTTAGATCTATTTCAATGATGGGAAAAGGAAGAAAATAGGGCAAACAAATAGCTGAAATGTGGCCGGAGAGTTGTTTAGCACAACAACGAATAAGATAAGATTTTTCAGAGTAAAAAATTATTGTGGGTCCCATATATAAGAGTGGGTTATTAAAAGTGGGTCAAACCTGTTGGGGACCGTTTCATTTTTTTCAGTGTTTTTAACTTTTTGTTATGTTAAAAAAATGAAATACATTGGTATTTTTGGTATTGGTTTTTGGAGACTATACTGGAATGAAAAAATGGGTTAAACTTTTCTTCTATTACCCCAGATTATGACAATGTATAGTGATAAAATGTTACTAAAACTATTGTCCCACTAAACTTTAATAAGAACCACAAATTGTGATGTATGTATGAAATTAGATGATAACTACGTAGTAATAGACTTTTATCGATTTGTCTCGTAGAAAAAATATGTTAAAACGATCGACGGTTTTTCAATCTACAAAAGTTTGAAAAGAATTTTATAAAATACTTGACTTACATATTATTAATTAACGTTTTTTTTAATCTTCCATTTCATTTCATTAATTAAATAGTGCTAAAATGAACGAAACCGAACAGACCCGCCATGTTAATTAGATAACTAGTTAAAAACAATTATCCTAACAAAATCGGGAACTACCTTAGTTTTCTTGTTGGGTCCGCCATTGTTTATATCACGTGATAACAAACTTTCTTTTGGGAATTAAAACACAAAGTTGGAATGATGATGGTTCACGTGAGTTAGAGAAGTAAAAGGTATGTTTCACATATGATATACTTTATATACTTAGACATTGGTATTGAAAAAGCAACAAAGAAGGGTTCACGTAGGTTGCTGTAAGAAAAGAATGGGGTATAGTACAACAGTTAGTAACGTGATAATGGATTAAAGCTGAAGCCACAGATGGTGTCAGTGGCTGAGCTGAGTCGCTGACAAGAATAAAACACACGCTGACAAGGAAGACGCTGACACGTTGTAATGTAGATGCTGACAGCGTGTTGTCCAATATATGGGTTTTAAGCACTGACAAGTATCGTTTGATATCGGACAAGACATACAGAAGATATATTGGATAACTCAGGATCTCGGACTGGAACTGTCTGTTAAAATTTAATGGCTCGTTTTTGATGATTGTGTTTGGTGCAATGAAGTTTTATTTGATTATGTGACAAGGCTAACCTTGCGGTTACTTACCAACTTGGATTTGAACCAGAACGCCGATAGAGGCAGCAGTTGCATAAAAGAAGAGGATGATATTATACTTAGATGATTTTCATTGCAAATTGGAGGTTTCGATTAAGACGATTGATTATTGCTTCTTTGGTGTTGGAGTTGTTTTTCGCGAGTTTGTGTTTTATCATATCTTTAAATCATGTGGATAACACCCCATTGGTTTGAAGGTAAATTGTTCATGCTTTAATGGTTAGTGACGAAGACTTGTCAAATCTAGCAACTAGATACCTTGCTATCACTTGAAGGAGTTGCATTATCGTGCTCAGTGTCTCAGAAAGGATGAGGATTTTGACAAAGAGATCGAGGTCTACTTATATTTTCTGTGTCATATAAGTTCGACGTCACATGGATAGTGCAAGATATAAGGTACAAGCTTGGGAGATTCCACTTCTTCAACAAATAGGTTATATTCGTTTTTCTTCATTCGTAATCTACAATTAGAGTCTACATGGTTCGTGATTCATTTACATGCACCACCCAATAAGAAGCGTTATTAGTTGTTTATCTTTTGAAGACCACTATTGGATGAGACAAAAAGGGGAAGAAGATTCAAAGATCAAGGTATTCAACTTCTTTTTATGTGGTGATATGTTTTACAAGAAATCTTACTTTAAGGGGAAGCTTGTTTCATTCGTGAAAGATCAAGATTTGAAGATTGGTTTTGTCATCATCAAATAAAGGAAGATTGTTGGGAATTAATTTGATGAGACAAATCAAGAATAATGAAACAAGAAGGACTTATATGCAACTATCAATATTTACAAGAATATGGAGCCCTTATATATAACAGGGAGGACTTATTAGCAAAAGATGGAGGGACTTCTAGTGTAATTAGATTTCTTGTAAAGAGGGTAATGTGTAGTATATAAACACACACCCTGCATAGGTTTATTCATTCAATCATTCACAATGTAGTCATAAAGCGTGTGTCGTGCTCTTGGCGTGTACTTTGCATTGTAAACACGCCTAGGGTCATTTGTTTTAATCGTTAATGTTTAATACAAGTAATAGTTGGAAGAGAAACACCTTGTTCATAATCAATTTTCTAATTCGCTATGTTTATCATATAAACGTTGATTATCCTATTAAGCTTAATCAATCCATGAACAATGGTTTCCACAGTGTTGAAGATCCATACATATCAAGGTCTGGTTCTACTTTGAACCATCAGCAGACCTCTTCATTCTTTATGCAAGGACCTTGGTCACTCTCTAGCTGTTGAGAGTGGTCCAAGGAGCATTGTTGATCTCCCTAGGAAGTTGTGGGGGATAGGTATAAGTTTCTTTAAAGTTTCCTCTAATAGTTTTATGTTTAAGTCTATTATGATGATTGCTATGTGATTTGTTGTTCTTGTGTTTGTGGCTGCAAGTTTTTTGTTTACTTTTGTTAGTTGTCACCTAGTTAAGCTATTTGAATCATAAATCAGTAGGTTGTGTGTAGAAATAAAAAGTTTGTTTGAAAAGGGGCTAAAACAAGGTTGTTAGGTTTTTGGGATCAAAAGGCCTTGCGGACACTCTAAAGAAGTCATTTGTCACTGGTTTTGGCTATTGGTTAAGTCTCAAAAGGTTTGGAAAAGGTTTTGCTAGTTTTGGAAAAATTTGAAAATATTGCTTTGAAATTGGTCAAACACATCAGATCCAATAAAATCTTTGTTTGTTGGATCTAAAGTCTGATTTTTGGTTTGGGAAGATTTTAGGTGATAAGCTATATGTGCAATATTTGTTTGTTGATTTTGGTGGCTTATTTTGGTTGCTAGAGCTTATTAAAGTTGGCTGAAGTGGTCCTTTGCATCAGGAAAGTGACCACCTCATTTGTGCCTTGCATTTGATTATTTAGTGTATGCCTTGCTATCTGGTTTCTTGAACTTTGTTATTTTGCTACTTGTGGACTTATTGTGCTATTTGGTTTACCTTCTTGTGTGCTTATAAGCCAACTGGCCTATTGGCCTTATTTTTAAAATATGTTGTCATTTGGCTAACTGGCCACTTGATTCACAAGGGCTCGGCCTTAAGTTCTGTTAGGAATAAAATTGACCAAGTCCCTAGACACTGACAAGAGGAACTTGGACGCTTACAAGAGTAAACAAGGCGCTGACAGATGAGACGCTGATAAGAATTATCAAGGCGCTGACAAGAAGAATCTTAACACAAATACAAGGACTAAATCTGCCAATGATGAATTCTTCAAGCTGGTGGACAAAATATGAAGATAAGAATTCAGAATATATTCTTAATGTTTAAAAATATTTATTCAATATGTTATTTTATATATTTATCTTGTGTCTCTTTCTAAAATAATTTATCTTAGCTTTTTGTACAAGGCTCCTTAAACCTATAAAAGGAGGCCTTAGGGTTAGACATAAGACACACCTCTTACACACCTCTTCCACATTATTATATGCGTTTTACACTTTCATTGTACACAAGTTCGATTATCAATCAAAGTGAAAGTTTAGTTTATTTGTTTTGTTTTTTCTTCATTCAAGTATTAATTCTGCATATACTTGAATTGTTTACACAACAAAGTTTCTCTAAGTGTTTAACTTGATTTAATCTCGTTTACACAAAATCTAAATCGATCTAAGTTTGGGATCAACAAGTGGTATAAGAGCTTGTTGAGAAACTTCGATTTGAAGAACGAGATCCAATATCGTTAGGTGTACAAGGCTAAAGAAGAAGTTGAAGAAAAGTCTGATGATGTTTTCAGTTAAGGCCAAGTCTACTTCAAGTTCCACAAGTTCCAATTCTTCTTCAAGTTCTGATAATGAGGTATGTTATGACTCTTCTTGTAGGCTAAATACTGAAAGACTTAATAAAGAAGTTTTAAAATTAAAATCAGATGTTTTAGACGTAAAAGCTATACTTTCAAACTATAAAATAGCACTTGCACAATCTAAAGGGACGAATGAAGAATATAAGAAAATGGAATTTGACCTAAAAGATCAAATTAATGTTTTCTCTCATGATCTTAGAGTTAGTGTTGAACTTAGGGACATACTGGTGAGATCCAAAGGAGTTATACAACTTAAGTTAGATGAGGCCATTAAAGATAAAGAGAATGTAGGGCTTAAAATTCAAAAGTTTGATAAAGACACTCAAACCCTAGAAAATGTGTAGGTGAGCAAAGAGATTCTAGGGATATGTCTGGGATTGGGCTAAAAGAATATGTTAATGTTCCACCACCTGCTGGAAACTTTCATGGTGTCCTGAGAAAGGATTTGTCTTGGACTGGTATACCAGAACTCCAAGAAAAGGAATTCATTCCTCCACCAAGAGTTCTTACTCTAGTAGAGGAGTATAAGCAGAAAGTAACTGACTTGGAACAATGGAAGAAAGCCAATCCTACATTGTTTGTTAAAGGTGCAATGCTTAGTGAGAGTCCAATTGAGTCTACACCCATAACTGTGACCAACCTTTCTACTGGAAAACCTGTTGACCTCGGCTTATCTAGTAATAGAAAACCTAGTGTCAAGTATGCTGAAATGTATAGGAACAAAGCCAATCTAGTGTTAATGGGACAGGATTCTTTCAATCTAGACCTAAGGTCATGTCTAGAAAAGCTTGTTATATATGTGGGAGTTTTTCTCATTTGGCTTATAAATGTGTCAGCGCTTTAAAAGTCAACGCTGACAATAAGTCAACCATGATCAAACCTAGACCTTTTGTCCAATCTAGCCCACAGGACACTAGACCAGCTCCTTTCTTTTCTAAGACTGCTAATACTCATGGCCAAAGACCCTTCAAAAAGACTAACACATGGTCTAATAGATAGCGGGTTCCTGTAGCAAACCCTAATTCACACCCTGACAGGAACAAATCACACACTGACAGGGCAAGACTAGTCGTTGACAGAACTATGTTTGGTATGAAAATGCCACAACAAGCTGTTGTCAGACCTTATGTTAGACCATATAAACAAATATACTTGGTTAATAAGGGTCAAGGGTCTAGGGAATCATATCACTTAACTTGGAAACCTAAACAAGAGCAAAACTTTAATTTTAATGGTATTTTAATGACTTGCAATAGATTTAAATATCTTGTGAAGCTCATTACTAGGCTCATTTGAACAAATAGGGTGTTTAGGTCACAAAGGGATGAACAAGGATTTGTGGTAAAGAATAAGACCACTCTATTTGAACAACTAGATAGATACAAGTCTGATAAGGCTTGGATCTCCAAAGAAAACTAAGTTGTTTTGTTTTTGAGCAGCCTATCCAAAAGCAGGTTAACGATCAAGGATATTGGGATATTGGATGCTCAAGGTGCTGGAAATACGTTTTTAGTATTTAGAAAGTCTCGGTCACTCCAACAATATAGTTATAGTCTTGTAGTATAAGTCTTACTTAAAGGTACATTAGCCCGACCCATGAGCATGTTCATGGGTCGGAGGCCCAAGTCCACTAAGGGAATTGGGTATATAAACCCCTTTCCACCATGGAAAGGGGTGTTGGTTGTTTATTATTTTCACATAATACATTTACATTTTCTCCCATCTCTCTCTCTACTTTCTCTCACTAGAAACAACAACCCTCTTGATAGATCAAAGATTATCATACTCCTACAATTGGTATCAAGAGCCATGGGATGAAATAGAGGTTGGTTTTGTGTTGTTCATACTTATTTTTAGTGTGTTCTTGTGTTTTTTATTGATCTTTACCCAAGTTTCAAATTTTTTCGTGTTTTTGTGAGTCAAGTGATCCATATATCTTCTACATAGTTGTGGTAGAGATTTAGGTGCTTTGGGTTGATTAAAATCACGGATTTCTTGTAAAAATTCTCATTTTTTACCAAAAATCTCGGAACAGTACCGTATTGTAATTGAAACCCATCGCAAAGGACAAGGGTTTATCTTTGCTATTCAGATTGCGTTTGATATTGCGATTGGGGTCATTTAGTGACATTACAATTAGGGTCATTTGGTGACATTGCGATTGATATTGCGATTGGGGTCATTTGGTTACATTGCGACAGAAATCTTGGGTAGTATTGCGATAGCATATTTCTTTTGTTGCATTGTGATAGAAGTTGTAGTTTAAACATTGCGACCATTTTCAATTCTTGGCATTGCGATACGTGTGTACTTTGACATTACGACATGGTAATTCCATACATTGCGATAATTGTGATTTCTTGACATTGCGATAGTGGAACTTTGGGTATTACGACAGTACTTGCACAATTTAGAGGATTGTTTCGTCTTTGCATTTATTGTTAAACTTTCACAAAAAACACACAACTAATAGATAAAAACATCTTGCTTAAACAACACTAAAACACTTAACCTTATTTCATTGCTCGATCAATTTGGTAATCTTTATTCAAGGGATCAAAAATGAATTCACATTCATACATGCCAACGATGACATCGCTTACTGACCTTTCTATCATATCGGGTACCGATACCCGTCCACCATTGCTTATCAAAGAGATTTTTGAAACATGGCAAGGTCGTATGTTGTCTTATATTATGGGTAGACCGAGTGGGAGACTCATGGTTTAATCCATTGAGCAAGGACCACTTGATTATGGTGAGATAACTATAGACAATGTGACTAGGCCAAGGCTATTTCATGAACTAATGGATGCAAACAAAATCATTGCCGATGCGGATGACAAAGCCTTGCAAACAATCAAGCAAGCTCTTCCGCCTGATATTTATCGTATGGTAAGAAATTACAAGGTAGCAAAGGAACTTTGGGATCGCCTGGCAGTTTTGTTACAAGGGACTTCACTTACCAAGCAGGAACGAGAGTGTCAACTCTATGATTTGTTTGATAGGTTCTCATATATTCCCGAGGAAACTCTTCATGACTACTACTGGCGCTTCACTACTTTGATGAATGATTTGAATGTGTATAATGTTACAATTGCTCAGTTTCAAATCAACACCAAGTTCTTGAACATGTTACCCTAAGAATGCAGCCAATATGTTACTGTTGTCAAATTGATTCGGGATATGCACAAATCAAATTTAAATCAGCTTTATGCTTTCTTGCAGCAACACGAGAAGCATGTGCTCTAGAAATGCATGTCTCAAGGATCTTATTCCGAACCACTGGCATTAATGGAAATTCATCCAAAAATGTCATATAACAACACTCTGTATGCTATAGGACAACAATCTTATCACAAGCCCATGTACCAGACTCTAAGCTTTCCATAGTATTCGAACATACCACAACCACCTACATCATATCAGCAACAATACCAGAAACCAGCAATATCATCACAAGGAGACTCACATCATTTACCTTATGCTTCACAACCATACTCACCTTATAAACCTCCAACAAACCCTGCCATCACTTACCAGCAACATGAGGTTCCTCAACCCCATTACTTACAACATATCAGTACTCTTTTAAATGTGTTTGTAGCTCAACCAGCACCAGTATTCTATTGTGATGATGAGATTCCAGTTCCTGAGTTTAGACAAGGGGATAATCCTACTGATATACTTGCTCAAGCACACGGTCGAGAGCTCGATGAAGAAGAGTTGGCATTCCTTGCAGATCCAGGAGTTGCGGATACTGATGGACTTACAGTAGCTTTTACCAACAATGCAGCATACCAATGCGATGATCTTGATTCATACGATTCAGACTGTGATGATCTTAATACCGCCAAGGCAGCTCTCGTGGCAAATCTTTCACTTTATAGAGCTGACACAATCTCTGAGGTACCAAATACTACAAATGATACTAGTATTGTACCTTATCAAGTTGAGCAAGTGTCGGAGTATCCGTAACAGCCTCCGATGGTTAGTAATTCAAACGAGGTGACAAACAATGATTGCAATATCAATGCAAGTCCTCAGAATTTGAGTGAAACACAACCGGGAGCTATTACGTCTACAAATTCGTCTGCTTAACAAGATATGGTTATGGTGTCTGCATATTTGCTTGGCCAAATGAACAATGCGGTCCTTGAAACCCTCGGTGTTAATCAGACACTATCAGCCGAGCTTGCTTTCTATAAGGAAAAGGTTAACACCTTGGAATTAACTCCAGTGACCACTACCTTAACCAATCCAGAATTTGATAGGTTTAGGAAAGTCCAAATGGATAACTTGTAGAAATTAAAAGTTTAAGAGCAAATCTTTCAAAAGAACTTAAAGAAAAAGAGTCAGTCGTTAATAATATTCAAAAACTTCAAACGGATTTCTAAATTCTCGAGTCTAAAAGGTTTGAAACGGAAATTAAGGCGTCTGAGAAAGTTAAAAAGACTAAAGTTTTGCTTTTAAAACAATACTCTGATTCACATTTAGTACACTTGTTTCATTCATCTTTTAAGGAATTCACTCTATCGCATCTCATAGACTTACCACCTAACCGGGGTATGCAAAGCAAGTATTTCACCACAACCCACGACTTTACGATGCAACCAAGTTAGGATTGGTATTAGATCCGATTGTGTTTCCGAATGAATCTGAGAATTTATCACTACATGAAGAGAATAGGTCAAAAGTGATTTTTACATATCCTGAGTATGATTATGCACAACTTAATACAGAGAATGCAAAAACGGATCTTAGAATTTGCTTTAACATACAAAAGGAATTTATCCATATACCAACTTTCATGTCTACTAGAGAAAGCCTTAGTATATTTCCTACACTTGTGAATCCGAATGAACCTATGGAAGTTCCAAAGGATCTTCCACTGGTGAGTAAAGTATTACTAAGCTTGAAAGAGATTAGGCGATACCTTGTTGATCCCAAACTTAGATTGATTTAACTTGTGTAAACGAGATTAAATCAAGTTAAACACATAGAGAAACTTTGTTGTGTATAAAACAATTTAAGTATTATGAGGAATTAATACTCAAACAAGAACACACAAAACAATGTAAACCAAATTTTCACTAGATTGATAAAACAAAACTTTCGTACAATGAAAGTGTGAAACGTATATGAAACATAAACCTAAAGGCCTCCTTTTATAGTTATAAGGAGCCTTGTAAAAGAGTCTACGTATCAGCTATTTTAGGTAAAGATAAACATAGAAAATACATTGTTGATCATATCTTTACTAGAAACAAACTAGAAACATAATACGTGTAGACAAAGTCTTCTATCAGTGCTTGACTTCATCCTATCAACGCTTGACATCTTCCTGACAACCCTTGTTCTGTCAATGCTTGTTTTCTTCTTATCAACGTCCCGATTGCTCTTGTCAGCGTCCAAGTGTACTAGCTACATTTTATTCCCAACAATCCTCCCCTAAACTTGATATCTACTCTAGTAATCAAGTTTCTGAAAAAAAATAAGAACTAGGAGGATTCTTACAAATCTTATCAAATTGGTAATAAACATATCTAATCAAATCTTTGGCCATGTCACTTGAGTAGTCAATCTCTAGCTGTGTTGTCTTGATCTTTTCCAAAACTTCTTTGGACATGGGATACTCAGCATCCACAAGAAGATACTCAGATAAATTTGTAGAGCTTGAATGATACACACCAACTGCTGAATACAAATGCCATTGAAGTCCACTGATATCATCCTTAAGATCCTTCCAAACAAGATCTTCTTCTTCTGGTGCACACATTCTCTGATGTTGACCAAAGCTTTATTCCATTGAATGAAGTAGGTGATTCAGTCTCATACTTGGCCAGCAAGAACCTCCAAAGGTCTGGCAAGTCTTCCCTATCCATACTTGCAAACAAAGACATAAGAGTAGTAAATGTGTGTACCTCTTTCCCATATCTGCCAATCATCCAAAACCCACTTGCATCTTCTTCATAGCTAATGATAGGGTTTTTGGCGTCAAGAGGTAACACTTGTACCATATCTGAAGCTTCCATGGGTGAGAGCTTAATGCTCCTTCTAATAACAGCTTCACTGGGATTCACTTTATTCAAATCTTTTGGGAACTCAAGTGAAACTCCCTTCTTCAATGGCCTTAGAACAATCATAACCTTTTGAATCTCCATCTCTTCTACAAGTTCTTCTTTCCTTTCATCTGAAAGAAGTCTGATAATGTTCATTTCTTGCACTCTTACCCAAATAGGATAAGCCTTATACTCCAATTCTTCAAAGGACAATCCCTGCAATTTATGAGAAGTCCATCCTGTTTGATGACATCTGAGCAACATGTAATAAATCTCCCTCCTATCTCTCCTCAATAGTGAGAAAACTTTGCTATCCTTATGCTTCAGAATTACCTTGCAATCTTTTTGAACTCATAGAAGAATCTCCAAACCCCAAATTTGATCTGAAATTGTCATATCTGGATTATCCATAACCTTATTCTGCCAAGCATGGCACATCTGAGCAACTTCTGGCATATCATAATCTACCTGCATTTTAACTCTACAAGTTTCTCCCTTGCCAACTCATCACCATATTCAAGTCTTTCTGGTTCTTCAATTATCATAACACTTGAATCTGAACTTTCATCATTACTTCCTTCTTGCTCCTCAGAAGTAACCACAAATGGTGACTCACCAACCTTCTTTTTCTCTTGTTCCATAAGTTGTGCAGCCAACTTTGAATCAAACTCTACTTGAGCTGCATCCTTAGGAACCTCTGCTTCTACCATGATTACATTACCCTTATCTAATGGATCAATTATGGGTAAAGATGATGATGGTACCTGTGAAGACACTTCCTTGATGATAGCTGATGACTGGAATACATCAACCATATATGCAGGTCTGTCAACGTTCAAATCATGTGTGTCAACTCCCAACTTACTCTTGTCGGCACTTGGTGTGTCAGCGTCCAAAAACTACTTGTCAACGCTCACCTTACTCTTGTCAACGCTTCTTGTGAACTGCTCCATCATTGCTGTAAAAGATAAGTTCAAATTTGTAGGAGTAACCAAAGATACATCAAAACCTAGTTGCTTCTTCAATTCAGTAAGAGCTTCAGCCACACCCAAAGATTCTCCATCATATGAGCCTTTGCCACTCAAATCAATTGGCTCTATAGCAGCTTCATGTGAGACTTTATCACTCAAATTAACAGGCTCTATAGCAGCTTCCTCCACTTTGTAAGAATCCTCCCCTGAGGAAAGGACTCTTGCCTGCCTTCTCCTAGATTCAGCAGTTTCCAAGACGTCAATCCTCTCCCTCAATTGCTTGAGTTCAAGGCCTTGGGTAGATACAGTATGTACCAGGTCTGCATTTTGCTTTTGCAAGCTAATGCAGACATCCGTCAATTTCAACATTGTATATGGTTCCAATCTGCCCTCCTCTGGAGTGGGTATTTGACCTCCCAAAGTAGAGTCATGGGGCATGGATGAGGTCTTAAAGATGTTAGGACTGGCTTGGCCTGCATCTAAGCGAGTACCAATAGTCCCAGCCTCATCCATATCACCAACCACACTTGTTGTGGTGGTTCTCTATGCAACATGGCTAGGACCACCAGAGGAGAACACTTCAGTAGTCCTTGGGCGTTTTACCAACCTAAATTCTGGGGGTGTAGAAGATGATGTTGATTGGGTGGTAGTTTGAAGATTAAGGGGTGTTTGGGTATGTTGTAGAAAGGTGTCGACGTCTGGATTTGAAGTATCAACGCCAACATTTAATGTGTCAGCGTTGAAGGGATCTTGGTCAACTTCCATGTGTTAAGGGGAAGGTGATGGTTCAGGCAATGGTTGTGGGTCAGGTTGAGGTTGTGCTGCTGCAATAACAGCAAGCATGGTTTGGGTAAGGGGTAAGTCTCTGTGAGGGGGGTGAATTCATCTTACTAAAAATAGCTTTCTTTTGCACAAGGATCGCATAAAAGTCATCATGATCCCTGCTGCAATACCTATGCTCATCAAAAATCATTTGTAAAAATCTTGGGTAAGCCAAAGTCATCTTATTACCCTTGTTTTTACACATGCCATCAAAAATTAGTTTAGAAAAATTATACTTTTGCCCATTTGTAATACACACAATTTCACTAGCAATAGATCTGTTAATTTCATTATGTGTAGTACATTTGGGACTCAAACATTGAAGGATGACATGTATTAAGTACTTCCAAGCTGGGGGAAATTCCTGTTTGTTATATTTATTTAAAGTTACCTCTTTAGGGAAAGGATAACCCAAAGCTTGGAGTCCCTGTTCTATCTCACCAATGGAAGAGTGGTTATATCATCTACATCATTAAGATGCAAAGCCTGGTGAACCAAGGGTTCAGTAACCACCCAAGAACGCCCATGAACAATAGCTGTTAATGTAGTCACATTATTAAGCGTTGAGGAACTTACAGTGTTCCAAAACTGTTTAATATGAGTGACAGGGATGAGAGGAGCATGAGAAAGAGCATACCGTAATGGAGATGCATTCAAATACGCCACCATCTGGGTGTATTGAGGAAACAGAGCATCATCAGCCTCCAAATAAGCAATCATATTATGCTGACTTCTGAATCCCAATACCAAGTCACTTGGTTTAAACTTAGGCGCCATTGATGTAGAAAGTTATTTGAAAGATTATAAAAGATGAATAATATGAGAAAAATTGTTAGACAAGAATATGAGAATACCCTATATATAAAGAAGGAGCCAAATTTATAGGAAGAGATAGGCACATGTGATTGGTCAAAAATGAGGCAAGTATTTTCAAAATATAATGATGAAAATATTGAAAAGAAAATAAGTTATCTTGTGCATTAATTAAAAGTTATCAACTCCTAAAATTACGGCCCCAATTTTCATCAAAAATAACAAGTAGGTAGGACCCAATGAGTGTCAACGGTCAAAAATAACCCATCAACGCCCAACGGATATATACTTGTCAACGTTGGAGAAAGCCATGTCAACGTCTAAATTGGTCATAACAACGTTTAGAAATATGCCTATCAACGTCCAAAAATAAAAAAGATAAAAATGAAACAGGACCTTAACAAAGTGATTTATCCTAGTGAAGATGACCTATAAACTGAAAATTACAATAGGGTGGCAAGCACTGTCCAATCATGCACACTTGCTTATGCAAGATAGTCATAACAGTCCTCTAGTGTCCCTTGCTAACTAAAATTCTTAACAATTAAGTTATCTCATAAAACCCTTTGTAACTTCCCAGGTAAGCCCAATATAAATCATACCCAAGTCTCCCAACAGACAACATCCAATTCTAGGCCAAAAAGTCTTGGCAGCATGCATAGTATATCAACTTTGCATGCTACAGTGCCTCATGAGATAGTAAACTAAATCATACTCACTAGTGGACACAATCTAGAATTGTGATAAGAGTATTATAAGAATACCCAAAAAGTCCTAAAAGGTTCCTAAACCTCCCCTTAATCTATGATACATAAGTTGTCAAATAATATGCATGTAAATAAAAATTTATGTCAAGATAGGAATATAAATATTCCAACCATCATCCATAAATTGAAACATGCTCCAATAATGCTCCAATAATCCATAAGCAACTCTGTATCCAATGGTACAATGCTAACAACGCCTGCACAATTAGATCAAAAACCACAAAACTAACATGTTGCTGACAACATCACGATAACACTTATCAGCGTTAAGATAACCTTTGTCAGCGTTAGACAAATAAAGTGGAAAATCTAATTTCACATAAAGACCAATAACAATGCATATCCTGTACATACTTTTACAATAAGTTCCCAAAACACATTTTAAGTAACATTGATCATTCCAATACTTGTTACCAAGTATTGAAATCTTCTAGTATCAAAAGGTTTAGTCAATAAATCAGACACATTCTCTTCTGTGTCAACCCTATCTGGTTGTATTAAACCTTTTTCAAAACAATCTCTTATAAAATGATGTCTAATTTCTTTGTGTTTTGTTTTAGAGTGATGTACAGGATTTTTAATAATGCATAAAGTGTTGTTATTGTCTACAAAAATCTTGGTATGCATGAAATTATACCCATAATCCAACAGCTGGTTCTGAATCCAAAAGACTTGTCCACAACAAGCAGCTGCTGCAACATACTCTGCTTCAGTTGTAGAATTGGCCACCACTGTTTGTTTCTTGCATTGCCAAGATATCAGTCTACTCCCAAGAAACTGGCATCCACCAGTTGTGGATTTTCTATCAAATTTTTCACCACCATAATCACTTTCTGAATATGCAATAAGCTCCAATGGTGAATCTTTTGGATACCATAATCCCAAGTCTGGATAACATCTAAGGTATCTAAAAATCCTCTTGACAGCATGAAGATGACATTCTTTGGGAGTCACTTGATGACGTGCACATGCACACACAACAAACATAATGTCAGGTCTTGAAGCTGTGAGATACATCAATGAACCAATCATTGACCTATAGTGACTGACATCCACTTCTTTTCCATCTCCAACTTTTCCCCAAGGGTGTTCTCTATCCATAGGAGTGCTAGCCCTTTTCTCATGTGGAGAAAAGCCAAACTTCTTCAAGATTTCTACTACGTATTTATCTTGAGAGATGAAGATACCATCTTCTTTCTGCTGAACTTGTAACCCTAGAAAGAAGGTCATCTCCCCCATTGCACTCATCTTGAACTTGTCTGTCATAAGCTTGGAAAAGTCTTCACTCATCTTTGGACTAGAAGAGCCAAAGATGATATCATCCACATAGACCTGAACAAGTAAGAAATCCTTACCAATCTTCTTTGTAAATAAGGTCTGGTCTATGATGCCCCTTTTGAATCCATTTTCTACCATATAGGTGGACAATGTGCCATACCATGCTCTTGGGCTTGATGAAGTCCATACATAGCTTTCTTCACTCTATACACCTTGTCTGGATGTTCTGAATCTTCAAAACCAGGAGGCTGCATAACATAAACCTCCTATGCAATTGTGCCATAAAGAAAAGCACTCTTCACATCCATTTGATAGACTGTAAAGCCCATGGAGGAAGCATAGGCTAGAAAAATCCTTATAGCCTCAATCTTTGCAATTGGTGCAAAGACCTCCTCATAGTCTATCACGTCCTCTTGTGTATATCCTTGAGCCACTAAACGTGCCTTGTTTCTGACCACAATGCCGCTTTCATCCTTTTTTTTCTGAGAACCCATCTTGTCCGAATAGGTCTGACATGTCTGGGACAATCAACCAACTCCCAAACATCCTGGATAGCAAATTGGTGAAGCTCATCTTGCATTGCTTCCACCCAACTCGGTTCTTTGAGAGCATCAAAAATCTTCTTGGGTTCCTGTTGTGAGAGAAAACTGGCAAACAGACATGCTTGAACAAGAGGGGTATCAACCTTTTTGTGAATATTGGCAATAAATCCACCAAGATTTTGATGAGATCTTCTAGTTTTCACAGGAGTCATCACATCACCAATAATTAGAGAAGGAGGGTGATTTTTGATTGTAGAAGTAAGCACTCCTCCCTCAATAAGTGTGTTGTCCTGAATCTCATCTTCCATGTTACCAATATCCTCTTCAGACTCTCTTCCATCATTATCTGAATGAACCTCTCCATTTCTGTTTGAAGGTTCACCTTCTCAAAATTATTGGAAGAGAAAATGTGGTCAAAATATATGTCAATGCCTGGACCAAAGCTGTCAACGTTTGAGCCATCAACGCCTGAATTTGTTTTGTCACCGCCAGAATTTCCTTTGTTAGCGCCTGAAAGATCATGCATGTTGTCAACTGGTGATACCTGGGGACCACCTTTTTCTTTTCCAGCAGCAATGCATCTGTCCATATGGGAATGGTAACATACTCAAGTATGGGTGCTGATTTGTCTGTTTGTGATCCAACCTCTTCATTAACTTGTTTACCTAAAACATCAACAACTGGTTCTTCCAAAACATTTGAAGTTACCTTCACAATGTTTAGATTAGTAACAGGCATATAATTTAAAGTCCTAGATAGAGGTTCCAAGTCAAATAACCAATTTGGACTACTTTCAGGATCACTAGGTTTACTTTCTAAAAACTAACATGTACTTTTTCAAGTATACGTTTTTCTTTCTTAAGGTAAACTCTATATCCTCTACTCTGCACAGAATAACCCATGAAGTAACCTTCATCACCTTTAGCACTAAACTTACCTAAGGCATCACTAGTATCCAGCACAACTACATGACATCCAAAAGGTTTAAGAAAACCAATATTAGGTTTCCTTCCCCAAAGTAACTCATAAGGTGTTTTGTTGTGAATCTTGTTGACTAATGCCCTATTCTGAACATAACAAGATGTATTCACATCCTCAGCCCAAAAATCAATGGGAAATTGAGCATCAGCCAACATAGTCCTGGATGCTTTTATGAGGGTTCTATTCTTTATCTCAGCTACCCCATTTAGTTGTGGGGTTCTAGCTACACTAAACTGTCTAGTAATCCCTTTCTTAGCACAAAAGTCATCTAATAACTTATTTCTAAACTCACCACCATTGTCACTCCTAAGTATCTTAACCTCATTACAAGACTTCTTTTCTATTTGGGTAATGAAGTTAATCAAAGTATCAGCAGTGTCACTTTTCAAGGCTAAAAAGAATGTCCAAGTAAATCTAGAAAAATCATCAGTGATGACAAAATAGTAAGATTTACCATTTAAGCTTTCTATATTAGTTGGACCAAACAAGTCCATATGCAGCAAGTGAAGTGGTTTAGAACTAGAGTGCACATGTTTAGACTTAAATGAGACCTTGTGATGTTTGCCTTTAAGGCATGCAACACACGAGTGGTCATTGTGGAAAGCCTTTTCAGGCAAACCATCAACTAAACCATGTCTCACAAGTCTGTTTATATTTTTAAAATTAATGTGCCCTAATCTCCTGTGACAAAGAATACTCTCATCAACTGAAGCCTTAGCATATAGACATGACAAATTATTATTCATCCTAATTCCATTAAGATTCACATTATAAATGTCCTTATGCCTAGGTGTTCTATAATCAATGAATTTCTCATCTGGAATTTTAAAATCTTTGCTCAACACCAAGCATTCAGTATCAGTGAAAAGAACTTTATTTTTGTTATCACAAACTTGTGATACACTAAACAGATTATAGTCAAGTTCTTTTACAAGAAACACGTTTTCAAAACGTAAATCATTGGTGGGAAGAGTTCCTTTTCCTGTGATAGTTCCATATCCGCCTCCAAAGTAAACTTTGACACCATCCTTAATGGGAGTGAAATTTGTAAGATAATCTTCCTTCCCAGTCATGTGCCTAGAGCATCCACTATCCCAATAGCCATAATCATTAACCTGCTTTTGAATGCCCTTCACATAAAGAAAAAAAAATAGTTTTCTTTGGGAACCCAAGCATGAGCAGACTTGGATTCATTTGGTTGTTCAACAAGAACATACTTAGTCCTTATGACAACCCTTGTTCACCCCTTTTTGGATTAAACACCCAATTAACCCCAACAGGTTTTGTTGTGACCTTTGAAATATAATGAAATCGGTTACAGGTCATAGAAATCCCATCTGAATTAGGGTTTTGGTCTTGCTTAGGTTTACATGTCAAGCTAGAAGAAGCTTTAGACCCCTTTCCCTTTGGTTGCAAATATTTACCATTATTTGGTTTGGCAACGTTTCTGACAACGTTTAATTTGGTCTTGTCAACGCTGAAATTACCCTTATCAGCGTTGAACCTAAGGTTTGCTACAAGAACCCATTGTCTATTAGACCATGTATTGGTCTTCTAAAAAGGTCTTTTTTCATAAGTGTTAGACCCTTTAGTAAAGAATGGGGCTGGTCTAACAGCTTGTGGACTTTGCTGGACAAAAGATTTGGGTTTGACAGTGTTTGACTTTTTGTCAGCGTTGACCTTTGAGGCATTGACACATTTATAGGATAAATGTGAAAAACTTCAACAAGTATAACAGGCTTTTCTAGACATAGCTCTAGGTCTAGAAGAAAAGAAACCTGTCCCATTATCACTAATTTAGCTTTTTGGTGACCTAGGTTTTCTATATATTTGCATATTTAATACTAGGTTTTCATTCAACATTTAAGCCAAGGTCAACAGTCTTGTTAGTGGTTGGGTTTGTCACTTTGATGGGTGTAGACTCATTTGGGCTATCACTAAGCATGCCACCCTTAACAAACAAGGTAGGGTTGGCTTTCTTCCATTGGTCCAAATCAGTCAACTTCTGCCTGTATTCCTCTACTTGGGTAAGAACTCTTGGTGGAGGAATAAATTCCTCTTCTTGGAGTTCTGGTAAACCAGTCCAAGACAAGTCCTTTCTAAGGACACCATAGAAGTTCCCAGCAGGTGGTGGAACACCAGCATACTCTTTCATCCCAATCCCAGTCATATCCCTAGAATCCCTTTGTTCACTAACACATTTTTCTAGGGTTTGTGAAGCTTTATCAAATCTATGAATTTTAAGATCTACATTATCTTTATTTTTTATAGCCTCATCTAATTTTTCCTGTATAGTAGCATTGACTCTCTCCATGATGTTTCTAATCTCAATACTAGCATTTAAATCATGATTTAAAATATTGATTTGATCTTTTAGGTCAAGCTCCATTTTCTTATACTCAGCTACAGTCTTTTCATTTTGAGTAAGGGCAAGTTGATAGTTAGATAATTTGCATCTTTCATTAACCACATCTGTTGTCAATTTTAAAACTTCTTTGTTAAGTTTTTCAGTATTTAGACGACAACCCTTACTATAAAAAGCATCATCGTGTACCTCATTGTCTGATGATGATGAGGAGTGTGCCATGAGAGCATAGTGAACATGTTCTTCTTCTTCCTTTTCTGCAACCAAATCTTTGTTCTCTTCCTCATCCTTGGCCAAGTGGCTCCATCCCAGCCAACACCATCAATGTCTTGCATGGCAACCATAGCTTTGGAATCCTGAGCCTCGATGATTTGGCTTGAGGGTTTTCCAGCATCAGATCTTCTTGGAGATCTGCATTCTCTCATAAAGTGTCCCATTCGATGACCATTATAACACTCAACCTTGGATTTATCAAATCCAGCAGTGTCCTTAACATTAAAATTCATCTTCTTCATGAATCTTCTATTCCATCTATTTGCCCTTATGCTTGCAAGGGCCATATTCCACTTTATATCCATCTCCTCCAAATGCTCATCACTAATTTGCTCAAGGTCCTCATATGTAATCACTAAACCATTGGGCAATGAAGCAATGTATGCACAAACAATATCTAGATCAATACCAGCAGGCTTAACTCTTGGTGAGTCAACTTTGTATGTGTCAGCGTCTGAATGTGAGGCGTTGACAAGGCTTGATCCAGCGTTGACACAAGTTGATCTAGTAACGGGGTGCATGTATGACTCCTTTTGATCAGATTGACCTTCACTTTGTGAGAAGAAGGCCATATTTCCATTGGTAGACTTGCTTCCATGATCCAAAAGAGTTTCATTCTCTACCAACCTCAGTGTATTGTAAACATCATCAAAAGTAGAACTTTTGTGAGTGTTATTAGCAATTATAGACCTTGCTTCAATCTTCCATGCATCACCAAGACTTTTAAGAAAAGTGGTGATAATATCAACATCGCCAAGCACTGTTCCTATGAAGGACAGCTTGCTTGTAATGTCAAGAAGTCTGCTTCTCACTCCACTTAGCTTCTCACTGGGTTGAGCTTTAAAAATAGCATACTCATGCAAGAGTTTCTTCTTTTTATCTTGTATAGTATCAGCATTACCACCATAAGCAACTTCAAGAGCTGTCCAAAGATCTTTTGCAGACTCATAGATTTTATATTTGTGCTGATTTTCTTGTCCCAAAGAGAGTTTAAGAATGCTTAGGGTTTTCATGTAATTCCTTCTCTTTGTTATGTCCTCAGTTGAGACAGCTGATGAGACTGCAATTATACATAGTCTCATCGTCCAAATCGGGCTTAAAATGCATTAAATATCATTAAAACTGCCAAATATATGCTCGTGTTTGTTGCTTGTGTATTTTAGGTACGGATATTGAGGAAATGACAAAAAGATCACAAGAATCAATAAAAAAAGGAACACGGGAAACGAAGCCGCACAATGAACCGGACCCGAATGGTGATTTTCCAAAAGTACCCTTGACGATTTGAAGATTGGCAAGAATGGTCCCTCAACTATTGAAGACTTGTCATATTATACCCTTGTAAATCTCAAAAATTACTTGTGGGTCCCTAAAATATCAAGTTTATATAAGTTTGGCCCTTGAAGATTGCATTTATTTCATTTATGGTCCTTATACAAAGTTTGCAAAACATGTTGTGCCAAAAGTGTAAACTTCCTAAACTTATAACAAAGGAAAAGAAGATTGGAGCTGATTAATACAAAGTGAAAGAAGGAAAGGAGTCCAGGGACTGTTTTTGCCAGACAACTAAACTTCATCATCCACTCAGCTCCTGACACCTCACCAATACCCGACCCTACCCATTATTCCTACCCATACCCGTCCAAAACCCAACTCACCAAACATTCCCATGTGAACCATGGACCCCATTCGTCCCACCCCTGCAACATCACTTTCACACAAAACCCCAAAGGAGACAGCATCAACGTTCCATATCAACAGCTTTGTCCCCAAGGACTAACAAACGGCTAAGATCACAACAGCACAACTGGCATATCACATGTAGCACATTTTGACTGATTTTGAATAATGAAGACCATGGGCATTTTAGGCAGTCCAAGAATTAGGGTTTTAGGATTCTAGTAGCTTCTATTAGTTGTATAAATATGGGACGTATGTGTCCCATATCCTTTGTTCCAGAATTTTAGCAATTTTCTTGTAATTCCTTTTTACTAAATATAAAATTGGTATTTTGTTTAATATAATTCCTTTTATGATTTTTTAAAAGTTGGTGTAAAAGTTAGCTAGAATTCTGAGTTCCATATTTATTATACAAAGATTGAGTTTGTTGTTCATGAGTTTCAAAAAGTTGAAAAATCATTCTGAATGAGTAGTTTTATAAAAACGATTTCTTGAAGTTCTCTTGGACAAAATCTGTCAAAATTAAACACCAATGAGGAAATGAAGTGAAAGTGGAAATTCCTCATTGGTTAACTTGTTTTGATAAGTTTCTGTTAAGAAACCTCAAGTTCTTTGTTTGGTTCCAAAGTTTGGAAGAAAAATCAGTTTTCAAAAGTTTCTGTTTATTTTTTTTGTTCTAATCTTACTGTTCCATAAGCTAGTCCCACAAGCTCTTGACACCAGCTTGTGGGCTTAGCTCATTGGGGCTTGGATTTTGTGTGCTTGTTTGGTGGTGACTGTGCAGGTTCAAACAAGAACAAAGGTATCATCATCATCACCTTCTTGCCTTCATAAGCACTACAAGAAGTCTGCTCAGGCCCCAGCCTGATTGGAGGTGACTTTTCAGTCACTGAGGGACCTGGATGTAGGTCCCTCTAGGTAAAAATCTTGTACCCTATTTTCATATTTCTGAAAATTGTGATTTGTGTGAAATTATATGAGATTTGTTTAAGTGTTAGATTGCTGTTTGTTTATGCCTGTTTGGATGATATATGCATGTTAGAAGCTTATTCAAGCAGATTTGTGCAAGTTTGATAGCTTTTGATTTGAAAAAAGTTCATTTTCAGTATTAAAGGGGTGTTTGCATTAGGGTTTAAGAGGGGTTTAATGATATGAATTTTGCTTATAAACCTGTTTAAAACACTTCTTTGATGGTTATTATATGATATGTGTCTTTGGTTTCATTATTGGTAAGGTTTTAAAACAATTTGCATGATAAAAAGTTGGTAAATCAGTCAAAATCAGTAAGCCTTTGTTTTGGCAGGTTTTGTGTTTAATTGTGCCTCAAATCTTGTAGTCTGATAGGTTATAGTTCTATCTAGGGTTTGCTATCATTTATTTGCTATTTGGTGAGCTTATGTTCAAGTTATGAGGGTTTGAAATACGTTTTTGTGCAAAGTGCATCAGTCAACTGTTCATCAGAAAAGTGCAAGCTTCATCAGAAACTTTTTGTGCTCTTTATGTGAGATTTTGTGAAGTGAATTGCTAGTTTTTGTGCATTATCTGACTCCCCACAACCCAATTGGTGTGGGGGTGCCCTATTATCCAAAGAGATCCAAGCATTGAGCTTTCCTAAGCTCATTTGGTTAACTGACCTTATTTTTGCACTATCAGTGGGAATATAGTTCCCCCTGCTTGCCCAAAAGTTAGTACTGCTACACTAAAAAACAAAACCAACAAAGTGTCACTTTCAGTAATCTTTCTATTTTGTCTTTAGTGGGCAAATTTGTGAATTAGACTTTCAAACTAGTTCCATTATTTTTCTAATTTAATTTCTGATTTTTCTGTTTAGGTAAAAAATTTATTACTGTTCATTTACTATTTATTAGATTAAATAGCATTTTTAATTAACTTTTTAAGTTTCTGTTTTTGGCATTTAGTGCCCAAAATACTTATTTTTCAATTTTAACATTTTTCATAGATTAGGAAAAACATTTTAAAAAAAAGTTTTTACTGTTCACTTTTTATTTAATTTTTAGAATTAATTTAAGTTAATTAGGGTTTTTATTAAACTGTTTTTGTCCTTTATTGAAAATTTTTATATTTTTCAAACTTTTTCAATTTTCTACTGTTCATTAGAGTAAATTAGGATTTTTAAAATTGGTAAATTATTTTTAGAATTATTTTATTATTTTTTATAATTATTTTAGTTTAAAAATAGTTTTTAGTGATTTAAAAATTGAAAAATAGTATTTAAAAAATTAGGAAAAATACTTTTTAGTCTTTAGATAATATAAGTAAGTTATTTGTTCAATAAAATAATATTTTGGATATTTTAATTAATTATATTTAATTTTAGGGCTTTAATTAACATTTAAAATTGAATATTTAATTAATAAAAGGTTTTAAAATATTTTTATTGGATTTTTATTCTTATTTATATTATTTTAGACTTAGTTTTAGCTTTAATTAATTTTAGGTACAAAATTTTTAATTTTGTAGTTTTTACGGTTTTACGTGAACGCCTTTTCGTCTTAGCTCGATCCGTCTTCGTAACCGTCTTCCTTTTCTAATCTCATTTCTTTCTTTCTTTTTCAATCATATAATCACAAATCAAAATCAATTCATTACACAACGCACTTGCCTCCTCGAGAATGAACTCACTTTTAGGGTCATTCATACACGGTTTTCCTAAATCGTCGTGCATACTTGCCTTAATTACCTTCCTTTTCCTAAAGGGGTAATTTTACCACAATCAATTTTGGCGCCGATGCCGGGGAGGCGTGTTGTGTTTTGATTGAAAAATTGTTGTTTTTATACTAACCATAATTAGTATTTCTATTAGTAGCACTCTACTAATACGTATTATCATTTTTCGTTCTTTGTGAATACTATTACTATATTGTATACGTAGAACAATAAATTCACAAGTACTCCAAATACGTGAGAAATCACAACCTTGACTTGGGAGGTCATTACCCAATCATTGTATTCGAATCTCAAACCAAAGAAAAAGGCAAAAATAGATAAATACTTTCGTGAAGCTCGATTTTGAAAAATACAAACTATAAGGTGGGTATAAGGCGGTTGCATTTCAGAACCTAAAGGAAAAAGGCTCTTAAGTGCTTCGCGCCGCCTCGTTTCCTCCGCTTGCTTGTGCGTATTTGATTTTGAGAGCTAATCGAGGGTTTTGCCGCCCAAAGTATTACTTAAGTATCATATATATTTTCTTGGTTTCATTTGATTAAACCCTCTTGAACGATTTGGTGTTCCACCATCGTTCTAAAGTCATCGAAGGCGTTCACTTCACGTGATCATTTTCATTCCTTGAGGCTTCTTTAATCGAGAGATTTGATTAAGGAGGAGATTTGTAGATTTGTGTCTACTTAATATATTCCACAAAATCCAAAAAAGTAAAAACAATCAAAAACCACAAAAAAATTGAAAAAGTAAAAACACCAAAAAGAATCTTCTTTGCTCACCCTCTCGTTGTACGTGACGTTTATGCAAACTCGCTCCAAAGCAAGACGTGCTCGTAAACGAAGAAACAAATCAACCACTCCTTCTAGTGAGGAGTCTCCTATTGACGAACCCATCGTAGTGAAAGAAGCACCCATGGCAAATCGAACTATGATGGAGTTGCTTCAAGCACCCACCGAGGGTTATGGAGAAGTGATTGTGATTCCCGCTATCCTTGCGGAGAATTTTGAGGTTAAGACGGGTTTGTTGTCCATGATTCAAAAGAACAAGTTTCGAGGTGACGAAAAGGACAACCCTCATAACCACATTCGCCAATTTAATCGTCTCACCGCCACTTGCAAGTTTAAGGACGTCTCTAACGACTCTATTAAGATGATGCTTTTTCCGTATTCCTTAGCGGGGCCCGCAAAAATTTAGTTAGAGAAAGAGCCACCCAATTCTATATTGACGTGGAAGGATCTCGTTTCAAAATTCGTGAACCAATTTTTTCCGCCCTCTAAGACTACGCATTTGAAAAACGAGATTTCAAAGTTTTCACAAAAGTATAATGAGAGTTTTTCAACGGCTTGGAATAGGTTTAAGGAAATGTTGCACGAATGTCCTCATCATGGTTTTTCCGACTTGCATCAAATTGACACGTTTTACAATGGCTTGAACGATCATGAGCGTGATTATCTTAATGCCGCCGCGGGTGGTAATTTTTTGTGTAAGACGGTCGAGGAAGCATTGTTAATCATTGAGAATAGGTCTAAGGTCTATAGTCCTCGTAGCACGTCGATTGTTCGTAAGACTTCGTCTTCGCCTTCGCCTTCATTGTCACATACCGTTGATGCTTGCCAAATCGAGGCTAATTTGGAGAACAAGATTTTTGATAAGCTTAAAAGATTGTTAATTGTGTTTAAAGTTGGTGAACAACCCACTCCCGCTACGGCTAAAGCGGTTGAGGTTTCTTGTATGTATTGTGGTGGAGCTCACGATTACTCCGAGTGCATTACCAACGGTGGTAACACTTCGAGTGCCTTCGCGGCCGCGGGAACTTATAACCAAAACGGTCAAGTTCCCCGCACTAATCAATTGACTCCACCGGGTTTTCCACCAAATCAAAATGCTAACAATTATCGAAATAATCAAGTTGGTTACCAAAACAATCAAAGAAACAATTACAAGGGTAATAACAACTATGGGAATCAAGGAAGTAGTAGCCAATTGCAAAATCAAAACCAAAACCGTAATTTTCAAAACACAAGTCAAGGTCTTCAAAATGTTTACACTAAAGAACTTCCAATGGACTTTTTGAATTACGCCACGGCAAATGATAAGATTTTGGAAAACATTCAAGAGCAATTGGCTAGTCAAGCTAGGTAAACGGCTAAAAACACCAAGGAGTTGGCAAATTTTGTGAAGGAAAATCTTAACATGAGAAATGAGTTGAAAAATGATTTTGCTAATCAAATTAGAGGTCAAAACAATAAAATTGAACAAAGTCATGCTAGGCTTGAACAAAGAATTGACCAAAAAGCCGCTAGTTAAGATGTTAAGCTTAATGCCATTTTAGAAGCCGTCATGGGGAACAAAGCCTCTACTTCGGGTAGTTTGCCTAGTAACACCGTTTCAAACCCGAAGGGAGAGATGAAAGTGATTACCACACGAAGTGGTAAGGCACTTAAGGAACCGACTCCTCAACCAATTACTCCAACGGTGGAGGAAATTGAGGAAGAACCCGAGGTGGTGGTCGAAAAGGAGCATATCTCAAGCCCACAAAGTACCGCTCATGCCACACCTACGGTCGACCCTTTACCAACATTGGAACCCGAGATTCCAAAGGCTATGCCTATGCCCCAACCCACACCACCATTACCTTACCCATCGAGAATTAGGAAGGAGAAACGACAAGAGCGCGACAATTATCAATTTGAGCTTTTTATGAAAATGTTTCGTGAGTTGCACCTTAATGTGAGTTTCGTCGATGCTTTGGTCATGATGCCTCGATTTGCCACTAACTTTAAGAGTATGTTGAACAACAAGGAGAAATTGCATCAATTGTCTAGTTTTTCGTCGGTTTATCTTAATCGCATACCTCAAAAAGTCGGTGATCCCGGTAAATTTTTGAACCCTTGTGCAATCCAAGATATGGAAGAATGCTATGCCTTGGCCGATCTTGGTGCTAGCATTAATTTGATGCCACTTGCAATCTTCAAGTCGCTCAATCTTCCTAATCTTACTCCTTCACTAATGTCTATCGAGATGGCCGACCATTCCACGATTCGTGCATGTGGTTTGGCGGAAGACGTTTTTGTGAAAATGGGGAAGTTCTACTATCCCGTAGACTTTATCGTCGTTGATATCCCCACGGATCCTCAAGTTCCTCTTATTTTAGGTCGTTCGTTTTTAGATACGTCTATGGCTTTAATTGATGTTCATGCTAGAAAGATCACCTTACGTTTCAACGACGAGGAACTTGTTATAAACGCAACTCAAAATTCTCAACTTTCTCATGTTTATTCCGTTGCTACCATAAACCTCGTTGATATGATCGACGTGGTTTGCGAGGAATTTTCACAAGAAGTTTTAGGGTTTGGTGATGAAGAAACTAGTGGCAATCCCACTATGTTAGATCCAATTCTTGATAATTCGACACCAACCTTCACTCCATTTGAAGGTGGTGGTTTTACGTTAGAAGAATTCGATGTTCCACGTACTTCTGACGAAGACCTCGACAACGATGAGGACTTCTTGATTATCAAAGATTTTCTTAACGATTTCCCATTTCCTCCATCCGAGGAGGTTATGAGTATCGAGCCCAAATCTTCAGTTGAGGAACCACCTATCCTCGAGTTGAAAGATTTACCTCCTCACCTCGAGTATGTCTATTTGGAGGAGGACGACAAGTTGCCAGTTATTATTGCGAAGGAACTTTCGAATGATGAAAAAACCGCACTTGTCGATGTTCTAAAGGATCACAAAGGGGCGATTGCGTGGAAGTTATTCGACATTAAGGGAATCGATCCCAAGTTTTGTACCCACAAAATCTTAATGGAGGAGGATTTCAAGCCCACAATCCAAAGTCAAAGGAGGGTAAACCCCAAAATTCACGACGTCATCAAAAAGGAAGTCCTTAAACTCCTTGACGCGGGAATGATTTACCCTATTTCTGATAGCCCTTGGGTGAGTCCTATTCATTGTGTCCCTAAAAAGGTAGGGATGACTGTTGTGCCAAACGATGCCAACGAGTTGATTCCCACTAGACTCGTGACCGGATGGAGAGTATGCATTGACCATCGTAAGTTGAATGAAGCCACACGAAAAGACCATTTTCCCTTGCCCTTCATGGACCAAATGTTGGAGCGACTTCGGGAAACGATTTCTATTGCTTTCTAGATGGTTTTTCCAGTTACTTCCAAATTCCCATCGATCCTCGTGATCAAGAAAAAACTACGTTTACGTGTCCATATGGAACGTTTGCCTATCGTAGAATGCCATTCGGACTTTGTAATGCACCAGGAACCTTTCAAAGGTGCATGATGGCTATTTTTCATGATATGATCGAGAAGACGATGGAAGTCTTCATGGATGACTTTTCCTTGTTTGGTAATTCGTTCACTTCGTGTTTGTCGAATCTAGAGAGAATGTTAAAACGTTGTGAGGAAACCAACCTTGTGCTCAATTGGGAAAAATGTCATTTTATGGTTAAGAGTGGAATCGTCTTAGGGCACAAGGTCTCGAAAGCGGGGATTAAGGTAGATCAAGCTAAGGTAGACGTCATCGCCAAATTACCTCATCCCAAAACCGTCAAGGGAGTTAGGAGTTTCCTAGGCCACGCGGGCTTTTATCGCCGATTCATCAAGGATTTTTCAAAGATTTCTCGACCCATTACACATCTTCTTGAAAAAGAGGCACGTTTTGTCTTTGACGAAGATTGTGTACGAGCCTTTGAAATCCTTAAGAGGAAACTTACCGAAGCTCCCATTCTTGTTGCTCCCAATTGGAACCTCCCCTTTGAGCTCATGTGTGATGCTAGTGATTACGCTATTGGGGCCGTTTTGGGGCAACGTCATGATAAGCACTTCTTGCCTATTCACTATGCTAGCAAGACGATGACCGAGGCTCAACTAAAATACACTACAACGGAGAAGGAGTTCCTTGCCGTGGTGTATGCATTTGATGAATTTCGAGCTTATCTCGTCTTGACGAAATGAATAGTGTATACGGACCATTCGGCTATTAAGTATCTCATGGCTAAGCAAGATGCTAAGCCTAGGTTACTTCGTTGGATTATCATCCTTCAAGAATTTGATCACACCATCGTTGACAAAAAAAGGAGGCGAGAATCTAGCGGCCGACCATCTTTCTCGTTTGGAAGATCCTAACCAAAGTGTTTACGAGCCCAAGAAAATCACCGAAACATTTCCGCTCGAGACACTTGGTGTAGTGAATTCTAAGCTTGATTCTTCCACCCCATGGTTTGCGGACTTTGCAAATTACCATGCGGGTAACTTCATCATTAAGGGTATGACGACTCAAGAAAAACGAAAATTCTTTCGTGACGTCAAGTTCTACTTTTGGAACGACCCTTACTTGTTTCGAACTTGTGCGGATCAAATCATCCGACGTTGTATATTTGGCACCGAAGCTTCTAACATCCTTAGAGCTTGTCACGAGGGATCCACGGGTGGTCACCACGGTGCTAATCTCACGGCTAAGAAGGTGTTTGATGCCGGCTTCTTTTGGCCTACTATTTACCGGGATGCACAAGATCTTGTGAAGTCGTGTGATGCATGCCAACGACAAGGAAAAGCCTCACAAAAAGATGAAATGCCACAAAATATCATCCAAGTGTGTGGGATCTTTGACGTTTGGGGTATAGACTTTATGGGGCCGTTCCCATCATCTCGTGGTAATAAGTACATCCTTGTTGCGGTTGACTACCTATCTAAGTGGGTGGAGGCCAAAGCTTTGCCCACCAATGATGCTCGTGTGGTAGTCAAGTTTTTGAAAAGCTTGTTTTCTCGGTTTGGAACCCCTCGTGCTATCATAAGCGATCGTGGAACCCATTTTTGTAACGACCAATTTGAAAGGGTTCTAAGGAAATATGGGGTTACACATCGGATTTCTACGGCTTATCACCCACAAACGAGTAGGCAAGTCGAGGTTTCAAACCGAGCTTTAAAGAGGATTTTGTAGAGATCCGTTTGGGAAAACCGACAAACTTGGTCGGATAAGTTGGACGATGCTTTATGGGCCTTTAGGACCGCTCATAAGACGCCCATTGGGTGCACTCCCTATAAGCTTGTGTATGGAAAGAATTGTCATTTGCCTATCGAGTTAGAACACAAGGCTTATTGGGCCCTAAAGAATTGTAATGATGATATGGAGACCGCGGGAAAACACAGGAAAATGCAATTAAATGAATTGGATGAATTGAGAGACATTGCTTATGAAAATTCATTGATTTATAAAGAAAAAACTAAAAAGTTGCATGATTCTAAAATTAAAAACCGGGTTTTTAACATTGGGGATCAAGGTTTACTTTTTAATTCAAGATTAAAAATATTTTCCGGTAAGTTGAAATCCCGTTGGTCCGGTCCATTCACCGTGACTCAAGTGTGTCCGTATGGGACCATCGAGCTAGCTCAAGATGATGGTCCTAACTTCAAGGTGAGTGAACATAGGTTGAAGCACTACTTTGGCGGGGAAGTTCCATCCTTGAACTACCTCGACCAAGTCACCTTCCCCAATGATAATTAGTATTGATGGGATCGAGTCGAGCTCATGACTCGGTAATCAAAAATGAGGTGCCTCGTAGGGGAGTCCCATGCTTATCCTATGTACATATTATCGCTTTCTAATGTAGCTTACGTGTGGGGATTTGTGCCCTTCCAACCTTTGTTCCGTGGTTGTTTGTGAATTGTGGACTTTAGATGATCATGATCTTCACGATTGGAGTCTCTCGTGTTCGTTTTATAGGAGCACTCGATCGTTTGCTTTAAAGACTTTCTCAATATCCATGATATATCCTTGATTGTTCTAACCTTAGGTTTTTAGCACACTTCATAAACGGCTATTATTTTATTGTTTACACCCTTTCCATGCTAGATTATGCATTCGACTACGTCTCTAGTATAGGGGTGTTTGCACCCCTAGACTTGAAACATTGAGGACAATGTTTAACTTTAGTATGGGGGGTGAATAGATACTTGCCTTGCCAAACCTTCACGCTTTCCAAAGTTTGTCTTTTTGATTATCGTTTTGTTGCAAAATAAGGATAAAAATGGCCAAAATTTAAAATTTTTCTCATGTTTTATAAGTGTTTGAAGACACGAATGTAGGTTTTCCGATGGCGAGAATAAGAGTAATTTTTTACTCGACCGTGCGTGTTGAGCACTTAGCTTTGATTCCTTAACTACACATTAGGCTAAGTCTCTTAAATGAGGACGAGAAATGATAGAGTTAATTATAAGTTACTATGCTAAACGTAGAGTACTCGTATTCTTTCAAAAACTCATGTGTTCTCGTTGTTTGCTTCTTCTCCCTTCGCATGTAAATATGTTTTGCTTAATAAATATTGACTTAGCGGTTTAGTTAGGATTTTTGGGTTTCTAGTCTTTTCTAGTAGCTTCCGTGTAATTAAATTGGATAGACATTAAGGTATCGCCAGCGTCACGGTTTTGAAGTATTGGCACCCTAATAATCGAAAGCTTCACCCAATAATAAGATTTCAAGTGCTCACCTAAATCTAGCAAACAATTTGAAGCCCCACAAGGCCGAAAAATCTATGCAAAATTGAAAGTGAATCAAGCCTTAATCTTCGAAGCTTTAAAGATCCAAAATTCGCTTTAGCGTGAGGATATACGTCTTTGGCTAATAAAAACACCGATGAGGCGGATAATAAAAGGCAAGGCAAGACCGAAGTCATAATAAAAGCTTCATGGCGAAGTTGAGTAAAAGATGGAGGTAAACCAAAGATAATAAGGCCCTTCCGTTAGGGGGCATATAAAAGTCTTGGTAATAAGTCTCATTTTCAAAACCGTTATAAAACCGTGTTTATCGATTCTTCTTGTCAACTTAATTTTTTAACATCGTTGTCTATTAGGAGGGGTTATTGATTTGATGGTCTTAGTTACACCGTTAGGACTCTATTTTTAGACCTAAATCTCTATTACCGCATAAGTCAAACAATGTATCCTCGTGAAACATTCAAGACAAAATAAAATATAAGAGATACAACATAGGAATAATGGGAGGATAAGTACGTGATTAGGGCATATGAGTAGTGTTAGCATTACTAACTTATAAAGACAATGATCTCATTGCACGCTTGGCATGGAATTAAGGTGAAAATTGAGGACGATGAAATTATTTCTAACGAAGCATTCACGTGTTCTTATTCTATGAACCTAAACGTCCAATTTTGCGATGAAAATCATACATTATGTCTAAAACGCAAGTAGTAATAATAGTAGTAGGGTAGCTACTTTATCATTCAATAAAGTGATTAAAAAAATGAATTTTGGAGGTGCTTGATATTAGTGATTTTCAATGGGTTCTATATTTTCTCTCGATATCCTCTCGAATTGATCTCGGCTCTAAGTGGAATGATTTGTTCTTGGTTAATAAAAAATTGTTGGTTTGTTTATCTATTTTTAAACTAATAACGATTAAGTGTAAATGACGTTGAGTAAATTAAAGCTTAAATTGACAAATTACAAGTAAACGTTTGAAAATGTAAAGAAAAGATTAGACGAATACTTTGAAAACTAAATTGAATTAATGCTTAAAAACTTGTTATATCGGAATATCGAAAATTATTTCTATCGGAATGCAAGAAAATCAAAAGCATCGGAATGTAATCACAACTACCATCGGGATGTCCATGTTTGGTACTATCGGAATGTTCAAAGACCAAGCTGTCGCAATGCAGTTCTTATCGGAATGATGTAGATCGGAAAGTCTGATCGGAATAACATAAACAATTCTGTCGCAATGACTTACTATCGGAATGTTGCAAAGTAAAAATGGCCAGGGTTTCGCCTTAAACAGGAACCTTAAACCCCGTCGGAATGTGCGATCGCAATAAGCGATCGCAATCCAGATCGGAATAAGGGGTAAGAAACAACCTATCGCAAAGTAAAACCCCACTTGGGTTATTGCGATACTGAGCAGAAACCGTCGGAATAAATGTAACCCTTGTATTGCGATGGACTGAATGCAGTTCCGAAATTGGTGCAAAGCAAAAATTTCATTAAGCATACACAATAAGCTACTTTAACCGGGACTTTAAATAACTCAAAAAGCTAAAATTTAACAACTTTTAGAAACGAAAAGTCTTGAACTTTATTAAAGGAACTTTTATAAAACTAGAACTTATATGGAATCCGAAATAAAATAAGCCAAAACAAGCAATAAGCTAATAAGCATAGAAGGCTTATAACCTATGCGTGTGAAAGCTTTGAAAAGAAGCAAGAAAGATTGAATTTTGATCACGAACAAATCCACAAATCCAAACCGTATCGAATTTACAATCGGATTAAGGATTTTGACAAATCAAGAAAAGTAGAAAAAGATTAAAGAACTTGAAAGCTTAACTTGATTGAGATTAATGAAATTCAAAATACAAGGATTAAAGAAAGCTTGAATTTGAAAGATGAAAACAAAGAGAAAGTTTTGCGAGAGAAAGTTTGGAACTTTCTCTCTCTAAAAACTAGAGAAAAATGAAAAAAAAAAACTAAACTAAGACTAGCTAAGTGTGTGAAATTTGTGAAGTAAGGGCCTTTATATAGGCGTGTGTATGGGCTTGTGAATGGGCTTTGATATCGGGCTTCTTTTCTTCTTTCTTCTTTAGTCTTCACACCTCTTTAAATAAACGTTTCCAACTTGGATTTGAGAAGTGTCGGTGAATAATTCCAACTCGTCTTATATTCTTTTGTTTAATAGACTCGAGTTCTTCGACATATATGAATCTTCTATCTTTGGCTCTATTCTTCGATAAATCTTCAAATAGGCACAGTGACTTCAATTCTTTTGCATCTCTTGGACAATAGACTTCGTCTTGAGTCTTTTTCTTCGATAAAACCCGTGCAATCCCATGTTTTCTTCAATATTCATCCGGTTGACTCTGAAAACACAAATAACACAAAAACCACGCATAATTCCAAACAAATGATATTAAATACGTGTTTTGGTCTTGTTTTAGCAAGAAATAAGTGGTAAAAGGATGGGTGTTTTCACACCTATCAAATCCCCTACACTTAACCATTGCCATGCCCTCATGCAATGCTTAGTGACAAAGCACATTTGCACTTTTCTCATAGTCAACCAACCTTGGCCTTATTAATATACTACTAAACAAAAATGAAAGTACTAAAAGAAATTAAAACTTTAAAGTAAACAAGAGGATAGAAAATAACTTGTAAAGAAACCAATGACTTACATTAGGGCTTTGGTGCTACGAAGATTTATCACCCTCAAGTTTCACGTTCCCCAAACTAAGCTTAAAAACGAGATCATTGTTATTATAACTTAGCAATACAAACAATTACACACATGGCTTAATTAAATGCTTAAACTCCCTTATTCCTAGGTGTATCTCTTATATTTTATTTTTGTCTTAGAATGATCATGAAGATGCATTTTTGGACTTATTTCGATAGTTTATTTAGGCTGAAAGCAAAGTAGGACGCTTTGATCAATAGTTAGCTATAGGACAAAATCTCTTAAAACTGCTTCTCAGGATATCAAAAAGTTCATATCTTGGCATAACTCGGTTCACGATTTGAGACCTTTCTCGGGCCGATATTTGGCATGTACTTCATACTTCATATCTTCGAGAGACGTTCTTGAGATAATGGTCTTCTCATCGTTAATAGATTTTCTTCACTTGGAGACTTTTGAGGGGTAATCCAACTTTGTTGACCACGACTTCATGATTATTTCTTCAATCTCTAATTGGGATTTCGAGATACAACGATCCGCCTCCTTTTCGGACTTGGATCTATTTATCCTCATACCTTGTTAGGGTCTTTTCGGATAGACTTCTCCATGATCTTTATGGGAGTTGAGTGCTTTTCGTCGTGATTCTTGATCCTTCATATTGATTTTGGGAATAATGCTTTTCACATCACTTTGGATCTTCAGCAATAAAATGGAATCCTCATTCCTTGTTAGGGCCTTTTTGGACTCGCCAACCTTCGCGCCCCGCTTCATAAGTTATGCCTTGGCTATGAACTCTTATCATTACCGAGCAACTTTTAAACGATCTTGGGCTAGAAGCTAAGTAACTTTTCAAATCGTACGACCTTACTTATTACAGATAATTTATTAGCAAGTGATGGGAGAATAGGCAAATAATTACACCAAGTGAGCTTGTGCAAGAATACCGACTTATAATTGAATCTATCATTTCTCGTCCTCCACAATTTAAAATCTCAAGTAATGAGACTCGTGGATACTTAGCCTAATAAACCAATTAAGGTCTACATGGTTAAGGATACTAGCTAGAATAAACTTGGATAAGTCTATTCGGGTTGGGTCAAAATAAACGCAACGGGCCTAATATGTCAAAGAGTTATAAACTAGCTACACCACTTTATTAAAATTTGACTTTATTGCGGGATATATACATACGAAAACAACGATAAAAATTTAAAAATTACGACTAAATGGCCAAAGTTAATAAAAAATTTGAAAAATGTTGAAAAATATGATTTTCCGGTTAAATGAAGGCATTTTCATGGAAAAGTCCACTTAAAACTTCGATAGAAGTCCCCCCTACACTTAAGATAAACATTGTCCTCAATGTTTAAGCATGTGGGAAAAGTCTCCCCTACACTTATGACATTGTGCACGTTGGTTAAATCAAGTTAAGGAAGAGACGACTAACGTTATCAATTTCAAATGTGAGTATGAAGAAAATTGAATCACGATAGTTGAGAGATAGAACCGGATTTCGGATAACACGGGAGCACGGTTCTTCAAAGATTCCAAGAGTGCATTTATCCCTGTAATCACATCACCACACAAGCGCTTGTTTTTGATAACCGAGTCACGAGCCTGAATCGACCCAAAATTAGTTCATGGGAACGTGGTGAGGGATGGAATCACCTCCTGAGAGGTGTCCTCACCAAAGTACAACTTCACTCGTTGGCCATTCACCTTAAAATTAGGTCCATTAGGTTGAGCGAGCTCGAGAGTACCATATGGAAAAATTTGGGCAATGGTGAATGGGTCGGACCAACGAGATTTGAGCTTGCCCAAAAAGAGTTTTAACCGAGAGTTAAAGAGTAAGACTTTGTCTCCAACATGGACCACTCGGTATTTGATCTTGGAGTCGTGAATGAGCTTAGTTCTTTCCTTATAGAGCAAAGAATTTTCATAATCCTCATTCCGAAGTTCATTGAGCTCATTGAGTTGGATCTTGCGTAGGTCACCGGCTTTGTTGATATCAAAATTAGCCCACTTCAAGGCCCAGTAAGCCTTGTGCTCCAACTCAATGGGGAGGTGGCATGCTTTCCCGTACACGAGACGATATGGTGTGCAACCAATCGGAGTCTTGTATGCGGTACGGAAAGCCCACAAAGCATCATCAAGTTTATCAGCCCATGAGGCACGATGCTCTCCCACGGTTCTTTCAAGAATTCGCTTTAGTCCTCGGTTGGATATTTCAGCCTGGCCATTAGTTTGTGGGTGGTAGGCTATGGAAAGACGATGATTTACACCGTACTTAGCCATGACTCTAGCAAATTGGTCATTGCAAAAATGAGTCCCACGATCACTAATAATGGCACGAGGCACACCGAATCTAGCGAATAGAGCTTTCAGAAGTTACAAACCACCCTTGCGTCATTAGTGGGTAAAGCTTTGGCTTCAACCCACTTTGAAACGTAGTCAACAGCTACAAGGATGTATTTGTTTCCTTTAGAAGAAGGGAATGACCCCATAAAGTCGATACCCCAAACATCAAAGATTTCACACTCTTGAATGAAATTCTGAGGCATCTCG
This sequence comes from Glebionis coronaria, assembly GCA_025667525.1. Classification (NCBI taxonomy): domain Eukaryota; kingdom Viridiplantae; phylum Streptophyta; class Magnoliopsida; order Asterales; family Asteraceae; genus Glebionis; species Glebionis coronaria. The sequence goes on along the minus strand of CM046876.1, from coordinate 215,767,165 downwards.
TCTTTATGTGTGATCGTGCCTTGTTTTTGGCAAACATCACATCGTTTAACCATATTGTGAGCGTCACGATATATGGAGGGCCAATAAAATCCCGAATCAAACACTTTTTTGGCGGTGTAGTTGCGACCAAAGTGACCACCGGTGGGTCCTTTGTGGCAAGCATCAAGGATTTTCAAAGCTGTCGGTCCATCAACACATCGGCGAATAAGCAAGTCGGCACATTGTTTGAATAGGTAAGGGTCGTCCCAAAAGTAAGTCTTAATGTCGGTGAAGAACTTTTTCTTTTGTTGGGACGTCAACCCTTCCTTGAGAATTCCACCCGCCATGTAGTTTGCAAAGTCCGCAAACCACGGGTTGCATCAGAATTTGAATTGTTAGACATTAAGGTCTCCAAGGGAAAAGAATCATTGATTTCTTTGTTCGGATGATCCCCTTGGTAAGGATCCTCAAGTCTGCTGAGATGATCCGCGGCTAGGTTTTCTGCTCCTTTTTTATCGCGAATTTCGATTTTAAATTATTGGAGTATCAAAACACAGCGAAGAAGTCTTGGTTTGGAATCTTGCTTTGTCAACAAGTACTTCAACGCGGAATGATCGGTGTAAACGATTGTGGTGGAAAGGACAAGATAGGGGCGGAACTTTTCAAAAGCATAGATAACAGCTAAAAGCTCTTTTTCGGTTGTCGTGTAATGCAATTGAGCCCCAGTCATTGTCTTGCTAGCGTAATGGATTGGTTGGAAGTGTTTGTTCACTCTTTGTCCCAGAACCGCTCCAATAGCAAAATCACTAGCATCGCACATCAACTCAAAGGGAAGCTCCCAATTAGGGGTAACCAAGACGGGTGCCTTAGTTAGCTTATCCTTAAGCGAGTTAAAGGCTTCAAGACACTCTTTGGAAACGATAAAAGGAGTATCTTTTTCCAAGAGGTGGGTCATCGGGCGAGCGATTTGAGAAAAATCTTTGATGAATCGACGGTAGAAGCCCGCATGACCCAGAAAACTTCTCACACCCTTCACGGTTGAAGGTGGAGGCAAGTTAGCGATAACATCGACTTTAGCACGGTCTACTTCAAGACCGGATTTCGAGATCTTGTGTCCTAGGACGATGCCTTCTTTTACCATGAAATGGCATTTTTCCCAATTAAGAACAAGGCGAGTGTCTTCGCACAGCTTAAGCATACGTTCCAAATTGGCAAGGCAAGAAGAGAAGAAATCCCCGAAGACCGAGAAATCATCCATGAAGACTTCCATGGTTTGTTTAACCATATCATGGAAGATAGCTAACATGCACCTTTGGAAAGTCCCGGGGGCATTGCATAAGCCAAAAGGCATTCTTTTGTAAGCAAATGTGCCATAGGGACAAGTGAATGTTGTCTTCTCTTGATCTTGGGGATCGATGGGTATTTGGAAATAACCCGAGAAACCATCAAGAAAGCAGTAATATTCATTACCCGCTGAACGTTCAAGCATTTGGTCCATAAAAGGTAGAGGGAAATAATCCTTTCTCGTGGCATCATTGAGTTTGCGGTAGTCTATACAAACTCTCCACCCAGTAACGAGACGAGTGGAAATCAACTCGTTGTGTTCATTGGGAACAACGGTTATTCCGCCCTTCTTGGGCACACAATGGATTGGACTAACCCATGGTGAATCCGAAATAGGGTAAATCATACCCGCATCAAGAAGTTTGATAACCTCTGTTTTGATGACTTCATGGATTTTTGGATTCACCCTTCGTTGGCTTTGAATTGTGGTCTTAAATTCGTCCTCCATGAGAATTTTGTGGGTGCAGAAGTGAGGATCAATTTCACGAATATCAGAGATTTTCCAAGCAATAGCCTTCTTATGATCTTTCAACACGGTGATAAGTCGGGCTTTTTCTTCTTCTTTTAGGTCCTTAGCAATGATGACTGGCGACTTCTTCTCTTCTTCAAGGAATACATACTCGAGATGGGGCGGCAACTCATTAAGTTCTAAATCCGGAGGATTTTCGACGGGAGGCGTATTCAAAGTCGGAGTATCGATAGCAATAACCGTGGGAGATGGAGGAGAAGGATTGTCTTCGTTGAGAAGGTTGTCAAAGAAATGCATGTCTTCATCCCCATCGGTAGGAGAATCATTAGTAGCTAAATTCACATCTCCCATGGTGTCTTCAAGATTGTTCCAAAACAAATCACTATCTCCAAATAGAGACAATGATGAATCAATAGAGGCAACGGTTTCAACATTGGGAAGAGAGGTAGGAATACTTTTACAAGCATCTTTGAAGTGTTCTTCACAAGCCTCATCCAGAACGTCAATACAATTAACACTCTCATATGAATAAGGTTGTTTAGAAAACTTTCCCATGTTGAAGACGATTTTATCGTCACCTACTCTCATGATAAGCTCACCGGCTTCAACATCGATGAGAGTGCGACCGTTCCTCAGGAATGGACGACCCACGATCAAGGGAACACGAGGGTCCATCTCGTAGTCGACGACGACGAAATCGGCAGGAAAAGTGAAATTTGTCGACTCCTACAAAGACGTCTTCGGCTATCCCACTGGATAAGCAACCGTACGGTTAGCTAATTCCAAAGTCATTTTGGTAGGGACTAGCTCAGGGAGAGATAATTGCTTCCAAACGCTTAGAGGCATTAGATTAATACTGGCACATAGATCGGTTAGGGCCATGCAATTCTCCACTCCCGGGAAAATGCAAGGGATTAAGAAACGACCCGGATCACCAAGCTTGGTTGGAAATTTCTTTAAGAGCACTGCAGAGCAATTCTCATTAAGTTGGGTGTTGGCAATATCGAGAAGCTTTTCCTTGTCATTCAGAAGATCTTTAAACATTTTCTCGTACTTAGGCATGTGAGTGAGAGCCTCAGCGAAGGAGATGTTGAAATTCAATTGTTTGAACATTTTAAGGAAGTTCGAAACCTGAATATCATCCTTGCTTTTGAGCTTCTCTTTCCTCAACCTAGATGGATAAGGTATATTGGAAGAAGAGGAAGGCTTTGGGAGAATAGGATCACTCACATCCTTGGGTGGAGGAGGGGTAGAATGAAGAGGTGGAGAAATTGGGGAAGGAGAAGGATGAGGAATAGGAGCAGGTGACTCGTTCTCCTTAGTCACAATCACCAGTGGAGGTATAGGAAGCTCGGGTTCCTTGGTACCTTTGCCACTGCGAGTAGTGATTGCTTTCATCTCCCCTCTTGGATTCGTAACGGTGTTACTCGGAAGAGTACCCGAAGAAGAGGGTTGATTACCTTGGAAGAAACTAGCCATCATGTTCTTCAAGTCATTTGTTTGGCTATCCAACGTGTTTCTCATGTCAGCTCTCAGATCGTTCCCTTGTTTGACCAGGTCTGCTTTCAAGTTGAGCACTTCTCTCTAAAGATTTCCCACGATCACATCGTTCGTCCTCATGTAAGTTTCCACTTCTTGGTGTAGAGCGGTGGGTTGGTTGGGAGGAGCATTGTATGCGGGTGGTTGATAAGCAGGTTGTTGGTAAACTTGGTTGTTACGTTGAGGTGGTTGTTGCTGTTTATGAGGTGGTATGTATGGTGTACGAGGTTGTTGTTGTTGTTGAGGAGGGCGATTGAGGTTTTGTTGTTGGTTTTGGTTGTTTGGAGGAAAACCGGGTGGTGAGAGGTAGTTGTTGGAGCGGTAGCTAAGCAAATTACGGTCACCTTGAGGTCTAGCTTGATAAGCGGGTTCAGGATAGGTTCCATAAGCTGCATTCACATTCTCAGCAGGGTAGTCTTGGGTGGCAGTACAAGTGGTGTAAGAGTGAGGACCCCCGCATATCTCGCATGGTTGGCTAACAGCACTGACTTGAGCGTTTTTAGCGTTGTTGTTGTTGGTGTTGTTAACGGTGTGGGTAACAAGTGATTCAAGAAGCGTAGTGATTTTGTCAAGTTGCTTGTCGCTATCACTAGTACTAGCACTAGCGACATTTGTCCGAACACTCTTGGTTTGCACACGAGACTTATTCTCAATGATATCCCAGCAGCATTGGAAGTCTTAGCCAAAAGATTACCCCCCGAGGCACTGTTTAGTGAATCTTGGTCACTCATGCTTAAACCATTATAAAAAGTATTAATTTTGTGCACTTTGGTAAAACCATGTTGTGGGCCTTTTCTTAAAAGATCTTTAAAACGATCCCAAGATTCACTAAACGACTCATCGTACTTTTATTCAAAATTTATGATTTCATTCTGCAAAGCGGTAGTACGAGAGGGTGGGAAAAAGTAATTGATAAACTTGGTCTCCAAATCCGTCCACGAAAGAATACTCTGTGGCGGTTCCTTAGCAAGCCAATGCCGGGCTTGTCCCTCTAAAGAAAACGGAAAAAGTTGTAACCGGATTACCTCTTGTGGAACACCATTGAATTTGACCGTATTCGTGAGTTGCAAGAATCTCTTGATGTGGTCATGTGGATCATCAATGGTACGCCCCAAGAATGGTTGAGCAGAGACCATTTGGATAAAGCTGGATTTGAGCTCAAAATTGTTAGCTGCAATCGCTGGTATAACAATTGGATCAGTGTTACCATCTACATGAGCTTGCAGAAGTTCAATCATCGGGCGATTATCCGGTAGAGGCTCATTGTTGTTGTTATTATTCATGTTGTTGAAAGGTGGGTTGTTGTTGTTATTATTTTTGTTTTGTGGTGGTATGTTGTTGTTGTTTTGTACACCGGCCATGTCTAAGTTATCGAGAGGCTCGGGCTCTTGATAAGACGTTGATCGAGTGCTCATACACCTGCAAAAGAACTAACAAGGGCAAAACAAAGCAAAAATATTTTTGGTTTTTATGTTTTTTAGTTTTTTAGGATTTTTGAAATTTTATATTTTTTTAGTGTTTTTGAAATTTTTTATGGAAAAGTAACGTTCACGGGAAACGGATCCCAAAATCCAAGTTCTCACAAAAAACTTTTGATCTTAACGAGAAGAGCCGGTAGCGGCGCCATTTGATATTAGTGATTTTCAATGGGTTCTATATTTTCTCTCGATATCCTCTCGAATTGATCTCGGCTCTAAGTGGAATGATTTGTTCTTGGTTAATAAAAAATTGTTGGTTTGTTTATCTATTTTTAAACTAATAACGATTAAGTGTAAATGACGTTGAGTAAATTAAAGCTTAAATTGACAAATTACAAGTAAACGTTTGAAAATGTAAAGAAAAGATTAGACGAATACTTTGAAAACTAAATTGAATTAATTCTTAAAAACTTGTTCTATCGGAATATCGAAAATTATTTCTATCGGAATGTAAGAAAATCAAAAGCATCGGAATGTAATCACAACTACCATCGGGATGTCCATGTTTGGTACTATCGGAATGTTCAAAGACCAAGCTGTCGCAATGCAGTTCTTATCGGAATGATGTAGATCGGAAAGTCTGATCGGAATAATGTAAACAATTCTGTCGCAATGACTTACTATCGGAATGTTGCAAAGTAAAAATGGCCAGAGTTTCGCCTTAAACAGGAACCTTAAACCCTGTCGGAATGTGCGATCGCAATAAGCGATCGTAATCCAGATCGGAATAACGGGTAAGAAACAACCTATCGCAAAGTAAAACCCCACTTGGGTTATTGCGATACTGAGCAGAAACCGTCGGAATAAATGTAACCCTTGTATTGCGATGGACTGAATGCAGTTCCGAAATTGGTGCAAAGCAGAAATTTCAATAAGCATACACAATAAGCTACTTTAACCGGGACTTTAAATAACTCAAAAAGCTAAAATTTAACAACTTTTAGAAACGAAAAGTCTTGAACTTTATGAAAGGAACTTTTATAAAACTAGATCTTATATGGAATCCGAAATAAAATAAGCCAAAACAAGCAATAAGCTAATAAGCATAGAAGGCTTATAACCTATGCGTGTGAAAGCTTTGAAAAGAAGCAAGAAAGATTGAATTTTGATCACTAACAAATCCACAAATCCAAACCGTATCGAATTTACAATCGGATTAAGGATTTTGACAAATCAAGAAAAGTAGAAAAAGATTAAAGAACTTGAAAGCTTAACTAGATTGAGATTAATGAAATTCAAAATACAAGGATTAAAGAAAGCTTGAATTTGAAAGATGAAAACAAAGAGAAAGTTTAGTGAGAGAAAGTTTGGAACTTTCTCTCTCTAAAAACTAGAGAAAAAGGAAAAAAAACTAAACTAAGACTAGCTAAGTGTGTGAAATTTGTGAAGTAAGGGCCTTTATATAGGCATGTGTATGGGCTTGTGAATGGGCTTTGATATCGGGCTTCTTTTCTTCTTTCTTCTTTAGTCTTCACACCTCTTTAAATAAACGTTTCCGACTTGGATTTGAGAAGTGTCGGTGAATAATTCCAACTCGTCTTATATTCTTTTGTTTAATAGACTCGAGTTCTTCGACATATATGAATCTTCTATCTTTGGGTCTATTCTTCGATAAATCTTCAAATAGGCACAATGACTTCAATTCTTTTGCATCTCTTGGACAATAGACTTCGTCTTGAGTCTTTTTCTTCGATAAAACCCGTGCAATCCCATGTTTTCTTCAATATTCATCTGGTTGACTCTGAAAACACAATAAACACAAAAACCACGCGTAATTCCAAACAAATGATATTAAATACGTGTTTTGGTCTTGTTTTAGCCAGAAATAAGTGGTAAAAGGATGGGTGTTTTCACACCTATCAGTGCCACGATACTTTATTCTAGCATTGCGTGAGGGCACGACAATGGTTTAGTATGGGGGAGTGATGAGACTGCAATTATACATAGTCTCATCGTCCAAATCGGGCTTAAAATGCATTAAATATCATTAAAACTGCCAAATATATGCTCGTGTTTGTTGCTTGTGTATTTTAGGTACGGATATTAAGTAAATGACAAAAAGATCACAAGAATCAATCAAAAACGAACACGGGAAACGAAGCCGCACAATGAACCGGACCCGAATGGTGATTTTCCAAAAATACCCTTGAAGATTTGAAGATTGGCAAGAATGGTCCCTCAACTATTGAAGACTTGTCATATTATACCCTTGTAAATCTCAAAAATTACTTGGGGGTCCCTAAAATATCAAGTTTATACAAGTTTGGCCCTTGAAGATTGCATTTATTTCATTTATGGTCCTTATACAAAGTTTGCAAAACATGTTATGCCAAAAGTGTAAACTTCCTAAACTTATATCAAAGGAAAAGAAGATTGGAGCTGATTAATACAAAGTGAAAGAAGGAAAGGAGTCTAGGGACTGTTTTTGCCAGACAACTAAACTTCATCATCAACTCAGCTCCTGACACCTCACCAATACCTGACCCTACCCATTATTCCTACCCATACCCGTCCAAAACCCAACTCACCAAACATTCCCATGTGAACCATGGACCCCATTCGTCCCACCCCTACAACATCACTTTCACACAAAACCCCAAAGGAGACAGCATCAACGTTCCATATAAACTCCTTTGTCCCCAAGGACTAACAAACGGCTAAGATCACAACAGCACAACTGGCATATCACATGTAGCACATTTTGACTGATTTTGAAGAATGAAGACCAAGGGCATTTTAAGCAGTCCAAGAATTAGGGTTTTAGGATTCTAGTAGCTTCTATTAGTTGTATAAATATGGGACGTATGTGTCCCATATCCTTTGTTCCAGAATTTTAGCAATTTTCTTGTAATTCCTTTTTACTAAATATAAAGTTGGTATTTTGTTTAATATAATTCCTTTTATGATTTTTTAAAAGTTGGTGTAAAAGTTAGCTAGAATTCTGAGTTCCATATTTGTTATACAAAGATTGAGTTTGTTGTTCATGAGTTTCAAAAAGTTGAAAAATCATTTTGAATGAGTAGTTTTATAAAAACGATTTCTTGAAGTTCTCTTGGACAAAATCTGTCAAAATTAAACACCAATGAGTAAATGAAGTGAAAGTGGAAATTCCTCATTGGTTAACCTGTTTTGATAAGTTTCTGTTAAGAAGCCTCAAGTTCTTTGTTTGGTTCCAAAGTTTGGAAGAAAAATCAGTTTTCAAAAGTTTTTGTTTATTTTTTTTGGTTCTAATCTTACTGTTCCATAAGCTAGTCCCACAAGCTCTTGACACCAGCTTGTGGGCTTAGCTCATTGGGGCTTAGATTTTGTGTGCTTGTTTGGTGGTGACTGTGCAGGTTCAAACAAGAACAAAGGTATCATCATCATCACCTTCTTGCCTTCATAAGCACTTCAAGAAGTCTGCCCAGGCCCCAGCCTGATTGGAGGTGACTTTTCAGTCACTGAGGAACCTGGATGTAGGTCCCTCTAGGTAAAAATCTTGTACCCTATTTTCATATTTCTGAAAATTGTGATTTGTGTGAAATTATATGAGATTTGTTTAAGTGTTAGATTGCTGTTTGTTTATGCCTGTTTGGATGATATATGCATGTTAGAAGCTTAGTCAAGCAGATTTGTGCAAGTTTGATAGCTTTTGATTTGAAAAAAGTTCATTTTCAGTATTAAAGGGGTGTTTGGATTAGGGTTTAAGAGGGGTTTAATGATATGAATTTTGCTTATAAACCTGTTTAAAACACTTCTTAGATGGTTATTATATGATATGTGTCTTTGGTTTCATTATTGGTAAGGTTTTAAAACAATTTGCATGATAAAAAGTTGGTAAATCAGTCAAAATCAGTAAGCCTTTGTTTTGCCAGGTTTTGTGTTTAATTGTGCCTCAAATCTTGTAGTCTGATAGGTTATATGTCTATCTAGGGTTTGCTATCATTTATTTGCTATTTGGTAAGCTTATGTTCAAGTTATGAGGGTTTGAAATCCGTTTTTGTGCAAAGTGCATCAGTCAACTGTTCATCAGAAAAGTGCAAGCTTCATCAGAAACTTTTTGTGCTCTTTATGTGAGATTTTGTGAAGTGAATTGCTAGTTTTTGTGCATTATCTGACTCCCCACAATCCAATTGGTGTGGAGGTGCCCTATTATCCAAAGAGATCCAAGCATTGAGCTTTCCTAAGCTCATTTGGTCAACTAACCTTATTTTTGCACTATCAGTGGGAATATAGTTCCTCCTGCTTGCCCAAAAGTTAGTACTTCTACACTAAAAAACAAAACCAGCAAAGTGTCACTTTCAGTAATCTTTCTATTTTGTCTTTAGTGGGCAAATTTGTGAATTAGACTTTCAAACTAGTTCCATTATTTTTCTAATTTAATTTCTGATTTTTCTGTTTAGGTAAAAATTTTATTACTGTTCATTTACTATTTATTAGATTAAATAGCATTTTTAATTAACTTTTTAAGTTTCTGTTTTTGGCATTTAGTGCAAAAAATACTTATTTTTCAATTTTAACATTTTTCATAGATTAAGAAAAACATTTTAAGATTTTTAGTTAAAAAAATTTTTACTGTTCACTTTTTATTTAATTTTTAGAATTAATTTAAGTTAATTAGGGTTTTTATTTAAACTATTTTTGTCCTTTAGTGAAAAATTTTATAATTTTCAAACTTTTTCAATTTTCTACTGTTCATTAGAGTAAATTAGGATTTTTAAAATTGGTAAATTATTTTTAGTATTATTTTATTATTTTTTATAATTATTTTAGTTTAAAAATAGTTTTTAGTGATTTAAAAATAGAAAAATAGTATTTAAAAAATTAGGAAAAATACTTTTTAGTCTTTAGATAATATAAGTAAGTTATTTGTTAAATAAAATAATATTTTGGACATTTTGATTAATTATATTTAATTTTAGGGCTTTAATTAGCATTTAAAATTGAATATTTAATTAATAAAAGGTTTTAAAATATTTTTATTAGATTTTTATTCTTATTTATATTATTTTAGACTTAGTTTTAGCTTTAATTAATTTTAGGTACAAAATTTTTAATTTTGTAGTTTTTACGGTTTTACGTGAACGCCTTTTCGTCTTACCTCGATCCGTCTTCGTAACCGTCTTCCTTTTCTAATCTCATTTCTTTCTTTCTTTTTCAATCATATAATCACAAATCATTTATCATCTCTTAACACAACGCACTTGCCTCCTCGAGAACGAACTTGGACTTATTTGGTCATTAGTGCTCGGTTTTCCTAAACCGACACTTAATACTTGCCACTTTTGCCTTGCTTTTCCTAAAGGGGTAAAATTTTACTACAATCAACAGCTCTACCATCTTCAGGTTTTTCTTTTCGATCCTCTTCAGTAGATCCTTGAACATTTGTTCTTTGTAAGATGGCAGCTGCAATCTTTTGAGCTTTATTGAATGTGTTTCCATATTTGATAATTTCCCATAGGGTGTAGTCATGGATTTGTAGATACTGTTCAAAGTTAAACTTGCACAGCTCAAAATTGTCTGGGTCTAGCATGGGAATCTTGATGTTGGGGGTTGAGGAGGAGGAGGAGTTTACTTCTAGGGTAGACATGATGTTTTTAGGGTTTCTTGAAAATTAGGGTTTTTGGCGATTTTGGGTTCTTGTGTTCTTTAGATCAAAGTTTCTCAACAAGCTCTGATACCACTTGTTGATCCTAAAATTAGATCGATTTAGCTTGTGTAAACGATATTAAATCAAGTTAAACACGTAGAGAAACTTTGTTGTGTATAAAAAATTTAAGTATTATGCGGAATTAATACTCAAACAAGAACACACAAAATAATGTAAACCAAATTTTCACTTGATTGATAAAACAAAACTTGCGTACAATGAAAGTGTGAAACATATATGAAATATAAACCTAAAGGACTCCTTTTATAGATATAAGGAGCCTTGTACAAGAGTCTACGTATCACATATTTAGGTAAAGATAAACATAGAAAATACATTGTTAATCATATCTTTACTAGAAACAAACTAGAAACATAATACGTGTAGACTAAGTCTTCTATCAGTGCTTGACTTCATTCTATCAACGCTTGACATCTTCCTGACAACGCTTGTTCTGTCAACGCTTGTTTTCTTCTTATCAACGTCCCGATTGCTCTTGTCAGCGTCCAAGTGTACCGACTACATTTTATTCGCAACATACCTTACCGGATTTGACAAGGTCATCAAGGAATGTGCAACTTCAACGGCTCAAACCGCTGGAGAATGGGCTTTCGAACACATGAAAATGGTGTTTGAGAAAGAGATCGTTCCGTTTGTAAACAATTTTAAAGAAGGTCTTCTAGATCTTGGGGACAATCTTAACTTTGAAGTGGCTGAAGTTCGAAAAGATTTTGTCTGAATATGACCGATTCTTGGAACATATAGTGTCTCTCGAAGTGATGCAAGTTGTTACTATTAAATATGCTTTTGAGATGACATCTGCTGTGAATAAATGTGATGATGTGCATGTTATCTCTGTGAATATTGTTGAACCTGTGAATAATGTAGATAATCATTCTTGTCACGAATCTAACGCTGAATTTTTAAAGCTTCAAGATTCTTATAACTCACGTTCAAAACGGTTTGATGAGCTTAAACAACATTGTATATCTCTTGAAATTGAAAATCAATCTAAAAATGAAACTCTTTCAAAAAAAATGATTGTGAAAACACCGTTGAGACGAGTGACAAGATGATTCAGGTGGTTCAGGCTTTAGAAGAAGAAATCATGAGACTTAAGAGAGAGTCACTAAATGATAAAGTGGAACTAGAGGCCGCAGAGATTAAAAACCATGCCCTAGAAAATAGAATTTCTTCTATGCTAGGGGAGTTGGAAAGAGTAAGGCAGGATGTCTCATAAGTTTCTGGTTCAATAGAAGAACGCTTCGCTTTTAATGCGGCAGAGCAACAGTCACTTATTGACCAACTGACCAAGAAATGTGAGGAAATTTCTGACCTAAATATTCAACTCATAGATAAAAACATGGTTGACACACTACAAATCAAAGGACGAAAATTTGTTGATAACTCAGCTACCATCTCTGCACCGACCTCTAGTGCTCCCAAACCCAACCCACGTGTGCTTTATCGGGACCCAAAATTTTTGCATAGTCCAACTAAGTTTGATACATACATGAAAAATTCTTTAGAACATGCAGATCTAGCTAGAGAGACCATTGATGATATGCGTAAACTAGATCCCACAAGTCATCTTCTATATGAGTTTTTCTTATATGTGGATCGCGTTCAAGATTGTTTAGCAAACTTAGAGTATATAGGTCAACCGATACCTGCACCTGCTAAACAACAAACCCCCACCATTTCCATAACTCTACTCAATAAGAATTCGAGCGCTAAGCCTATTTTAAACACACCCATCAAGGCTAAATCAAAATCTGTTACTAATGTTCCCTTGGCTTCTACATGAGTAATTATGTTTACTAAGGATAAAGGATCTCAAGACAAGAAAGATAGGATCAAGCCTTCCACTAGTAGGACTGCGAAGAAGAAATTAGAAGTTCACCCTAGGAATGTTATTTTAGTTTTAAATAAAAAGAATCATGTAGCTAAGACAAAAGGTTCTACCTATGTACAGAAGCCTAAGCAAAATGTGAATTCTAATTTGAGATGTTGGAATTGTAATAAATGCATGTTTTCTCAGCGTCATGATTTATGCCTTGTTGATCACGTGAATGAAATGTATGCCATTAGGAACAATCTTGAATGGATTCCAACTGGGAAGAAATTCACCCAAGTTGGTTGGCAATGGAAACCCACTGGTAGGACCTTTACTGCAAATGGAACTAAGTGCCCTTTAACTAGGATCACATCCATTGAAGTTAGGTCTCAGCGTCATTTAAATAGGAACTCCAGCACAAAGAAATAGAAAAAGCACTCTTTAACTAGGCCTGCATCCACTATTGTTCCTACCAGTGTAGAAGTACCTTAGGTTAATAGACAACTAGAATCTAAGCCAGCATCTAGGAAACAAATTTGGAAGCCTAAGAATTCTTCTGATAGCAAATCTAAGATAAATATATTTGTACCGGCTAACACAGAGGAACATTTAGATTCTGATACATTGTCTTCGTCTGGTCATATTTTCAGGTGGTCTAAATCATCCTCTAGTCTTGGACTCTGGATGCTCAACGCATATGACCGGAGACCGCTCGATGCTTAGAAATTTCGTCGCCAAGTTTCAAGGAACGATTGAATTTGGCAACGACCATATGCGAAGATCATGGGTTATGGTGAATATCAAATTGAGAATGTTACAATTTCTAGGGTATATTATGTGGAGGGACTTGGTCACAATTTATTTTCAGTGGGACAATTTTGCGATTCAAACCTTGAGGTTGCTTTTCGACAACATACTTGCTTCATTCGTGATCTTGCATGAAATGATCTGTTAAAAGGTTCTCGAGGGGATAATCTCTACACATTGACCATTCAAAACATGATGGCCACCTCTCATGTATGCCTTCTCTCCAAAGCATCTAATACCAAGTCATGGTTGTGGCATCATCGGTTATCTCATCTTAACTTTGATGCTATTAACCATTTGGCTAAAAACGAGCTTGTTCGTGGTCTTCCAAAACTTATGTTCGACAAGGATCATTTAGTTCTGCTTGTTCTTTGGGGAAAAGCACCAAGAAATCATACAAACCTAAAGCTGAAGACACCAATCAAGAACCACTACATCTCTTGCATATGGATCTTTGCGGGCCAATGCGTACGGCTAGTGTGAGTGGTAGAAAATACATCCTCGTCATGGTGGATGATTTATCCAGGTTTACATAGGTAAAGTTCTTAGCAACCAAGGATCAAGTACCAAGCTATTTTATTACTTCTCTAAAGATGATCCAAGTGCGTCTTAATGCTACTGTTCGTCGCATTCGAACTGATAATGGAAATGAGTTCGTTAATCAGACTCTATGAGATTATTATGAAGAGGTTGGTATTTCACATGAAACTTCAGTTGCTAGCACTCCACAACAAAATGGTGTCGTGGAAAGGCGAAACTGTACACTTATGGAAGCGGCTAGAACTATGTTGATTTATGCGAATGCTCCTTTATTCGTATGCGCTAAAGCAGTGGCAACCGCATGTTATACCCAAAACCGCTCCATCATTCGTAAGCGCCATGGTAAAACTCCATATGAGCTACTTCATGGACATAAACCCGATATTTCCTTCTTTCATGTGTTTGGTGCACTGTGTTAACCAAATACTAATAGTAAGAATTTGGGCAAACTTCAACCGAAGGCTGATATTGGAATCTTCATTGTTTACTCACCCGCAAAGAAAGATTTCCGAATTTATAACCGTCGTCTTGGAAAGATAGTAGAAACATTGGATGCCGATTTTGATGAGGTGACAGCAATGGCTTCTAAGCAACACAACTCTGAACCCGTACTTCATGAGATGGGAACCGGTACTATTAGTACCAGACTAACTCCCAACAATTCTACTTCTCCATTATTTACACCACCTACAAGGACCGAGTGGGATGAGTTATTTCAAACTATTTTTGATGAATTCTTTGATCCACCGAGTGATGATTCTGCAGCACCTGCAGCAGTAGCTCCGATTCCCAAAGTTGTTGCTCAAGTTAATGGAAATCAGTCTGATGCATCTATTGTTACTATTGAACCAGATGCACCATCTCCCACCAATTCTCAAACCACATATGAATCATCACCCCCACTCGTTCCTAATGATGTTGAAGAGGATTTATATGATCCCGATTTTTAACTTTCTCACATACAAGAGCTTCCATTTTTTTGGTTCACAAATACCCGAAAACCATATCGGTGCGTCTACCTCAGAGGAAGCACCTGCAATCGTTCACTCCAGACCACCACGGATTGAAAATGACAATAAAAAATGGAAAAAGGATAACCCAATCCGTAACATTATTGGTGACGTCGATCGACCAGTCTCAACACGCCATCAACTACAAGAACATGCATTATACTATTACTTTGATGCATTTCTTTCTGACATTGAACCTAAAACTTGGCAACAAGCTATGACACAATCATCTTGGACTGAGGCCATGGAAGAGGAACTTAATGAATTTCAACACCTTGAAGTATGGGAATTAGTTCCTTTACCTGACAACGTTGACATCCTTACTTTGTTGTGGGTATATAAGGTTAAACTCGATGAGTTAGGTGGTGTGTTAGAGAAAAAAGCTAGATTGGTTGCTCGAGGTTACAAACAAGCTTTAGGTATTGAATTTGAAGAATCCTTTGCTCCTGTTGCACGTTTGGAGGCGATTAGACTATTCCTTTCTTATGCTGCTAACATGAATATGATCGTCTATCAAATGGATGTCAAGACGGAATTTCTTAATGGTGAATTAAGGGAAGATGCCTACGTAAGCCAGCCGAATGGATTCATCAACTCGGAGTATCCTAATCACGTGTATAAGCTCAAGAAGGCTCTTTATGGGTTGAAACAAGCTCCACGCGCGTGGTACGATCTCCTATCGACTTATCTAATCTCGGAAGGCTTCTCCAAAGGCAAAGTGGCCCTAACATTATTCATTCTCAAGGAGGACAACGACATGATAATGGTACAAATTTATGTTGATGATATAATATTTTCTGCCACTACTCAAAGATTGTCTGACCATTTTGAGAAAATCATGTCCACACGTTTTAAGATGTCGATGATGGGAAAAAATTCATTTTTCTTAGGGTTGCAAATTTCTCAAAATCCCAGAGGCATCTTCATTAATCAATCCAAATATGCTCAAGAATCTTGGAAAAAGTATCATTTTGGAAATTGTGACCCTGTGGATATTCCAATGGTGGATTGATCCAAGTTAGATGAGGATAGGGATGGGATTGTTGTCGATCCTAAACTTTACCGTGGAATGATCGACACTCTTCTCTATCTGACTGCTAGCAGGCCTGATTTGCAATTTTCTATATGCATGTGTGCCCAGTATCAGGCTCGGCCTACCGAAAAGCACTTACTTGTTGTGAAAAGGATCTTTCAGTATCTTAAAGTAACACTTCATCGTAGTATGTGGTATCCAAAGGATTCCTCTATTGCACTAATATCATATTGGAGATTCGGATTATGATGGGTGTCAAGATACTACACGTAGCACTTATGGCAGTGTGCAACTTCTTGGAGATAGACTGATTAGTTGGCATCCAAAAGGCAGAAAAGAGCTGCAATATCAAGTACAGAGACTGAATACATTGCTATGTCTGGTTGTTGTGCTCAAGTTCTTTGAATGATATCACAATTAACTGACTACGTTCTTGGATTCAACAAAAATCCGATACACTGTAACAACAAAAGCGCCATTGACCTTTGCTGCAACTACGTTCAACACTCTCGGGCAAAGCACATTGACATTCGCTACCATTTCATCAAAGAGCAAGTGGAAAATGAAGTGACCGAACTGTATTTTGTCAACACTGAGTATCAGCTGGCGGATATATTCACAAAGGCCTTAGATCGAGGACGTATCAAGTTTTTGATCAAAAAGCTAGGCATGAAATCATTCTCACCAGCGACACTTAAGGAGTTGGTAGAATAATCTGCAGAATAGTGGTGGTAAACTATTCTAGAGTATCCTTTTATCGTAATCTTGTATATTATCGTATATATATAAACCAGCAAAAGAAAAATACAAAAATATAAAACGCACAAACACCATAAAAAATATAAAATTAAGAAAATCCAAAAATATTTTTTAAATCGGGCATGTCTTTTAGTACGATAATATTTACGGCCTTAGAAATGTCGATTAAAATTTACACGGCGCCATAAATAGAGTCCGTATAAAAGTTGTACATATCTTAAAACATGCCCAAATGGCTTGTAGTTATTTCTGACTGCAACCCGCTTTTCGCATTAAAGTCACGTATTTCTTACTAAGACGTTGGCTCACAATGGGAATTAATTTTCTCGGGTATGGTTTACTTTAAAACCATACAAGGGATCAACTTTACTTTATAACTTGGTCTAACACAAATTTTTGTATGCTTCAGTGCACTTATTTTGTTAAGATAAGAGAAATCTTATTGCCACCACGAATTATTTTTATATCATTTTAAACGGAAAAAGTCTTTCATCAGTCCCCCTTAATAAAAAGACTATAGATCTTTAAATAGAAAACGGGTCTGTACTTAAGGGGGAGAAAATAGTTTGTCATCTTGGTTGCTCAAATTGGTCTTCAAATATCTTTTTAGTAATCTTCCTTTGTGTGTCGTGTGTGCAATGTGTGCCCCATATGTTAGCATTTGATTTGGACTTAGGTTTTTATCACATGTTTTAAATACGTTAGTGGTGTCCTCGTGTTCACAATTTAAGAGTACTCGGGGTAAGAAGACATTGTTAACTTGGTTTTTTACAAGTTTTTTAACTATTCTTACAAAATAAGGGGACCAAATATGCAAACTTTTGCAAACTTGGCTTGAAAGTTGACCTAAGTCAAACACACTCCACACCCATGTGAGTACTCTTTTTGTTGCATATCACACACACTCTCTTATCTTGTTGCTGCCATAGCTAAGATCTTCCATTCCTCCATTGTTGTGATAAAACTGTTGTGTCATCCATATAGGTATCATCTATTTGAATGTATAACACTGTCCAAACGGTGCCTATTCCTGTATCTCGTTCCCTTCAGATTATATTATCTAAATATGGTTTCAATTTGATTCTTGCTTATATCATGAAATAGAGTAAGGGGTTTCATTTATTTGCTATAGATTTACATAGGTTTTGATTGGATATGCTTAATATTCAGTATCGAACCCAAAATCGAATCCCCCAGATTTGCATTGTTTATATCGCCCAGATTGCGACGATCTTTGCGATGGGGGTATTGCGATGCTACATTGCGACAGTCATTACGATGACAGGTTGCGATGAGTATTGCGATGCCTCATTGCGATGGAATATTGTGATGCCTTATTACGATGGAATATTGTGATTGAATATTGCGATGATGCTTTCGCGATGGAACATTGCGATAATTTATTGCTATGGAAATTGCGCTAGTGTTTGTGATGGATATTGCGATGCGACATTGCGATGGGTGATATATTGCGATAGATTAAATGTCATTGCGATGGAATTTCTAGTCGAATATTGCGATGGTACTAAATGGTGGTCATTGCAATGGATAGATGTATGCTATTGAGATGGAACATATGTCTTATTGTCTTTGTGATATGTTGGGTGTTGTTAAGTACTATGTTTCACTAAACTGTTAAGATAGTTCGATCATTCCTTATGCATTCGAATTAGATGTATACTCAGGCTTTTCGAGGACGTTAGAATTAGGGCCTTTAAAACGAACACAAATTTTTATTGGAGTTAATTAATTTTTTCTCATAAGAATACTTGAAAGGTTTCTTATTACAAAAAATCATCTTATTTCATAAGTTGATATTTCTGTAAACTAAAGAGATAAAATTATTTATTCCATATATTGTGTTTTGTTCTCAGGCAATGGAAGCAACCGCTGAGTTCAAACCTACTGAGATTGAGGTTTTGCGAACACCTACTAAGGTTGAGGTTTTGCCAACACCTACTGAGGTTGAGGTTTTGCCAACACCTACTGAGGTTGAGGTTTTACCAACACCTACTGAGGTTGTAGTAATGCCTAGGCCTACTGAAGTGGTTGTGGAACTTCGTAGTCAGCTTTATACTAGTTCTCCCACTGAAGTAGTGGTTATGACAACCAGGAAACCTAAATCTTCAAGTAACTAAAGCTAAGTTGTTGGGTCCCTAGAATAACATGTATGTGCTATACTACCATACCTTTAGGTTTTTAATCTGATTGTATGATTGTATTTCATTTGAACATTGTCTGTATTATCTTGATATGTTTAATGTGATGACATTTGTTGTAAAACCCGCATGCTTTTACCATGAATAGTACCCTTAAGATCGTACGTATATGATTTAAACTTTCCTTTTATAACATATTTACGTTTCATGTATAAGTATTACGAGTATTACGTACGGGTTAGAACACGATAAGTATTTATTACGTATGAACACACGATAATTTTCCCAATAATAATTATAAACACGAACATGCGATCGTGAAATCATGAACGTAATTTAATCACGAGCTAATATTAATTAAGTATATATATATATTTATCGCGAACACGAATAAATATATTAAGTCACGATCGATAACTAATTAAAACACGTAAATTACGAACACGAGAACACACGGGAACACACTATAATATTTAGACTCGAGAAATGTACGGGTTACCCTTATGTGGGCCCCTACCCACAAAATTAGGAAGAAAAAGGTCCAAGCCCATGGTTTTTACTAAACAAGAAAAATTCGGAAAACATATTCATTTATCAAAAATCAAGAAAATAAGAAAAACCCTAATTCCTTTCTTTGCTCCCTTTTGGCCGCCACTTTTGATCATCAACAAGGGGTGTTCGGGTTGATTTTTTATCTTGAATTTTGTACAAGCATTCGTGTGTGTTCATCCTTGATCGATCCACGTATTCGCATTAGTGATACCGAAGTAGGACACTCTTCCGTTCGTCTTCTTCGTTCACTGGACATATGGTACGGATTCCCGTCCTTTCAGTATGGACATTCTTTCCTTATTAGGATTCCCCGCATGCAGCCAACTATTTTTCCGTAGTATAAGTTTATATGTTTGATTGCTTATGTTTAATTTAAGATACCTATAGCCATATACATGCATGCCCAGTTTCACCTAGTTATGGAGGTACCATAACCATAACACTAGAGGCACTGGTGTTATGACTTCCCCACGGCAGAGTGATTGCTCGTGGCGTCCCTTCAGCTTTTGGCCATATTATTATATTTATCATGTGGGGCGTATGGGTGCATCCTAGTTACATGTTTTTCAGTAGATTACTCAGTGTGAATGTGGTGTGTGCCTTGCATCCTTCACAAGGAGCTGATCCCTCCTAACCCAAACCAGTATATTAAATTAGAGGCATCCCCTCTAATTTGCATCATAAGGTCACCCCTCCAAGTATTCATGCACGGTGGATTTTCATGACCTATATTGGCTAATGGTAAAATATGTTAAAAAGTTTTCATAAGATAAACATAAGGCTTTTCAAACTATAAAACCATTTTTACTAAGAAATAACCAAGTTTTCTAGGACATATACATTTCCGCTGCTATATGTTATTCATACTTATATTATCCATTTCATGCTTGTATATCCGTGCACTGAGCGTTATGCTCAGCCGTTACTTTCCTTTCCATGTCCCAAAACGGCAGGTACCCAAGGACGGACTCGAGCATTTTGGAGGACATGCATAGGATGGAAGCTGCCATAGACTTCTTCTCCTCTTTCCTTCATATATTTGTGTCTGTTTAAGTCTTCCATTATTTCATTTACTTTATTATGTTTAAAGCTTATGTTTGGGAACCGATGTTTGATTCTGGTTCACCCTATGGTCATGTAATGTTTTAGATATTATTCCTTGTATGCTTTGATGACACGCCATAATTACGTGTGACATTCCATTATCAAAATAGGGTGTTATAATTATGGTATCAGAGCCTGGTTTCGATCTGTAGGCTCTAAAACTTGACCTGTGACTAGTGGGTAGTCACCAGGAGCTTCCTAAGCCAACGTTTGTTTTTCCACGTATTGATGTTTTCAGCGCATTGTTGTTTTAACCATGATGTTTTCAGCACCTTGAGGTTTTAACCTTGATATTTTCATCGATATTGTTTTACTAATATGGATGGACAACCGTCATTCATATTTAGTTATGTGTCATTGTTTCATGCATAATGTTCCTCGTGAACTGTGGCTATGTGGACTGAACCCCAGTAGTTCATAATTAGTCACATAAATTTTTTTCTGATAAGTTTTGACGGATTAGTTTCATTTATTTATGTTTGATGTATCATTGTTGCAGGGATTATGACTAAGTAATGGTTGGTACAGGACTGGCCCTATTTAGTCGCATGTGCTTGTATCGAAACTTTTAACTTTGGGACCGACCCATAGGCGTCCCATCGCCATGTCTTTTGTTTTGGGACCAACCCATAGGCGTCCCCTCGCACATATAAAAGTTTTTATAAAGTACATCATGCATTCATGCACTGTTTTTCATGCATAAAATTTTTCTCATGATTTATTGGCATAAATTTTTTTTCATGTCCCCTCATAACTTACTATGTTTTTATTTCAAGTATGTTTTCATACTGTCATGGTTAACTTCAGTTTTATGCTGATTATATTATACACTCTTTAATGTTGGGTTGTTCCATGTTTCTTTATGATGACTTCGTCTTCGCATGACTATGTCTGACGTCTCTTTTGTTGTTTTTGCTTCCATGCAAGACACTGTTGAAATTCATTTGAATCCTGCTTTCATGATAGTCATGGTTTGTTTTCCTTGATCATGTTGCCAGGCAAATCATTGTTGAATTTTGTGTAACCACACTTTAACGTTTCTCGATACAACCGGAATGATGTCTATGCTAATACTTCCAGGTTATCATGATGGTTTTCCTAACCGTTTAACCGATATACTTTCCTTAAATCATGACAAATGATCGACCCCATACCGATCATTTCATGTGCATTCCATGAGTACTCCATGTACCGTATTCCATGTGTATTACACATACCTAAATGCATGTGTATTTCACTTGCAATACTTCACGAGTATTCGCTAGCCGATTCTGAATCACCTTAGGCATATGTCCACTTGCTGATATTCTACAAGATTGCTGATGTCGCTCATAGCTTAGAGATGTTACTAGGGTTGATGATGCTGATGTTGGAGACGCTACGAGATGCTGATGCCGTTCACAACCTGGAGATCTTACAAGACGAAGACAAAGGCGTTAGATTAAAGAGATCGGACGAGAAGATGCTTCACCATCAGACGATTTTCATCTGTCATTGTCCCAAATTCTTAGTTACATGTCACACATCATTTAATTGTCGTTTCAGTCATATGAGTGGAGATCTGGTACCAGCCGGCCACTCAGCTAAATAGTTACATGAATTACAGTCATGAGAATGACCGTCATGGAACTGACAGACAAGATATAGTAACCACTACTATGACAACAACTATCCTAGCAATCGCAATCGAAACTCCGGCCGCGGATGTGATCAGGAATACGAATGATCAGTAGTCCAACCGATCCGCCAATTCTGGCATAATAACCTAATATTGTAGTTCAATTGTTTCACATCTCGAGACACATTTCAAGACAATAGTCAAGACACATGTCTCACGTATACTTTCTGAAGACACATGTCAAGACACCAGTCAAGACATATGTCATGCTTATATTTCCAAGACACGAGTCAAGACACATGACTCACGTCCAATTATGGAACATTTCTAAGAAATTCAGGGTACCCTCCCAGGGTATATCCATTTTGTGGTGCCATGTATTAATTAGGCCACAAGAATTTCAGTACCATTATCGGAGCATCAGTGGGAACTATCACGTTTCCTGATAACACTTTCATTTCTTGTAACCATAGCTCATAGATTCATGACCATGAAGGACGCCTTTCGTATTCCCACGTATACGAAGGTTTTCCTTCAGCTTAATGATGAGATCCAAGCTGCTAACGCATTTCCTCGGACATATACGAGTTGGATTTTATCCTAAATATGGACTATGAACAACACACCATGCTACAACTCATAATTATGTACAGTAATGTTCTGGCTCTTGAATACATTCAACTTGATTTTCCATCAGGAAAATCTGTACAAATTATCTATGCTTACAAGCATGTGCGTTGTTAGCCATGGTCGCTAAAATTTTCTAGCTGACAGTAAGACACAACTACCGAAGTCCTAATACGTATAGCCAGTTGATTATTCCAAGATCTTCTCATACATTTAGGAAGAACCTTCAAGGAGAAGGACAGTACATGAGATTATGTGTTGACTACCGTTGATTTAAAACAAATCACCATATATAACCGTTATTCTCCTCCACGTATTGACAACATGTCCAATCGAGCTTATAGTGTTAATCACTTTTCCAAAATCGAACTCATGATCATGCGGCCAACAGTGACGAGTGAAAGAGCATGACATGTCCATGACTGCTATTCGTACACGACTCGGTCATGCTAGATTTATGATTTTGAATTAGTCTCATCAATACTCCAACGGCATTATAAGAATGAGTTTCCATGAACTCATAGCAAATTCATCAGTGTTTTCATTGAGGATAACCTGATTTCCCTCTAAACATAGAGAAGAACAGGAAGACCATATCTACACTATGTTGCAAATTCTATGACAAGCGAAATTTTACCCCGGAAATTTTTTCCAATATCAATTCTGTTTGATTACAGTGACACGCTGAATCACATGGGTTCTACGGTAAATCTTACCATGACTCAGCTTATGCGTAAAGGAAAGAATCCTACACTACATTAGGTGTTCTAGAAAATCCTACGCTAAGATAAGTCTAGATTCAAAGACTCTCAGTTTCGCAAACTCCTATGTATCAAGTTCTACGAAGCAAGATACAGTTAAGTTCATATCTAAGTACCTGACATACCAACAGGTTAATATAGGACACCAACAGACTGTGATGTTTTCATCATCTGAAATTGTGAATTGAAATGGGACAAGATCTCCACGGATTTTGGTTACGAGTTTAAAAACTCAGAAGAAGCATGATACTATCTGGTTTATTGCAAACAGAATGATCAAGTCTGCTGAATCCTTACATCCACAAGGATTTCAGAACTAACAGATTGATCGGACATGTTCTAGTCAAGGCTCATCCGATCACTTGGCAATTCCTCAGTTATCGGGTCAGACAAATATTCATAATTGTGCTCCTTATTTACTTCACGTCCTTGTTCAAATTTCATGACTTGCTTTCGCGCTCGCGTTCATGACACTATTCACGTTCATGATGGCATCTCGGCTTACGATTTTACGTTCATTTTTCTCATTATGGGAAGTTTTGCAAGAACTTGAGAGACCAGACCCAAGTTTAGTATAACTCCCTATCCTCAGATAGACGTTTCTCGTCATATTCTATGTCTCAACTTGTAGCGTTTGGCGTTACCGCCATTATATTCTATGTTCACGATATGTTTCACATGTCATGTTCTTTCCACGTTTCTCATATCATGATCAAGATATGTTACACGTATCATGGATCACGATATGTTTACTCATACTACACTCACCAAATTTTCCACGTATCACGTTCAAAATTTTTCACGTGTCACGTTCAAAATTTTTCACGTACTACGTTTCTTTGTGTCTCGCGCATCGTTGCTAATTATCTGTAAGTTAGAGTGTTTTGCACGATAACGTTTTAGTTTCCCTTACACGTTAATTCTTATTCCCTCGATCAAATTTAGGGGATCTACCTTAAGTTGATAACCAAGAACTTCTTCGTATTTCAAGTCAAGGTCAGGAGGACCAAGATTTATCATTGTGTCAAGATCTGTGAAGGAACCGTTCCAAGAGGGAAGCCACTTGGAAACGGACAAGTTCATCCGGACTTCTTATCCGTTTTTCTCTTATCAATTAGATATGTCCTTTCAGTCACGTCACGTTCCATGTCTTTTCAAGACATGTCACGTTCCACGTTCCTTCTACCGTATCACCTGCACATTCATTTATCTTACATACCCTCTCAGTTTGATTCGGGTATGTTTCTTTTCCAGTTTACTTTATCTATAATTCGGGGACGAATTATTCTTTTTAGGGGGGAAGAGTTGTAAAACCCGCATGATTTTACCATGAATAGTACCCTTAAGATCGTACGTATATGATTTAAACTTTCCTTTTATAACATATTTACGTTTCACGTATAAGTATTACGAGTATTACGTACGTGTTAGAACACGGTAAGTATTTATTACGTATGAACACACGATAATTTTCCCAATAATAATTTTAAACACGAACATGCGATCATGAAATCATGAACGTAATTTAATCACGAGCTAATATTAATTACGTATATATATATTTATCGCGAACACGAATAAATATATTAAGTCACTATCGATAACTAATTAAAACACGTAAATTACGAACACGAGAACACACGGGAACACAATATAATATTTAGACTCGAGAAATGTACGGGTTACCCTTATGTGGGCCCTACCCACAAAATTAGGAAGAAAAAGGGCCAAGCCAATGGTTTTTACTAAACAAGAAAAATTAGGAAAACATATTCATTTATCAAAAATCAAGAAAATAAGAAAAACCCTAATTCCTTTCTTTGCTCTCTTTTGGCCACCACTTTTGATCATCAACAAGGGGTGTTCGGGTTGATTTTTGATCTTGAATTTTGTGCAAGCACTCGTGTGTGTTCATTCTTTATCGATCCACGTATTCGCATTAGTGATACCGAAGTAGGACACTCTTCCGTTCGTCTTCTTCGTTCACTGGACATAAGGTACGGATTCCCGTCCTTTCAGTATGGACATTCTTTCCTTATTAGGATTCCCCGTATGCAGCCAACTGTTTTCCCGTAGTATAAGTTTATATGTTTGATTGCTTATGTTTAATTTAAGAAACCTATAACCATATACATGCATGACCAGTTTCACCTAGTTATGAAGGTACCATAACCATAACAGTAGAGGCATTGGTGTTATGACTTCCCTACGGCGGAGTGATTGCTCGTGTCGTCCCTTCAGCTTTTGGCCATATTATTATATTTATCATGTAGGGCGTATGGTTGCATCCTAGTTACATGTTTTTCAGCAGATTACTCAGTGTGAATGTGGTGTGTGCCTTGCATCCTTCACAAGGAGCTGATCCCTCCTAACCCAAACCAGTATATTAAATTAAAGGCAGCCCCTCTAATTTGCATGATGAGGTCACCCCTCTAAGTATTCATGCACGGTGTATTTTCATGACCTATATTGGCTAATGGTAAAATATGTTAAACAGTTTTCATAAGATAAACATAAGGCTTTTCAAACTATAAAACCAGTTTTACTAAGAAATAACCAGGTTTTCCAGGACATATACATTTCCGCTGCTATATGTTATTCATACTTATATTATCCATTTCATTCTTGTATATCCGTGCACTGAGCGTTATGGTCAGCCGTTACTTTCCTTTCCTTGTCCCAAAATGGTAGGTACCGAAGGATGGACTCGAGCATTTTGGAGGACATGCATAGGATGGAAGCTGCCATAGACTTCTTCTCCTTTTGCCTTCATATATTTGTGCCTGTTTAAGTCTCCCATTATTTCATTTACTTTATTAGGTTTTGAGCTTATGTTTGGGAATCGATGTTTGATTCCGGTACACCCTATGGTCATGTAATGTTTTAGACATTATTCCTTGTATGCTTTGATGAGACGCCATAATTACGCGTGACATTCCATTATCAAAATGGGGTGTTACATTTGTTGTGATATATTCACCATGCTATGGATTTTCATGGATAATTCGATGTATATGCTTGTATATATCAATTGTGCCTATATGATCTTAAGCAGGAACCATGTCAATCACCAAAGAATAACAACAACAACTAGACATCACACTAGTTCCCCTTAACGCTAGGCTCCCAACTGCAGAGAACAACTTTCGTCTGAAAGAGGACTTTGATCCAAACTATGCAGCTTTCAAAGTAGCCATGGATGTCCTAGACATGTCACCCTTGAAGCATGCCGTTAGAGTCACAGCATCAGTTCATGAAATTTATATGCAAGAATTTTGGGCCACCGCATCACTCTCCCCGGGAAAACAATTATCTAATAGGGTGATTACTTTCTAGATCAACAAGCAGAAATTAACCCTTCATTTATCTCAGTTCAGGCATTTGTTCAAGTTCCCTAGGTTAGCACCCGGTGAAAAGTATGTGCCTAATCCAAATACAGCAGTGATGCTTTAAGTTATTCACATTTGAACTATCAGGGAATGATTCTTAATTTGTCTCGGTTTCACACCTCCAACATCGGGAAACCATGGAAAGCGATATTCACTATCATCATCAAGTACTTCACTTCAAAGGTTCGTGGATCTGATGTAATGAGACCCCCTCAGGCTCATATATTTTGGGGTCTCTACAGTGCATCTAAAGTGGACTACGCCCTACTTCTTTGAGAAGAATTCTGCTATCAATTTACCGGCACCAAGAAGAAGTCGATGCATCTTCCATTTCCACGGTTCACCAAAATCATCATAAACCATTTCATTGAAAGTATTCCAACCATAAATATGCGTGGGAATTTCTTCTACAATACATCAGACAATGATTATGTGTTGGATCAAATGACTGAAGACGGTTATTACACTAACTACTCCCTACGTCCAGCTTTAGTGTAACACCACATTTAGATAAATTGAATGTCATGCGTGATTATGGCGTGTCATCAAAGCATACAAGGATAACTGTCTAATCATTACATGACCATAAAGGAAATACTGGAATCAAACATCGGTATCCCAAAAGTAGAACTCATCACACACAAACATAAGTACTATAAATGAAAGGACTAAACAATGTCCATGGAAATGAGTATCAAAGTATAGATAAGTGCATAAAGTAAAGAAGACTAGGAAGCATCCAATCCATATGCACGTACGCTTAAAGTTTACGAGCGTCCCTGAGCACCTGCCGTTTTGGAAACATGAAAAGGAAAACGGTTGAGCAATACGCTCAGTGCACGGATATACAAGTATAGCATGAATAATATAAGCATATAAACATGAAGTAGCGGAAAAGACTAAGTCCTGGATAACCTGGTTATATCTTAGTAAAACTGGTTTTATAGTTTGAAAAGGCTTATGATTATCTTGTAAAAACTGTTTAACATATTTACCATTAGCCAATATAGGTCATGAAATATCAACGTGCATGAATACTTGGAGGGGTAACCTCCTCATGCAAATTAGAGGGGCTGCCTCTAATTTAATATACTGGTTTTGGGTAGGAGGGATCAGCTCCTTGTGAAGGATGCAAGGCATACACCACATTCACACTAAGTAATCTGCTGAAGACATGTAAACTAGGATGCACCCATAAGCCCACTTGATAATAAAATATGGCCAAAAGCTGAAAGGGACGCCACGAGCTATCACTCCGTCGTGGTGAAGTTATAACGCTGGTGCCTCCTGTGTTATTGTTATGGTACCTCCATAACTAGGTGAAACTAGTCATGCATGTATATGGCTTTAAGTATTCTAATTAAACATAAGCAATTCAAAAACATATTAAACATATACTGGGGAAAACAGTTGGCTGCATACGGGAAATCCTAATAAGGAAGAATGTCCATACTGAAAGGACGGAGAATCCATACCTTGTGTCCAGTGAACGAAGAAGACGAACGGACGAGAGTCCTACTTCGGTATCACTAATGCTACATAAATACATACGTGTATAAGTATCTGATTATTGAGTACGTAACTGGTTTTATATCATGTCTTAGCTTGTTTTATATGTTCATGTCATGTTTTACTGATTTAAGCTTTATACTGTGTTTATCATATATTCTGTCTATTCTGATTAAGTATTACTTGTATTTCATGTATTATTATACTTGTTGTGTAATAATAAGTAACTTTTTAAAACTAGCAGGTTTCCTAAAATAGAAAGTTTCCAATAATAGAAAGTTACCAAAAATAGAAAGTTTCCATAAATAGAAAGTTTCCAAAAATAGAAAGTTTCCATAAATAGATTCACTGCTTAAAATAGATAAGTTTCTAAAAAAGAAAGTTTCCATAAATAGATTAGCTGCCTTAATTAAATAAGTTTCCAAAAATAGAAAGTTTCCATAATTAGATATAAGCTGGATAATTAAGCTAATTATATAAGCTTAACTGTTTACTGATTATTATTCTAAGTCATGTGATTATATAGTATAGTTTATTAATTATTTCATGTAAATTAAATAAACAATTGGTTAAAGTATTTAATTAAATATAACATGGTTTAATTAAATAAAGGTAAAATAAATACTTAGGTTAAAACATGTATTATTTTCCATTAATAATATAACCTAAGTCAGGTAAATTAATTAATTATAAGTCATGGTTTTAATAATTATTAATTATATAGCCTAATTAAAAGATAAATACTTAGGTTAAAATTCATGTATTAATAATAAAATTAATAACCTAAGTCATGTAAATTAAATTAATCATATTCATGCTTTTAATTAATTTAATTTAAATCTTATAAAAATAATATAACTTGTAAAAATAATAAACCTTGAAAAATAACTCATGAACCGGACCGTGTTTTAAATCTAAACATGTGTGAACCGGACCCGTGTTTTAACCCATGAACCGGACCCGAAAACACCACCATACCCCGACCTAGGTCGGGGTTTCCCTTGTCCTTCTTGCTGCCGTGACACCACCATCATCAAACCGAGACCATATGGTCTCGGTGGTGCAAAGTAAGCCAAGCCGAGACCCCCTTGGGGCTCTGTTAGGTGTCGGCTAACAAACAAACACCCCCTTACCCTTAATTGATTCAACCCCATGATTAAAACAACATGTTTACACTTGTTTTTAATTAGTTATTAAAAACATTCATGATTTGATGTGATTAAATAAATCAAAACATAAAATAAAAGAAGTAAGGGTTTATACCGATCACGTGAAATCAAAAGGATGAACACACTAACGATCCTTGTAATAAATCTAGCACCAAAATCAAACCGAATCATCCCCTTTGGTTTTCTTAAACTCGGCGGCCAAAAGAAGGAGAAGAAAGGGATTAGGGTTTTTCTTGTTTTCTAAATTTTGTGATTATGAAACATGTTTTTCCCTTTCTCCCTAGTTTAGTAAAAATTAATGGGCTAGGTCCTTTTGGTCTTGTGTGTCCGCGGGTATGGGGCCCACATGGGGTAACCCGAACATTTTCTGTGTCTAAAATATAAGTGTGTTCCCGTGTTCGTAATTTACGTGATTTAATTAGTTATCGGTCGTGACTTAATATATTTATTCGTGATCGTAATAAGTATACATACATACGTAATATTAGCTCGTAATTAATTTACGTTCATGATTTCATGTTCGTATGTTCGTGATAATAATTATTATTGAAATAATTATCGTGTGTTCATACGTAATAAATAATTATCGTGTTATAACACGTACGTAATACTTGTAATTCTTGTTCATGAAACGTAAACGTGCTATAAAAGGAAAGTTCTAATCATGTACATACTATCGTAAGGGTGTTATTCATGGTAAAAGCATGCGGGTTTTACAACTCTTTCCCCTAAAAAGAATAATTCGTCCCCGAATTATAGATAAAGTAAACTGGAAAAGAAGAACATACTGGAATTCAAAATATGAAATCAGGGTAAGAAGGCCGGATCGACTCCTCTGTTTCCCAAGTGGCTTCCCGATCGGTATGATCCCTCCAAAGGATTTTGACGAATGGAATCATCTTCCTTCTCATGACTGGTTCTTGTCTGTCAAGAACTCGTTCGGGTTCTTCTATGAAAGTGAGATCTTCACGAATCTGTTCCAGTGGATACTGAACCATGTGAAGGGGATGATACTGGTACCCTCGGAGTAAAGACACATGGAAAACATTGTGTACATGAGAAAGCTGTGGAGGTAACGCTAAACAGTAAGATACTTCACCGACTCGTTCAATGATATCAAACGGTCCGATGAGTCGAGGACTGAGCTTCCCTTTAATTCCAAAACGTCTGACACCACGTGCCGCCAAAACCTTAAGGAAAACGTGATCTCCTACGTTAAAATGTATGTCTCTATGATGCTTGTCGGCGTAGCTCTTCTAACGTGACCGTGCTTCTTGAAGTTTCTGCTTAGCTACTACGACCCTCTCATTAGTCAACTCTATGATTTCTGGTCCTTCAAGTGTTCGCTCACCAACCTGATCCCAGCAGATTGGGGCGCGACACTTTCTGCCATACAACATCTCGAAAGGTGCACACTTGATACTTGTGTGCCAACTGTTGTTGTATGCAAACTCCACCAAACATATGTAATCGTCTCAATCCCCCATCCATTCCAACGCACATGACCTCAACATGTCTTCCAATGTCTAAATCGTTCGCTCTGACTTCCCTTCTGTTTGTGGATGAAAAGCCGTGCTAAGCTTAAGTTGTGTACCCCAAGCTTTCTACAGACTTCTCCAGAATCGCGAAGTGAATCGAGGATCTCTGTTTGAGACGATGCTGTATGGAGCACCGTGAAGTCTCATGATCTCCCTTTTATACGTATCGGCGAGTTTACTGACCGAATATTCCTTGCGGATCGGTAAGAAATGAGCTGATTTGGTATGTCGATCAACAATAACCCAAATTGCATCGTGCTTCCTCTTGGTTGGCGGAAGACCAGTAACAAAATCCATGGTGATTTTTTCCCACTTCCACTCTGGAATATCTAACGGTCAAAGAAGACCGCCAGAACGCTGATGCTTGATCTTAACCTGCTGGCAGGTAAGACATTTGGAGACGTAAGTAGCAACATCCTGTTTCATACCACTCCACTAAAAGTACTACTTGATGTCATGGTACATCTTGGTCGAACCAAGATGTATAGAAAATGGGGAGCTATGAGCCTCAGTAAACAAGGCTTCCCGGAGTTCTTGATCATCAGGAACACAAAGTCTCGTGCCCTGCCATAAGATACCATCTGTATCTACTCGAAATTTTGTCTACTTCTCCAAATTCTGAATTATCGCCCATATTTCTCCATTATCTTTCTGAGCTTCCTTGATCTTAGAGAGTAATTCGGGTTCTACTCTAAGATTAGCCCAATAACCGTGCTGTTCACGTACCATGATCTCTATGTCTAGTCGTTCCAAGTCTCTTATGATTTCCTCCTCAATCTCAATGCCGTTGATCATTCTGGACATTCTGCTAAGTGCATCTGCCACTACATTCGCCTTGCCGGGATGATACTGCAAATTAATGTCATAATCCTTCAACAACTCCAACCATCTTCTTTGTCTCATGTTCAATTCACGCGGAGTGAAGATATACTTCAAGCTCTTGTGGTCCGTGAAAATGTCACATGATTCTCCATATAATTAGTGCCTCCATATCTTCAATGCAAACACGACTGCTGAAAGTTCCAAGTCATGCGTAGGGTAATTTTCCTCATAAGGCTTAAGCTGCCGTGAAGCATACGCGATCACTTTCCCATGTTGCATGAGAACACATCCAAGTCCCTTCCCTGATGCATCATTGTAGATTTGAAATCCACCCGTACCAGATGGGAGAGTAAGAATAGGTACATATACTAACTTCTGCTTCAGGTCTTTAAAGCTCTTCTCTCGTTCTTCAGTCCAGTCGAATTTCTCCCCTTTCCGCATCAATTTGGTCAATGGTAGTTCTAGGCGGGAAAAGTTCTCCACGAACCTACGGTAATAACCAGCTAAGCCTAGGAAACTGCGAACTTCAGTCGCTGATGTCGGTCTCGGTCACTTAGTAATAGCCTCAACTTTCGCTGGATCCGTAGTGATTCCTTCTGCTGATACACTATGACCTAAGAATGCCACCTTCTCTAACCAGAACTCACACTTGGAGAATTTAGCATACAGCTGCTTCTGGCGAATAATCTGTAGTACTATACGAAGATGGTCTTTGTGTTCCTCCTTGGACTTAGAGAAAATCAGGATGTCATCGATGAAGACAATGACGAACTTTTCCAGAAATTCATGGAAGAATCTGTTCATCAAATCCATGAACACTGCTGGAGCATTGGTAAGGCCAAATGGCATGACTACAAATTCGTAGTGGCCATAGCGTGTACAGAAAGCAGTCTTGGCGATGTCCTGCTCCTTAACCCGTAGCTGATGATAACCTGACCTTAGATCAATCTTGGAGAAATGTTTGGCCCCTTGGAGTTGGTCAAACAGATCATCTATATGTGGTAGTGGATACCTATTCCTGATGGTAATCTTGTTTAGCTCGCGATAGTCTATGCAAAGAAGCATCCTGTCGTCCTTCTTCTTAATGAATAAGACCGGTGCGCCCCATGGAGATGCACTCGGTCGAATAAAACCTCGTTCCAGAAGTTCTTGCAGTTGATCCTTCAGCTTCTTTAACTCTATGGGAGCCATGCGATAAGGAGCCTTGGAAATCGGCTCAGCTCCTGGGATGAGCTCAATATTAAATTCTACTTCACGTGCAGGTGGTATGCCCGGAAGTTCTTTTGGAAATAAATCTGGAAATTCTGACACTATCGGTTGATCCTGAATTGATGGGGATTCAGCATCCATGTCATGAACATTAGCTAGATAACCCTCACACCCATGTGACAGTAGTGCACGTGCTTGCAGGGTTGATATGATTTGTACAGACCTACCGTGTACGAACCCGTTGTGAATGTACTCTGGCGCATTAACATTACCGAATACGACTCGATATGAATGGCAGTCTATAGTAGCATGATTCTTGGATAGCCAATCCATGCCCAAAATCATGTCAAAATAATTCATGTCCAGCGGAAGTGCGTCAACAAGACGAACCTTGTCGACAAACTCTAGGGGAAGGCTCTTGTACACATGGGTTATAAGTATAGAGTCTCTCAAAGGCGTGGAAATACTGAGTCTATTCTCTAGTGGCATGGGGAGTATCCTAACATTCTTGGCATAAGCAGTAGAAATGACTGAGTGAGTAGCACCCTTATCAAACAGAACACATGCAGCTTGACCATACATATACAAGATTCCAGTGATGGTACCTGTAGACTTGTTGCCCTGATCGCGAGATGTCGTGTAAACGCGTCCAGTAGGAGGAGGTGGCTTGGTATCAGCTTGTCCCGATGTGCCCTCCATCTCGCCCTTGCGGCAGTCCATCATGCGATGGCCAGGAAGACCACACTTGAAGCATGCGTCACTGTCGTGGCGACATGGCCTTAGGTGCCTACGGTGGCAAGTAGAGCAAAGAGGATGAGTATATCCTCCAGCAGGTGTCCTGACTGGCTGAGAACCTGATAAAAACACTATACATGAGACATGAAAATAGGGTACAAAGGACAATGCGGATAATCGTAAGATTTAATACTAGTGATAACTAGACGGTTAGGCTGTGAACCTCTTTGGTTCTGGTCCCTACCGTTACCATGATTCCTGGTAGAAGACTTGCTAATGTCAGAATTAAGAATCATAACATGAAATCATAAGAAAATGCGTAAGTATAAGGACCTGTTGCTGTTGGAGTGTCCAGAGTTGTTACGGTAATTATCATTACCGCCAAGCCTATCCGTGGCAGAACGATCGTTAGTCTGACCGTTAACCTTGGGCTGATTAGGCTGCTGCTGAGTAGTCGGCTGAGACCGGTCCCTAGTCTTCTGCCTGGAAGATACAATTTAAAGAGATGAAATATTGACATATACTAAAAGAATATGGATTGGTCACCGCTTGAATACGAATGTTTACCTCTTATCGGGTCTCTCTGCTTCCCTGAACTCATCTCTCTCCTTCAACATTTCCAGCTTACGTGCTGCATCAGCCACTTGTGCCACCGTGTTGAACGTTGCACACACCAAGTTGTTTGCGACCGATGTGCGAAGAGCCCACCTGAAGTGGTGTGCTTGCTCTTTAGGAGTACCTGCTGCTGCACCAAGGAAACCAACTAAGCGAAGAAAGCGTTGCATGAACTCGTTGCTATTCTCACCAGCTATCTGTCGGATCCCATGGTACTCCCTCTTCAACTTGTCTTGCTCAGCCTTGGGAAAGAACTGCTCCATCACCCTATCCCTGAACTGAGCCCATGTCAAACCAGCCACCCAATCATCACCTCCCTCAGACTGCTTCAGTGCTATCCACCATTCTAACACATCACCTTCGAACTGGTAGCATGCCAACCTCGACTTGAAAACGGGGTCACAGCCCATGGCATCGAAGATCTTCTCAATGTGAGCCAACCAGCTTTCAGCTTCACTGGGGCTATCTGTTCTCTCGAAAGCTCGAGGACGGAGCTTGTTGAATCTCTCAAACTATGTAGCCAATGTTGCTGGAGGAGGAGGAGGTATTGGGTGATGTTGTTGATTGTTGGCAGCCTGAACCTCAACCCTGATTTCGTTCCTTAGCTGAGGAAGCATAGCTTGCATTGCAGCTTGGATTGCTGCATTGAGTTGTTCCTACTCGTGTGTGAGAACCATCTGACAATATAACATAAAATACATGATTAAACTGATCAAAACATAAAATATATACATGACAAAAATCAACAATATAGCATGAATAATATAAGCATATAAACATGAAGCAGCGAAAAAGACTAAGT
This sequence comes from Glebionis coronaria, assembly GCA_025667525.1. Taxonomy (NCBI): domain Eukaryota; kingdom Viridiplantae; phylum Streptophyta; class Magnoliopsida; order Asterales; family Asteraceae; genus Glebionis; species Glebionis coronaria. The sequence goes on along the minus strand of CM046876.1, from coordinate 215,732,132 downwards.
CTTGGATAACCTGGTTATATCTTAGTAAAACTGGTTTTATAGTTTGAAAAGCCTTATGTTTATCTTGTAAAAATTGTTTCATATATTTACCATTAGCCAATATAGGTCATGAAATATCAACGTGCATGAATACTTGGAGGGGTGACCTCGTCATGCAAATTAGAGGGGCTGTCTCTAATTTAATATACTAGTTTTGGGTAGGAGGGATCAGCTCCTTGTGAAGGATGCAAGGCACACACCACATTCACACTGAGTAATCTGCTGAAAACATGTAAACTAGGATGCACTATACGCCCCACCTGATAATAAAATATGGCTAAAAGCTGAAAAGGACGCCATGAGCTATCACTCTGCCGTGGTGAAGTCATAACGCTGGTGCCTCCAGTGTTATGGTTATGGTACCTCCATAACTAGGTGAAACTGGTCATGCATGTATATGGCTTTAGGTATTCTAATTAAACATAAGCAATTCAAAAATATATAAAACATATACTGGGGAAAACAGTTGGCTGCATACGGGAAATCCTAATTAGGAAGAATGTCCATACTGAAAGGACGGAGAATCCGTACCTTGTGTCCAGTGAACAAAGAAGACAACGGAAGAGAGTCCTACTTCGGTATCACTAATGATACATAAATACATACGTGTATAAGTGTCTGATCACTGAGTACGTAACTGGTTTTATATCATGTCTTAGCTTGTTTTATATGTTCATGTCATGTTTTACCGATTTAAGCTTTATACTGTGTTTATCATATTTTCTGTCTATTCTGATTAAGTATTACTTGTATTTCATGTATTATTATACTTGTTGTGTAATAATAAGTAACTTTCTAAAAATAGCAGGTTTCCTAAAATAGAAAGTTTCCAAAAATAGAAAGTTTCCAAAAATAGAAAGTTTCCAAAAATAGATTCACTGCTTAATATAGATAAGTTTCTAAAAATAGAAAGTTTCCATAAATAGATTAGTTGCCTTAATTAAATAAGTTTTTAAAAATAGAAAGTTTCCATAATTAGATATAAGCTGGATAATTAAGCTAATTATATAAGCTTAAGTGTTTACTGATTATTATTCTAAGTCATGTGATTATATTGTAACACCCCCAAATTTACACAATTTAATACAGCGGAAGACTCGTTGGTGTTACGGGATAGCTGAAAGTCCCTAATCAATGCTAGAAACCCTAATCTTAACTTAATCAACACAAGGTATTACTTTTCAAACGTAATCTTATTATTGTATAATAAAGAATTACAAGTGTTATGGATAACACCGTTTGATGACAATGTGTTGTGCACACTTTGAACAACTTTAAACCCTAACTTATGAATACAGTCGTAGCTGTTTAATTCACTAAGTTCTATGCAATAATGTTATGAATATCTCAAAGTGTTAAACATTAATGCATGGATACACATCCTATTTATAGTGTTACGAGATTGACCTAAATAGTAATTGATGGTGACTACACAAGCTTTTACAAGTTCCCACATCAGTCACATGATGTCCTTCTATTCTTGGTAGTCTTCCATTATGCTTTAAGGAAACAGTTGTCAAAACAGTTTCCTTTTTCTTCATAGTCTCGAACACACAAATGGCATGTACAAAGTGTGCTGAGTGTTAACAGGGTATTGCCACCCCTGTTAAACCTCAACCCCTCAGAGTCCCTGATACATCTTGGCTGTTATCCATCACAGCCAATGAGTATGTCTTCAAGTAATCTTTGACTTCCTTGACAATGTCTCTGACATGGACTCCTCTGAGGTTGCTCACAGAGACTTGGATCTCTGTGAGTCTTGTGAAACTTGCCTGCCTCCTAGGCACAAGCAAGGGACTATCTAACAGCCTAATTATGTTTAAATCTATGATCAGGGAATCTAACAAGTTTAGATTCCCAACAATCTCCCCCTATTTAAACATAAATAATGCTAGATCTAACTAAGTTAAGGTAAGTGAGATAACAGCTTCTTCTTACACATAACAGATCTAAACAAACATACCTCATGATTTTATTAATACTTAAAGAAAATTACAAGTGCATTACATAAGTAAAATAAAAGGTGAAGGTAAAATTGGCTGTGAACATCTTCAATAGTCATCATTTTTAATCCTTTCATCAGCTTCAGCCAAGTCCAATCTGTTATCTAATTCTTCCTACAAAGTCTTTGCAAACTTCTTGGAATACTCTGAGTTGATCTTGAGTGACTTCTTGTGACAAAGTAGCTGAATTGTTGAAGCTAAGCACAACTCATCTTCTCTTTGAAATGCATACTGGCAAGCCCTGTTCATGAATGCCATTCCTCTTTCAGGCTCTGTATATGTCTGACCATCAACAGGGCCAACTATACCATTGGGTAGGATCAAATCCCTGTGCATGCCATCCACTTGAACATCGTCTGTAACAAAAGTTTCTTTAACAAGTTGAGACATTCTTCTTCTTTTATTGCCAGCCTTTGGGGGTTCTTGTTCAAAAAGCTGTGGTGGGGGATCAATCTTGAGTTTGGCAGCTGTTTCTTTGATCTAGGTAAATTTGGCTTTAATAGTCTTAAGCAGAAGAAAATTGGCCTGTCCAGCTCTTTTGGCAGCTAAGGCTTCAAAGTTCGAACCACTATGATAACCCAAGTGTCTTTAGCCTGAAGTTGTCAAACACATTCATATTTCCCTGTTGGTTATCCCTCCATAAGATCATATGTGGGGTGTTTGTGGATTTATGAATGGTGTATTTGAACTTGGTTATCTTGCCAGGGGCATATCTGTTGTTAACGCATGCATCATAGTCAGCTTTGACTTTTCTTAGTGCCTCAGCGCGTTTTGCTTCCATTTCCCTCAACCTTTGCTTTTGCTTTTCTCTTTCAGGTGGAGTCATCTTCCTTAGAGTAGCTTCATTCAATTCTTTGGTTGTCTTGAGTTCATTTAATCTCTTGAATTCCTCAGCCTGTTTCTCTATTTCTTCAAGGGTTAAAGGAATCTCATTGGAAGGTGTAAAGGTTGAGAATTGGGAAAGGTCTGTGGTGGATCCTCTCCTGTCTCTAGCTTCGCAGCTATCTTCTTGAGTTTGGTGTCTGTGTCAACCAAAACTATCTCCTTTCCTTTCTTCGAGACAGAGGACTCCACACTTATGTTTTTCAAAACATCAGCTCTTCTGATAAATGCTGTCTGAGCCTGAGTTTGAATTGCTTTGGGGAGGGAGCTAAAAGTGAACTTTAGCTTCTTGGCAGCTGGTTCATCATCATCCCCAGGCTCGCTGGTGTTAACCAAAACCAGGGACTTTGATGAGTCAGCTCCATCTTGATTCTGTTGCTCCCCCTAAGTGTTATCCTCATCATCAGGTATTATAACAGGTGTGATGACTTGGAGAGGAACATGTGTAATGGTGTTGTTAGCTTATGATGAGCCTTGTTTAGCAGATGCAAGGTTGAGTATTGTTTCTTTCTCCCCTCACGTTCATCCTGGCTACGCAGACGTTTGGATGAACGTGTCTTAAAATGCCTTGCAATCTATTCAACAGAGGCAGCCATAACACGTTGCCTCTTCCTTGAAGCCCTGGCAATCTTCAGCAGAAGGTTGCCATTTGCATTAGTGTTGGCCTGAACTCGACTGACAATGAAGTTTGCATGACGGTATTGCCTGTTGCGAACAGCTTCAAATTGTCTGTGCATAGTCAGCTCATGCTCATGAAGTAAGGCAGGGACCTCTGCATCAATGACATCCTTCATTCTTGTGGAAAGATGACTAAGTCCCTGTGCTACACCTTTCCTTGCACCATCCTTGATTGGCTCAGTAACCGCCTCAGCCACAGCCTTTTGTATGATTCCAGGGAATGTAACGGTGAAGTTGTGCATTTCAGACTTGATCACATCCAGCTTCCTTGATAAACGTTCAATGTCTGACTGATGATGAACAGGCTGAAGATTCTTGATGTTGAGGCTTTGCTGAGCATAATCATCCCCCCTTGGTAAGAGATCAAAGTTAGTCTGGGCAGGATGATCAAACAAGAGAAACTCCATTGTTGGATCATAGGCTGGGCGTTGGAAAACTGTTGTCGTTGAGGTAGTAGAGTTTGGAGTAACAACAACGTCCTTGGGAGGAGGAGTCTTATCGCCAGCTGGTGTGGACACAGCTATTTCTTTGGGAGGAGAGACAGATAGCTGATCTTCCTCATCTTCTTCATCCTCCTCCTCAAACATCCCTTCAGGGATTTCATCTTCAGGCATCGACTCTAGATCAGAGACATCATCCTCCAATGTTAGCATTTCTTCATCAGTATTTAACAGAGGCTCTTCATCATTGGGTTTGTCTTGAGTGATTTTATTAGCCTCCTTCTCTTTTTGTACCTGGGATTCAGTGACTGGTTGTACAATCTCAGCCTGCAAATTGTTTTAATTCGTAACAGGGAAAAAGATAAGGGGAATGGTCGCCATTTCGCTGTCCCAGAGAGGCTGAGGGTGATTACTCAACCACTCCAAAGGATAAATCCTTGGGATTCTTTTAAGTGTGAAAAAATATGGTTAATGATCGCCATTCGTTGCCCCTAGGAAAGCTGAGTGTGATTATTCAGCCCCCCTAAAAGGTTAAAACCTTTGGGACTCTTTTGTTTATGAAACATATGTTGTTTATGGATCGCCATTTGCTGCCCCTAGGAAGGCTGAGGGTGATCATTCAGCCCCCCCCCCCCCCCCCAAAAGGTTAAGAAACCTTTGGGACTCTTTTAAGAGTGAAACATATGTGGTTAAAGGTCGCCTGTTACGCTGCCCCTAGGAAAGCTGAGGATGATGATTCAGCTCCCCCTGAAAGAATAAATCCTTTGGGACTCTTTTAAGGAGGGAACCAAGAGGTTGTGTGAAGTACAGCTGATCAAGGTTGAGACATAAGTGTATTCAGGTTGTCGTTAGCCTGAATACTGTCTAGAGGGTGCAGGGTCATCGGGGTGCTTTATAAACACAAATGAATCATTCCCTGGTGCAAAGACAGGGTGTACAGAAGTCTTAAAGAATTCTAAGTGCATTGACAGACTTCTATGGGTCGAGGATTACCCTAACTTCACCACTCTCTCCTACAGACAAATGAGAGTGGCTGCTTGCCAACCTCTAAAAATGTACACTGATTACCTGTGAGATATCAGCTGGATTAGGCTGGTTCCCTTTCATCTCAGCTGACTTTGAGACACTAGACTCTTGTTGTTGGTCAACAGATGTATCTGTTTCCACATGAGTATCTGGAACAGAGGAGGTGTTAGTCTTCTTTCCCTTGGCCTTAGTAACAGCTTTGGAGTGGGAAGAAGAGGGGATTTTCTTCTTCTTAGGCTGTTGGCCAGAAGAAGCCTTGGACTTGGTAGTGTGCTGCCCAGAGGTCAAAGACATAGACTTGCCAGACACACTAGAAGTATTCACCTCTCAGAAGAAGGGAGCAAGGGCTTCTCAGCTGTTGGTAGATTGTTGGCCACATCCATCATATGAGAGGTGACAGGGACATCTTCAGCTCCTATTTCTTTGTAGATGGCACCTGTGATGTGGTAGGGATTCAGAGCAGTCAACGCAGTGTTGTGGTAGTTGTCTCCCAACAGACTTTCAAAGATCATAGACAGGAAGCGCACATAGCAGATATTCTTTTCCCTGACTTGATTTCTTCCCTTCAGTTGTTCTAAAAGGTTGGAGAAGAGAATGCTTCCAACATCAACATCAGCTCCCCAGATCAGCCCATATGCAATAGCCTGATGGTTGAAAGACATCTGATCTTGGGATCCCTGCATTCCTCCCAGGGATTTAACGATGTGGGTGAAGAGGACATGCCACATGGGAGTGAAATACTTAATCTTCAAGGGAGATTTGGAGAGGACCTCAGCCGGTGTAAGGGCAGGGTTTACATCATGGCAGGGTTTGAGTGTGGCCAGGGCTTCTTTGACAGCCTTTTTATCAACAACCTTAAGGCAATCATCTCCATGTTTCAATCCAGCCACACTCGAGAAATATTTAAGGGAGAAGGAGAATGGGTGTTCATTGCATGAAAGGCTAAATGTTATGGTGTCATCAACCACCTCAACAGAGTACCAGAATTCCCTAAGGTATTCTTGGTAAAAGGTGGATGGGGATTTGGTGAAGGCTTCACTTAGGTCATAATTCTGCATGAAATTAACCAGATCTGAGGATGTGCTATTGGGAGCCTTTATCCATCCAATGGCGTTGTTGGAGGCGAGGATGCTTTCGTTGATCTCGAAGTTAACATTTGCTGCTTTGGGAACTGAAAACGCCATGGATTCGAGGTCGAAGGTGAAAGAAAATGGAGGATGGGTTAAGAGAGAGAAGTACTTAGAGAGAGAAAAGATTTGAGAAATGAGAATGGTGGTGGGTGAGAGGAGAAAAGAGACAATATATATATTCAAACTAAGTTAACAGTTATTCAACCGCATTAAATGCAAGGTGCAAAAATGACTGCTCAAGTGGGTCCCCTTGACCTTTCAAAACTTGTTTGTCTCCTCGTTATTCGAAAAATAAATGATTAAATATTTGAGAATGTTTTTTGCATTTACTTGGAAAGTAACTACCTAGTTTCATGTGAAAAACATTTAATATAGAATCAATCATTTAATGAACACATTTAATATCAAGCCACAGGCTTTGAGATATTGAGCATCCCTAGCTCAGCAACTAGCCTGTTGAACGAAGGTTCAGCCAAAGGCTTTGTAAAGATATCAGCTAGTTGCAGCTCTGTGGGAACAAAATGCAGCTCAATATCTCCCTTCATTATATGATCCCTGATAAAATGATACCTGATATCAATGTGTTTGGTACGAGAGTGAAGAACAGGGTTGTTGGATATGGCAATGGCGCTGGTGTTGTCACAAAAGATTGGCACTTTGTCATATAAAATTTCATAGTCAGCCAATTGACTTTTCATCCAGAGCACCTGAGCACAACAGCTGGCAGCAGCGACATATTCTGCTTCAGCTGAAGACATAGCCACAGAGTTTTGCTTCTTAGCACTCCATCCAACCAGTTTTCCTCCTAGGATTTGACAGCTGCCTGAAGTGCTTTTCCTGTCAATACAACATCCAACATAATCTGAATCGGAATAGGCCTTGAGATCAAAGCCTGATTCCTTTGGATACCATAGGCCTAGGGATGGAGTTCCTTTGAGATACTTGAAAATTCTCTTAACAACCACTAAATGGGATTCTTTTGGGTTAGCTTGGTACCTTGCACAGAGACATGTGGAGAATTAGATATCTGGACGACTAGCTGTTAGATACATGAGTGACCCAATCATGCCTCTATATAAAGTCTCATTAACAGAGACCCCTGACTCATCAGGGCCCAAGTTGTTGGGTGGAAGCATGGGGCATTTAACTGATGCACAATCAGCTAAGTCATATTTTTTAACTAAATCCTTAACATACTTTTCTTGACAAATTGAAATTCCCTTAGGACATTGTTTAATTTGAAAGCCCAAAAAGTAAGTTAATTCACCCATCATACTCATCTCATATTTCTTGGTCATTAATTTAGCAAAACGTTTACTAAGATTGACATTCGTTGACCAAAAGATGATATCATCCACATAAATCTGCACAATGATGAAATCACTCTTTTTCCTTGAAGGTAAAGAGTGTTTTATCAATAGAACCCCTGACAAATTTATTTTCAGTTAAGAAATTAGAAAGAGTTTCATACCATGCTCTTGGAGCTTGTTTCAGCCCATACATGGCCTTGTGAAGTCTGTACACATGGTTGGGGAACTCGTTGTTCTCAAATCCCTCAGGTTGTGCAACATACACTTCCTCAGCCAAATCACCATTGAGGAATGCACTCTTTACATCCATCTGATACACAGTGATGTTCATATAGGCAGCATAAGCAAGGAAGATTCTGATGGCTTCAAGTCTTGCAACTGGAGCAAATGTTTCATCATAATTAATTCCTTCAGTCTGAGAGAACCCCTGTGCCACCAGTCTGGCCTTGTTTTCGATGATGTTCCCAATTTCATCCATCTTATTTCTATAGATCCATCTAGTACATGTGATATTCTTTCCAGGTGGAGCTGGCACTAGTGTCCATACTTTGTTTCTTTTGAACTGATTGATTTCTTCTTGCATAGCAGCTACCCATCCTTCTTCTACCAGAGCCTCATCTACTCTTTTAGGTTCAATTTGTGAGAGAAATTCAGCAAAGAGACATTCATTGGCTGAGGTAGACTCTGAGTCTTGGATTCGCTGTCTAGTTGTAACCCCTGCATTAGGTTCCCCAATAATGTTGACAAGAAGAATGTGTTGATCTCTTGACCACGTATTTTGAGGAGTTGAGGACTCAAGGACAGGAACACTTGTGGGCACAGCTGGTACAATTTGAGTTTCATCCTTCTGACTAGGAGGGCTTTCTTCAAAGACTACTTGAGTGTCAGAGTCTTCTTCAGCCACATCAAGAGGTACAACTTCATTATCAGCAGGAGAGTCTTCAGGGATTTGAAGAATTGGTGAGTCATCAATAGCATTAGAAGGAGAAGGACTACCAGAGGTTTGTGGTTCTTCTTCATCAAGTTCCTGAGAAGTAGGAACTTCTATGTTGTGAGTAGACAGAGGGTCAAAGGCAGGGACATAAGGAGTGAGAGTGTTGGAGTGATGATGACTGGTAGGTCTTGGTTCTGTGAACTCATCACTTGGGAAAGATACATTTTCATTAAAATCAATTTCATCACCCTCTGTTCCTGTTCTCTGTATGACTTCATCATCTTCATTGAATCTAACATGGAAGGTTTCTTCTACTTCTTGTCTTCTGATGTTGAATACTCTGAAGGCTTTGGCTGTTGGAGAGTATCCCAAGAAGAAACCATCATCAGCTTTTTCATCAAACTTTCCAAGTTTATCTCGATCTTTTTCTGAAAACTTCATAGGAAGTTTTACCATGTCTTTTGACAATGATTGATCTGTTTTGTGTGTAGCAGGCAGTGTGAACAGCTTCTCCCCAAAATTGCTTTGGTAAGGCTGCACCATTCAACATAGTTCTGGCTGCTTCAATCAAAGTCCAGTTTCTTCTTTCAGCCACACCATTTTGTTCAGGGGTGCCAGCTGAAGAGAAGTTCTGTGAAATCCCTTTTTCATCACAAAAAGATTTAAGTTGATGATTCTTGAATTCAGTACCATTATCACTTCTTAGAGCTTTGACTCTAACATCATTCATATTTTCAACCTGTCTGATGAAGGACATGATGGTTTCAGCTGCATCACTTTTCCTTCTGAGGAAGAACACCCATGTGTATCTTGAAAATTCATCAACTATGACCAAGGTGTATTTGTTGTGATTAATGGTCTGAGGTTTGACAGGGCCAAACAAATCCATGTGAAGGAGATGTAAGCACTTGTCAATAAAGAATGATTGCCTAGTCTTGAATGAAGACCTGTGATGCTTTCCTTTGACACAGGCATAACAAGTCTTATCTTTAGAAAACATTACTGAAGGTAGACCAGCAACCAGGTTTTGTGTGGCTATCTTGTTGATGTTCTTGAAGTTGAGATGAGACAGTCTTTTATGCCACAGCCAATTGACACTTTCAGAGGCTTTAGCAAGAAAACAATTTGAGCTGTCTTCAGAGCAAACAGCCATGTTGATGACATAAACATCTCTTCTTCTAGGTGCAATAAGCACAACATCATTCTTTTTATTGAATATGGTTCCCTGAGTCTTAGTAAACAAAACCTTATAGTCAGCATCACACAATTGGCTGATGCTAATAAGATTGTGTTTAAGACCATTCACATATGCAACCCTGGTAAATGTAACCCCATTGCAGTTTACTGAGCCATATCCTTCTGTGTCACCTGAAGAGTTATCTCCAAACACCAGTTTAGGACCTGGCTCCTTTGAGTATCTGTGCAGGTATTGTTGAATCCCTGTCATGTGTCTAGAACAGACACTGTCTAGATACCATACCGATTCCTTGATATATTTCTGCACAGATACATAGAAACAGGTTAGTTCTTATGGTGAACCCACTTTCCAGTGGGTTCCCTGAATTGCTGATTAGCAACTCTTGAGTTCCTGTAGAACTTCTGGCGTTGGGATGGACAATTCACTGTTTCATGGTTATAACTTCCACAGATATCACACCCAGGGAAGTCACCACACTCGTCTGAGTGATGGTCTGTGAACCCACATAATTTACAGGGAGGATAATGTTTGTAATTTCCCTGTTGTCTTTTGGAACTCTGTGGTCTATCCCTAGAGGGTGTCTGAGCTCTTTTAGCTGCCATGTGTCTGTCATGATCTAAAGTCATATGGTGAGAGTTTTTACATACGTTGCAATAAGGTTTGATTAACCTTTCCCCTTTGGGTTCACCTAGGACTGACTTAGGTTCATGTGAAGTAGAGCATTCAGCGGAAGGCTTAATGTGTTGTTTCAAGAGTTCTACTTCTTTCATTAGAGACAACAGGCGATCTTCAGTGGTAGGGTCAACCTAATTCACAGCTTTAGTAGCAACAGGCTTAAAAGCTACTTGTTTACCAGTTATTTTAGCAGGCACATGAAAAACTTTAGCTGGAGGTTTCTCAATATCTGATCTAAGTTCACCCTTAGCAGCCCGAGAGGAACTACTAGGTTCAACTCCAGAGAGTTTGGTCAGAGGTGGTAACTCAGTCACATCTTCAGAGACAGGGTCATTAGTCAAAGTAGTATCTGACATATGAATTGTCTCTGTAGATTTGAAGACAATGTCTTTGGGTTTGGTGCGAATTCTCAGCTTATTTTTCTTAGCAGATATATCCCTTTTTAAGTCAGCAGGCACTTCATCATTAAGCAATTGATCTATAGTGAACCTAGCACACATCCATTTTTCAATAGCCTTGTTTAATTCAGAGACTTGATCATTTAAAGCAATGTTTTTCAAGGTTAATCTAGCTACTTCATTTTGCAGGGATATTTTCTCTAAATTAACCCGCCTGAGAGTTTCACATTCAGATTTAGCATTTAGCAATTCATATTTAACAGAGTGAAAATTATCAAGTAGGTTCTTTCTTTGTTCCTCAACAAAGTCTAAATCAACAATGGGGTAATCAAGGACATGCTTACGTTCATCACTATCAGACATAGATAGAAGCCTGTGTACCTTTTTCATTGTGATGTGAACCCATTGTCCTGATCTAGCATCACCTTTTCCAATAGCTGGTTCATCCTCAGCTATCGCCATGAAAGCCCTGACTCTGGTGGTATCTTCTTCATCTGATGTCAGTGGCTCATCATTCCAATCATAAGTTTCAGCAACCAACCCTTTCTCAGTCTTTTTATTACCACCCTTCTTCTTGGACAGAGCTTCAATCTTCAAGTTCATTTGTTCTAACTTAGCTTTAAGTGCCTTGTACTTATTTTTGTAATCCTTTTTCTTAGTGTCTGATGAATTGGATTGGTGAGATGAGTTGTTATGTTATTTGAACTTGTAAGGTTTGGATTAAGATGATGGATAAGAGGGTGAGGATGTCTTGGTGGAAGGACAGTCTTTTTGAAAATGTCCAAGCTTTCCACAGGCAAAGCAAGTTTCTTTTGACCTGTCAGTTGGTTTACTAGCTGATCCTATTCTTCCTGATCTTTTGAAGAATCTTCTTTGGTTGGCTAGCAAGGCTGATAGGTGTGAAAACACCCATCCTTTTACCACTTAATTCTGGCTAAAACGAGACCAAAACACGTATTTAATATCATTTGTTTGGAATTATGGGTGGTTTTTGTGTTTATTGTGTTTTCAGAGTCAACCGGATGAATAATGAAGAAAACATGGGATTGCACTGACTTTATCAAGGAAAAAGACTCAAGACGAAGTCTATTGTCCAAGAGATGCAAAGGATTTGAAGTCATTGTGCCTATTTGAAGATTTATCGAAGAATAGAGCCAAAGATGGAAGATTCATATATGTCGAAGAACTCGAGTCTATTAAATAAAAGATTATAAGACGAGTTGGAATTATTCACCGACACTTCTAAAAAATCCAAAGTCGGAAACGTTTAATTAAAAGAGACGAGAAGACTAAAGAAGGAAGAAGAAAAGAAGCCCAAAACCAAGCCCATTTGCAAGCCTATACACACGCCTATATAAAGGCCCTTACTTCACAAATTTCACACACTTAGTTAGTCCTAGTTTAGTTTTTCATTTTTCTCTAGTTTTTAGAGAGAGAAAGTTCCATACTTTCTCTCACTAAACTTTTTCTTTGTTTTCATCTTTCAAATTTAAGCTTTCTTGTACTTTGGATTTCATTAATCTTAATCAAGTTTAGCTTTTAAGTTCTTTAATCTTTTTCTACTTTTCTTGATTTGTCCAAATCCTTAATCCGATTGTTGGATTCCATACGTTTTGGATTATTGGATGTGTTCGTGATTAGAGTTTAATCTTTCTTGTTTCTTCTTAAGTTCTTACGTGGATAGACCATAAGCTTTCCATGCTTATTGGTTTATTACTTGTTTAAGCTTATTGTTTTCGGATTTCAATATAAGTTTTAGTCTTTCAAAAGTTTTGTTTATAAAACTTAAGGTTTCTCATCTTCAAAAGTTGTTAAATTTAATCTTTTTAAGTCGTTTAAGTCTTGGTTTGGTTAGCTTATTGCCTTTGCTTATTGAAATTTTTGCTTCCCACCAATTTCGGAACAAATCTGCTTCCATCGCAACTCAAGGGTTTTGAACATATTCCGACAGCTTCATTGGTATAGATCGCAATAACCCAAGAGGGTTTTACTTTGCGATCTGGTGGCTAACCCCCCCTATTCCGATCTGGATTGCGATCGCATATTGCGATCGCACATTCCGACGGGGTTTAGGTCCTTTTTAAGTCGAAACTCTGGGCAATTTTTGTTCTCCATATTCCGATAGTACATACATTCCGATCTGACTTTCCGATAGGACTTCATTCCGACAGATTAGTTTTCCGATGGTGATTAACAAGGACATTCCGATGGACCATTTTTGTACATTCCGATGCTTCTGATTTTATTGCATTCCGATAGTAATAATTTTCATTATTCCGATAGAACAAGTTTTTAAGCATTAATTCATTCAAGTTTTCAAAGTAATTTTCTAATCTTTCCTTTACGTTTTCAAGCATTTACTTTTAACTCGTCAATTTAGTTTAATCTTTCAAAGCTCTAATTTACTCAACGTCATTTACATTTAATTGTTATTAGTTTAAAAATAGACAAATAAACCAACTCCTTTTTATAACCAAGAACAAATCATTCCACTTAGAGCTGAGATCAATTCGAGAGGATTCCGAGAGATAAATTGAACCCATATAGAAAATCAAAGTATCAAATGGCGCCGCTGCCAGCTCTTCTCGTTAAGATCAAAAGTTTTTTGTGAGAACTTGGATTTTGGGATCCGTTCCCCGTGAACGTTACTTTTTCATAAAAATTTTCAAAAAATCCTAAAAAATACAAAATTTTCAAAAAATCCTAAAAAGTAAAAAAACTTAAAAAACCAAAAATATTTTGCTTTGTTTTTTCTTTTGTTAGTTCTTTTGCAGGTGTATGCGCACTCGATCCACGTCTTATCAAGAGCCCGAGCCTCTCGATAACTTAGACATGGCCGGTGTACAAAACAACAACAACATACCACCTCCAAACAACAATAATAACAACAACAACCCACCTTTCAACAACATGAATAATAACACCAACAATGAACCTCTTCCGGATAATCGCCCGATGATTAAACTGCTGTAAGCTCATGTAGATTGCAACACTAATCCAATTGTCATACCTCCAATTGCCGCCAACAACTTTGAGCTAAAATCAGGCTTTATCCAGATGGTCTCCGCTCAACCATTCTTGGGGCGTACCATTGATGATCCACACGACCACATCAAGAGATTCTTGCAACTCACTAACACGGTCAAGTTCAATGGTGTTCCACAAGAGGTTATCAGCTTACAACTTTTTCCCTTTTCTTTAGAGGGACAAGCCCGGCATTGGCTTGCTAAGGAACCGCCACAGAGTATTCTCTCGTGGACGGATTTGGAGACCAAGTTTATCAATTACTTTTTCCCACCCTCTCGTACTACCGCTTTGCGGAATGAAATTATAAATTTTGAACAAAAGTACGATGAGTCATTCTGTGAATCTTGGGATCGTTTTAAAGATCTTTTAAGAAAATGCCCACAACATGGTTTTACCAAAGTACATCAAATTAATACTTTTTACAATGGTTTAAGCATGAGTGACCAAGATTCACTAAACAGTGCCTCGGGGGGTAATCTTTTGGCTAAGACTTCCAATGCTGCTTGGGATATCATTGAGAATAAGTCTCGTGTGCAAACCAAGAGTGTTCGGACCAATGTCGCTAGTTCTAGCACTAATGACAGCGACAAGCGACTTGACAAAATCACTACGCTTCTTGAATCGCTTGTTACCCACACCGTCAACAACACCAACAGCAGCAACGCTAAAAACTCTCAAGTTAACGCTGTCAGCCAACCTTGTGAGATATGCGGTGGTCCTTACTCTTACACCACTTGTACCGCCACCCAAGACTACCCTGCTGAAAATGTAAATGCGGCATATGGCACCTATCCTCAACCTGCTTATCAAGCTAGACCTCAAGGTGACCGTAATTTGCTTAGCTACCGCTCCAACAACTACCTCTCACCACCCGGTTTTCCCCCAAACAACCCAAACCAACAACAAAACCTCAACCACCCTCCTCAACAACAACAACCTCGTACACCATACATCCCTCATCACAAGCAGCAACAACCACCTCAACGAAACAACCAAGTCTACCAGCAACCTGCTTATCAACCACCCGCATACAATGCTCCTCCCAACCAACCCACCGCTCATCACCAAGAAGTGGAAACTTATATGAGGACTAACGATGTGATAGTGGGAAATCTTCAGAGAGAAGTGCTCAACCTGAAAGCAGACTTGGTCAAACAAGGAAACGATCTGAGAGCTGACATGAGAAACACGTTGGATAGCCAAACAAATGACTTGAAGAACATGATGGCTAGTTTTTCCAAGGTAATCAACCCTCTTCTTCGGGTACTCTTCCGAGTAACACCATTGCGAATCCAAGAGGGGAGATGAAAGCAATCACCACTCGAAGTGGCAAAGGTACCAAGGAACCCGAGCTTCCTATACCTCCACCGGTGATTGTGACTAAGGAGAACGAGTCACCTGCTCCTATTCCTCATCCTTCTCCTTCCCTAATTTCTCCACCTCTTCCTTCTACCCCTCCTCCACCCAAGGATGTGAGTGATCCTATTCTTCCAAAGCCTTCCTCTTCTTCTAATGTACCTTATCCATCTAGGTTGAGGAAAGAGAAGCTCAAAAGCAAGGACGATATTCAGGTTTCTAACTTTCTTAAGATGTTTAAGCAACTGAATTTCAATATCTCCTTCGCTGAGGCTCTCGCTCACATGCCTAAATATGCGAAAATGTTTAAAGATCTTCTGAGCGACAAGGAAAAGCTCCACGATATTGCCAACACCCAACTTAATGAGAATTGCTCTGCAGTGCTCTTAAGGAAATTGCCAACCAAGCTTGGTGATCCGGGTCGTTTCTTAATCCCTTGCAGTTTCCCGGGAGTAGAGAATTGCATGGCCCTAGCCGATCTAGGTGCCCTGTATTAATCTTATGCCTCTAAGTGTTTGGAAGCAATTATCTCTCCCTGAGCTAGTCCCCACCAAAATGACTTTGGAATTAGCTAACCGTACGGTTGCTTATCCAGTGGGGATAGCCGAAGACGTCTTTGTAGGAGTCGACAAATTCACTTTCCTGCCGATTTCGTCGTCGTCGACTACGAGATGGACCCTCGTGTACCACTGATTGTTGGTCGTCCATTCCTGAGGATCGGTCGCACTCTCATCGATGTTGAAGCCGTTGAGCTTATCCTGAGAGTGGGAGACGATAAAATCGTCTTCAACATGGGAAAGTTGTCCAAACAACCTTATTCCAACGAGAGTGTTAATTGTATTGACGTTCCGGATGAGGCTTGTGAAGAACACTTCAAAGATGCTTGTAAAAGTATTCATACTTCTCTTCCCAATGTTGAAACCGTGGCCTCTATTGATTCATCACTGTCTCTATTTGGAGAAAGTGATTTGTTTTGGAACAATCTTGAAGACACCATGGGAGATGTGAATTTAGATACTAATGATTCTCCCACCAATGGGGATGAAGACATGAATTTCTTTGACAATATTATCAACGAAGACAACCCTTCGCCTCCATCTCCCACGGTCATTGCTATCGATACTCCGACTTCGAATACGCCTCCCGTCGAAAATCCTCCGGATTTAGAACTTAAGGAGTTGCCGCCCCATCTTGAGTATGTATTCCTTGAAGAAGAGAAGAAGTCGCCAGTCATCATTGCTAAGGACCTAAAGGACGAAGAAAAAGCCCGACTTATCACCGTGTTGAAAGATCATAAGAAGGCTATTGCTTGGAAGATTTCTAATATTCGTTGAATTGATCCTCACTTCTGCACACACAAAATTCTCATGGAGGACGACTTTAAACCCACAATTCAAAGCCAACGAAGGGTGAATCCAAAAATCCACGAAGTCATCAAAACAGAGGTTATCAAACTTCTTGATGCGGGTATGATTTACCCTATTTCGGATTCACCATGGGTTAGTCCAATCCATTGTGTGCCCAAGAAGGGCGGAATAACCGTTGTTCCCAATGAACACAACGAGTTGATTTCCACTCGTCTCGTTACTGGGTGGAGAGTTTGTATAGACTACCGCAAACTCAATGATGCCAAGAGAAAGGATCATTTCCCTCTACCTTTTATGGACCAAATGCTTGAACGTTTAGCGGGTAATGAATATTACTGCTTTCTTGATGGTTTCTCGGGTTATTTCCAAATACCCATCGATCCCCAAGATCAAGAGAAGACAACATTCACTTGTCCCTATGGCACTTTTACTTACAAAAGAATGCCTTTTGGCTTATGCAATGCCCCCGGGACTGTCCAAAGGTGCATGTTAGCTATCTTCCATGACATGGTTGAACAAACCATGGAAGTCTTCATGGATGATTTCTCGGTCTTCGGAGATTCCTTCTCTTCTTGCCTTGCCAATTTGGAACGTATGCTTAAGCGGTGCGAAGACACTCCCCTTGTTCTGAATTGGGAAAAATGCCATTTCATGGTAAAAGAGGGCATCATGCTAGGACACAAGATCTCCAAAGCCGGTCTTGAAGTAGACCGTGCTAAAGTCGATGTTATCGCTAAGTTGCCTCCACCTTCAACCGTGAAGGGTTTGAGAAGTTTTCTGGGTCATGCGGGCTTCTACCGTCGATTCATCAAAGATCTTTCTCAAATCGCTCGCCCGATGACCCACCTCTTGGAAAAAGATACTCCTTTTATCTTTTCCAAAGAGTGTCTCGAAGCCTTCAACTCGCTGAAGGATAAGCTAACTAAGGCACCCGTCTTGGTTACCCCTAATTGGGAGCTTCCCTTTGAGTTGATGTGCGATGCTAGTGATTTTGCTATTGGAGCGGTTCTGGGACAAAGAGTGAACAAACACTTCCAACCAATCCATTACGCTAGCAAGACAATGAGAGGGGCACAATTGCATTATACGATAACAGAAAAAGAGCTTTTAGCTGTTGTCTATGCCTTTGAAAAATTCCGCCCCTATCTTGTCCTTTCCACCACAATCGTGTATACCGATCATTCCACGTTGAAGTACTTGTTGACAAAGCAAGATTCCAAACCAAGACTTCTTCTCTGGGTTTTGCTACTCCAGGAATTTAAAATCGAAATTCACGATAAAAAAGGAGCTGAAAACCTAACCGCGGATCATCCGAACAAGGAAATCAATGATTCTTTTCCCTTGGAGACCTTAATGTCTATAAATTCGAATTCTGATGAAACCCCGTAGTTTGCAGACTTTGCAAACTACTTGGCGGGTGGAATTCTCAAGGAAGGGTTGACGTCTCAACAAAAGAAAAAGTTCTTCACCGACATTAAGACTTACTTTTGGGATGACCCTTACCTATTCAAACAATGTGCTGACTTGATTATTCGCCGATGTGTTGATGGACCGGCAGCTTTAAAAATCCTTGACGCTTGCCACAAAGGACCCACCGGTGGTCACTTTGGTCCCAACTACACCGCCAAAAAAGTGTTTGACTCGGGATTTTATTGGCCCACCATCTACCGTGATGCTCACGAGATGGTTAAACGATGTGATGCTTGCCAAAAACAAGGCAAGATCACACATAAAGACGAGATGCCTCAGAATTTCATTCAGGAATGTGAAATCTTTGATGTTTGGGGTATCGACTTTATGGGGCCATTCCCTTCCTCTAAAGGAAACAAATACATCCTTGTAGCCGTTGACTACGTCTCCAAATGGGTTGAAGCCAAAGCTTTACCCACTAATGACGCAAGGGTGGTTTGTAACTTTTTGAAATCGCTTTTCGCTAGATTCGGTGTGCCTCGTGCCATTATTAGTGATCGTGGGACTCACTTTTGCAACGACCAATTCGCAAGAGTCATGGCTAAGTACGGAGTAAATCATCGTCTTTCCACCGCCTAGCACCCACAAACTAATGGCCAGGCTAAAATATCCAACCGAGGATTAAAGCGAATTCTGGAAAGAACCGTGGGAGAGCATCGTGCCTCATGGGCTGATAAACTTGATGATGCTTTGTCGGCTTTTCGTACTGCATACAAGACTCCGATTGGTTGTACATCATATCGTCTCGTGTACGGGAAAGCGTGCCACCTCCCCATTGAGTTGGAACACAATGCATACTGGGCCTTGAAGTGGGCTAACTTCGACATCAACAAAGCCGGTGATTTTCGCAAGATTCAACTCAACGAGCTACAAGAATTGAGGAATCAAGCTTACGAGAACTCATTGATCTACAAGGAGAAGACCAAGATGATCCACGATGCTAAAATCAAGAACCGAGAGTTCCACGTTGGTGATCAAGTCTTACTCTTTAACTCTCGGTTGAAGATCTTCTCAGGCAAGTTGAAGAGCCGCTGGTCTGGTCCATTCACCATCGCCAATGTTTTTCCCTATGGCACCATTGAGCTTTCTCAGCCAAATGGGCCCAACTTCAAGGTGAATGGCCAGCGTTTGAAATTGTACTTTGGTGAGGACATCTCTCAAGAGATGATTCCATCCCTCACCACATTACCCATGAACTAATTTTGGGTCGAGTCAGGCTCGTGACTCGGTTATCAAAAACAAGCGCTCCTCGGGAGGCAGCCCGAGTATCTATCCTTTTATGTTTTAACCTCCTAAGTGAAGGGGAGCCTCTATAGGTCTTTCTCCTTGTGTGGTGATGTGATTACAGGGATAAGTGCAATTTTGGACTCTTTGAAGAACCGTGCTCCCGTGTTATCCGAAATCCGGTTCTATCTCTCAACTATCGTGATTCAATTTTCTTCATACTCACATTCGAAATTGATCACTTTAGTCGTCTCTTCCTTAACTTGAGTTAACCAACGTGCACAATGTCATAAGTGTAGGGGAGACTTTTCCCACATGCTTAAACATTGAGGACAATGTTTATCTTAAGTGTAGGGGGGACTTCTATCGAAGTTTTAAGTGGACTTTTCCATGAAAATGCCTTTATTTAACCGGAAAATCATATTTTTCAACATTTTTCAAATTTTTTATTAACTTTGGCCATTTAGTCATAATTTTTAATTTTTTTTATCTTTGCTTTCATATGTATATATCCCGCAATAAAGTCAAAAATATTAATAAAGTGGTGTAGCTAGTTTAGAAATCTTTGACATATTAGGCCCGTTGCGTTTATTTTGACTCAACCCGAATAGACTTATCCAAGTTTATTCTAGCTAGTATCCTTAACCATGTAGACCTTAACTGGTTTATTAGGCTAAGTATCCACGAGTCTCATTACTTGAGATTTTAAATTGTGGAGGACGAGAAATGATAGAGTCAATTATAAGTCGGTATTCTTGCACAAGCTCACTTGGTGTAATTATTTGCCTATTCTCCCATCACTTGTTAATAATTTATCTGCAATAAGTAAGGTCGTACGATTTGAAAAGTTACTTAGCTTCTATCCCAAGTTCGTTTAAAAGTTCCTCGGTAATGATAAGAGTTCATAGCCAAGGCATAACTTATGAAGCGGGGCGCGAAGATTGGCGAGTCCGAAAAGGCCCTAACAAGGCATGAGGATTCATTTTATTGCTGAAGATCCAAAGTGATGTGAAAAGTATTATTTCCAAAATCAATATGAAGGATCAAGACTCACGACGAAAAGCAATCAACTCCCATAAAGATCATGGAGAAGTCTATCCGAAAAGACCCTAACAAGGTATGAGGATAAATAGATCCAAGTCCGAAAAGGAGGCGGATCATTGTATCTCAAAATCCCAAATAGAGATTAAAGAAATAATCATGAAGTCGTGGTCAACAAAGTTGGAGTACCTCTCAAAAGTCTCCAAGTGAAGAAACTCTATGAACGATGAGAAGACCATTATCTCAAGCACGTCTCTCAAGATATGAAGTATGAAGTACATGCCAAATATCGGCCCGAGAAAGGTCTCAAATCGTGAACCGAGTTATGCCAAGATATGAACTTTTTGATATCCCGAGAAGCAGTTTTAAGAGATTTTGTCCTTTAGCTAACTATTGATCAAATCGTCCTACTTTGCTTTCAGCCTAAATAAACTATCGAAATAAGTCCAAAAATGCATCTTCATGATCATTCCAAGACAAAAATAAAATATAAGAGATACACCTAGGAATAAGGGAGTTTAAGCATTTAATTAAGCCATGTGTGTAAGTGTTTGATGTACTAACTTATAATAATAATGATCTCGTTTTTAAGCTTAGTCTGGGGAACGTGAAACTTGAGGGTGATAAATCTTCGCAGCACCAAAGCCCTAATGTAAGTCCTTGATCTCTTTGCAAATTATTTCCATCCTTTTGTTTACTTTAAAGTTTTAATTTCTCTTAGTACTTTCATTTTTGTTTAGTAGTATATTAATAAGGCCAAGGTTGATTGATTATGAGAAAAGTGTAAATGTGCTTTGTCACTAAGCATTGCATGAGGGCATGGCAATGGTTATGTGTAGGGATATTTTCTCTAAATTAACCCGCCTGAGAGTTTCACATTCAGATTTAGCAGTTAGCAATTCAGATTTAACAGAGTGAAACTTATCAAGTAGGTTCTTTCTTTGTTCCTCAACAAAGTGTAAATCAACAATGGTGTAATCAAGGACATGCTTACGTTCATCACTATCAGACATAGATAGAAGCCTGTGTACCTTTTTCATTGTGATGTCAACCCATTGTCCTGATCTAGCATCACCTTTTCCAACAGCTGGTTCATCCTCAGCTATCTCCATGAAAGCCCTGACTCTGGTGGTATCTTCTTCATCTGATGTCAGTGGCTCATCATTCCAATCATAAGTTTCAGCAACCAACCCTTTCTCAGTCTTTTTATTACCACCCTTCTTCTTGGACAGAGCTTCAATCTTCAAGTTCATTTGTTCTAACTTAGCTTTAAGTGCCTTGTACTTATTTTTTTAATCCTTTTTCTTAGTGTCTGATGAATTGGATTGGTGAGATGAGTTGTTATGTTATTTGAACTTGTAAGGTTTGGATTAAGATGATGGATAAGAGGGTGAGGATGTCTTGGTGGAAGGACAGTCTTTTTGAAAATGTCCAAGCTTTCCACAGGCAAAGCAAGTTTCTTTTGAGCTGTCAGTTGGTTTACTAGCTGATCCTATTCTTCTTGATCTTTTGAAGAATCTTCTTTGGTTGGCTAGCAAGGCTGATAGGTGTGAAAACACCCATCCTTTTACCACTTAGTTTTGGCTAAAACGAGACCAAAACACGTATTTAATATCATTTGTTTGGAATTATGCGTGGTTTTTGTGTTTATTGTGTTTTCAGAGTCAACCGGATGAATAATGAAGAAAACATGGGATTGCACTGACTTTATAAAGGAAAAAGACTCAAGACGAAGTCTATTGTCAAAGAGATGCAAAGGATTTGAAGTCATTGTGCCTATTTGAAGATTTATCGAAGAATAGAGCCAAAGATGGAAGATTCATATATGTCGAAGAACTCGAGTCTATTAAATAAAAGATTATAAGACGAGTTGGAATTATTCACCGACACTTCTAAAAAATCCAAAGTCGGAAACGTTTAATTAAAAGAGACGAGAAGACTAAAGAAGGAAGATGAAAAGAAGCCCAAAACCAAGCCCATTTGCAAGCCCATACACACGCCTATATAAAGGCCCTTACTTCACAAATTTCACACACTTAGTTAGTCCTAGTTTAGTTTTTCATTTTTCTCTAGTTTTTAGAGAGAGAAAGTTCCATACTTTCTCTCACTAAACTTTTTCTTTATTTTCATCTTTCAAATTTAAGCTTTCTTGTACTTCGGATTTCATTAATCTTAATCAAGTTTAGCTTTTAAGTTCTTTAAGCTTTTTCTAATTTTCTTGATTTGTCCAAATCCTTAATCCGATTGTTGGATTCCATACGGTTTGGATTATTGGATGTGTTCGTGATTAGAGTTTAATCTTTTTTGTTTCTTCTTAAGTTCTTACGTGGATAGACCATAAGCTTTCCATGCTTATTGGTTTATTACTTGTTTAAGCTTATTGTTTTCGGATTTCAATATAAGTTTTAGTCTTTCAAAAGTTTTGTTTATAAAACTTAAGGTTTCTCATCTTCAAAAGTTGTTAAATTTAATCCTTTTAAGTCGTTTAAGTCTTGGTTTGGTTAGCTTATTGCCTTTGCTTATTGAAATTTTTGCTTCCCACCAATTTCGGAACAAATCTGCTTCCATCGCAACTCAAGGGTTTTAAACATATTCCGACAGCTTCATTGGTATAGATCGCAACAACCCAATAGGGTTTTACTTTGCGATCTAGTGGCTAACCCCCCTATTCTGATCTGGATTGCGATCGCATATTGCGATCGCACATTCCGACGGGGTTTAGGTCCTTTTTAAGTCGAAACTCTGTCCAATTTTTGTTCTCCATATTCCGATAGTACATACATTCCGATCTGACTTTCCGATAGGACTTCATTCCGACAGATTAGTTTTCCGATGGTGATTAACAAGGACATTCCGATGGACCATTTTTGTACATTCCGATGCTTCTGATTTTATTGCATTCCGATAGTAATAATTTTCATTATTCCGATAGAACAAGTTTTTAAGCATTAATTCATTCAAGTTTTCAAAGTAATTTTCTAATCTTTCCTTTACGTTTTCAAGCATTTACTTTTAACTCGTCAATTTAGTTTAATCTTTCAAAGCTCTAATTTACTCAACGCCATTTACATTTGATTGTTATTAGTTTAAAAATATACAAATAAACTAACTCCTTTTTATAACCAAGAACAAATCATTCCACTTAGAGCTGAGATCAATTCGAGAGGATTCCGAGAGATAAATTGAACCCATATGGAAAATCAAAGTATCAAAGTCTCTTTCATGAAACTCTGCATTAAGGTCTGTCAAGAACTCTTGGCTGTTGCGGGTGTCTTCTTCAACATTAGAATCGTTGTCATGAGGATGTGTTGCAGAGATTAAGGCTTTGGAAGAAGCTCCTTGAACCACAAATATTTCAGTCTCTGACTTGTAAATAGTATCAATCAGCCCTTCTTCATAATTATACTTTCCATAAAGCTGAGAAAGGGTGTCATTTTTGATTGAGTTGTTAGCTCTCTGAGTCTGATTCATACTCAGCCATTTTCTTGGAAGGCTGTTAACAAATGTGGCATTGATCTCAGCTTGACCAATAGTGACGTCATTCATTGCTAGGTCATTGAGAAGAATCTTCAGGCTTGTATAGGTTTGCTGAACCTTTTCACCTTCAAGTGACTTGAAGGCATTGAACTGAAGTCTGAGTGCCTGAATCTTTGTCTCTCTTGTTTCAGAGGGTCCTTCATGGCCAAGGATGAGGTCTGTCCACATTTGTTTGGCTGTGGGACACTGAATGACAGACTTCATGATATGTTTGGGAAGATAGGATATTATGATGCTTTTGAGATGTTTATCTTGGTTTGCCAATTTTCTATCAGCTGGATTCCATTGTTTGAGAGGTTTGGGAAGAGGGTTTTCTTCAGTAGATGTAAGCGCCATGGGAATATAAGGACCATTTTCTAAAATTTCTAGAAGAAAAGGTTCAAGTCCATCAAGATACACAAGAAATTGACTCTTCCAACTGGCAAAATCTTCTTCATCAAAGACTGGTACACTAGTGACGTGTGATCCACCTCTTGAGTCAAGAAGTTGGGGTAGATCATCGTCATTGGCAGGAGGGTTGAGTCTTGGTGAAGATGGGTTTGTGGAAGGTGATTGTGGTGGGTTAGAAGTTTCTGGCATGGTGGATCTTGATTATAAAACTGAGAACGATGTTTCTTGAAGGTTTTAATATCAAACACCGCTCTGATACCAATTGAAAGTCCCTAATCAATGCTAGAAACCCTAATCTTAACTTAATCAACACAATGTATTACTTTTCAAACGTAATCTTATTATTGTATAATAAAGAATTACAAGTGTTATGGATAACACCGTTTGATGACAATGTGTTGTGCACACTTTGAACAACTATAAACCCTAACTTATGAATACAGTCGTAGCTGTTTGATTCACTAAGTTCTATGCAATAATGTTATGAATATCTCAAAGTGTTAAAAATTAGTGCATGGATACACATCCTATTTATAGTGTTACGAGATTGACCTAAATAGTACTTGATGGTGACTACACAAGCTTTTACAAGTTCCCACATCAGTCACATGATGTCCTTCTATTCTTGGTAGTCTTGCATTATGCTTTAAGGAAACAGTTGTCAAAACAGTTTCCTTTTTCTTCATAGTCTCGAACACACAAATGGCATGTCCAAAGTGTGCTGAGTGTTAACAGGGTATTACCACCCCTGTTAACCCTCAACCCCTCAGAGTCCCTGATACATCTTAGCTGTTATCCATCACATCCAATGAGTATGTCTTCAAGTAATCTTTGACTTTCTTGACAATGTCTCTAACATGGACTCCTCTGAGGTTGCTCACAGAGACTTGGATCTCTGTGAGTCTTGCGAAACTTGCCTGCCTCCTAGGCACAGGCAAGGGACTATCTAACAGCCTAATTATGTTTAAATCTATGATCAGGGAATCTAACAAGTTTAGATTCCCAATAATAGCATATTACTCACATCATAGACAACGCTTAAAAATCACGTCGTTTAATAATAAAGCATTTCCATTCATAAATGTCAAGTTTACATAGGTCCCAAGTTATATTATTTCATAGAAATTTTACAAAGCATTTGAATGTAAATTGTTATTTAAGTGCGGGCCATGAAATCTTGTCGTCTTCCCGAGAATTACCTTCAAGTACCTGATACAAAACATGTTAAAAGAAAAGGTCAGCGATAACGCCGAGTGAATTCATAGAGTTCAATAAAACCATTAATATGTCATCGGTATATAATTATTACCGAAAATCATTTTTGTACAAATCATTGTAATAGGCCATAAAATAGCCAAAGTCATTTTATACAAATCCTTATCAAAAATCATAATATAGGCTTTTGCCTTCAAAATCATTATACGAACCAAAGTCGTAAAAACATCATACAATACGTTTTATAACGTTGTATAAAGTTATATAAAAACCGTTATATGAATATGGTTATGTAAAACCAAAACACGAACATAAAATCAATAATAAGACCCCGTATTGTTAGTCAGACAATTCATTGTAATTCCGTGCGTATAGCAGTATTTCGTTATTTGGATTATTATAAGCCGCATGACATTGTTACCTTACTACAACAAACAACGGGTAGTTAACCCGAAACTCATTTGCCCATCTAAATTAGCGTGTCATCACAATAATCACGCTTGTGTAAATCTTCTCATACATAAATTTGCTTACCAATCAATGTGGCACGACGGGGATCAACCGTCAAGGGGTGAACTGGGGTGATCGTCCCCAAATAGTACTATTATATGCGTAAGCGTCTACCAAATCCCGGTAGTTCACAATTCATGTTAATGGGACTTTTAGTGACATAACCTAACTTTAATAATCCATATCATTTCATCTATTGGGTCATATAATCATACATCGGGTCATACAATCATTCGGGTCAAATCAATAAACAAACAATCTGGACAAACGGTGTCCTATTTTAGTAAAACTAACATGTTATCTCCCTCGCGGGTTTATAAAATATTTCATAAAAACATCTAAAAGAGTGCGAGGCTATGAACTCGTGTTGATGTGGGAAAGCGGGTTATCGGCAATTCAGATGTATGGTACGTGCTTCAATCACGGAAACCTAGACAAATAATACTTGTCTTAGACTCTTGTCCAATGACTTTATAAAATAACAATTATGTATACATATGATGATTTTATATGTATGATGATGATCAAGTGGGTTTATACATTTTTACTCATTCATTATAGTGTTTATGTGTTGGTAACATTTTTATACTAGTTTTACTAGTTTTACTTATTTACATGTTTTAGGCCCAATAACCCTATTACAAGCCCAATACTTTATATTAGTCCATTTTACACTTTTATTTTCAGTATTATACTTTTCATGTTGGGACCAAGTGGGTTAAGCCCAATAAGTAAGTTTATAAGTGTTTTATCAAATTAGTCGGGTTTATTGTCCATTAAGGCTACTTTGGCCCGTTAATGTCTATATGTTGTAAAGCTCGGGTTTTATCGGTTTTTACTTGTTATATATGTTTATACATCAGTATGTGAGTTTATAAAAGTTTACATTAGACGGGGGTCCAACCTCTAAGTTTTATTTAACAAAAACGTTAATCTTTCGGTTTTAGCTGAAAAGACGTAAAAATCATGTTTATAGTTTTTATAACTTATAAATCTTATTCAACTATCATTTTTATAAAGTGTCCATTTATTTAACCTTATACATATTTATATTAATGAAATTTATAAGTTAGTGGGTTTTAATTCCAATTTTATACTATATTAGTTTGAGTGCTTATATAATACTATTAAACATTAATTCTTCAAAATCTGATTTTTAGTTTCATCTTCACCATTTTTATCATATCTTGAGTTATATAAGGAGATAGAAGCTCATTTTTTGATGGCATAAACTTCATATTATGTGATACAAATAAGTTAGTTATAGCTACTGCTCATTCCATGTCTAACTATCCTTAACAGTCCCTACAAAACAGACTATTCAGATTGGTACACTCATCTTGTTTTGATCATATCTCACTCATTTTGATGATTCCATTGCATGGCCAACTCTCACATGTATATGACATCTAACACTTACTGTAAATGGATTCCACCATGCAATTTTATCAGTTTATAACTTGGTTACTTACTGTTTTTATACAGCCATCTTATTAAGCAAGATTTAACCATTTTACATGTGGTTTTTCCATCTTTTTACCCATGTTTATCAAATCTATCAACACCAAATCCCCACATAATATTTTTAATCATCATTCATCATCATATACATATACATAAATAAAGAAAATACAAGATTACATAATCAAAATAATAAGAGGATAGGAAGAACAATCTTTATACCACCATTAGTGATGAAAAGATGAGTCTTTGATGAACAAGGCTTGGATTTTGATAGCAAAACTTGTGATAAACCAATATCATCTTCAAGTATACCAACCTTTATAAACTTCTCATGGAAAATCAGCCCTATGACACCAACAAATCTTCTCCTTGGATGTTAGAATCACCTCCAATCTTCAAAGCTTCAAAGTAGCATCATCATGTGTATGAGTAACACATGATTTTATGGATAACATAGATCAAATGAGGGTTATTTTTTATGATGGTTGGAAGAATTTTAGAGAGAGAGGAGAGGAGTGTGTGAGGTTTGCATGTGAAATGGAAGTAAGTGGTAAAGTTTAGTGGTTTTTGCTAGTTTGGTGGGATAAGTTAGCTTTCATGTGAAGCTAAGCTTACATGTGTAAGCTTATAGGTACAAGGGTGCCACATCATGGATGTGGTGTCCTCTTTTGGCCACCCCATGTGTTAGTGGGGTGGGATAAACTTGTTTTGTCTCATCCCGCTAATTTACGGGTATTCCTCGATTCTAGTTTCCTCGATTCTAGTTTCCTCGATTTGCGTGCCCTCGGGTCGTTTTATGAAAAACGTTTTTATAAATTATGAATCAACGGCACAAAACGAATCTAATAAAAATTGTCTCATCAAAACAGAGTTCGAAAACGTAAATACGTAATCCTAAGGTTTCCGATTTAGTCGTAAAGGACGTTAAATTAAAATCGTAAGTCCTAATCTCTTCTCGTAAATTTGTGAGTTTATGAACCAACACAAATTTAAAATCTCAAAATAATATTCACGGACAAATTTATTTCCTGAAATGTCGGACTGTCACCAAAGATGGTGTATGTAAACGTAAGCATGTAACGTTGAATCCTCCGGATTAGACGTAGTCGATGCTACTTCAAGACGTAAATCCAAATTTCTTCCCAAAAATAAGTGAGTTCATATTATAACATTAAAATAATGTTTTCAATTAAATATTGAGAATAAAATATAAACCATAAATTGACGGATTGTCACATATATAGTATAGTTTATTAATTATTTCATGTAAATTAAATAAACTATAGGTTAAAGTACTTTATTAAATATAACATGGTCTAATTAAATAAAGGTAAAATAAATACTTAGGTTAAAACATGTATTTATTTCCATTAATAATATAACCTAAGTCATGTAAATTAATTAATTATAAGTCATGGTTTTAATAATTAATTAATTATATAGCCTAATTAAAAGATAAATACTTAGGTTAAAATTCATGTATTAATAATAAAATTAAAAACCTAAGTCATGTAAATTAAATTAATCATACTCATGCTTTTAATTAATTTAATTTAAATATTGTAAAAATAATATAACTTGTAAAAATAATAAACCTTGAAAAATAACTCATGAACCGGACCGTGTTTTAAATCTAAACATGTGTCAACCGGACCCGTGTTTTAACCCGTGAACCGGACCCGAAAACACCACCATACCCCGACCCAGGTCAGGGTTTCCCTTGTCCTTGCTGCTGCCGTGACACCACCACCACCAAACTGAGACCATATGGTCTCGGTGGTGCGAAGTAAGCCAAGCCAAGACCCCCTTGGGGCTCGGTTAGGCGTCGGCTAACAAACAAACACCCCCTTACCCTTAATTGATTAGACCCCATGATTAAAACAACATGTTTACACTTGTTTTTAATTAGTTTATTAAAAACATTCATGATTTTATGTGATTAAATAAATCAAAACATAAAATAAAATAAGTTAGGGTTTATACCGATCACGTGAAATCAAGAGGATGAACACACTAACGACCCTTGCAATAAATCTAGCACCAAAATCAAACCGAATCACCCTTTTGGTGTTCTTAAACCCGGCGGCCAAAAGAAGGAGATGAAAGGGATTAGGGTTTTTCTTGTTTTCTAAATTTTGTGATTATGAAACATGTTTTTCCCTTTCTCCCTAGTTTAGTAAAAAATAATGGGCTAGGCCCTTTTGGCCTTGTGTGTCCGCTGGTATGGGGCCCACATGGGGTAACCCGAACATTTTCCGTGTCTAAAATATAAGTGTGTTCCCGTGTTCGTAATTTACGTGATTTAATTAGTTATCGATCGTGACTTAATATATTTATTCGTGATCGTAATAAGTATACGTACATACGTAATATTAGCTCGTAATTAATTTACGTTCATGATTTCATGCTCGTATGTTCGTGATTATAATTATTATTGAAATAAATATCGTGTGTTCATACGTAATAAATACTTATAGTGTTATAACACGTACGTAATACTTGTAATTCTTGTTCATGAAACGTAAACGTGCTATAAAAGGAAAGTTCTAATGATGTACATACTATCGTAAGGGTGCTATTCATGGTAAAAGCATGCGGGTTTTACATTTAATTCCAGACACAATGATCAATGAAGGGATCAAGGACAGTGGACCTTACAAACAAATGCTCACGGATATTGATGCACAGATTAAAAGAGCAAACGAAGATCCATCTGAAAAGCAAAAGGGTAATAGGAAAAAGACTACTGTCAAACGCCAAAAGACTTCCTCACCCCAAACCAAAGGCAAGGCTAAAGGGAAAGAGCAACTACGTGATGAAGAGGCAGACGAACAAGATTCTACTGCGTTAATGTCTGAAGAAAAATAGATTCGAATAGCACGTAAGAGAAATAGGATAGAGGCACAGGCTAAGAAAACAGGTAGTGGTTCTGGATTAAAAACTCCTGAAGAATTAGCCCTGGAAGCTTTTGGAAATCCAAACGACTCAAACGATGAAGAAGACCAAGATTTCAAACTAGAGAAAAAAACCACATACCAAACAAACCAAGATGATGACTTCGTAGATGATTATATCAACTATGATTATGAAGACCAATCCTTAGGTGTAGGAGAAGATATGGAAACATTCCTGTACGAGGACGTCAACCTTAGCAAACCACTTCCTACTCCTTCAACAATGATAGCAGCAGAAGACGCTCATCTGACGATGTTTTCTATCCAACAACAAACACCTCCTCCACCACCAGTATTCAGCACTGTCGTGACAACCATCCCCCCGATTGAACCTAAAATCGAAACCGTTCAACCTGCAATCGAAACCGTTCAACCTGTACCATCCACCGCCCAAGTGATTACACCAACGCCGCCACCGATCATCCATCAATCTGTACCATCCACCGCTTAAGTGATTACACCAACGCCGCCACCGATCATCCATCAACCAGTACCATCCACCGCCCAAGTGATTACACCAACGCCGCCACCGATCATCCATCAACCAGTACCAACCACTGCCCCAGTGATTGTACCAACACCACTATCTATCCTCGAACAACCCTTAAAAACCACCATCCAATCCACAACCTCCTTAGCACTTGTGGTAACCCCTCCACCAACAACAGTACAATTACCATCCACCTCCAAACCATTTCTCACGATTAATGATCAACTCATTCAGAACTTCCAAAAACAATTGGTAGATCAGACACAACAGATTGCATATCTGAAATCATGTATCACTAAGCCTGATACAAAAGCTTTTAGAGCATAAAAACGTGAGCATTCCAAACTTTACGATACATACGGCGACGTGTTAAAACTTCAAGAGAAACAAAAGAAGTTCATTGCCGAAAAGGAAGCATGTGATAAAGAAAACAATGTCTTCCTCAACTCCATCAATTATACCATGACTAACATCATTCAGCGTGAAGTTAGGTTATGTGTACATCAGGAGCTTCCAGCATTGTTTACTAAAGGCCTTACTGAATTGCAATTAATGCAAACTTTGGAGACTCGATTAACAAACATTTAGTTACCAAAAACAAAAGCGCAACACAAATTGAGAAAAGCTCTTGCTAAAGTCATAATGGAATTTTCCAACATATCACCATTAGAAGACACTGAAGTTCCCTGTATGACGTAACACACGACTTATATAGAACAAGAAATAAAGATGAAGATTAAACCAAAAAAGAAAGATTAGATTAGATGAAAGAAAAGAGAAAAACAATGGTTGTGAATTCCTAGTGAGAGAAACACATATGTTTCTCTCTCTACAAACTATGGAATGGAAAACACACCCACAAATGAGGTGCCTTGGGCCTTTTACATTACACGTCTAATGTATGGACGACTTTCCTCATTTGTGAGTTCGGGACTAATTCCCGTTACATACATAACATTATGCTAGAACACTCAACACCGTTAAGTAGCATTTTCCACGAGCTTCGCAACGGTATATTATATGACCATCACTTTAAATACTTCTAACAATCTCCCCCTAAGGGGTGGTCATGTAATATGTGACTTCACTTATTTGGTGTTGTTGACTTTGAAGCTCGATGTATTGAGAGTTCCTTCATTGTTCCTTTCATGACTTGTGATCTTGGATATTTGATCTTTGCCTTGACTTGATCTTGTAACTTTGCTAGCTTGTGTTCTTGTGTCTTTACCCACATACTCATGTTTTGTATCAACATGAAAGCTTGTTAACAATCTCCCTTGATCATCAGAGTAGCAGAAGTCTTTGTCTTTAGATGTTCTTGAGCTTTCTTCATTTATATGAGCATGTGATCTTGAATTACGACTCTTGAAGTTACGCCACCGTTTGCATTCCTCCGGTTTCCTGTTATACAGTAAGAGCACTATACATGTTATTAGGTAACTTCAAAGAACTTCCTTGACAGGGTTTCCGACTGTGTTAGCCGTTCTAAATACTTGAATATATCAAAAGATAATTCATAGTATGGAGTGAATCATGCAGTTCCATTCTGCTTATTAAGTCGTCAATTCAATTTCCTGGAACAAGTTTGAATCAATTAAGAATCAAACCATCGTTGCTTTCCAGTTGACACAAGTTTGATTCATATAAAATTGCAGAAGTTACCTACCACAGTGCTGTTTGATGATGACACTAGAAGGATTTCCATTCTTCACTGTAAATACTGAAAAGTATTACTCTGAATGTTCTGGCAAGATCATAAAGATATTGCGTCGAGACCTGGAACTTGTTTGAATCAATTAAGAATCAAACCACTGTTGCTTTCCTGTTAGCATATGTTTAATTTAAAATGAATCGTACATATGACCTACCGCAGTGCTGTTTGATGTTAACACTGGAAGGATTTCCATTCATCATTGTGATAACTAGAGAGTATCACTCTGAATGTTCTGGCAATACCATAAGGATAGAGCGTAGGAATATGTAAATCATCGCTTGTGTTCTAATGATGAACAACAATTGATATATGGAATAAGTGTCCTAATGAGATTTTTGATGAATCTCGTTGGCTCTAGACTCTATAAGTGCACGTTTATTTGGTGATCGGAGGGTGGAGCAGACTGCCACCTATTCAATATCTACTATCTCGGAGTGAGAAAGTCGATAGAAATGAGTTGAACTCCGTGACAATAAAACAAACTTCTTTTGAGAGAAGCTTGAGTAGGCTGGGATGGGTTATGCATTTCATCACTGGGTCAATGATGCTTTGTCTTCAATACCAGAAATCATCAACGTGATTCTGATAGTAGATGTATTGACCCGGTTTCTGCCTAAGTTGTATGGAGGGCTATTTCTTTACACCCTTTATCCTTACATTTCTTTTTCATTCTTCAACCCCTTCAATGCTTACCAAGATGTCATAACTAGCACCTTGTTGTGATTGTTCTAGTGCTAGCTTAAGTCATTAGTCGACATTTTTCCCGTACACTCAACTACTCCAGCTTTCCTAAGGATATCTAAATACTAATGGATTGTCCCTGGGAAGATCCCTCCGGTTCTGGTTGGATCATAGGACGAATACCTAACCACCTTTTGACTCCAATACCGTCGTGAATTAATGTGTTGAAGGGTATAGATATCGTAACCAGAAAAACCTGTTGAAAAAGCAATCAAGGTGTTGATGAAATTAGTGTTATACATATGTGCATCATAAAAGGAAAGGTTTTTGCACATATTAGGAAGAGAAAACACTTATATCAAAGATCTTATCCAAGATAACACATTTTAATCACTATTCTCCGCCTCAAAAATTGCATGACATTGAAATTTTTGTGAAACTAGTGATGAAACATGGTGAGAATAATGTTGCATGAAAGTTTGTACTCCCCCTCGAAAAGAAATTCTATTTAAAATTAGGGGAGTATATGAGCACACAGTTTTGAAATACTATGAAAAATTATGCTCAAAAAACCCGAGAAAACTGAGTTTCCCGTTGTTAAGGAAAAATGTACATGAATGAACATTTTCCTTGAGTTCATGAGCTTAAAACTTTGAATGTTTTAATATAAGCCCATGATCGAGAAAGATTAATTTCCCGTTGATCAGGATAAGTCATAGACTTTCCTTTCTTTGGGGACCGGGTTATAGTCTGAAATGTGACTATAAGCCATTATGAGAAGAAAGTAGAAAAGACATGTTTTGAAAACATTTGAACTCTCATTCGAACTTTATGTACGTACCCGTGTCGTTATTGAGCGACATTTCTAAGTGTGCCCATATTATCGATGCAGAGAGACATGTCGGAGAAGAATATTTTTGATATTTTTGAAAGATTTCTCGTTTTTTATTTTGTTTTTATAGGTTTTATATTTTTGTATTTTGATTTTCTGATATATATATACAAGGTTACTGCGAATGTGCAAGACGTTAAAGTTAATCTGGAGTGAAACTACGCATACCAAGTCGACGAACCAAGAATTCAGATCTTTCTTGAGACAGAGCTTTGGTGAAGATGTCGGCTAGTTGGTAGTCCGTCTTGACAAAATACAGTTCGATCGTTCCTCTTTCCACATGCTCCTTTATGAAATGGAATCGCACAGCTATGTGCTTGGTCTTGGAGTGTTGGACCGGGTTGCAGGATATGGCTATGGCTGATTGTGAATCACAATAAATAAGGACTTTGTTGAAGTAAAAGCCATAATCCGTGAGTTGTGTTCTCATCCAAAGGACTTGAGCACTACACACGAATAGAGAGACATATTCTGCTTCTGCGGTGGACAACGCCTTACAGTCTTATTTCCTTGATGACCAGCTCACTAGCTTCTCGCCTAAGAATTGTGCCCCACCAGAAGTGCTCTTAAAAGTATCATGACACCCTGCATGGTCGGCATCTGAAAAACCAGTGAGATTAAAACCATAATCCTTCGTATACAAGAGACCCATGTTAATGGTTCCCCGGAGATAACAAAAGATCCTTTTAACCTCCTGAGGTGCTTCTCGGTTGGCTTAGCCTGGTACCGAGCACATAAACAAGTAGCATGCACAATGTGCGGTCTGCTTGAGGTTAAGTACATAAGGGACCCGATCATACTTTGGTATTTTGTAGCATCTACAAATGTCCCTTTCTTATCCAAAATCAAGCTTGTGTTTAGTGTCCATTAGAGTACCAATAGGATCAAAGTTATCCATACTAAATTTCGTTAGAATCTCAAGCACGTACTTGGACTGATTTATGAAAATACCACGGGGGGATTGGTGAACTTGGAGACCAAGAAAGAACGTCATTTCCCCCATCATGGACATTTTGAATAGACTTTTCATAAGGTCGGCAAATAATATGGAATAATTTAGGTTAGTAGAACCAAATATAATATCATCTACATAGACCTGAGCCACCAAGATGTCGTTGCCGTAGTGCTTGATAAACAACGTTGGATCAATGGTTCCTTCGCTGAAGTGATTTTGTAGAAGAAATGATGATAATTCGTCGTACCATTCCCTCGATGCTTGTTTCAAACCATAAATTGCCTTTTTCAACTTGTAGACATGGCTTGGGTGTTCGGTGTTGATGAAACCTTCAGGTTGACATACATACACATCTTCTTTTAACGACCCATGCAAGAAAGCCGTCTTCACGTCCATTTGATAAACCGTGAATGATTTGTGTCCCCCGTATGCCAAGAAAATCCTAATAGCTTCCATTCGAGCAACCAGGGCGAAGGATTCTGCGAAATCAATTCCCTCCTGTTGTTTATAACCTCTCATGACTAACCGAGTCTTGTTCCTAATGACCGTTTGCTCCTCATCCATCTTGTTTTTGAATAACCATTTCAAAGTAAGGGGATCGGTATTGTCCGGTCGAGGTACTAGCTCCCATACATCAAGCCTGATGAATTGATTGAGTTCTTCTTGCATAGACTCAATCCATGATGCATCGGTCATTGCTTCTTTTACACTTGATGGTTCCATTGTACTGACTGATAGTGCATAGATACACATATCACCGTCGGTACCCAACTAATTTCGTGTTGAGACTGGTCGTGAGAGATTGCCAATCACTTGAACCAAAGGATGATTCTTAGTCTATTTGTGTTCATGTGGAAGTGTATGAGAAACTTGATGCAAGCTCGACTGATCCACATATGGTGTTGAAGGCTGAGTAGAACTTGTGGAAGCCGCAAATAGATTAACAAACTCGTGTTCGTTGAGCATCGCATTGTTTGCATTTTCAGCAACTATTTCATTCTAAAGATGAACATGAGTAGGAATTTGCAGAGAATGTTGTTGAGTTGCGTCAGCAGTTGGAGAAGTGGTTGGAATGTTTGGAGTCAATATGGTTGAGGATGACGTAGATGGTGCAGAAGTAGATGTCGTTGGTGTAGATGCAGTCGGAGGTTCTTGAACTATCGTAGCAGGTGCAGCCGGGGCATTTTGAGGAACACCAAATGACGAAGGACCCTCCATATATTCATCATAAATTGGCCCAAATAAAACTTACAAGTCACGTTCCGAAGGTTGTAATGATGAGATTGCTGACCCTGCAAATTGAATCGCGAGTCCTGAACTTACGTGTCAAAAAGTCTGACCTTGATGCTCGAGATGTGAACTTCTATGCTGAGAGGCCATACCCGAGATTTCATCAAAGGTAACATTCATAGTCTCTATTACCTTTCTTGTCCTTCGATTGTAAACCCTGTAAGCACAAGCA
The DNA here is from genome assembly GCA_025667525.1 of Glebionis coronaria. NCBI lineage: Eukaryota > Viridiplantae > Streptophyta > Magnoliopsida > Asterales > Asteraceae > Glebionis > Glebionis coronaria. The sequence continues at coordinate 215,695,670 of CM046876.1, read as the reverse complement.
GTTGAAGAATAACCAATGAAAAAACCAATATCACCTTTAGGTTCAAGTTTACCGATATCTTCACGATCATTCTTCGGATAACATAATGCACCGAAGACATGTAAAAATGAAATATCCGGTATTCTTCCATTAATGATCTTATAAGGTGTTTTATTGAAACGGGTGTGAATAATGGAGCGGTTTTGAGTATAACATGCAGTTGCTATAGCGTCGACCCAAAGGAATAACGGTGCACTAGAGGAGAGAAGCATCATCCGAGCAGCTTCAACTAACGTACAATTCCTCCGTTCCACAACTCCATTTTGCTCTGGAGTTCTTACAGCCGAAGTTTGATGAGAAATCCCAACTTCGTCAAAATAAGCTTTCAGTTTCTGATTGGTGAATTATGTGCCGTTATCCGTTCTTACACTGATAACAGGGGCTTGCAGTAGTACTGATGTTTTCTTCAAGAAGTTTATAATTACATCAGGGCCTTCATCTTTTGATGCAAGAAAATGAACCCATGTGTAACGAGAATAATCATCCACAATTACTAGGACATACCGCTTTCCATTAATGCTTTTGATTCTTATTGGGCCACACAAATCCATATGTAAGAGATGTAACCTATTCGTTGAGTTGGGAACAGGTTTGGGTTTGTGAGGCTTCTTCTTACTTTTACCTTGCTCATAGGAAGGACAAAGACAGTCTTTTATATATTTAAACTTTGGAAGACCGGTAACGAGATCATCTTTCGTAAGTTGGGTGATGGCATCGAAATTGAGATGAGATAACCTTTGATGTTATAACCATGACTTTGTTGATGTGGCTCGAGCCATGAGACAAATTGGAGAAGCAGCAGACATTTGAAAAAGATCAATGGTGTAAAGGTTGGTGGTACGATTTCCTTTAAACAAATCAATTCCTTCAAGATCTCATACAAAACATGTATGACTTCTGAAAGCGACCTCCAAGTCTGAATCACAAAATTGCCCAACCGAGAACAAATTATGACCCAAGCCATCAACAAAAGTGACTCTGGTGATGATTATATTTCCCCAATGAAGATCACCATAGCCTAGTGCCGCAACATAATCATTTCCAAATCGAACAGTTCCCATGAAACGCCATACAAAGTTTTTGAGAAGGCTTCGATTCCCAGTCATATGTTTGGAACAGCCTGAGTCCACGTACCAGAGACAAATTTCAACAGCCTGCCAATGATAAGAGAAGAAAATATTTTGGCGACCGATGAAATAGGTTCCTGTAGGGTTAGATGATAATTAAGCCATATCACATACCGACGTTTCACTGTCAGTATGAGATCTACTAGTGTTGATAATTTTGCCACTACAGTCAAAGTTTCTACCCGTAGGCAACCATTTAGAGGTGAATCTAGGGCTACTAGGCTTAGCAAGACTTTCTGTAGACCCTACATGCGTACTTTTTGGAACATACACCTTAGCCTTAATAGTACGTTGTTGTTTACTGACTGACAGCTTGTCAATTCGAGTGTAACCACCATAATTCAACCCATTCATAGTCAAACCACAAGCATCATGACTAAAAGTAAAAAAACATTTATTACATTTAGCACAAATAACTTCAGATTTTTCATTCCGAATAGCAAGCTTCAAGTCATTACATTAAGATGAATTAGGTTTCTGATTATGATTAAAAAGCGGTAAATTCCTAGGGTGTTCTTCTACTTCCACATTATTGATCTTGGGGCGACTACTTCTAAAGGCAAAAGGGACCTTATCATTCCTTGTATTGCTCGTAGGCTGTGGCCTTCTGCTCTTAGTGTAGTTGTTTATTCCTATAGAAGTTGACATGCATCTATTAGAATTAGCACTTTTTAAATCAATAACTTGTGGTTGAGTTATAGTGATCGGTTTTGTCCTAACGCTTGCTTTATGTTGTTTGCTAGGCACAAAGGGAGAGCTAACACGAAACATTCATGGGGCAATCACAGCAGTTTTCGTTCTAGCAACCTTGGGAAAAGGTGTCACAGCAATATGAGTGGGTCCCGAGGTTGCTGGTGTCTGAATCATTCTATGCTCAGAAGTCGTATCTTTTAATAAGGCTTTTAACTTACAGTTCTCAAAGATTTTATCAATAAGTTTCTGATAGACAGACTTACTTTGTTCAACAGCCCGCTTATATGAAACAACAACAGATTCTAAATCTGCGATCTTAGCCTTAAGCTTCTGAACATTACCATCACTAGCACTCTCTAACCCTGAAGAGGACAAATTCGTTTCCGTGACCCCTCCTAACTGAGCCTGCAACCGTGCGATTGTTTGTTGCATTTCGTTGTAAGCTTTTTCATACGAAATCTTGTCATATTTGCATTCATCATATTTTTTGACAAATTTATTCCAAAGATTGGTGAATTCTTTATCCTTTTTAATGACATAAGATTCCATTTTCTCTTTCAGAAGATCAAGCTCAGTTTGGAGGTTTTCATTATGTGACATAGAGGTACCTAACTCAACAGGGCTACTATCAATACAATCACGAGCTTTAGAGAGGCGTTCAAGATCGTTTTCCAAAACTTTGATTTTATCAAGAGATTCATCAGCTTCCTTTGTCAAAGACTTAAAGTCTTCAACAAAGTTGGCTAATTTTTTAGAAAAGCGTTTTCCAAATTGCCTAACCGAGCATCAACTTGATTAATAATAGGATTAATATCGTTTTGAAGAATTTTCTGAACCTCAATCTGAACAGGTAATGTAAAATTTCCTCCGGTGATTTTGGAATTAACAACATGTTTAAGAATGACAAAGTTATCTTTAAGCTCGTTTAGAAATCGACGTGTGATACTCGGTTTAGGAGGATTAATTTTCGGGTAATAAACGGGTGTCACTTCTTTATCAAGCTTTTTCATTCTTAGGCGAGTCTCTACTACAAGATCAGTCGTTTCCTCAGAATCATGCATACTAGGAGGATCATGCTCATCAGACAAGAGCACAATACCATTATATAAAGTTTCATTAGTGGCCTGAACTTGCTTAAGATATCCGGGATTTGGAGGAAGAGGACAACCTAAAGCCAATTTGTATCTAGTGTAATTTATCTTATTCACTTTTGGTGCGAGCATATTTATCGTCTGCATAGTTTGGCCACGTTTTACTAAAAGGTCGTCTAATTCTCTAATCCTATCATACGCTTTGCAAAAATCCTCAAGAAGCCCATCTTCTCGAATTTTGAAATCATGTTTCAGCTTTTTTTGTTCTTCTTTTAAATCCCAAATAATAGATTTTTCAGTTGAAAGCTGTTTATTAAGAGAGGTGATTTCATCATTCAATTCGCTTATCTTTTTAGCACTACTTAGGTGTAAGGCATTTAATTTTTAGTTGTGCATTTTTCGTGATAAACCGATGTAGCATGAGCTTGTTCAAGTTCCTTGATTTTAGCATGATGAATCTCAAAACTTTTCTGACATTCCTTATATCCCGCAAACTCAGTGGTCAATTTGGCATTAGTTTCTCTAAACATATTATTAACGACCGTAGCATGATCTACATCCTTAGCAAGCTTATCAAATAGAGATTTATAATACGCATGTGTCTCATCAGGAAGGGTTGTAGGCTGGGCAACTTGATCCACACTGGGCTCATTCAAAATAATATTACTATTATTCGTTTGGTCCCCGTGTGTCTCAATGTAGGGCTCAAGCATCTCAGTATACTCTTCTTCCTTATTAGACATACTATATATATCATTATCATCAAAACATGGGTGTACCTCAGAGGGGCCGTCTGAATCATAGACGGGAGCTCTGTCATCATGCATTACTGAGGTTGATGCTTGCTATAAGTTTGTGATCAACATGTAGTTGGCATTCACCTCTTCTTCCTCTTCATATTCTGCAGCAGAAGCCATCAGATCAAATTCCTCAGCTTGAAGTGGAATCCTTGCCTCTTTTTTTTGTGCTATGAGAAGCTGAGTCTGAAGATAAGCAGCATCCCTCTTCTTTTCTGCTGTGCAATCTCGAGCATAATGATCAAATCCCATGCAATTGTAGCACTGAACCTAACGATTGTTGTTTCCATTTCCCGTACCAGTATTCTCAGCCCTTGCAGCCACAATGTTTCCCATCTGATTACCAACCGCTGGCACAACAATTAACCCATTCTGATTACCCGCATTTGGAACACCCGAATTTTGACCACGATTTGATCATACTGATTTCCTACATTGCCAACAGTCTGCCCAGCATTCTGACCATATTGTTGAAACTGAGTCCTCGTGTTTCCAGCAACTACCAATTGGCGATCTTGATTCGCATTCATGAAAGGTTGAGAAATCTGCCTATTTCTAGTGTTCGAGGAGATTCTCTGATTGTTGTTGGTGCGGTTAATGGTGAATTTGAATGCCTTTGCAAGTAGGGCAAGACCAGTATTAATAGCATGAGTAGGATCGGTGATGTCATCAAAACAGGCTATGGGTTGTTATAAGTAATTCACAGCAGCAGGAGGTTGATATCCATAAGCATTTAGTTGTTGTTGTTGTTGTTGTTGTGGCATGAAGTTACTTGATGAGGGTTTATGGTAGGGTACCATGGGATATGACATAGATGATGGAGAGTTTGCCATAAAAGCCAATGGATCTTGTTTCTTGGCACGTCTTCTACCCTAACTTCGTTAGCTTCATCTTGATTCATCTTCAAATAGTCATATACTTGAGTGTAGTCCACGACATGAAGATCCTTGGTTTGATTGACAAAAGTGACATATCGTGACCATTCAGAAGGAATATTATCAAGAAATTTGATGTTGGCAGCAATTTGTGCAGGTTCATGTTTGTTTCTTCTAAGATGATTCATGAGGGTTGAAAACCGATGATAATAAGGTTCAATTTGTTCCCCTTCAGTAGACGTAAATTTCTCCAATTCACGAAGCAACTTAGTTTCCTTTTCTTGTAAACCGATTTCACTGCCCTTCATCATTTTCAGAATCCTAAGCCACATCTCGTGTGCGGTTTCACAACTATCGACAACAGCATAAACATCTGCAGGAAGTACCATAAGAATGACTTGAATTGCTTGATCATCAGCGTTGAGTTGTTTGGATTCATCTTAAGTTAATTCTTCATCCGTTTGCTTATGACTAGAGTCAGCCAATGGGTTAGCATCCGTAGGGTCCCCAGGCACAATAATTGTTCTTCTAACATACGGACCCTTTTGAATCGAGTTAACAATCAACTTTCCCGAAGGTTTACATCTTTCATAACGAAGGAGACGACTAGCCTATGTAGTGTAGTTCTCCTTGGTAAGCATCGGTGGACGATTATCTACCCATATCTTGTTGAGACGTCATCGTAGAAGTGGTGTGAAAAACATGATCTCAATTTGAAGAAAGCGTGTGTTGTTGTTGAAATTCCGAAACTTCTAATTTTTTTTTCTCAATTCGACAATAAATTCCTCAGTCCGACAAAACGGTTAGCTGAAAAATTTTGTATCGCCAAATTTTGAAATCGAGTCAGAGATAGCCAAAAACTAGTAGGGAAAATTTTTGATTTTACTTGACCTAAAAAATTTAAATCTTTTTTTTTATTTTTTTATTTTTATTATTTTTTTAATCTTCGTGTAAACTATGTGCCGAGACTAGTCTAGATGGTGGCTAAGTCTAAAAATTACTGAAACAAAATTTCCATCGGAATGCCCATTGGAATATTCTATCGGAATGTTGATCGAATGATCTATCGGAATGATATCGGAATATTCTATCGGAATGTCCTTCTATCGGAATGTCCTTCTATCGGAATGTCCTTCTATCGGAATGTCCTTCTATCAGAATGTCCTTCTATCGAAATGTCCTTCTATCGGAATGTCCTTCTATCTGAATGTGCTTCTATCGGAATGGAGGATCTGTCGGAATGCAATATGTAACATAATGTGATACTATCGGAATCCTTATCGCAATATGGCTAAAAATATCTGGACAGAGTAACGACTCAAAATCCCTTAAAAATCGTCGCAATCCTCGATCGCAATGAGCGATCGGAATAATCGTCGAAATAAGGTGTCTGAATCCTTGTGATCGCAAAATAAAACCCTTGGGTTATTGCGATCAAACCGTACTTACTTGTACTTTCCGATGAAATCAATGGCAGTGAATTTCGCAAAGATGAAGCAAGAGAATTCTTAACTTTTGAGCCAAAAGATTTGTGCTTTAACCCAAACCAAAATACCCAAATCACGAATACTACAATGATGAGGGTATACAAATAACTTAGAACACTAAAACACGAAAAAATTTGATCAAAAAGGACACGGATGTCAAGAAAAAACACGGACAACACCAAAGAGCTATCCACGAATCCCTTGGCGAATGATACCACTTGTATGACGTAACACACGACTTATATAGAACAAGAAATAAAGATGAAGATTAAACCAAAAAAGAAAGATTAGATTAGATGAAAGAAAGGAGAAAAACAAAGGTTGTGAATTCCTAGTGAGATAAACACATATGTTTCTCTCTCTACAAACTATAGAATGGAAAACACACCCACAAATGAGGTGCCCTGGGCCTTTTATACTACACGTCTAATGTATGGAAGGCTTTCCTCATTTGTGAGTTCGGGAATAATTCCCGTTACATACATAACATTATGCTAGAACTCTCAACACCGTTAAGTAGCATTTTCCACGAGCTTCGCAACGGTATATTATATGACCATCACTTTAAATACTTCTAACATTCCCCAATCTTCAAAGAAAAAGAAACGTCAGGAGCCTGAAAATGAAGATGAGGAAAAAAATGAGGAAGAAGAGGAAGAGAATGAGGAGGAGGAAGAACATTCTATTAAGAATGAAGAGGAAGAGGATGACAATGAGGATGAGGATGAGAATAAGGATGAGGATGAGGATGACGACGAGGATGCGGATGAGAATGAGGAGGAGGATGAGGATGAGGATGACGGGGAAGACGAGGATGGCGATAGTGACGGGGATGACGATGATGATAATGAAGACGGTAATGGGAATGGTAAGGATAAGGAGAAAGGGGATGGTGATGAGGGTAAAGGTAATGGTATTTATGGCGAAGAATCTGAAGAATCTGAGAAAGGTGATGAGGAAGAGGAAGAAAGTGATGCAAGTTCAAAAGAAAAAGTTGGTGATAAACAACAAAACGAGAGTGAAAACAAAACCAATGACGAGCATGCTGAAACCAATGTCAACAACACATGTAAGTCATCTGAACTGGTTCTTACTAATGTATCACAAGAAGAACCTGTAGAACCAGTGCTACAAGACGAACTAATGATTGAAGACGAACCGTCATCGTCTATGGAACATCACTCTCCACGGCTTACACCTGTTCAACATCACACAGAAACAGACACATGTATGTCTTTTGAACCGGTTCCTACTAATGTCTCATCAACAACACCTATAGAACTCGAACCTATGCAAGAGGACGAACTGATACCATCTGTGATACATAACTCCCCACCTCAACACTACATCGATATGGATAGTGACGACATAAATCAACCAAATCCTGAGTTTGCTGACACATTCATTATTGATGAGACTGTTCAAGAGCAGCCATGGCTTACACTGGCAGCAACCGCACGTACAATCTCTGACAGTGAAAAGGCGGATCTTACACAATTCCTCAATAATCCAATTGATTTCTCTGGATTCCTGATGGACAAATATGGAGTGCCCACCATGGATACAAATACACTTCAAACAACAATCAAAGACAAGATCTTTTGGGCTTCCATGCAGATCGCCAAAAATGAGGGAGAATATCATTTCAGGGAGCTCATGAAAACAATCAAATCAACAGCATCAGGTGAACAAGCTCCGGTACTTCTTCCACTAACAGCCTCCGTTATTGCAGCAGCCAAGCACCTTTCAATGCAATACTTTGTCAACCGTGATCTGGATTACATAGAAAACGGGGCGAACATGTATGCTACATCATTAACAATGGGCAAAACAGTAAACTTGGAGGATGTTCCTTGGATTGAAGATAAGGTTCCAGACCTATGGAGCAATATGATCAATATGCGGAATTAGGCATCTCACATTGGCAGGGCAACAAGAGGTCGACTTACTACTTCTATAATCATACCAAGACAGGTACACCTATAATTTCAAACCATCGAATCTCAAGCATACAAGGAGTTAGATTTCAACATATATTCGGGTATTCGTATTTGAAAGATATCAGATTCAAGCGAGAAGACAGTAAGACTTATAGTGTAAGTGAAGGGGATCTTCAATTCCTATGACTTGAAGATATTGAAGATTTTTTACTTATCTTGGCTCAAGGAAAGGTCCCTCACTTAGAACCCGACGAAGTCATTGCCCTAAGCTCCAACATCGCCAATTTACTCGAAGAATTGTGATCAAGCATAGGGTTGATGACTTATAACTTGGTGTAGAGAGTTATCAATCCAGGCTAAATCTGAAACGACCTCATACAACACCCATGAGTCGCTTTCACCAAGCTAAGGAACCATATATGGGTGCACTCCAACCAGAGATGGGCATATTTTACCTGAATGAAGAAGAGGTCATGCAATACATGTGACTATCAGAACTGCACAAATTCAGCGATGGTACTCTCAAGAATGTACGTGACAAGCTATTGATGCTCAACTCAGGTCAAGGCCTTCCAAAGGAAAAGTATACATGGGCAGGGCGGTTTAAGAAGAGTGCCAACCACACCATCCAGAAGATTAAGGAGAAGTTAAGGGATAGACGGTTGATCCGCAGTATCAAACGATTCTTGGGTGGTAGACTGTATGTAGCACATCACAGGCTTGTGGAACGATCCATTTAACAGTGGTGATCATACTATAATCAGGTCAACTCCATACACTCACTTGTGAATATGTATATAATATGTGCATAAGGCTTTTTTGGCTTGTTATAGTGTGAACGTATGAAATTTTTCAAGAATTTCTCATGAGATTCCAAATCTTTCAAACATTTCTTACTAAAGCACTACAACTTACCCTCATTAATTTGAGGGGGAGCATTAATATGTTCTATGGCCATCAACCAATTTCATTTTTTAACCCAAAGACCAGTTAATCCATTAAGATCCAAAAGATTAATGGTTAACATTTTGGATAAGGGGAGAAAATAGGATTAAGGAGACTTGTAAAACATATGTGGCTAAAAATGAAAAAAGGCTTAAAAGAAAATCCAACTTTATATATGCTATGCATATGTTAAGGGGGAGCATTTTTTGTTGACAAAAACATTGAAGGTATAAAAAACTCTTGATATTTATATCACAAGTACTTCCGTGATTTTAAGGAATTTTTCATTAAGACGAATACTTACCCAAAACACACTTAACTCACGACGAACGTGGTGACAAAAAGGTGGTAGGATTAGGTACTAGTCCAGTGATTCTTCCAGAACCAGAGGAATCTTCCCAAGGACAATTCCATAGTTATAAAATTGAAGTCCTTAGGAAAGACGGGGAATGGATTGTGAACATAGCTGAATGCCGACCAAGTACTGATGCTAGCACTGGAACAATCACAACAAGGTGCTAGTGATGATGTATTTGTAAGCATTGAAGGGGTTGAAGAATGAAAAAGAAATGTAAAGATAAAGGGTGTAAAGAAAGAAGCCCTTCTTACAACTTAGGCAGAAACCGGGTCAACTCATCTTGAAGACAAAAGTATCATGGACCCAATGATGCGATGCACAACCCCTCCCAATCAACTCAAATATCTCTCAAAAGATATTTGTTTTAATATCATGGAGTTCAACACGTTATCTATTGGTTTATTCACTCCGAATAAATTGATATTGAAAAGGTAGCAATCCATTCTAGCCTCCGCTCACCAAAATAAAAATGCACTATTGAGTCTAGAGCCTCATAAAAAGTCTCATTAGGACACAATTTGAAAACAAGAAAGATATTTTTGAGTCCTACGCAATATTCTTGCAATGTTGCCAGAACATCTGAGTGATACGAAAGTATTATAATGAAGATGGAAATCCTGCTTCAGCCAACATCAAACAAGCTCATGGTAGGTGACACGTGTGGTTCTTTAAAAACTAATCTTGTGATAACTGGAAAGAAACGATGGTTTAACTCTTAATTGAGATTAAACTTGTTCCAGGGCCTCTACGCATTATCCAAGTGATCTTGCCAAAACACTCAGAGTGACACTCTTTAGCGTTCACAGTGAAGAGTGGAAATCCTTCCTGTGTCAACATCAAACAGCACTACGGTAGGTAACAAGTAAGATTCTATCAGAATCAAGCTCGTGACAACTGGAAAGCAACTATGGTGAAAATATTAATTGAAATTCACATGTTCCAGGATTCATGAATTGACGGCTTCAATCATACGGATTTTATTATCCAAATGTTTCACTCTTTATGTTCGCAGTCAGCTTTGTACGGTCGAATAAAGAGAAGGGGTTTACCCGCGAAATCTTGTCAAGGAGATATTTAATTAGAGCTACCTGCCACAAGTACGATATTTATTATCGTCCAACGGTCTTCACCGACCAGTGGTAAAAAGCTACCGAACTAGAATAAAATGTCAAAGCCATTTTATTCGTGTCTATGTTGCTGCATTTGAAGACGGTGGCGTTGCGGTGTACCAGCTGAAGTCGTCCTTACATACTTATCCCTTCTACATCAAATACTTCTGCAAATTCAAGAAAGTATGACCTAAAAGTCTTCCGCTGTATCAACTCTGAAACTTTCAAGAATTCAACAAAGGATAGGTATGTGGGACATGAAGTCACGAAGAGGCGAACATCACGAGAAGACAAAGATTGCACGTGAAAGGCCAAAAGAACATGTTTTAAGCCAAAGCCTGATAATATTCAACACATATTCACAAAAGGAAGAAAAGATAAAGAAGAAAAGAGAAAGTAGACTACGAGCTCAAGAACGAAGATCTAACATGCTAGATTAGGACTTTGTAAATTTGGAGTGACCTCCCTTTGAGGGAGATTGTTGGAAATACGTTTTTAGTATTTAAAAAGTCTCAGTCACTCCAACAATATAGTTATAGGCTCATAGTATAAGTTTGATTAAAGTTACATTAGCCTGACCCATGAGCATGTTTATGAGCCAGAGGCCCAAGTCCACTAAGGGACATGGGTATATAAACCCCTTTCCACAATGGAAAGGGGTGTTGGTTGTTTATTATTTCACATAATACATTTACATTTTCTCTCATCTCTCTCTCTACTTTCTCTCACTAGAAACAACAACCCTCTTGATAGATAAAAGATTATCATACTTCTACACAAGGAACATGCATTGTTGGTCTTTTCACTGTTATTATTTTTATCCACTAACATGTTATCTCTACCCATTATTGTGGGAAAGGGTAGCTTATGTTGGTGTGTTTTTGTGGTTTTTGTCTATCTATGTAGGAAAGTGGAGGTACATTAGGATGGATACAAAGTAGCAAAATTTTATTTATGATGGTTGGAATGTTTACATTCCTGTCTTGAAATAAAATTTTGCTTCTTCACATATAATGATTTGTATGCTTCTGTTAAGGAGAAGTAAACCTTTAGGTTTTTGAATACTCTTAGAGCACTCTTGCACAATTCTAGATTATGTCCACTGGTGAGTGGGGGGTTAGAAATAATGAAGGCTCTTTCCTTATGAAATTGTTGGAATTTCTAAACTTCGAGGCACTGTAGCATGTACGTTTTAAATCAAACATGCATGCTGCCAAGACTTTTGACCTAGAATTGGGTGTGGTAGTATGAATGACTTGGGGTAGATATGTTTTTGGGCTTACTTGGGGAGTTGCAAAGGTTTTATATGAGTTAACTTTATCTTTAGGGCATTTGTGAACAAAGGACTCTAGAGTTCATGTGTGTCTATCATGCTTTTGCATGAGTGTATGCATGAACAGTGTTTGTCAATCTTGCTTATTACAGACTGGTTAATTTTCTTAGGATTACTACCTTTGTTTGTGTTTTAACTTAAGTTTTCTAAATTCTCAAGTCCATTTTATGCTATGACATCTTAGCTGGTGTCATTTATAAACTTCTTTATGGACCCAAAATGTTTCATCGCCCATTCATTTTTAAGAATTTTTGGATATCTAGAAGCCTAATGATCGTTGAGTTATTTTTCCTAGTGATTAACATTTAGCAGCAGCAGATATCACTTTCACAAAGGTGTATATTGTTATGGAGATGGCTGAGACTATTGGCACTAGCTTTAATGCGGGTCAAGTCAGTCTTATCATCAGTAAGTCCATCCTCATGTCCTATGAATCAACATTGAGGATTCATTTCCCGAATGTGGATGAGGACATTATGAAACCTTTGACATTAATCAAATTGACGAAAATTTGTATTAGCTTGCAAAATCAAAATACAAAACTGGTACAAATTGTCAAGGATCACTGTTTTGAACTGATAGACTTGTTGTTTTGGAAGCTGATATGAAGCTATGAAGGATATTCATGGTTCCGTCCTTTGATACTAATCTTGGAGAGGGGTCTTAAAAAGGGGAGGAGTAATTGAATTTGAGTGACAAAAGTTATAAAGAAGGCTCCAAAAGACTCTATAGGTAACTCAAGAAGCTTGTTGTTATAAGATGTATTGCAGAAGATGATTAAGATCAAGTTTGAGTGTTGACTTTTTTTTAGGTTTATTCATACTCAAATTGAAGGATAGAGCATGTTTGTAAGAATCCTCTCTGTATGTTTTATTTTATTTAGAAAATTGATTAATATAGTAGATATCATGTTTAGGGGAGTATTGTTGGGAATAAAATTGACCAAGTCCCTAGACACTGACAAGAGGAACTTGGACGCTGACAAGAGTCAACGAGGCGCTGACAAGAAGAATCTTAACACAAATACAAGGACTAAATCTGCCAATGATGAATTCTTCAAGCTGGTGGACAAAATATGAAGATAAGAATTCAGAATATATTCTTAATTTTTAAAAATATCTAGTCAATGTGTTATTTTATATGTTTATCTTGTGTCTCTTTCTAAAATAGTTTATCTTAGCTTTTTGGACATGGCTCCTTAAACCTATAAAAGGAGGCCTTAGGGTTAGACATAAGACACACCTCTTACACACCTCTTCCACATTATTATATACGTTTTACAATTTCATTGTACACAAGTTCGATTATCAATCAAAGTAAAAGTTGGTTTATTTGTTTTGTTTGTTCTTCATTCAAGTATTAATTCTACATAGTACTTGAATTGTTTACATAACAAAGTTTCTCAAAGTGTTTAACTTGATTTAATCTCGTTTACACAAAAGCTAAATCGATCTAAGTTTGGGATCAACAAGTTCTTCACAAAAGTTGCTTATAACAAGCTCCTAAACAACCCCTGGTATTTGGTTAAGTTTGGTAGACTTTCACTTTTGGTCAAATAAGCACAATCTTGCTTATTTTTTAGAACAGCTTATTGGTACATGAAACAACTTACTTTTTGTGATAGGTGTCATATTTCTTAGCTTATTAACATATTTGAGAAGTTACAGCTCTTGTGGTTAAGCTTTTGATAGAAAACTAGCTTATTTGGCTTTTTCAGTCAGCTTATTTGCTCATACAGCTTATTCTACTTGACTTTTTGTGATTTTTCTTTTTGATTATTCTTACTTAAGCTATTTTTGAGATTTTGCAAAAAGAATCAGCTTTTGAAACCCTCTAGAACTCAAACCTGATTATTTTGTCTTTTAGTGAAAAAGTTCTTTTCAAAGTTTTTGCTTATTACTTGAGCTTTTTCAAAATATCTTTTTGCAAATCTGTTTAGAATCTCAATAAGATGTTGTATGTTCAAGCAGAGCTTATGGCATTGGCTTATAGCTTAATGGGCTTATTGGCCCATTAAGAATAATCTATTGACTTATTAAGTTTTGATAAGCACATTTCAGCTTTTAGGCCTTAGACTTTTGTGCTTAAAATTGAATTTTGAGCCAGACTGGTGATTTTGGGCTTATTTGGTTGAGTTTGATTTTATTGGGCCAAAAAGCCCATTTAGTTGGACTGTTTTTTGTTTTTAGCCCATTTAGGGCCCAATAGGGGTATTTTGGTAATTTCACTTTAATTTTCTTATTATTTAGGTTAAAAAACTAGTTTGCATGTTTTTAGAAATTTTTATATTTTTTGAAAATTTAATATTATTTTAATACTTAATTTTTTATTTTAATCATTTTAAATAGTTTTTATTGGTTTTAAATTTTATAAAAAGTAGTTTTTAGTTTAATTAAGTCATTTTGGAGTTTTACAAAATGAAAAATCCTAATTTGGGCTTTTTATAAATTATTTTTATTTTTAGGGCTTTAATTAGCATTTAAAAATTAATGTTTAATTAAATAAAAGGTTTAAAAAAGTTTTGATCATTTTTAAACTCTTATGTCATTTTTAATTATTTTTGGTATTTTTTTGGGAATTTTTAGAATTAATTTTTATTTTGTCACTTTTTACGGTTTTTCGTTTCGTCGTCGTAGTGTAATTTTAACGTATCCTTCATTCTAATTTCTCATCTTTTCTTTCTCTCATATTAATCCAAAATCATATCAACTTATTCACACACAAAAACCTCCTTAGGAAACGAACTTTCACCTTTGGGTCATTAGTGCTTGATTTTAGTTAATCGACACTTAATACTTACCGCATCTACGCCTTTTTCCTAAAAGGTCGTATTTTACAGCAATCATTTTGGCGATTGATACAATGATTTTAATAGTTGAAAAAGTTCGTTTTCTCGGTATCTTCTCGAATTGATTTCCGGTTCAAAGTACGACTCAATTTTTTTTTGGTGAAAAAGAATGTTTTTGGTTGTTTTAAAATAAAAAAAGTGCAAAACTTAAAAGTTAAAATGATGTTAATTAAAATCTAAAACTAATTTAAAATAAATGACAAGTATTTAAAAGCGTGACGGAAAATTAAAAGGCAATTAAAGTAAATAACGCAAACTTAAATCTATCTAAGGCAAACTTAAAACGCAACTAAAACTCAAAACAAAGGCAAGGCTAAAATAAATTTAAGGCAAGTAAACTTAAACTGCAAATAAGTAAAAAGGCGGGAAAAGTAAAGTTTGAGAATTAAAAACAGCAAGTTAAAAACTGAAATTAAAAAGAACCTGAAAACAGCTCATTCGGGATAATCCTTCGTTCGGAATAATAACTCATCCGGAATGTCACCTTCGTTCGGAATGATTCTCCTTCACTCGGAATATTTACCAAAATCCTTGATCCGGAAAAAATTCTCTATTCGGAATATGTTACTTATCCAGAATAAATCCTTCGTTCGGAACTTTTACTGATTTGGAATTTCAATTGATTCGGAATATTCTCTTGGTTCGGAACTTTGAATGTTCCGAATGAAACACCTCTTCACTGAACCTGAATACTTCCGAATGAACAAGCTTGATTCGGAACTTTGAATGTTCCGAATGAAGTTGTTGATCAGGAATAATTAATTATTCCGAATAAAACTCCTTGGTTCGGAACTTCTTCTTGGTTCGGAACTTATTCCGAATGAACAAGCCTTGATTCGGAACTTTGAATGTTCCGAATTAAGGTGTTGATCCGGAAGAAGTTGTCTTGATCCGGAACTTTACTGATTCGGAACATCCTACGTGGGAAAGATCAGTAACAGAAACCGAAGAACAAGGAAGAACAATATACACGAATCTAGACAAAACTAATCAAAATTAACCACAAGATTAGATCAAACTAATCAATAAACATCTACTAATCATAAACAAACAATCCAAATCAACAAAACTAACAATAATGATCAAAATAATCAAAACCCACTTTAATCAAATCAATAAAATAAGAACATGAACATGAACATAAACATAAAGATTAAAGAAAGGTAGATAGGAGATCAAAAAATAAAAATAAAGATTGACAATAATTAAAAGAAAACTTACTTGGAATTAAAGGAATTTAAGGTGCAAAACAAGTATTTAAATTTGACAATTAAGTAAATGACATGTATTTAAATGACAATGTAATTAAAATTGGAAGAACTAATTGTCACTATTATCCAACAAGAGAAATGTAAATCCTATCTAATCTATTTATAGGGGAGGATTAGGGAGTGCTTAGGAAGCTTCCTCCCCTCTTTCTTCTTTTCCTTAATTGCAAGATTAAGTCCTTAATCTTCTTAATCTTCTTAAATCTTGGACTTTAATGACTTTGTCTCGGGATTTCATTGAACTCGTCTTGTAATTCTTCAATAAATTAGACTTGAGTTCTTCGCCTTTTAGTAAACTTCCGTCTTTTGACTTTTTCTTCGATAAATCTTCAGAATTGGTCTTGGACTTCCGTTCTTTTTGCACTCTTGACTTCTTGACTTCGTCTTTCGTCTTTTTCTTCGATAAAAGCCCGTGAATGCCCGTGTTTTCTCCACTTTTCACCTTTTCGTCCTAAATTACAACAAAAACACAAACCACGCATAATTCCGACATAAATGACATAAAATACACGTTTTGGCTCGGTTATTATTGTAATTAAGTGGTAAAAAGGACGGGTGTTTACACACCTATAAAATCCCCTACACTTGAACATTGCAATGCATTAGTTACAAAGCACGTTTATATTTTTTATCACAATCAATCCACGTTGGCCTTTATTAAAGAGATACAAAATAACAAAACAAGTAAAGAAATAAAAATCATATCTTAGGATTTTGAAAATGTCATGAATGATCATCATCCTCAAGTTTTCACTATCTCCAAACCAAGCTTAAAAACAAGATCATTGTTATTATAAGTTAGCAAACTAACACGAACTCATGTGGGCCAATTATTCACTTAGACTCCCTTATTCCTAGGTGTATCTCTTATATTTTATTATTGTCTTGAATGATCACGAGGATGCATTGTTGACTTATTTCAATAGTTATTTAGGATGAAAATAAAGTGGGACGATTTAATCAATAGTTAGCTAAAGGACAAAATCTTTTAAAACTGCTTCTCGGGACCTTATAAAGTTCATATCTTGGCATAACTCGCTTCGCGATTTGTGACCTTTCTCGGACCGATATTTGGCAGCGACTTCATACTTCAAACCTTGAGAGACGTTCATGAAATAATGGTCTTCTCTTCATAATAGGAATTTCTTCACTTGAAATTTTGAGAGATTCTTCATATATGGACCACGACTTCTTCATTTTTCTCCAATCTTTATTTTGAACTTTGATATACAATGATCCGCCTCCTTTTTGGACTTGGATCTATTTATGTTCATACCTTGTTAGGGCCTTTTCGGATAGACTTCTCCATGATCTTTTGGGAGTATTTGCTTTTCGTCGTGTGTCTCGATCCTTCATATTGATCTTTGATAAATGATTTTTCACATCACTTGGGATCTTTAGCAACAAAATGTAGCCCTCGTGTCTTGTTAGGACCTTTTTGGACTCGCCAATCTTCGCATCCCGCTTCAATAAGTTATGCCTTGGCTATGAACTCTAATCCATACCGAGCAACTTTTAAACGATCTTGGGCTAGAAGCTAAGTAACTTTTCAAATCGTACAACCTTATTTTTTGCAGATAAATTTATTAGCAAGCGATAGGAGAATAGGCTTATAATTAACTCACATAAATTCACGAAAGAGTACCAAACTTATAATTGACTCTATCATCTCTCGCCCTCCACAGTTTAAAATCTCAGGGAATGAGACTCATGGATGCTTAGCCTATTAAATCAAAGTTTTGGGTTTTCGAGTCATCTATAGGATCTTGCAAACTCTTAGACTTTTTCAAATTTAGAAATCGCATTTTAAAGTTCCCTTGATAAACAACTCTCTAGGATCAATTATAGGAACTTGCGAAAAGTTCTTGTTCTTAACCCGTGAGAGCTAAGACTTTCGCGTTTTATAGCTCCCTATATAAAAGCCTAGCAAAACTTGACTTAAACACGTTAAGGATACTAGCTAGAGTAAACTTAGATAAGTAAACTCGGGTTGAGTCAAAAGATTCACAACGTTTGAAAATTAAAACCACTTTATTAAATTTTTATTCTAATAAGGAAAGAAAATAACTATACAAAGGGAAAAACTAATAGGCCAAAATAGATCAAAAATTTTGAAAAATGTCGAAAATTTGATTTTCCGGTTAAAATGAGGACAAATACAAGGAAAAGGCAACTTAACTTCGATAGAAGTCCCCCTACACTTAATATAAACATTGTCCTCAATGTTGAAGCATGTGGGAGTAAACTCCCCTACACTTAGGACATTGTGAACGTTGTTTAAATCTCGCTAAGGAAAGGACAACTAAAGAGATTCCTATTTTAATATTGGAAAATATAAAATAGTGAATCGAAAAGAGTTTAGGATAGAACCGGGAAGACGAAAACACGGAATCACGGGTCGTCAAAAATCATCAAGAGTGGATCATTGAGCGCTCGAATCCCTGAATAAGAGAGGAGAGGAAATAGCAACACCAACGGGTCTCCCCCTACACTTATGGTAAAAACAAAGAAAAAGATAGATAGATAGTCGGGTTGCCTCCCGAGAAGCGCTTGTTTTTGTTAACCGAGTCACGAGCCTGACTCATCCCTGAATTAAATGGTCCATGGGGAAGCCTCGAATGTATTACCGGGATCAAAGACCTTGTCCTCGTTCCCGGAGGAATATAACAAAGGAGAGGCAGGAGGATAAGTCTTGAATGGTAGGAAGGTCCTTTCAACATACGAGAAGTATGTGAAATCTTGATCCACGGGAGGTGGGGTGGGTAAAGGGATCACATTGTCATCCTCCAAAGACAATGGATGCTGACCAATTGGCAAAGCCGTAAGGTTATCAATCATAGAATGGTCATTGTCACCTCCCGGGTCAAAGCACTCATCCTCATTTCCCGGAGAGTGAAATTGATACATCACCCGCTTGGGCGTGCATTCAGTAGGATGAGGGGGCAATATAGTATGAGAAGTAAGAGAAGAATTACCTTCCATCTGCGGTACCTTTCCAGTAGAGTCAGAACTCTCCACCTCTGCGATAGAAGGGGGCATGGCTAACAAATTATGTTCAGTAATAGCAGGAGAATAAGAGCTATCAATGTCCTCAATCCCTTCGTCAAAGAGAGGATTCACCTCACTCGATATGTAAGCGTCATCAAAATCAAATAAAGGGTTCGAATAAATCTTGAAAGTTTCCTTCAGAACGTCTTCATCAGATAGTGACTCGTCATCACTAGAAGTAAAATCATCATCTTGATCAAAAAGAGGATTAGAGAAAGCCAAAGAATCCTCTCCCAAAGTGTTGGTGGAAGGAACATCATCAGAAGAAAGTGCATCATACTCATCGTCACTGTCGGATGTCAACTCAGATTCACTTGAAATTGGGACAAGATTATCAGCACTAGACTTTATGAATTCGTCGTATTCCTTTGCAGGAATTGTGCTAAGATAATCATCCCCTAGGATGGGTGAATCCTTAGGCTCAAGAGCCGGCAAGTCGGGCGAAGGAATAGAATTCTCATCGTTCCAAGAAATAGGACTCTCATCGTCATCGCTATCATAATAATATGGAGGCACAAGAGGAGGAGTATAAGCTTTTAATCCCATTCAATCCATAACACAAGATTTATAAGAGATATTTAGAGAGAGAAAGAGAAGAAAAGTAGAGAGAGAAACAAGAGAGAATTTGGAAGGTTTATGTTTACTAGAGAGATAAAGTAAAATGAACCAACACCCTCTTCCACACATGGAAGAGGGTATATATACCCACGAACCAATGGGCTTTCCATGGGCCGTGGGTTTGTGACTTGTGCCGGGCTTGGATTTGTTTTGGGCTTACGCCCCTAACTTATACAATATTAGCTTAAAGTCCAAGCCCGGTTTTCCCTACTAACCTATTACAATACAAGACCTTTAACGACTAAGATGACCTATTACATTCTTGTTCGACTATATAAAATATTGGGCTAACAATCTCCCCCAATGTATCGGTCATCTTAAAAAGCATAAGATGATTGAGTGAATACATTCTTGTAGAGGAGATCTTCCTGCTTTGGTCTTGTATCTTGGTCTTGATCTTGTTTATAACAGCTTTGTTCCTTCATGCTTTGTGATCTTTATCTTGAGCCTTTGTCATTTGACTTTGAGTGCTTGAGATCTTCATTTTGTGTTCCTTGTGACTAAGATAACCTATTACATTCTTACATTCTTAGGTATCTTGATTATCGCCATCTTGTGCTCTTGTGACTTCTGAATCGACATCGGTTAGTACACTGCTACGCCACCTTCTTGATATGCAACAACATATATAGACACGGATGAAATGGCTTTGAACATTTCACCCTAACTCGGTAGCGTATTACCTCCGGTCGGTGAAGACCTTTAAAAGGTATTAAATACCGTACCTGTGATCAGGTAGATTCGATTAAGAACCTCTTTGACAGGGTTTCCTGGCGGTAGTAGCCAGTTCTCTTTACTCGACCGTCTCAAAGCAGACTGCGAACGTAAAGAGTGAATCATAAAGATAAATTATCCGTCTGATTAGAGTTGTCAATTCAGATATCCTGGAACAAGTTTGATTCTAAAAGAATCGCACCATTGTTGCTTTCCAGTTTGTCACAAGCTTGATTCATAGAGAATCTCGCGAGTCACCTACCGCAGTGCTGTTTGATGTTGACACTGGAAGGATTTCCATTCGTCACTGTGAGCACTAAGGAGTGTCACTCTGAATGTCCTGGAAAGATCACACGGATTTTGTGAAGAAACCTGGAATCAAGTTTGAATCAATTAAGAATCCAAACTTAGTTGCTTTCCAGTTCTCACAAGTTTGATTCGTGTAGAATCGCACAAGTTACCTACCATGAGCTTGTTTGATGCTGGCTCAAGCAGGATTTCCATCTTCATTGTGAATCGTATCACTCAGATGTTCTGGCAATATCACAAGGATAATGCGTAGGACTCGATTGTGTCCTAATGAGATGATAGATAGATCTCTTTTGGATCTAGACTCAATAAGTGCATTTTGGTAATCGGAGGCTGGAGCAGACTGCCACCTTTTCAATATTAACTAACTCGGAGTGAGAAAGTCAATAGATACGTGTTGATCTCCGTGACAATGAGACAAGTTTCTTTTGAGAGAAACTCGAATGGCTGGGAAGGGTTGTGCATTGCATCACTGGGTCCATGATGACTTGTCTTCAATAGATGTATTGACCCGGTTTCTGCCTAAGTTGCAAAGAATATTCAACTCCTTCAATGCTTACCAATACGTCATCATTAGCACCTTGTTGTGATTGTTCTAGTGCTAACTTAAGTAATTGGTCAGCATTCAGCTTCATTCAACTCCATCTTTCTTAAGGACAACTATTTCTAGCTATGGAATGTCCTTGGGTAGATCCCCCCGGTTCTGGTTGGATCATAGGACTTTGTTTCATATCCTAAACCACCTTTTTACTCCATCGTTCCGTCGTGGATAGTAGGTTGTTTTGGTTAAAGATCGTAACCATAAAACCATTGAAAACCATTCAAAGTGCTTGATAAAAATCAAAACTTTTAACACTTTGAAAGTTTTATCTTTTCGAAAAGCTGCCCCTACACACATGCATCGATATACGAAATAGTTTGGCATGGGTTGCACTTGAGTCTTTAAGATCACATGTATATTACATTTTAATCACATTTTCTCCCCCTATCTCTAATATAAAAACATCATATTACAGATACTAATTGATTAAAATATGACAATTTCTGAAACCCGATTAGGAGAGAAACATGTGTGCACACATGAATCATGGAACTTTTTCAGTCGGGATGCTCCCCCTAAACAATATATGTGTGTCTTGAAACAAAAATTTGACAAAATTTTGGAAAAACAACACCACAAATATGTTGAGGTACGGAGTTGAGATGCATTTACCGATAATATATGACAGATTTAATATCATTTTCGGAATGTGTTGGATACATAAAATATGACAATTTTAGATATGTACCCAACAACATTAAAAGGCTTGATTTTAAAACGCTCTCCCTCAAAAATTGATCAAAATAACATATGACAATTTTGAGAAATGAAAACCACATATGAGGAAGGGAGTGTTGAACACACAATTTTGAAAGATTTAGAAAAAATCTTTTTCAGAAATTCTTGAAAAATTGTGTTCAACGGTTTTAAAATAAATTCCGATTTACATAAGCTCAAAACTTTGAATGTTTTGTGACTAGCTCATGATCGAGAAAAATTAATTTCCCGTTGTGAAGGATAAGTTATCATCCGTGATAAACTTTCCTTAAGTGGAAGTCCGAGTCCTAAGCTATGATGCGCTTAGAAGTCATTGTGAGAGAATATCAAGCAGCTTCATTTGCCAAAACCTCCAAGTCTTCTGGAGTCATATACTTCATACCAAGACGACCAACGAGATACGCAAACCTATCTTTCGAGAGAGCTTTTGTAAACAAGTCTGCCAGCTGGTACTCAGTTCTGACAAAGTATAATTCCACGATGTCGCGTTCCACTTGTTCCTTGATGAAGTGATATCTGACATCGATGTTCTTGGTGCGGGAGTGCTGAACCGGATTGCAAGATATGGCTATGGCCGAGTTTGAGTCACAATACATAGGTATTTTATCAAAGTGGAAGCCATAATCCGTGAGTTGAGTTCTCATCCAGAGGACTTGAGCACAGAACGTGGATAGAGCCACATATTCTGCTTCAGCTGATGAGAGCGAAGTGCAATCATGCTTCTTTGACGACCAGCTGACAAGCTTGTCTTCCCCTAGAAATTGTATGCTACCAGAAGTGCTTTTTCGACTATCAAGATAACCTGCGTGATCAGAATCTGAAAAAGCCGTTAGATTAAAACCGGTTTCCCTCGGATACCAGAGTCCCATGTGAATGGTATTCTTAAGGTACCGAAAGATCCGTTTAACATCTTTGAGGTGCTTTTGAGTAGGTCTGTCTTGATATCGTGCACAATAGTATGTGGCATGATGAATATCAGGCCTGCTGGCTGTAAGGTACATAAGTGACCCGATCATACTGCGATATCGCGTTTGATCTACGGGATACGAGTACAAGTCAGCGTCTAGGGATGTGGTCGACAATGGTGTACCAACGCGAGCACATGAGGTCATACCATGCTTTTTAAGTATCTCTTGAGCATACTTAGCTTGGTTAATGAAGATACCACGTGGGGATTGATGAATCTGGAGGCCTAAAAAGAATTTTAGCTCCCCCATCATTGACATTTCAAATCTGCTGTGCATTAATTATTCAAAATGTTTTGAAAGTTTTGGGTTCGTAGAACCAAAAATAATGTCATCAACATAAACTTTCACCAGCATTACGTCATCCCCATATTTATTAGTAAAGAGAGTAGGATCAATAGAACCTTTGGAGAATCCTTTGGACACCAAGAAGTTTGAAAGTTCTTCGTACCATGCCCTTGGAGCTTGTTTAAGTCCATATACAGCCTTCTTGAGACGATAGACTTTGTCAGGATGATGAGGATTGATGAATCCTTCCAGCTGATTCACATACACTTCTTCCTTCAAATGACCGTTGAGAAAAGCAGTTTTAACGTCCATCTGAAAAACAGTGAAGCCCTTATGTGTAGCATAAGCAAGGAATATTCTGACAGCTTCCAAACGAGCGAATGGAGCGAATGATTCATCGTAGTCTATGCCTTCTTGTTGACGGTATCCCTTAACCACAAGACGAGATTTGTTTTTGATGATGGTTTGTTCTTCATCAAGTTTATTTTTTCAAATCCATTTGAAATCTAGAATTGACATTCCATAGGTTCTGTCAACAAGTTCCCAAACATTTAGGCGTTCAAACTGATGAATTTCGTCTTGCATTGATTCAATCCACGCATGATCAGTCATGGCTTGTTTGATGTTTGTAGGTACAGTTGAACTCATGATGAGTGCATACATACACACATCGCCATCGGTTTCGAGTTGTCTACGTGTTCGAACCGGTTGTGAAGGATTTCCAATGACTTGCACCAATGGATGATCACGTGTCCAATGGTGAGTGGATGGATATGGTTGGTAGAATGTATGCAAGTTGGACGGATCAACATGTTGAGTAGAAGACTCTCCGACTTAGTGTACCGGTGTACCAAACGGATTGATAAATTCTTCTTCGTCAGGTTGTGCATCGACTGCTTGATTGTTGTTTCCTCCTTCAGCATTGACGGTTGGTGATGTTGGTTGTATGACAGTTTCTTGAGTTTGTTGAGTATCCACTGGAATTGTCTCTTGAGCAACGGCTGCTGAAATAAATGCAGTTGTGTCTTGTTGACTTTGTGCGGGTGCATCAGCAGTATTGACAGAGGAAGGCTTTGACACAACTTGATTGTTTCCATAGTAATATTCATCAAACATTGGATCATATAAATCAACCAACTCATTCATTAGTGTCGTATCCGTCGAGTCTGCTGTAGGAGTATTTTCTTGACATTCTTGCACGGGACGTACACTGTTGTGTGTAGGTGCCATTGCTGGACATTGATGTGCGGGACATGAGCTGTTGTGATCAAGTACCATTTGTGGCAATTCGTCAAAGTTCACATGAATTGTTTCGACAATGATCTTTGTTCTCTTGTTATAGACCTGATATCCTTTCGACAATGTAGCATACCCCACAAAAATACATGCATCACCTTTTTCTTTCATCTTGTCGAGATTCTCACCGTCTTTAAGGATGTAGCATAAAGATCCAAATACGTGAAAGAATTTTACAGTAGGTTTCCTGCCATTGATGATGTGGTAAGGTGTCTTTTCATGTCTAGGGATAACGAGAGAACGATTCTGAGTATAACAGGCAGTTGCATTTGCTTCAGCCCAGAAGAATAGCGGTAATTTTGAAGCATAAAGCATTGTTCGAGCTGCCTCAACCAAAGTACGGTTCCGCCTTTCGACAATGCCGTTTTGTTCAGGAGTTCGAGCAATAGACGTTTGATGTTCGATTCCTTCTTCTTGAAAGTAAGATTGTAAGTTCTTGTTCAAAAATTCAGTACCCTATCCGTTCTTACGGTTAAGAATTGAGCTTGAAGATTGCGTTGTATCATCTTGAGAAAGTTTTTTAGAACCTCTGGTGTTTCATCTTTGGACCTTAAGAAGAAAGTCCATGTGTATCTAGTGTAATCATCAACAATCACGAGAATATACTTTTTCCCGTTAATACTCTCTACACGCATGGGACCACATAAATCCATGTGTAGAAGTCCAATCGTCCTCTTGAGCTTGGGGTAGTCTTTGTTTTGAAAGACTTCCCTTTTGCTTTCCCCAACTCACAAGAAGAACAAAGATGGTCTTTGACAAATTTCAACTTAGGAAGACCGGTCACAATATCATTCTTCGAAAGCAAGTTGATGGTGTCAAAGTTGAGATGTGACAATCGTTGATGCCATAACCATGCTTGAGATGATGAAGCTTTAGCCATTAAGCAAATTGGATTTGTTGAAGATGTGTCTTGAAGAGTTACTGTGTAGAGATCAGAACCACGAGAACCTGTAAGAAGGTCATTCCCATCGTAGTCTCTAACATAGCAAGTAGATTTCCGAAAAGCTACTTCCAAATTCGCATAACAAATTTGACCAACCGAGGATAAATTGTGATTAAGTCCCTTGACGTAATAAACCCGTTTTATAGTGATATTCCCTTGAACAAAGTCTCTATATCCGAGTATCGGTGCAAATTGATCATTTCTAAATCGTACCGTACCCAGAAACTTCTCCACGAAGTTAATTAGAAGCTTGAGATTGCCCGTCATGTGCTTTGTGCACCCGGAGTCCATTATGAATAGGATGATTTCGACGAGCTTTTCAAGTGGCTCAGAATCATAGATGGGTCCAGAAGTATCATCAGTCTCTGTGATCACTTCTTGAATCTTTGCCATGTACACATAATGTGCCTCCAACTCTTGATCATCGGCTTCATCATCAATGTCATCACGCCAGTCAACTTCATCTGCTGTGAGTGGAATTCCTGCTTCTTCTTTCTTACACAACAACATCTTTTCCTTGTGATATCCCGAATCCTTAACCCGTTTTGGCTTCTTGCATTCCCTAGCCATGTGCCCAAATCCCTTACAGTTGAAGCATTGAATCCCAGTCTTTTGCACAACCGGAGTGCCTACAGTGTCTCTAGCCCCAACTTGATTCGACATCCTCTGATTATCATACCTAGCATCACGATCATACCGAGGTGCATGATCAACTTCCTTATATCTAACATTGGATGATGATCTGAGGTTGTTGTTGGTAGGTTTGTAGATCTTCTTATAAGTTGTGGTGAGTAAAGACATGAGTTCCTCAATCTTCTTGTCCCTTGAAGTTTGTTCATCATAACTGTCTCCATCTGACTCGGTGTTATACTTTGGAGGTGGAGTTGGGACAATTGCTTTTGCTTTGTGTTTAGCAAAAGCTAGAGGTTTGGTGGATGAGCTTGATGATTTTGAGGAATGAGTAGGTGGTTGTTGACGGGAAACGGGTTTTGTTGAAGTAGCAGCCACAAAAACAATAGAATTAGCAGACCGTTCTGCCTTTTCAGCCCTTAGTTCATTCACTTCATTCTGATGTTGTTTCAAGATATCATAATGTTTGTGGTAAGATATAGTCTTGATATCCTCCCTTTGTTTGACCAAAGTCACAAACCTTTGCCATTCCGGTTTGAGTTGAAAAGAAACTGAACATTGGCATGATGATTGGAGACGGTGCACTGATTTCTGACAAGCTCATTCATCATTTTGTAGAATCTCGAGTAATATGAGTCAATGGATTCACCATCTTTAGATGTGAATTTTCTAAACTCCCAAAGTAGATTAGTCTCGAGATCTTGAACATTGATCGACTCACCTTGCTTCAATCGATGAATTGCATTCCACATTTCCATAGCATTAGGACATGCATCAACTGTGGAATAGATATCGTTATCAATTCCAGTGAGTATGAAGTTTACAGCATCAGCTTCAGCTTGGAGGAGTTTCTTTTTCTCAGCAGAACATGTGTCAAAATCCTCCATAGCTCGTATAGTTAATGAAGTACCATCCTCTGCCTGTGTGGTAATTGGTCTTAATTCAAAAACTGGAGGTGGATTCACAAGGCAGTGACGAAGAGCAGTTCGGTTTTCTTTTCCGTCGAGAAATCTGAGAAAACGAGATCTCTATTGAACGTAGCAACCGGCAGTGAGCACAGGTGGATTACCGTTGCCACCTTGTTCCAAACGAATTTGATTAGCAGTTGCAATGTTGATGTTGTTGTTAGACATGGTGAATACTTGTGAATGAATTGCAGATCTTAGTGGATTTGTTGTGATGATGTGTGGTTAAAATTGAAATTCCGAAAATTAAAAAAAAAATTTCTCAGTCCAACAATAAGTTCCTCAGTCTGACAAAACGGTAAGCCGAAAAATTTTGCATCGCTAAATTTTGAATTTGAGTTAGAAATAGCCAAAAACTAGTAGGGAAATATTTTGATTTTACACGTCCTAAAAATATTTTTTGTTTTTTTTTAATCTTCGTGTAAACGATGTTCCGAAACTAGTCTAGATAGTGGTTAAGTCTAAAAATTACTCAAACAAAATATCCATCGGAATGTCCATCGGAATAACCTTGTCGGAATAAACCCTATCGGAATAACCTGATCGGAATAACCTTGTCGGAATAAACCCTATCGGAATAACCTGATCGGAATAACCCTTGTCGGAATGTCCAAAATCGGAATGTCCAAATTGGAATACTCAAATCGGAGTGTCAAATCGGAATGACTAAATCGGAATGCTCAAATCGGAATGTCAAATCGGAATGACCAAATTGGAATGCTCAAATCGGAATGCAATCGAAATCACTTGATCGGAATACCTAATCGGAAGGTCTTTATAGGAATGCACCAAATGGAATCCCTAAACCCTATTCCGATTACACTGATCAGAATAACTGTAAGCCCTTTTCCGATGACTTGATCAGAATAAATCCCACTTTTCTCGGACAAAACTCAACCAATTCGTGATTTTAAGCCAAAAAATGATCAAAACACCCAAAATTTTGTGTTTTTAGCCAAAGTAACAATACCAAATCTCTACCACAACTATGTAGAAGATTTGTATCAAGAAAAAACCATAAAAAACACAAGAAAATTTTTGGGACGTGATATATAGATCAAAATGACCACGAATAATCAAGAACACACCACACGAATCTTCATCACCTATCCACTATAGGCTCTTCATACCAAATGTTAATCCCATTCAATCTGTAACACAAGATTTATAAGAGATATTTAGAGAGAGAAAGAGAAGAAAAGTAGAGAGAGAAACAAGAGAGAATTTGGAAGGTTTATGTTTACTAGAGAGTGAAAGTAAAATGAACCAACACCCTCTTCCACACATGGAAGAGGGTATATATACCCACGAACCAATGGGCTTTCCATGGGCCGTGGGATTGTGACTTGGGTCGGGCTTGGCTTTGTTTTGGGCTTACGCCCCTAACTTATACAATATTAGCTTAAAGTCCAAGCCCGGTTTTCCCGACTAACCTATTACAATACAAGACCTTTAACGACTAAGATGACCTATTACATTCTTGTTCGACTATATAAAATATAGGGCTAACATAAGCATTAAGGTTAGATACTTGCTCTTGGTGCTGATCCGCTTGACATTTCTCCATGATCTTGTTGCAAGCTTCTTGAACTTTTTGAAAGGTGTCAAAAAGTGTGGCCATTTGCTCAGGAGGAAGTGCACAAAAGGTTTGATGAGTGACGGTGTGACGTGGGGGCTCAAAGTTATACACACTGGGATGATAGCACGGAACTTTCTCAAAGACCTTCGACAGATCGCAAGAAGAAGCATCATGAGGGCCCCCACAAATATAGCACCACGGGTATGGAGAAGAACCCGGTGCATCTTGAGGATAAGGATTGTCATAGACACGAGAGGGTGGGAAAGTATTGTAAGAGGAGAAGTATGAATTTTTTGAATTTCAAAATGGACAAAATCCAAATTGTGTATCGTCGATATCAAAACCACACCGCTCACAAGTACACCATTGACATGTTTGAAAACCATGCCATGGTCTCCCACACCGTACGCAAGACGAATCCATGAAGAATTATAAATAAGAGGGGTAAAGAAAAGAATTAAACATAATAGAGGATACAGAGGAATATTTTTGGTGCAATACTTGGAAAAAGAAATCCTTTTTATGATTTTTCAAATGTTTTTGGGATTTTTTTTGAAAATTTTTGACACGAAAAATAACGTTCACGAGTGAACGGATCCCAAAAAGCAACGTGTCTCTCACAGAAAACCGTTAATCTTTAAGAAAAGAGCCGGCAGCGGCGCCATTTGATACAATGATTTTACTAGTTGAAAAAGTTCATTTTCTCGGTATCTTCTCGAATTGATTTCTGGTTCAAAGTACGACTCAATTGTTTTTGGTGAAAAAGAATGTTTTTGGTTGTTTTAAAATAAAAAAAGTGCAAATCTTAAAAGGTAAAATGACGTTAATTAAAATCTAAAACTAATTTAAAATAAATGACAAGTATTTAAAAGCGTGACGGAAAATTAAAAGGCAATTAAAGTAAATAACGCAAACTTAAATCTATCTAAGGCAAACTTAAAGCACAACTAAAACTTAAAACAAAGGCAAGGCTAAAATAAATCTAAGGCAAGTAAACTTAAAGTGAAAATAATTAAAAAGGCGAGAAAAGTAAAGTATGAGAATTAAAAACAGTAAGTTAAAAACTGAAATTAAAAAGAACCTGAAAACAGCTCATTCGGGATAATCCTTCGTTCGGAATAATCACTCATCCGGAATGCCACCTTCGTTCGGAATGATTCTCTTTCACTCGGAATATTTACCAAAATCCTTGATCTCGGAACAAATTCTCTATTCGGAATATGTCACTTATCCAGAATAAATCCTTCGTTCGGAAATTTTACTGATTCGGAACTTCAATTGCCTCGGAATATTCTCTTGGTTCGGAACTTTGAATGTTCCGAATGAAACACCTCTTCGCTGATCCTGAATACTTCCGAATGAACAAGCTTGATTCGGATATTTGAATGTTCCGAATGAAGGTGTTGATCCGGAATAATTAATTATTCGAATAAAACTCCTTGGTTCGGAACTTCTTCCTGGTTCGGAACTTCTTCTTGGTTCGGAACTTATTCCGAATGAACAAGCCTTGATTCGGAACTTTGAATGTTCCGAATTAAGGTGTTGATCCGGAAGAAGTTGTCTTGATCCAGAACTTTACTGATTCGGAACTTCCTACCTGGGAAAGATCAGTAACAGAAACCGAAGAACAAGGAAGAACAATATACACGAATCTAGAAAAAACTAATCAAAATCAACCACAAGATTAGATCAAACTAATCAATAAACATCTAATAATCATAAACAAACAATCCAAATCAACAAAACTAACAATAATGATCAAAATAATCAAAACCCTCTTTAATCAAATCAATAAAATAAGAACTTGAACATGAACATAAACATAAAGATTAAAGAAAGGGAGATAGGAGATCAAACAATAAAAATAAAGATTGACAAGAATTAAAAGAAAACTTACTTGGAATTAAAGGAATTTAAGGTGGAAAACAAGTATTTAAATTTGACAATTAAGTAAATGACATGTATTTAAATGACAAGGTAATTAAAATTGAAAGAACTAATTGTCACTATTAGCCAACAAGAGAAATGTAAATCCTATCTAATCTATTTATAGGGGAGGATTAGGGAGTGCTTAGGAAGCTTCCTCCCCTCTTTCTTCTTTTCCTTAATTGCAAGATTAAGTCCTTAATCTTCTTAATCTTTTTAAATCTTGGACTTTAATGACTTTGTCTCGGGATTTCTTTGAACTCGTCTTGTAATTCTTCAATAAATTAGACTTGAGTTCTTCGGCTTTTAGTAAACTTCCGTCTTTTGACTTTTTTCTTCGATAAATCTTCAGAATTGGTCTTGGACTTCCGTTCTTTTTGCACTCTTGACTTCTTGACTTCGTCTTTCGTCTTTTTCTTCGATAAAAGCCCGTGAATGCCCGTGTTTTCTCCACTTTTCACCTTTTCGTCCTAAATCACAACAAAAACACAAACCACGCATAATTCCGACATAAATGACATAAAATACACGTTTTGGTCGGTTATTATTGTAATTAAGTGGAAAAAAGGACGGGTGTTTACACACCTATCAGCGCTACTGCCGGGGAGGTGTGTTGTGATTAATTTGAACCATTTTGTTTTTAATATCTAACCACAAATAGTATTTGTGGTAAATATAAATCTATTAACACGTATTATCGGTTTTTAAGTTTTTCTTGTGAATTATTATTACTATATTGTATAAGTATCACAACAAATACAAAATATCTCCAAAAGTGTGAAAACAAAACCTTAATTGGGATTTGATCTCCTAATTATTGTATTCGAATCTCAAACAAAAAGAAAAAGGCAAAAATAGATAAATACTTTCGTGAAGCTCGATTTTGAAAAATACGAACTATAAGGTGAATAGATAAGAAACGTGCTATAAAAGGCCGTTAAAGGGAAGCTAGGTACTTAAATGCTTCGCGCTACCTCATTCCCCCCGTTCACTTATGAGTATTTGATATTGAAGGCTAATCGAGAGTTTTGCCGCCCAAAGTATTATTACGTATCATATATATTTGCTTGGTTTCTTTGTGATTAAACCCTCTTGAACAATTTGGTTTTCACCAAAGTTCTAAAGTCAATCGAAGGCGTTCACTCCACGTGATCATTTTCATTCCTTTGAGGCTCCTTTAATCAAGAGTTTGATTCGATGAGAGATTTGGTAGATTGTTGTCTACAAATACACACAAAATCCAAAAAAATTAAAAACAATCAAACACACAAAAAAAATTGAAAATCAACAAAACAACCAAAAGAATCTTCTTTGCTCACTAATTAGTGTGAAAACACTTATCCTTTTACGACTTAATTATAATAATAACCAAGCCAAAACGTGTATTTTATATCGTAAATGTCGGAATTATGCGTGGTTTGTGTTTTTATTGTATTTTAGGACCAAAATGTGAAAAGGGAAGACAACATGGGCTTTCACGGGCTTTTATTGAAGAAAAAGACAAAATACGAAGTCAAAAGATCAAGAGTGCAAAAAGAACAGAATTCCAAGGCCTATTCTGATGATTTATCGAAGAAAAAGTCTAAAGACGCAAGTTTAATGAAGTCGAAGAATCAAGTCTAATAAAAGAAGAAAATTTTAAGACGAGTTCAATTTATATCGACAAATCCCAAGACAACGTCGAGAAAGTCGAATAATATAAAAGACGAAAAGACGAGAAGAAAGAAGAAGACATCAACACATCTTAATCCTCCTATAAATACCCTCCTAATGACACATTAGGAGGTGTTAGCTAAATTGACAACTTAGTGTTTCTACTTAATTTCATGCACTTTCATATTGTCATTTAAATTCTTGTCTTTAATTTACAAGTAAGTTTTTAATTTTGTTGTTTAATCTTTGTTTTTAATCAAGTTCTTAATTAATCTCTCATTCTACCTTTCTTATTTTGTTTAATCTTTATGTTTATTTGCTTATTGTCACGCTTATTTGATTGTTTGTTATGTTTCTATGTGATTGATTGTGGTAGCTTATTGATTTTTTAGCTTATTGTGTGTTTGTTTTAATTTTAATTAAGTGTTTTTAAAAGTTATTTTATAAAAAGTTGATTTTAATTATTTTTATTAATTAGTGTTTTTAAAAGATTTTAAATTTTGGCTTATTAGCTTTTTCTTAAACTTGATTTGGTTAAGTTTTTAGATAAGTGCTTATTTGGTTTTAGCTTATTTTTAGTTTTGCTTAATTTTTGTTCATTCCGAACTAGTAAACCCCATTTTCCCGAATTAGGTGTAAGTTCAGCTTATTCCGACATATATTGCATTTCTTCTTATCCCGAATTAGTCTCAGACTCCTTTATCCCGAATTATATGCAAGAACAGCCTATTCCGAATTAGGTTAGAAAGCTTCATTATCCGAATTGTGTACAAAACGTGGATTCCGAATTAGATGTTGGATTGGTATTCCGGATAACGTCTCTGCCCCATATTCCGGATTAGGTATACAATCCATATCCCGAATTAGGTGCAAAAGTCCATATTCCGAACAAGGTCAGTATTATACATTCCGGATTAGGGTTTAGATTAGTATTCCGAATTACTTAAGGGTTGCATATTCCGAATTAGGTTGAGCAAGCACGGATTCTGAACTAGGTCTAGGGTCCATACATTCCGAATTAGTTCTTGAATGATGGATTCTGAACTAGGTTAGGTTTCTAGGTTTCCCGACTTAGGTTTAGAATTTTGTGTTTTCCGACTTATGTTTTGTTTTAGTTTACCTGTTTAGTTTTCAAACATTGATTTTTCCTGCTTTTTTTCTCAAGCTTTATTTTAACTGTTTTTATGTTAGATTGATTTTAAGTTTGCATTTTTATTAAATTGTCAAATTTACTATTCGTAAAGCTTTAATTTCTCATCATTTAATTAATTTACTTTTAAAGTCTTAATTTTTCACCATTTATTTTTTAATCATTTTTAGATTTATTTTACCATTTACGTTAAAGTTTTGTAATTTCATTTTAAACAACGACCAAATCTATTTCTTTTCCACCAAGAACAAGTGAGTCACACTTTTAACCGGTAATCAATTCGATTAGACACCGAGAATAGACATAACTCAAAGAACGATTATTAGATATTAAAATGGCGCCGCTACCGGCTCTTTTCGTGAAGATTAACAGTTTTTTGTGAGAGACGCGTTGGATTTTAGGATCCGTTCAGTCGTGAACGTTATTTTCCGTGTCACAAATTTTCAAAAAAAATCCCTAAAAATAAAAAAAATTCAAAAATACCAAAACATTAAAAAACTAATAAAAGTAATTCTTTTTCAAAAGTTTTACACCAAAAAGAATTTATTTTTCCAAGTAAATATATTTTGTCTATTTCTTTGTTATCTTTTCTTTTGCAGGTGTATGCGTACTCGCTCATCGTCTTATTCTGAGCCCGAGACTCTTGAAGACTTAGACATGACCGGTGTACACAACAACAATAATCCACCTCACCCCAACATGAATAATAAAAACCATCTTCCTCAACCAGAACTTCGAACGATGGAGGAGTTGTGCCAACCAACCATGAACGGACGAGGAGGACCGATTGCGCCGATGAAAATTACGGCTCCAGAGTTTTCGTTGAAGCATCACATGATCCAACAAGTTCAAAATACTTGTCCATTTCGCGGATTACCGGATGATGATGCCAACAAACATCTCGACAAATTCATTCCGTCACTCAAAGCATGAAATTGCCCGGTGTTACCATGGATTTTCTTCGCCTTCATCTATTTCCACACACTTTATCCCACCATGCCGAAAAATGGTTTGATCGTCTTCCAAAGAATTCAATTAATACATGGGACAAAATGACTCAACGATTTTTGTCGCGCTACTTTCCACCATCCATGGTCACGAGCCTTCGGAATCAAATCAGTGGTTTCTCGCAAGAACCTGACGAATCACTTTTCAATGCTTAGGAACGTTATAATGTTTTGATCGATCGATGTCCTAATCATAATATGCTCCCCGTCACTTTGATTGATACTTTCTACAACGGTTTAACTTTTCGTGATCGTGATACGATTAATGCAGCCGCCCGGTGGCACATTTATGAAAAGAAGACCCAAGGAGTGTAGAGAGCTTATAGAGAACATGACTACTCATCACAAAATTGGGATTCATCCGCATCTTCAAGGAATAACCCGAGAGTCAATGTTTCTTCTACTTCATCAAACCTCGAGATGACTAAACTCACCCGCATGATGGTCGAAATGAACAAAAATATCCTACTCATGGCTACGAATCAACAACATCAAGTTAAAGCTGTAGTACTTTCTTGTGAGATTTACAGCGGTCCTCATTCATACACTGATTTTCCTTCTACTTATGACAATCCGGAAAACGTGTATGCGGCTCACGGTAACTATTCTATGGAATGCTAGCAAGCCCGGCCTCAAGGTGATCGTAACTTGCTAAGTTAACGTTCTAACAACTTTCTTTCATCCGGTTTTTCTCCTCAAAACCACAACCCAAACAACTTAAATAGAAGCAATCCAAACCCACCTCGAGCTTCTAATCCATATCACCCACCCGCTCCCCAAGCTCCACCCATTACTCAACCCACTTCATATAACCATGATGTTGAAACTTTCATAAGAACCCAAGGAGAGGTAGTTAAGAATCTTCAAAGCCAAATCATTAACTTGAAAGGTGATATCACTAAACAAGGGAATGATATTCGAACCGAGCTTAGAAGAATATGATGGCATGTTTCTTCCAAACCAATCAACCCTCGACTTCGGGCTCTCTTCCTTCGAATACCGTCACAAACCCTAGAGTGAATGTGAGTGCTATTACTACACGCAGTGGAGCAACTCTAGTAGGACCATCTACCCTTCCCCTAGTTACACCATCTACACCTCCTCCACCACCATTTATCCCGCCTACTTCCACACCTAGTACTAGTTCTCCATTACCGTCTCCACCTCTTAATGAAGAAGTACCCAAGAACCACCCTTCACCAACCCCACCTTCCACCTTTAAACCCTCAAGATCTAAATCTACACCTACCACACTTTCACCTTCGACACCTACCCCTCTTAAACCCAATATTCCTTATCCATCTCGATTAGACAAGTGCAAATTTCTCACCAAGGATGATATTCAAGTGACAAACTTTTTGAAGAATATTTCGGGAGTGAACATCACCATTAGCCTTGTTGAAGCTCTTGCCCAAATGCCTAAATCCTTTAAGATGTTTAAAGATTTGCTTAGTAAGAAGGAGAAGATGGCTGAGTTTGTCAATAACCGCTTAAATGAAAATTATTCTACAGTCCTTCTTAAAGAACTTCCGGAAAAACTTGGAGATCCCGGTCGTTTTTTGTTACCTTGTACATTTTCCCAAACCGAAGAATTTACTGCCTTAGCCGATCTCGGGGCAAGTATAAATTTGATGCCATTAAGTGTTTGGAAAAAGTTATCATTACCCGACCATACACCAAAAAAGATGACTCTTGAGCTAGCAAATCGAACTCTCGCTTACCCTGTTTGTATTGCCGAAGATGTGTTTGTTAAAGTTGGTACCTTCACTTTTCCGGTCGACTTTGTTGTTGTTGATTATGAAATGGGCCCTCGTAATCCCTTAATACTTGGACGACCATTCTTGAGAACCGGAAAAGCTTTAGTCGATGTTGCCGAAGGTGAACTCATTTTATGGGTCGGGAATGATCAACAAGTGTTTAAAATGGGGAAGATCACAAACAAATCATATGGAAGAGAATCGGCGAATATGATTGATGTGCTTCAAGACGAGCTTGATACAACTCCTTTGGAAAGTACAAAGCTTGATGATTTTGTCGTCTACAACAATCTCTTTTTCGAGCCTATCTATGATAATCCACTTTTTCAAGAAAATGTGGAAGATTCTGAAGCTCCTCTCTCCAATTTGGATGCCCCACTAATTCATGAGTCTCAACCAATTTATGATGACTATGATGATGATTCTAGTTCCAATGGGGATGATTATGATAATTTTGCTTCAAAGTATAAAGACACGCCAACATATGATGATTTTGATGATGTTGATACTCTTTCGAGTGATTCTTTACATGATCACCTTGCTCCTACTTTTAATGAAGATCCTCCATCGAACACTCTTGATACTTTGGATAATTACTCATTTGAGGATGATTTTGCTACTTTTCTCAATACTTACTTCCCCAATGTGAATGATTCTCCTCCTTTGGACTTTGATTATGGTCTTTATCCTCCCTCGGATATGAAGAAACCCGTTTCAAAGTAGAAGAAGCCGGATGACACCGATATCCGTAGTACTTATGTTTTGACACCTCTTTATCCACCTTCTGAGGATGAGATTGTGAGATTTATGAGCGGATCTTCTTCAAGGTTTAATGAGCCTGAGTCTTATTTTCCCCTAAAGGAAAAGGTGTTCGATCCTGGTATTGCAATTTTTAAGCCATCTCAGTATCCATCTGATGAAATAAAAGGAAAGATTTTTGGAAACAATGGAGATATGCTTGAACTGCATCATACTGTCTACCACCATGCTTAACCTTTGCTTTAGGTAACCTTACCTACTCTTATTTGGCTTGCCTTTTTCACCTTAAGCTTGTGCTATTTGATGGATGAAAACCATGTATTTGATCTCGGTGGATGTTCTTCAAGGTTCTTACTATGCTAATCACGGTCGGGTCAGGCTCACGACTCGGTGAACAAAAACAAGTGCTTCTCGGGAGGCAACCCGAGTATCTATCCTTTTATTCTGTTTTTATAATAAGTGTAGGGGGAGACCCTAGTATGTGTTTGTTCTTTTCTTTCTTATCATGTGCAGGAATTCGAGCTTTCAAAGATTCATTCTTGATGACTTTTGATGATCCGTGATTCCGTGTACCCGTCTTCCCGGTTCTATCCTAAACTCTTTTGATTCTCTATTTTATATTCTTAAATATTAAAATAGGAATCACTTTAGTTGTCTCTTCCTTAGCAAGATTTAAACAACGTGCACAATGTCCTAAGTGTAGGGGATTTTACTCCCACATGCTAAAACATTGAGGACAATGTCTATCTTAAGTGTAGGGGGGACTTCAATCGAAGTTAAGTGGGCTTTTCAATGAATTTGTCCTCATTTTAACCGGAAAATTTATTTTTCGACATTTTTCAAAATTTTTGATCTATTTTGGCCTATTATTATTTTCCTTTGTTATCGTTATTTTCATTGCTAGAATAAGTTTTAATAAGTTTAGATTTCTTTGATATATTGGGCCCGTCATGAATCTTTTGACTCAACCCGAGTTTACTTATCCAAGTTTACTCTAGCTAGTATCCTTAACGTGTTTAAATCAAGTTTTGCTAGGCTTTTATATAGGGAACTTTAAAACGCGAAAGACTTAAATCTTACGTGTTAAGAACAAGAACTTTTCACAAGTTCCTATAATTGATCCTAGAAATTCGTTTATCAAGGGAACTTTAAAATGCGAATTCTAAACTTGAAAAAGCCTAAGAAGTTGCAAGATCCTATAGATGACTTGAAAACCCAAAACTTTGATTTAATTGGCTAAGCATCCACGAGTCTCATTCCTTGAGATTTTAAATTGTGGAGAACGAGAGATGATAGAGTCAATTATAAGTTTGGTATTCTTTCAAGAATTTATGTGAGTTAATTATAAGCTTTTTTCTCCCATCGCTTGTTATTAAATTTAATTGCAATAAATAAGGTTGTACGATTTGAAAATTACTTAGCTTCTAGCCCAAGATCGTTTAAAAGTTGCTCGGTATTAATTAGATTTCATAGCCAAGGCATAACTTATTGAAGTGGGATGTGAAGATTAGCGAGTCCGAAAAGGCCCTAACAATGCATGAGGGCTACATTTTGTTGCTAAAGATCCAAAGTGATGTGAAAAATAATTTATCAAAAATCAATATGAAGGATCGAGACACACACCAAACAGTAAATACTGCCCAAAAGATCATGGAAAAGTCTATCCGAAAAGACCCTATCAAGGTATGAGGATAAATAGATCCAAGTCCTAAACACTAGTACAAAAAATGGTATCCGTCACACTCAAAAAGAGTGACCGTAGGCATACATTCACACGCGGTATTTTTTGTCTTTGTGACCAAAGGTCCCGTGACCGTCGGTACACTACGGTCACGATCTGATCTTTGTGACGATAACCCGGAAAAAATGTGACCAATACTCGAAAATGTGTGACGAACTAGGTATAATATTGGGTGTTTTAGTGAATATGTGTGACGGTAAACACTCTATAGTTACACGAGTTTTGTTTAAGAGTGACTATTGTTTATAAATTTGTCAATTGAATATACAATATGTGTGACATTTACTATGTGATTAGTGTATTTTGTGTGACTATATGCATCAAATAGTCACATGAAGGGTATGTTTGTGTGACCTTTTATGACATGTAGTCACATAAATTATGCTAATGGCTCTGAGTTTTTCACATACAATTAACCAAAGAGTTACCAATAGTAGTAATAAGTGTGACTGTATGCTTTGTCAAGTCAAGCCAATTGTATTTTATGTGACTATATGCATCTAATAGTCACATGAATTGTATGTTTGTGTTACCTTTATGACATGTAGTCACACAAATCATGGTAATGGTACTGAGTTTGTCACATACAATTAACCAAAGAGTTACCAATATTAGTAATAAGTGTGACTGTATGCTTTGTCAAGTCAAGCAAATTGTATTTTTGTGACTATATGCATCCAATGGTCACATGCATTGTATGTTTGTGTTACCTTTTATGACATGTAGTCACACAAATCATGCTAATGGTACTGAGTTTGTCACATACAATTAACCAAAGAGTTACCAATAGTAGAAATAAGTGTGACTGTATGCTTTGTCAAGTCAAGAAAATTGTATTTTGTGTGACTATATGCATCAAATAGTCACATGAAGGGTATGTTTGTGTGACCTTTTATGACTTGTAGTCACACAAATTATGATAATGGCTCTGAGTTTGTCACATACAATTAAACAAAGAGTTACTAATAGTAGTAATAAGTGTGACTGTATGCTTTGTCAAGTCAATCTAATTGTATTTTGTGTGACTATATGCATCTAATAGTCACATGAATTGTATGTTTGTGTTACCTTTTATGACATGTAGTCACACAAATCATGCTAATGGTACTGAGTTTGTCAAATACAATTAACCAAAGAGTTACCAATAGTAGTAATAAGTGTGACTGTATGCTTTGTCAAGTCAAGTAAATTGTATTTTGTGTGACTATATTCATCCAATAGTCACATGAATTGTATGTTTATTTGACCTTTTATGACATGTAGTCACACAAATCATGCTAATGGCACTAAGTTTGTCACATACAATTAACCAAAGAGTTACCAATAGTAGAAATAAGTGTGACTTTATGGTTTTTCAAGTCAATCAAATTGTATTTTGTGTGATTATATGCATCCAATAGTCACATAGAATTGTATGTTTGTGTGACTTTTGATGATATGTAGTCACACATTGGAATGTGAATAAGTGTGACTATGTTTCATCTTCTAGTAACCTTTCATAATTCAATAAAAACAAATAACAAAATTATGGAAATCAAATTTCAGTTGCATTAATATATAAAATTGAATGTACATAATCAAATCAACAAATATAATGTCGTATTATTCTCAAGTAACATACTTTTCACATAGAATCACATTTGTAACGACTCTGAATAACCGTATTGTAAAGTCTTTTGATCCTTGTTATTCCTAGCTTGTTTCTGCATATGAGTAATAGTCGTAAATGTACTGCCTGCTAGAACATTCATCGAGCGCTTAGATCCTATCTTTGGTGCACTTTCAACAATAGTTTTCATGGTATTTGGTGGTGTTGTTTCCTGTATGGAAACAAAAGCCGTGTATTAAACATTGAACTAAATATAAAAATCTATGTATATGTAGGATGATAAATCAAGTGTATGTACCTCTTCCAAAAAAATAACCTTTTCCTTTGGCCATGCCATGAAACTACCTTTTACATCCTTAACAGTTTTTAAACCATTATTTCTGTCATCAGGTATGAATGCTACATCCACTATGGATTCATCAACTGAAACTTTGTAGCAATTTTTTGGTAGTGGTTGGTTATGAATCATTACATTGTCTTCATCCTTAGACTTATATACCCTACCGTTACCAATGATAATTTTCCTAGATATGTTCCACAGTTTGCACTTAAATGTCTGAAGAAAAAATGTTTATATGCGTTAATGACAAATAAATTAAACAAGTAATTATATGAAAAATGATGAAATACTTACATCTGGTAGTGATGGTGGAGACTGATTTACTTTTTATTTAGAAGGTGTACACTTCTTTCGTAATGATACAATAGGTACGTCTTGTTGTGTCGAGGGAGACAGATTTTGTTGTGATCCGGAAGCTGGATAAGTATATTCTTGAGATTAGGATTTTTGAAGTGGAGACTTCTTTTCCAACGATCTAGTCTTATTTTTTGCTAACCTAGTTTTAGTAGGTACCTGCATATATACATAACACAGTAAATAAGTCATGTATAATACAATTTAGAAACCAAACATGGTTTTTTTATAACTTACCTTCTTCGTAGTTGCAGTGTCCAAATCCTTGTTCGAAGTTGTAGTTGTCTTAGAAATTGGAAATAACACACCCTTCTGAAGTCCACCACCACTGATCGACGTCCTTTGTTCTTCACTAGGTATTTTGCTTAATGTATGGTGTTCTAGTTGTAATACCTGCAATATATAAGTATGTTAATTGTTAATGATATTACAGACTGAAAATCATCAAATCAAAATTAGAAAACTAGTCTTACATGTGACTGACTTGGCATTAACTCGGCTATATTAACCCCTTGTGAATACATAACTTTCAACATTTTTTCAATAGTTTCTTGTGTTTGTGACATCTTGGTGTTTAATTCAGTGACTGTATTCTCTTTTTCTTTACGCGCCTGTCTCTCCTTCTCAAGTTCATTTTCAAGCATCGCAATCCTTACATCAGTTCCTTGTTTCCTTCTAGGTAGATCAAAGAACTTTCTGCACGTAACTCTGCCTCCCACTCCTCGTGCATACCCTTCCTTTTCATTTCCTAATACATGTGATAATGAATCTGAGCCACTATCAACCGTCAAGGTTCCATCTCTGATTTGTTCCTCTGCTTCCAGCTGCACACAAAAAATGGTAAATAATTTATTATACGAATATAAACATTATATAAAAAATTTGCAATAACACTTACAATCTTAGTGCCAACTTTGATTGTTTCATCATTTGTCTCTTTTCCTTCTTTTCTAACCCTTCCATTAAACCACAATACACCACGGGGGGGGGGGGTTCTTGATCTGGTGTAATTTCTTTTTTTATGATCTTCCAAACATCAAATACATACAGATGAAAAGTTAAACCAACATGGACAACAGTGTTAGGATATTACACCAATATAACCTTACCATTTTCTCTTTTATATATACATAACCACCACGTCCAATTATATGCTGATAAAGAGACTTGGAACGCGCCAATTTATTAGCAGCTGATTTCACCTAACAAAAAATATTACTGGATGAGAAGTTGCTAGTACGTAACAGACTGTGTTTGTCATACGGAGTCTCCAAACAATGCATACATACGGTGTTTATAAATGTAAAACGAAATAGAAATTAACAACCTTAAGTTCTTCTGTCGCCGTGTGGTTTACAAAAGCAACCCAGTTCGGCTTTGACGACTGCTTTGTAATTCTTTGGAACTACATTTAGTTTTTCAGGATTATCTAGGTTGGGAACTATGTGCTTTGCTGTCAATTTGCTTCTGAAATTTCTTAGCAGTTTACCTAGCTTATTCATAACCAAGTTTTTGTAGGACACATCAAATTCAAAGTATTGATGCACATATTAACATAATGTTAAAGTAAATGTAGGAATACGACTAACAGTGTGATTCAAATTTACATTACAACTTTATATTTTTTATTTAAATTGTTTTTATTTTCTTTTTATTTTGATTAAATTTTGGGTTATTAACTTCTAGTTGGGACTAAGTATTATGACAAAAGTGACGTGACAACGTGATAAAGTGAATATGTTTATTTTGCCAACGACTTTCTGATCGGGTATTTGTAAGTGAAATCGGATTTTTCATCGATAAGTAATCCTTCCTTTATTTTTCATTAAATTTCCATGGATTCGTTAAATTCGACACTTAAAGAGGGAGACTTGCATCGAATACAAGACAAAGCTAGAGAAAGTGGTATAAATTCATTTCAAATGCTTCAGTGTCATCTAGTTACTCTTTCACGAATTCAAGGAGGGAGCGAATTTGTGACAATCTTTGGTCAAGATCGTCATATATTCATGGAATCAATGTTCACCATCTTGACCCAACTGGCAGAGCAACTCAACAATGAAAACTTTAATCACTCTGCATCGGCACTTGCTTATAAGGCTCTTGTGACACAACTCACGCCTTTCCTCCAATTCAATATCATCAAGTCTGAAAGTTCGATGCTTTGCCAATCTTTTCTTCGAGATACACATACCGAGCTTCGAGTTTTTCGTGATACAATATTGAAACTCATGACCTCGGTCTCGTCTTCGATTTATGAAAGATCTCGACTTCAGCAAGGATATGATAATGGAGTGCAAGACTCTTCGATGCAAGAGGAAATTGGTCATACGATTGACAACTTGGAGCCTCACGATGGCAAGAGCACGAAATCAGGAGGACAACATGATACCAGTGGCATGTCAGGAACTGTTCACGAGATCTCTTTTGCTGACACCGTATCCGTTTATGACGAAGAGCCGGCAAACATGGTACAATGTAATGTTGTTTATGATGTATATGTTGATGATATGCCGCATATTGACCATTCTGAACCTAATTATGACAAACATGGGATGGAAAAGAGTGATAGCAATACCACTTCTGATTCATCCGATGTAAGTCATAATGGGGGAGAGACTGTTCAGAATGCTAAACATCATGATAA
This sequence comes from Glebionis coronaria, assembly GCA_025667525.1. Classification (NCBI taxonomy): domain Eukaryota; kingdom Viridiplantae; phylum Streptophyta; class Magnoliopsida; order Asterales; family Asteraceae; genus Glebionis; species Glebionis coronaria. The sequence continues at coordinate 215,652,144 of CM046876.1, read as the reverse complement.
TTATCCTATAAATCCTTCATTGACTGCTTCTGATTCCAAGATTAAAGAGCTCGAAACGATCGTAGTTCGGCAATCAAAAGATCTTGAGGATGCCAAACTTGAATTTTCTAAGAAAACGGATAAATTTGAAACATACTTTGAAAAACTTGAAAAGTCAAACGTTGTTCTTGAAAGAAAATTGGATCAAACTGTTCTAGATTCTAAAGCTGAAAAGGATAATCTTTTGAAACAAATTCAACTGCTTGAATCTAAGTTGGCATCCCAAGATAACTTGCTCAAAGAGAATGAGACTTTAAAGGCTCAAGTACAGGAAAAGGTCTTTGCTATAGCTGCGTTGAAAAACGAGTTAAGGAAAACTAAAGGATCTAGTGTGGACACTAAGCTTGAAAAACCATCAATCTTGGGGAAACCGCCTACAAATCAGTCCGTCAGACAACCGATTGTCAGACAACCTACTGCATTTAGATCCGAGCGACCACAATCCTCGAGACCGCGGTTTGCCTCCCAAGTTGATTTGGGTCATATTTCTAGAACAGTCACCCCACCAACTAGGCCTAATGTGACTAAATCAGTTTTAGCAAGACCTAATCACATGATTGCCTCTAATTTCCCTAAGAATAGTTCAATGAACACGTCTAGAACTAGTTCAAATGATGTGCGCCATGATTTTGGTCAAAGGGAAGCTATTCAAAAGACACAAGTAAGAGATAGGAATTTCAAACCTAGTCAGATGCCTTCTAGTTTACCCAACACTGCTAACCGTAGCATGCCCAATCCTAGGAGCATCAATCAATCATCTAGGGATTCTAGATCTTACTCGGACATTAAATATGCTACTTGTAAAACATGTAGAAAATGTGTCTTTACGGCAAATCATGATTCCTGTATCAAGAAATTACTTAATGAGGTGAACTCCCGTGCTAGAATTAAGTCCCAGTGGATAGCTAAAATCAAACCCGTTGGTAAAGATTGGCGCCCCACTGGTAGAACTTTCACTCTTGTAGGAAACGAGTGCCCTTTAACTAGGATAGTCTCCGTTTCTTCTAAGACTACTAGGGAGGGAATTGATAAAGATGATACTTCACTTAAGCCTAAACTTAAGATTTTCTATAAAAGGAAACGTTTGCCAGCTAAGATAAGTGAATCATCTACTCAGGTCGCCTCTGACACAAGTAAAGCTAACTGTGAACCCCCACGTGCTTCTAAAATAGATATCTCTAACCCATGCAAAAGTATACAAACTCCTAATGAGAATGCAGGTACCAAAGTTGATGTTCCAAAAGAACGAAGCGGTCCAATCGTTGTATACCGTTCAACTAAGGATACTCTCAGAGTTTGGTTGCTGAAGAAGCAGATATCAGAGAAACAAATGTCTCAGGGGATTCATGGTTAAGCCACAAAGGACTTATAGTCACATCACAGACTATAACTCGATCTTCAAAGAAAGGAAAGTTTATCGCCGATGATAAACTTATCCTAAAAACGAGAAATTCATTTTTCTCGGGCATGAGCTTATATCAAAAACATTCCAAGTTTTTAAGCTCATGCATTAAGGCTTATAGATAAATGACAGTCTGTAACCCGTTCTTCAAAGGCAGGAAAGTTTATCGCCAATGATAAACTTATCCTTACAACGAGAAATTAATTTTTCTCAGGCATGAGCTTATATCGAAAACATTCAAAGTTTTTAACCTCATGCACAATGACTTACAGTTAAATGTCAGACGTAACTCGAACTTCAAATAAAGGAAAGGTTATCATTAATGATAAACTTATCCTCATAACGAGAAATTCAATTTTCTCGGTCATGAGCTTGTCTTAAAACATTCGAAGTTTTAAGCTCAGAAAGGAAAGTATATCTTTTAAATAAGAGAACTTTTTCTCATAACGAGAAATTAACCTTTCTCGGTCATGAGCTTTCCGTTAAAACAGTCAAAGTTTTCAAGCTCATGAAAACGACTTCTAAGTAAATGTCAGCTTAGGACTCGTTCTTCAGATAAAAGGAAAGTTTATCGCCGATGATAAACTTATCCTTAACAACGGGAAGTTTACAACTTCTCGGACTTGAGCTCGTTTTATAAGATATTCAACATCTTAAGCTCAAGTAATTGGTTTTCAAAACTTTGAACACAATTTTTCAAGAATTTCTCAAAAGGTTTTTCTAAATCTTTCAAAATTGTGTGTTCAAAAACGTTTTGATAAAAAGAGCATGTCTTCTGGAATCGATAATATTTACGAACCTAGAAATGTCATTCAATAATGACACGGGGTTGTAAATAAAGTTCGAGCAGAAGTTCAAACTTTTAAAACATGCTCAAAATGGTTTGCTATTATTTCAGATAGCAACCTGCTTTTCATACTCAAGTCAAGCATTTCACCGGAAAGCTTTGACTCAACAACGGGAATTAATTTTCTCGGGGACGTGACGAGGTGACCAACATTCGTGAACAAGAACCATGTGCTTCTTTCATATGATGTTCTCCATTATTCAGGTCCAACCTCGTAACTTGCTAATCTTGTGAATACATTATCATATATGATCCTTGCACGTGATAAATACCTTACACTTGTGTTTAAAAGGTATTTAATTTACGTTTCAAGTACTCCCTCATTAATTTGAGGGGGAGCTTGTTAAAATCATGAAGATAATTGGATTTGCATTTTTCTTCCCAAATTTTCTTAAAATGCTATTAAATCAATTGATATTAAAAACATCGATTGGGTTAATATTTTTAATATGGGGGAGAAAATGTGATTTAATATGGGATATGATCAATCATAAATGGTTTGACTTAACGTGTTAGCTCATCCCGACATGTGCGAAATGTTTTCGAATATCGTAGCATATGTTAAGGGGGAGCAAAATGGATTTGCACTTCAAAATGGATTTCATGGTGACATACACTTACCCAAAACATCTCTATTCACGACGGTGAAGGTTGTGGTGACATAAGGATGGTAGGATAGGTTAAAGTCCAATGATTTCTCTAGAACCGGAGGAATCTTCCCAAGGACATTCCATAGCTAGAAATAGTAGTCCTTAGGAAAGATGGAGAAAGATTGTGAACGTAGCTGAATGCCGACCAAGTACTTAAGTTAGCACTGGAACAATCACAACAAGGTGCTAGTTATGACGTATTGGTAAGCATTGAAGGGGTTGAAGAATGAAAAAGAATTGTAAAGATAAAGGGTGTAAAGAAAGAAGCCCTCCTTACAACCTTAGGCAGAAACCGGGTCAATTCATATGCTATTGAGATCATTTTTAATGATTCTTGATATTGAAGAAAGACATCATGGACCCAGTGATGCAATGCTCAACCCTTCCCAGCTAACTCAAATATCTCTCAAAAGGTATTTGTTTTAATCACACGGAGATCAACACATTATCTATTGATTTATTCACTCCGAATAAATTGGTATTGAAAAGGTGGCACTCCTCTCCAGCCTCCGATCACTAAAATCCAAAATGCACGATCGAGTCTAGAGCCATTTGAGATCATCAAATATCTCATTAGGACACACTTTCATATTTACTTGCTTCTTCACACACTGTGAAAAGTAAGAGAGTTCTTAAGAGTCCTACGCAAAATCTTCATGATCTTGCCTGAACATCCGAGTAATACGAAAGTATTTACAATGAAGATGGAAATCCTTCTTGAGCGAATATCAAAAAGCTCATGGTAGGTGACTTGTGCGATTCTTTATGAATCAAACTTGTGATAACTGGAAAGCAACAGCTGTTTAATTCTTAAATGAATTTAAACACGTTCCAGGCCTCTACGCAATATCTTAGTGATCTTGCTAGAACATTCAAAGTAATACTATTAAGTATTTACAGTGACGAATGGAAATCCTTCTAGTGTTAACATCAAACAGCACTTGGTAGGTAACTTGCAAGATTCTATACGAATCAAGCTCGTGACAACTGGAAAGCAACGATGGTGCGGTTCTTAATTGAACTTCACTTGTTCCAGGAACATGAATTGACGGCTTCAAATCATGCGGATAATATTATCCAAATGTTTCACTCTTTACGTTCGCAGTCAGCTTTGGACGGTCGAGTAAAGAGAACGGGTTTACCCGCGAAATCTTGTCAAGGAGGTTCTTAATTGAAACTACCTGCCACAAGTACGATATTTAATATCGTCCAACGGTCTTCACCGACCGGAGGTAAAATGCTACCGAATTAGAATGAAATGTTCAAGGCCATTTCATCCGTGTATATGGTTTGTTGCTAACTGTCTTATGCAGCGTAACAAGAAGGTGGCATTGCGGTGTATAATCCAGAAGAAGTCATCACCACATGCTTATACTACATACACTTAGTACTTAAACAAATTCAAGAAAGTCTGAAGGTCAAGTCTTCCGCTGTATCAAACTCTGAAGCTTTCAAGAATTTAAAGGTATAAGTATGTGGAACATGAAGTCATGAAGAGGCAAATTTCACAAGTGATGAATGCACAAGGTCAAGGCAAGGAAACATGCTCAAGACTAAAGTCAAAGATGACATCAAGCATATTCACAAGAACAAGATCGAAGACTCAAGCATAGTATGCTAGGTTTAAGATTTTGTAAAATGGTGTGACCTCCCTTAGGGGGGGAGATTGTTGGAAATGTGTTTTCCCAAAGAAAGTCTCGGTCACATCATTATTAGCATAGATCACGAGCTATAGAATAATTAGAACTTTGTAACTTGGAGCGACCTCCCTTAGGGGGAGATTGTTGGAAATACGTTTTTACGTATTTATGAAGGATCGGTCGCTCCAACGATAATTATGTAATGGGCTCGTGGTCCACTTAGTAATGTATAGTCCATATAGCCCACATGTAGGGTGGGCTATATATATACCCCTCCTAGCATGTTAGGAGGGGTTGGTGATTCATTATTTCATTAATCTAATCATTTTCTCTCTCTACTTTTCTTCCCTCTCCTTTCTCTCTCTATACTTCATCTTCCTCCTTCCCCATTTCCACCATTAATCAATAGATCTAATCCATCATTTACCAAATCCTTAGAATCCGTAGACCTTCAAGTTGGGTAAAAAATTTGTATTTGTATCGTGGTTTCATTCCAAAGTTTTTCTCTTGCTTCCTCTTTCACATCTTTCCACGATAGAATCTTCAATCATATCTGCTCCCGGACCGTGTCTCCTAAAAAACTTAAAAACAATGATCTATTTGGCCCTGATATTCTATTTAGTGCATCAAAGTTCACATTTATCTTCATGACATCTTGTTTTCCATATTTTATCCAAAACTTGGCTAACCTAGTTATACCCCTCTTATTAACAATCTTCTGTTTACTGATGTCTTCATCCTCATCCGATTGATCACCGTAATCCTCTGATTCATAACCTTCTTCATTGTCGTGATTTACATCACCATTATTAAACAAATAATCATCATCATTAACAATATAATCTTGATCATTGTTTTCAGTGTTCATGATTATTGACATGTGTACAAGAACAATAAGTGGAAATGGTATGAAACTAGTGAAAAATTAATTGAGATGGAGATGGAGTTAGAAAATTATGGTATATTTTGTGATTTTGGAGAAAAAATCAGGATTAGAGATGGAGATGGAGTTAGAAAATTATGCTAACTGCATATGTATTAACTTAGCATGGACATTCAAAATTTTCGTGAAAATTTTGGCTCCAAATACAAAAATTAAACAACCAAATATTTTGAACTGCAATTTGCCTCCAAATTAAACATTAAACTTTTCCCTTTGAGTTTCCTGGTAAAAATAAAGTTTGAACAAAATGTTATACTATTTTTCACATTTTAACATTCAACCAAAAACCTTTAGTATACACTGCATAAAAACTTGAATTCATATATTATAAGAAAATGGATATAACATATAGTGAATTGTACATGGCCTTAAAATACTTGTATTACGTAATTAACAAACTTGTATTGTTGATTACAGATAACTGATATTTGTTTCATAATGATAGTAATGCATACAAATCTATTAAATTGTTGCGACCTGTAGGTTGAAAATGCAACAGGTGCCTAGCAATAACAGACCAAAAAAACATAAAAAATTTGTTCATATTACACAGGGAGAACTGACATCATCCAACCTTCCAACATTCCTTTTGCCTTTGTTGTTGCTCCCCTCTATAGCATTCCTTGACCGAACCTTCTTACATTATGTATGCCTACAATAGGAGTTTGAAACAATGGAGGGCGAATACATAGAGTACTTGAAGAACTTGTGGTCAAACTCCGAATCGGACTTATATTGCTTACTTCTGCATACATGTACATATTAATGTTAGTTATATGTCGATGAAGGTAGTGTTTGGCAGTATGTGTAGCATGGTTGTGGTTGCCCTAACAACATTTGGATTTATTTGGTTATGCATATGTTTGTATAGGGGACCATATCCAACTTATTACAAAAGACCTAAAACAATATCATACCAAAAAACCTTTAACTATAATATACCATGGGACCATATCCGCACACATTAACAAAAACCATAACCAAGATTGAAACATAGACCATATAAACACGTTAATTAAAAATGACATAGATTAAGAAGGGCTAGTCCTATAAATCGAATCACGTTAATGAAAAATGAAATAGGTCCACATACATGCATTAAAAATTAGTGTAAACCCGAATACCATAACAAACTTACACTATTCGTATGAACCCTAATATTTAAATTGAACATTACTGATTGTTGCATTACCTTTTTTCATGATTCTTCATGTCGTTAATGATTCTGTAGATTGGCGACTATTGTGTATGAGGGTTTCATTTTTTTATTGTGTATTAGATGAAGATTTAGGGTTTGTTCTTCATGTGTGTGATTCTGAAGATGGTGGCGGTTACAAGCTAGATGGTTGCTGGATATTATTTGTGTTTAATGAAAACGTAAATATTATTTAAAATTACTTAATAATAAAATTATAGTAATTAACATTTAATTATTGAAAGTTAATAATAAATAAATAATATTAAGTAAATAAAAAAACATATACGTTGTATTTTTATTAAAAACATTTTTGTCAAAATTAACTAACTTTAAAAATGTTATAATTTTAAACATAACATAAAATATTACTTTAATTAATTTTAAACATAAAATTATAGTTAAATAACTTAAATATGAATAAGGTCGATTTTGAATGGTCAGTTTAATAAGGTTAGGGTGACAAAATTATAGTTTTGTAATGGGTTAGGGTTTATGGTTTAGGGTTGGGGTTTAGGGTTTATGGTTTAAGGTATAGGGTTGAGGGTTAAGTTTTAGGATTTATGATTTAGGGTTTATGGTTTACGGTTAATGAAGTGATTTATGTTTAATTAGGGTTTATAGTTTAATTTAAGTTCATGTTTTAGGGTTAATTAATGTTGTTTAAAGTTTATGATTTAGAGTTTATATAGGGTATACTACTTTATGTTTAGGTTGTATGGTTTAGACTTTCGGGTTACGGTTTAAGGTTTAGGATTTATGGTTTAATTAGCTAGTGTGGTTTATTAATGTTTACTTAGGATTTATGGTTTAATTAGATAGGGTTTGTGGTTTAAGGATTAATTATGATTTAAGGTTTATAGGGTTTAGGGCTTATAGGGTTTAGGGTTTAAGGTTCATTGGTTTATGGTTTAGGATTTATGGTTTAATTAGCTAGGGTTTGTGGTTTTAAGGGTTAAATAGGATTTAAGGTTAAATGGTTTAAGGTGTATGATATATTGTTTAGGGTGCATTGGTTTATGGTTTAGGGCTTAGGGTTTAGGGTTTAAGGTTCATTGGTTTATGGTTTAATTAGCTAGGGTTTGTGGTTTAAGGGTTAAATAGTATTCAAGGTTAAATTTTTTAATATGCATGATTTAGTGTATAGGGTGCATTGGTTTAAGGTTTAGGGCTTAGGGTTTAATGTTCATTGGTTTATGGTTTAAGGTTTAAGGTTTAGGATTTATGGTTTAATTAGCTAGGGTTTGTGGTTTAAGGGTTAAATAGGATTTAATGTTTATAGGTTTAAGGTGTATGATATAGTGTTCAATTAGGGTGCATTACTGATACTAAGATTTTACTAGTTGAAAGGAAGTTCGTTTTCTCGGTGTCTAATCGAATTGATTTCCGGTTCAATGTGCGACTCAGTTGTTCTTGGTTAAGAAAAAGAGAAGTTGATTATTTATAACTAATTAAAAAGTAAATGCGAAAAGTATTTAAAAACAAACCAAAGACAAGTGCAAGTAATAAAAGTAAAACAAGTTGAATATTAAAAACTAAAAGTTAAAACGATATTAAAACTAATAGTAAAACAAATAATAAGACGTAATTTAAAGCGAAACAATTAATAAAAATAAAACTAAACGAAGAAATTAACTTTTGACTGAAAAATAAAATTAACCTAATGAAAAAGGAGAGAATAAAACCAAAATGGTACTTTAAAGCTAAACGAGACAAAACCTAAAGCGGGTACTAAATAAAAGATAAAACTTGAACTTTACGAAAAAATATTAATTTTAAAATTAGAAGAAAAATATAACTAAAAATACGTAACTTTCAGAAATAAAATCGGAACAACTTTCAGATTAAACTAAATAATTACGGAACAAAAATAATAAATAGATAAGCAAGCAAGCTAGCTAGCTAGCTGCTCACTTTTTTTTTGGCGCCAAAGATTCCATCGCAATGTTATGTATCGGAATGGGTTTTTTTTTGTGTCGCAATATATTTTTTTTTTATTTTATTTTATTTTATTTTATTTTATTTTATTTTAAACTATCGAAATGTCTAAAAAATAAAAACTGTCGGAATAACTAAAGTACAAAAATCATCGGAAAGTGGCTATAGAAAAATGGGCAGCATTTCGACTCAATACAAACCTAAACCCCGTCGCAATCCCGATCGCAATGTGCGATCGGAATCACGATCGGAATAGGGGGATGAAAACATAAGCCATCGCAAAGTAGAACCCACAAGGGTTATTGCGATGGAACATAAGCTGCCCGTCGGAATGTGGTAAAACCCCAATATTGCGATGAAAACAAGCAATAATCCGAAAATGAAGTTAAGCTTAAAAATCAATAAGCACGGCCAATAAGCTACTACACCAAAACTTGAACAACTTAATAAACATAAATTTGAAAGCTTTTAAAAGACGAAATTCATAAACTTTATAAAAACACAAAATAAGCAAACACAAAATAAGCAAACTTTAAAATATAAAAACTTTTAAGAAAACTTAAAACGAATAAGCTAGACACAAATTAAGCCAATAAGCATGTCAAGCTCAAAGCTTGATTCGTATAAAAGCTTAGATGGAAAGAAAAAGATGAACTTTTTAATCAAACATCACAATTAAACAAAAAAGGCATAAAGATTTCGGATAAAAGATGAATCAAAATCAAGAAAGGTAGAATAAGATTAAGATTAAGACAAGAACTAAACTATCAAAAGTAAAGATTTTATTAAAAACAACAAGAAAGGAAGATGAAAGATTGGGATCCTAGTGAGAGAAACTGTCACTTTCTCTCTCTAGAATCACCTACAAAAATGAAAGAAAAACTAAGCTAAACTAAATCTAACCAACCCTCCTAAATGAGTTTAGGAGGGTATTTATAGGAAATGGGGAGGTGCATGTGTTGCCTCTTCTTTCTTTCTTTCTTCACGTCTTCTCGTCTTTTAAGTTCTTCGACTTTATCGACTTTGTCTCGGGATTAATTAAACTCGTCTTATAATTTGTTTATTTATTAGACTCGAGTTCTTCGGTTTTTTTATTAAACTTCCGTCTTTGACTTTTTCTTCGATAAATCTTCGAATTGGTCTTGGACTTCCGTTCTTTCTCCACTCTTGATCTTTCGACTTCGTCTTTTCTCGTTTTCTTCTATAAAAGCCCGTGAAAGACCGTGTTTTCTTTCCTTTTCACATTTTGACCCTGAAACACATTAAAAACACAAACCACGCATAATTCCGCCATTTACGACATAAAATATACGTTTAGGTCCAGTTTTAATGTAATTAAGTGGTAGAAAAGATGGGTGTTTTCACACCTATCAAATCCCCTACACTTAACCATTGCAATGCCCTCATGCAATGCTTAGCAATAAAGCAAGGTTTAAACTTTCCATCATAATCAACCTACCTTGGCCTTTATTAAACAACTAAGGAAAATCAAAAAGATAGAAAATAACAAGATGCAGCAAGGAAGAAACTTGTAAAGAAATCTAAGACTTACATTAGGGCTTGTATGTCATGAATGTTTATCACCCTCAAGTTTCACGTTCCCCATGCCAAGCTTAAAAACAAGATCATTGTTAGTACAAGTTAGCATAACAAACATTTACTCATGCGGTTCAATTAATCACTCAAACTCCCTTATTCCTATGGGTATCTCTTATATTTTATTTTTGTCTTAGAATGATCATGAAGATGCATTGTTGGACTTATTTCGATAGTTTATTTAAGCTGAAAGCAAAGTAGGACGATTTGATCAATAGTTAGCTAAAGGACAAAATCTCTTAAAACTGCTTCTCGGGATATCAAAAAGTTCATATCTTGGCATAACTTGGTTCGCGATTTGAGACCTTTCTCGGGCCGATATTTGGCATGTACTTCATACTTCATATCTTGAGAGACGTTCTTGAGATAATGGTCTTCTCATCGTTCATAGAGTTCCTTCACTTGGAGACTTTTGAGAGGTACTCCAACTTTGTTGACCACGACTTCATGATTATTTCTTCAATCTCTAATTGGGATTTTGAGATACAACGATCCGCCTCCTTTTCGGACTTGGATCTATTTATCCTCATACCTTGTTAGGGTCTTTTCGGATAGACTTCTCCATGATCTTTATGGGAGTTGATTGCTTTTCGTCGTGAGTCTTGATCCTTCATATTGATTTTGGGAATAATGCTTTTCACATCACTTTGGATCTTCAGCAATAAAATGGAATCCTCATGCCTTGTTAGGGCCTTTTCGGACTCGCCAATCTTCGCGCCCCGCTTCATAAGTTATGCCTTGGCTATGAACTCTTATCATTACCGAGCAACTTTTAAACGATCTTGGGCAAGAAGCTAAGTAACTTTTCAAATCGTACGACCTTACTTATTGCAGATAATTTATTAGCAAGTGATGGGAGAAAAAGATCATAATTAACTCACATAAGTTAATGAGAGAATACCAAACTTGTAACCAACTCTATCATTTCTCGTTCTCTACAATTTAAAATCTCAAGGAATGAGAGTCGTGGATGCTTAGCCTAATAAACCAATTAAGGTCTACATGGTTAAGGATACTAGCTAGAGTGAACTTGGATAAGTAAACTCGGGTTGAGTCAAAATATTCACAACAGGCCTAATATATCTAAGATATCTAAACTTGCTAAAACCATTTTATTAAAATGCTAGAAAGTAACAAAAATAAAGGAGACTACAACTAGGCCAAAATAGATTAAAAATTTTGAAAAATGTCGAAAAATCGATTTTCCGGTTAAAATAAGGACAAATACAAGGAAAAGGCCACTTAACTTCGATAGAAGTCCCCCCTACACTTAATATAAACATTGTCCTCAATGTTTAAGCATGTGGGAGTAAACTCCCCTACACTTAGGACATTGTGCACTTTGTTTAAATCTTGCTAAGGAAGAGACAACTAAAGAGATTCCTATTTTAATATTGAGAAATATAAAATAGTGAATCGAAAAGAGTTTAGGATAGAACCGGGAAGAAGGGAACACGGAATCATGGTTCGTCAAAAGTCATCAAGAGTGTGTCTTTGAAGCTATAATCCCTGCACATGATAAGAAAGAAAACAAGAAACACCACGGGGCTCGCCCCTACACTTATGATAAACATAGATAGATAATTGGGTTGCCTCCCAAAAAGCGCTTGTTTATATTAACCGAGTCACGAGCCTGACTCGTCCCCGAATTAAATGGTCCATGGGGAAGCCTCGAATGTAATACCGGGATCAAAGACCTTGTCCTCGTTCCCGGTTGACATCAACAAAGGAGAGGCGGGAGGATAAGTCTTGAATGGTAAAAAGGTTCTCTCAATACCAGAAAAGCAAGTGAAGTCTAGATTGACGGGAGGTGGGGTGGGTAAGGGAATCACATTGTCATCCTCCAAAGACAATGGATGCAGACCAATTGGCAAAGCCGTAAAATTATGAATCATAGAGTGGTCCATTTCACCGCCCGGGTCAAAGCATTTATCCTCATGAACGCAGATCTTGTCGATATCATCGTAGATAAGGAGTGTAGAAATTCGTTTGAAAAGACCACGATCAAGTACGAAACCATCATTCATTTGTGGGGATTGTTGATAAGTTAAATCCTCACGAATGTGGTAAACGTAATTCTCATAAGAGGAGTGTTGATTATGTAACTCCTCGAGAATAGGATGTTTGGGCATTTGAGTTGGTTCTTCATTGCTAGATGGTGGAGCTAATGATGGAGCATCATTAGTAACCGTTTCAGGATAAGGCGGAGAGACAGGATCTTCCTTGAGCAGTTTCGTAATTGTAAGAAGTTCGTCTGCCCAATCGGTTGAAGAATCGTTAGAGTTATGATTAAGGGGACCCAAACTAGCTTGAATATCATCCCAAAGAAAGTCATTTTCTCCAAAAGGAGTCAAGGATGGAGCAATAGACGAAGGAGGAATAGGAGAAGTCTTGCGTTGCTTTAGAAATTCCTCCTCGTCGAAAATCACCTCAATATCGTCATCACTCTCCTCATTATCTAAAGGGTCAATAATAAGCTCAGGGATATGAGTATTCGTCTGATCTCGCTGCTGTAAAAATGAATCCATACAAGTTTGCAGCGTGTGTAAAAGCTCTTTCGTTTGCTCTTGAAAAGCTGTAGCAAGATCGTTTCTTTGTTCGTGAAAGGCTGTAGCAAGATCGTCAATTGGTTCTTGGTAACTCATCCCGTGACGAGGCTGATGATCGAGTGAGTGCGGTGGGGGCTCAAGATTTTGAAAACCGGAATTATAGCACGGATGTTGCTCATAGTTGTTCATCGGTTGAGAAGAATTAGAAACCGGATTTGGTTCATAATAATCCATAGGTGAAGAAAACTGAGGACACGGATTTTGCTCATAATAATTCATTGGTTGACAATAATAAGTGTCGTGAGGACCCCCACAGTTGTTGCAAACCGGGTGTGGAGAAAAATCAGGTGCGTCTTGTGGATAGCTATTATCATTGTCATAATTGTATCCCGGTTCTTGCTCGTGTCTATACGGGTATTGAACCGGGCACGAAACATGCCAATGAGAATCGCTTCCACAATAGATGCACGGGGGAACAGGAGGTGGGTTCAAAAAGAATGAATTAGTCGAGTTGCACAAGGGACAAAATCCGAATTGTGTGTAGTCGATATCGTTTCCGCACCGCTCACATGTACACCATTGACAAGAGTTGTTCCCGGATAATTGTTTCCCACACCGGACGCAATGGACATAAAAATCCATAAAGAAAGATAGACAAGCAAGAAGAATATTTTTGGTGCAAAACTTTGAAAAAGAAATGCTTTTTAAGATTTTTCAAATGTTTTTGGATTTTTAAAAATTTTTGAATACGAAAAATAACGTTCACAAGTGAACGGATCCCAAAAGCCAACGCGTCACTCACAAAAAACCTTCGATCTTCACGAAAAGAGCCGGCAGCGGCGCCATTTGATACTAAGATTTTACTAGTTGAAAGGAAGTTCGTTTTCTCGGTGTCTAATCGAATTGATTTCCGGTTCAATGTGCGACTCAGTTGTTCTTGGTTAAGAAAAAGAGAAGTTGATTATTTATAACTAATTAAAAAGTAAATGCGAAAAGTATTTAAAAACAAACCAAAGACAAGTGCAAGTAATAAAAGTAAAACAAGTTGAATATTAAAAACTAAAAGTTAAAACGATATTAAAACTAATAGTAAAACAAATAATAAGACGTAATTTAAAGCGAAACAATTAATAAAAATAAAACTAAACGAAGAAATTAACTTTTGACTGAAAAATAAAATTAACCTAATGAAAAAGGAGAGAATAAAACCAAAATGGTACTTTAAAGCTAAACGAGACAAAACCTAAAGCGGGTACTAAATAAAAGATAAAACTTGAACTTTACGAAAAAATATTAATTTTAAAATTAGAAGAAAAATATAACTAAAAATACGTAACTTTCAGAAATAAAATCGGAACAACTTTCAGATTAAACTAAATAATTACGGAACAAAAATAATAAATAGATAAGCAAGCAAGCTAGCTAGCTAGCTGCTCACTTTTTTTTTGGCGCCAAAGATTCCATCGCAATGTTATGTATCGGAATGGGTTTTTTTTTGTGTCGCAATATATTTTTTTTTTTTTTTTTTTTTTTATTTTATTTTATTTTATTTTAAACTATCGAAATGTCTAAAAAATAAAAACTGTCGGAATAACTAAAGTACAAAAATCATCGGAAAGTGGCTATAGAAAAATGGGCAGCATTTCGACTCAATACAAACCTAAACCCCGTCGCAATCCCGATCGCAATGTGCGATCGGAATCACGATCGGAATAGGGGGATGAAAACATAAGCCATCGCAAAGTAGAACCCACAAGGGTTATTGCGATGGAACATAAGCTGCCCGTCGGAATGTGGTAAAACCCCAATATTGCGATGAAAACAAGCAATAATCCGAAAATGAAGTTAAGCTTAAAAATCAATAAGCACGGCCAATAAGCTACTACACCAAAACTTGAACAACTTAATAAACATAAATTTGAAAGCTTTTAAAAGACGAAATTCATAAACTTTATAAAAACACAAAATAAGCAAACACAAAATAAGCAAACTTTAAAATATAAAAACTTTTAAGAAAACTTAAAACGAATAAGCTAGACACAAATTAAGCCAATAAGCATGTCAAGCTCAAAGCTTGATTCGTATAAAAGCTTAGATGGAAAGAAAAAGATGAACTTTTTAATCAAACATCACAATTAAACAAAAAAGGCATAAAGATTTCGGATAAAAGATGAATCAAAATCAAGAAAGGTAGAATAAGATTAAGATTAAGACAAGAACTAAACTATCAAAAGTAAAGATTTTATTAAAAACAACAAGAAAGGAAGATGAAAGATTGGGATCCTAGTGAGAGAAACTGTCACTTTCTCTCTCTAGAATCACCTACAAAAATGAAAGAAAAACTAAGCTAAACTAAATCTAACCAACCCTCCTAAATGAGTTTAGGAGGGTATTTATAGGAAATGGGGAGGTGCATGTGTTGCCTCTTCTTTCTTTCTTTCTTCACGTCTTCTCGTCTTTTAAGTTCTTCGACTTTATCGACTTTGTCTCGGGATTAATTAAACTCGTCTTATAATTTGTTTATTTATTAGACTCGAGTTCTTCGGTTTTTTTATTAAACTTCCGTCTTTGACTTTTTCTTCGATAAATCTTCGAATTGGTCTTGGACTTCCGTTCTTTCTCCACTCTTGATCTTTCGACTTCGTCTTTTCTCGTTTTCTTCTATAAAAGCCCGTGAAAGACCGTGTTTTCTTTCCTTTTCACATTTTGACCCTGAAACACATTAAAAACACAAACCACGCATAATTCCGCCATTTACGACATAAAATATACGTTTAGGTCCAGTTTTAATGTAATTAAGTGGTAGAAAAGATGGGTGTTTTCACACCTATCAATTACTTTAAGGTTTAGTGCTTAATTAGGGTTTAAGGTTTATTGGTTTATGGTTTAAGGTTTATGATTTATGGTTTAATTAGCTAGTGTTTGTGGTTTAAGGGTTAAATAGGATTTAAGGTTTATAGGTTTAAGGTGTTTGATATAGTGTTTAGGGTGCATTACTTTAAGGTTTAGGACTTAATTAGGGTTTAAGGTAATTGGTTTATGTTTTAAGGTTTATGATTTATGGTTTAGTTAGCTAGGGTTTGTAGTTTAAGGGTTAAATAGGTTTTGAGGTTTATATGTACTGGTTTATGATTTAGTGTTTAGGGTTCATTGGTTTAAGGTTTAGTGTTTATTGAGGTTTAATATTTAGGGTTTAATGTTTAAGGATTAGGGATTATGGTATGTAGGATTATCAATTATGGTTTAATTAAGGTTTATGGTTTAAGGGTTATATGGTTTAGGGTTAAATTGTTTAAGGTTTAGGTTTTAAATTAAGTAAGATAACAAATTACTCATCATTTATGTTACGTTCAGACGTGGTCTTGGTGAAATAAGTCATAAAACCTTTTAAGCACCGACCTTTTAAAAGGGGTATAAAACGTTTGCATATATTATATATTACTTATTTAAAACATGATTAATGTATTTTCATTAATATAATGTTTATCAAGTTTTATATACTTAGTCTTTCATAATAATTGTCTGTTGTTGACTTTTTTTGTCTTAATATTGATACTTTAATTTTAACATATTTGTTTATGTTATATGATTACCTGATAATACGACTCCACCGCATTGGCCCGTTTAAAATAATATTTCCTTAAATATATTTCATGGATTATATTAATTTTATAATAGATATAAACCACAAAATGTAATCTTATGACACATAAGCCCATCTCGACTTATGTTTAATAAATCATAAATAACATATTTTTATAAGGGTATAAGTAATAAATACACAAATACTTATGATGGTCCATTGTACCCAATGGACTTTTTTATGTCCGATATTCCTATTTGAACAAAAATATAAAGTTGGGACTTTTTATTAGGATAAATAACCTACATTTTCGGGTCAAATTTTAACACCTTTTACTTCAAACTTTTATTCAGTGAAATTTAAAACATCCCTCCAAAATTTTATTTTGTTGAAAATTGAAAATTTGCCTCCAAAATGTTATTTAGTGAACATTGAAAATAACTCCCAAAAATTTTAAACTCATACCACAATTTTTTTCCATCCCTCATTCTCAAGCCATCAATAACATCAACAACTATTCTGTTCGTCCATCTACACCAGTTTTAATTTCATTACTTTATAAATCAGGTAATGTTTTTATTAAGATTATAATCTGTAGTGTTCATATGCATTTGTTTAGATAATTAGTATATATGTGATTGGATTTTGGGGTTTTATGTTATGCGTTATTGATTCATGCTATATGCCTTAAACCTTTAAGAATGTTTTATCTTGGATATGATATATTGGTTTGTTTTGTGATTTGTAGGATATATACGGTACGATTTATCCTCAACACTATGATGGACAAGTCTTGGATACGAAGTAATAGGACTAAAAAAGAATATTTTCACGGAGTAGAAGCGTTTATTGAATATGCCAAAAAAAAGCGCAAGAGGAGATTAACCGCCACCCAAAAAGTCATAATGGACCACTTAAAATTCTCTGTCCCTGTAACAGCTGCTTAAACCACATAGAGGGTACAGTAGAATCAGTAGGATTCCATTTATTCAGACATGGGTTTAATCCAACGTACACAAATTGGAAAAAACATGGAGAAAAGGACGAGCAATCATCAAATGCCCAAATATTAGTTGATGATACAACAGAGTATGTTAACAACACGGATGTCGACACGGATGCTGGTTCAGAAATTCCAACAGATGGCCCAGCAACAGTAGAGATGGTTAACGCTACATTGCCAAGTTTCAACAACTAGTAGTAGACGCGGAGAAGCCACTTTATGAAGGATGTCCCGGCTTCACAAAGTTGTCTGCAATAGTTAAACTTCTCAACTTGAAGAGTAAGTATGGAGCTTGTGATAAGTTCTTTACTGAATTACTTGGTTTGATTAAAAAGATGCTACCTGCTGGTAACGAACTAGTTGAAAGAACTTATCAGGCCAAAAAAATGATGCGACTGATGGGATCAGGATACAAAAAGATAGATGTATATATCAACAACTGCATGATTTACTGGAAAACTAACTCAAAATTTACTGCTTGCTCAACATGTGGGACAACAAGATGGAAGGTCGACAATAAGACAAAGAAAGTTTTTGAAAACATTCCAGCAAAAGTGATGTGGTACTTCCCATACCAAGACTAAAACGATTGTTTAAGATATCAAGTATTGCAGAAAACATGAGATGGCACGTAACAAGGAGGATAACAGATGGTGTTTTACGTCACCCTGCAGATTCACTGGCATGGTGTACCTGATACAAGGATTTTTTGACACCCCGTATAAAAATTAAAGTTCGTTGATGTATGTCTAATCGAATTGAAAAACTTGTGTTTAATGTGTGACTCTATTTTTCTTTGGTGAAACAAATATTTTTGGTTGTTTTTAAATTTAAATGTGCAAAGACTTAAAAGTAAATGGCGTTAAAGTAAAGTGGCATTGAAATTAATCTAAATCTAATTAAATGAAAGGTGCGATATTTAAAACTTGACGGAAAGTAAATTAATTAAATGACTAAAAATTAAAGCGTGGCAAAATTAAAATTAGACAAGAATTAAAATAACAACTTAAAATTAAACAAGACAAAATAAGTGAAAAACCTCCCAAATCGGAATATATTCCGATCTTACCTTGATCGGAATATAAGCTTACACCCTTGATCGGAATATGGCTTAGATGCTGGTCGGAATGTAGATCGGAACCCCTTGATCGGAATACTGTCACTAGTCCCAATCGGAATACCAAACTAACACCTCAATCGGAATGTACAATGTGGTACCAATCGGAATATGTCACCTTACCTTGATCGGAATACCTCAAATACCTCAGATCGGAATACCATGCCTCCCCAATCGGAATATAACTGAAATACTAAAACCCTTTTCCGACCAAGCTAAGGAGCTATGGTCGGAATGTAAAACCCTTTTCCGATTGGTCAGATCGGAATAAGGTGGAAAAAGCACAAATTAAGCTAATCTAATAAGCTAACATTCTAATAAGCACAAGACGAAATATCTAAGGTAAACCGTATGAAAACAAGCTACTAAACTGAAATTTAACAACTTTAAAGACACAAAATTAATAAGCTTTACGAAAAACAACTTTTTATATAAAAATAACTTTTATAAAAACTATTTAAACTTGAAAATAAACAAAATAAGCTATGAAAATAAATGATTTAAAACAATCAAAAGCATAAAAATGCAATCTTTAAACAAATAAACAAGATAAAAAGCGTATAAATCAAAGATTAAAGAAAGGTAGAAGGAGATCAACAAGATAAAGTAAAGGTGCGAGAATTAAAAGAAACACTTACTTGAAATTAAATGGTAAATAACGTGCAAGACATGTAATTAAAGGTGCAAGTAATTAAAAGTGCAATAAAATAAAGGTGGAAGAACTAGTTTGTCAATCTAGCCAACCATGGAAGAACTAATTGTCACTATTAGTCAACAAGAACAAATGAATGAAAATGAGGGGTATATATAGGTGATTAGGGAGTGGTTAGAGCAAGCTTCCTCCTCTCCTTCCTTTCTTGTTAATTGCACCATAAACTCCTTCCTTCTTAATCTTTTTGTTAATCTTGGACTTTGATGACTTTTGTCTCGGGATTTCTTTGGACTCGTCTTTTAATTTTTCGATAAATAAGACTTGAGTTCCTCGGCTTTTGATAAACTTCCGTCTTTTGACTTTTTCTTCGATAAATCTTCAGAATTGGTCTTGGACTTTCGTTCTTTTTGCACTCTTGACTTCTTGACTTCTTCATTCGTCTTTTTCTTCAATAAAAGTCCGTAAATGCCCGTAAATTCCCGTGTTTTCTCCACTTTTCACCTTTTCGTCCTAAATCACAACAAAAACACAAACCACGCATAATTCCGACATAAAAGACATAAAATACACGTTTTGGTCCGGATATTATTGTAATTAAGTGGTAGAAAAGATGGGTGTTTTCACACATATCAAATCCCCTACACTTGACCATTGCAATGTCCTCATGCAATGCATTAGTTACAAAGCATGTTTACATTTTTCATCATAATTAATCCACGTTGGCCTTTATTAAAGAGATAAACATTCAAAATAAGGAAATCAAAAAGCATACCTTGGGTTTTGGAAATGTCATGAATAATCATCATCCTCAAGTTTTCACTTTCTCCAAACCAAGCTTAAAAACGAGATCATTGTTGTTATAAGTTAGCAAACTAACACGAACTCATGTGGGCTAATTACTCACTTAGACTCCCTTATTCCTAGGTGTATCTCTTATATTTTATTTTTGTCTTGAATGATCACGAGGATGCATTGTTGACTTATTTCGATAGTTATTTAGTCTGAAAATAATGTGAACGATTTAATCAATAGTTAGCTAAAGGACAAAATCTTTTAAAACTGCTTCTCGGGACCTCATAAATTTCATATCTTGGCATAACACGCTTCGCGATTTGAGACCTTTCTCGGACCGATATTTGACAGCGACTTCATACTTCAAACCTTGAGAGACGTTCATGAAATTATGGTCTTCTCTTCATAATGGAATTTCTTCACTTGAAGTTTTGAGAGATTCATACTTGGACCACGACTTCTTCATTTTTCTCCAATCTTTATTTTGGACTTTGATATACAACGATCCGCCTCCTTTTATGACTTGGATCTATTTATCCTCATACCTTGTTAGGGTCTTTTCGGATACACTTCTCCATGACTTTTGGGGAGATTTTGCTTTTCGTCGTGTGTCTCGATCCTTCATATTGATTTTCGATAAATGATTCTTCACATCACTTTGGATCTTTAGCAACAAAATATAGCCCTCATGCCTTGTTAGGGCCTTTTCGGACTCGCCAATCTTCGCATCCCGCTTCAATAAGTTATGCCTTGGCTATGAACTCTAATCCATACCGAGCAAATTTTAATCGATCTTGGGCTAAAAGCTAAGTAACTTTTCAAATCGTACAACCTTATTTATTAGCAGATAAATTTATTAACAAGCGATGGGAGAATAGGATCATAATTAACTCACATAAATTCACGAAAGAGTACCGAACTTATAATTGGCTCTATCATCTCTCGTTCTCCACAGTTTAAAATCTCAAGGAATGAGACTCGTGGATACTTAGCCTATTAAATCAAAGTTTTGGGTTTTTGAGTCGCCTATAGGATCTTGCAAATTCTTAGACTTTTTCAAGTTTAGAAATTGCATTTTAAAGTTCCCTTGATAAACGACTCTCTAGGATCAATTATAGGAACTTGCGAAAAGTTCTTGTTCTTAACCCGTGAGAGTTAAGACTTTCGCGTTTTATAGCTCCCTAAATAAAAGCCTAGCAAAACTTGACTTAAACACGTTAAGGATACTAGCTAGAGTAAGTTAGACAAGTAAACTCGGGTTGAGTCAAAAGATTCACAACGTTTGAAAATAAAAACCACTTATTCAAAGATTTATTCTAGCAAAGGAAGAAAATAACTATACAAAGATAAAAACTAATAGGCCAAAATAGATCAAAAATTTTGAAAAATGTCGAAAAATTGATTTTCCGGTTAAAATGAGGACAAATACAAGGAAAAGGCCACTTAACTTCGATAGAAGTCCCCCTACACTTAAGATAAACATTGTCCTCAATGTTTAAGCATGTGGGAGTAAACTCCCCTACACTTAGGACACTGTGCACTTTGTTTAAATCTCGCTAAGGGAAAGGACAACTAAATATATTCCTATTTTAATATTGAGAAAATATAAAATAGTGAATCGAAAAGAGTTTAGGATAGAACCGGGAAGAAGTGGAACACGGAATCACGGGTCGTCAAGAATCATCAAGAGTGGATCATTGAAGCTCGAATCCCTGATTAAGAGAGTAGAGGAGAGGAAATAGCAAACCAACGGGTCTCCCCTACACTTATGATAAAGAAAGCGAAAAGATAGATGCGTGGGTTGCCTCCCAAGAAGCGCTTGGTTTTTTTTAACCGAGTCGTGAGCCTGACTCGACCTTGATCATCAACGGAAGAAGCATGAAACATATCCACCAGGATCAAAGACATAGTTTTCGTCCACTAAATAGCACGAGCTTAAGGCGAACAAGGCAAGCCAAAGAAGAGTAGGCAAGGTTCCCTTAAGCAGCGATGGAGCACGGTGGAAGCAATGTTGAAATGGTGCAAGCAGATTCCAATAATTTCCAAAGATTTTTCCTTTTATTGCATCAAGTGGATACTGAGATGGCTGCAGAATGTCAATACCGGGGTCGAACACCTTTTCCTTTAGGGGAAAATAGCACTCAGGCTCAGCCGATTGTGAAGAAGATCCGCAAAGAAGCACAACCTCGTCCTCAGAAGGGGAACAAAGAGGTGTCAAATCATATGTGCAACGGATATTGGTGTCGACCGGTTTCTTCTCATTTGAAAGAATGTTCTTCAAATCCAAAGTAGGATTAAGACGATAATCTTCAAAATCATAAGGAGGAGCATCACTCTCATGAGGGAAGTAAGTGTTAAGAAATTCAGAGAAGTCTTCCTCAAATGAGTAATCGTCCAAAGTAGGATCGAGTGATGGCGGAGGATCTTCATCGTGAGAAGAATCGCTCGAAAGAGTATCAGCCTCATAGAAATCATCATACGTGGGCAGTTTGGGATACTCAGAAGTAAGGTCATCATAATCATCCGAGTCTGAGCTAGAATCATCATCATAAGCATCAAAGACCGGTGGAGAATCATAAATGAGATAAGGTTCCAAAGTAGGGAGAGAATCATCCACATCATCATGAAAAAGTGGATTATCGATGCAGGAGTCGAATAGAGGATTGTTGTAGACAACGAAGTCATCATGCACATTAATCATATTCACTGATTCTCGTCCTCCAAAGGTTGTACTTGTAAGCTTCCCCATTTTAAAAACTTGTGCATCATCCCCGACTCTTAAGATTAACTCACCTTCGGCCACATCCACTAAAGCTCGTCCGGTTCTCAAGAATGGCCGACCAAGTATTAAAGGAATACGAGGGTCCATTTCATAATCAACTACGACAAAATCCACCGGGAAAGTAAATGTGCCAACTTTAATGAACTCGTCTTCGGCTATACCAACGGGGTAAGCGAGAGTGCGATTAGCAAGCTCAAGAGTCATCTTTGTTGGAGTAAGGTCGGGCAATGATAGTGTTTTCCAAACACTCAAAGGCATCAAATTAATACTGGCCCTGAGATCAGCAAGGGCAGTAAATTCTTCAGTTTTGTTGAACACGCAAGGCAACACAAAACGACCGGGATCTCCAAGCTTTTCTGGAAGTTCTCTAAGAATAACTGCAGAGCAGTTTTCATTTAAGCGTGTGTTGGCGAGTTCAATTAGTTTCTCCTTCTTGTTAAGCAATTCCTTAAATGCTTTGACAAATTTGGGCATGTGGACAAGTGCTTCAAGAAAGCTAATGTTGAAGTTCATTTGAGAAATCATCTTCACATAGCGTGTCACATCGGAGTCCTCCTTGGTTAGCATTTTGGTCTTGCCTAAACGAGAGGGATAAGGGATATTAGGTTTGGGTGGTGAAGGTGCAGTTGTAGGTAAAGGTTGAGATGTTGAAGGGTTATTCGTGGGAACTTCATCACGTCGAGGCGGAGACGGTAATGGTGCACTAATACTTGGTGTAGGAGGAGTAGGGATACATGGTGGTGGAGGAGGTGTAGATGATGGGGGTGGGATTGGTGGTCCTACTATGGTGACTCCACTACGAGTAGTAATAGCACTCACATTGGCTCACGGATTAGTGACGGTGTTTGAAGGTAGAGAACTTGAAGTAGAAGGTTAAGTGGAGGGCAAGAAACTAGCCAACATATTCTTTAATTCATTCGTTTGAGTGCTGAAGGAGGATTGAATATTATCACGAACCTCGGACCTTATCTCATTTCCTTGCTTCATGATATCTCCTTTCAAATTGATGATTTGGCTCTGTAGATTCTTGATTTGCTCACCTTGGGCTCGCATAATGGCTTCAACATCGGGGTTAATGGGTGGGGTTTGTTGGGTGGGTGGTTGATAAGGGTTAGAAGCACGAGGTGGGATTTGTTTGCTTCTATTGTAGTTGTTGGCGAGGTTTTGGTTTTGAGGAGAAAAACCGGGTGAAAGGTAGTTGTTTGATCGGTAACTCAGCAGATTTCTATCCCCTTGTCGAGCTTGGTAATTTTTCGGTGAATAATTACCATAAGCTGCATACAAATTTTCCGGATTTCCTTGTGTAGAAGGACAATCGGTGTATGAGTGAGGACCGTCGCATGTTTCACAAGGATTAGCAACCGCTTTAACTTGTTGTTGTTGTTGTTTTGAAGCGAGAAGCGTAATACTTTTGCTCATTTCAGTCATCATGCGGGTGAGTTCGGTCATCTCAGGGTTTGCTGAAGTAGAGGAAACATTGACTCTCGGGTTGTTCCTTGAAGAAGCAGATGAATCCCAGTTTTTGTGGTGAGTAGTCATGTTCTCAATTAACTCTCTACACTCCTCGGGTCTCCTTTTCATGAATGTGCCACCGGCGGCTGCATTAATCGTGTCCCGATCACGAAAAGTCAAACCGTTGTAGAAAGTATCAATTAAGGTCACAGGGAGCATGTTGTGGTTTGGACATCTATCGATCAAGACATTATATCTCTCCCAAGCATCAAAAAGAGATTCATCAGGGTCTTGCATGAAACCGCTGATTTAATTGCGAAGGCTTGTGACCATGGATGGTGGAAAGTAGCGCGACAAAAATCGTTGAGTCATGTCATCCCAAGTGTGAATTGAATTCTTTGGCAGACAATCAAACCATTTCTCGGCATGATGTAATAAAGTATGTGGAAAGAGTTGTAGGCGAAGTTCATCCATTGTGGCACCAGCCAAATTCATGCTTTGGGTGATTGTAATGAACTTGTCGAGGTGTTTGTTGGCATCATCATCAGGCAATCCATGGAATGGGTTTGTTTGCACTTGCTGAATCATGTGGTGTTTCAACGAAAACTCCGGAGCGTTGATTTGCATCGGCGCAATCGGTCCTCCTCGTCCAAACATTGTAGGTTGACAAAGCTCTTCCATGGTCCGAAGATCGGGCTGTGGAAGAACATTGTTGTTATTATTAGGGTGCGGTGGATTATTGTTGTTTACACCTGACATAGCTAAATCTTCTTGAGTCTCGGGCTCTCGATAATTAGAAGATCTAGTACACATACACCTGAAAATGCAAAAGAAAAAGAAACCCAACACAAAGACAATATATATACACAATAAAGATAAAATATTTTTGGATTTTTGAAAATTTTAATTTTTATGTATTTTTATCAATTTTGAATTTTTATGATTTTTTGAATTTTTAATGCAAGAAAAATAATGCTCACAAGTGAACGGATCCCAAAAAGCAACGCGTCTCTCACAGAAAACCGTTAATCTTTACGAAAAGAGCCGGCAGCGGCGCCATTTGGTACAAGGATTTTTTGACACCCCGTATAAAAATTAAAGTTCGTTGATGTATGTCTAATCGAATTGAAAAACTTGTGTTTAATGTGTGACTCTATTGTTCTTTGGTGAAACAAATATTTTTGGTTTTTTAAATTTAAATGTGCAAAGACTTAAAAGTAAATGTCGTTAAAGTAAAGTGGCATTGAAATTAATCTAAATCTAATTAAACGAAAGGTGCGATATTTAAAACTTGACGGAAAGTAAATTAATTAAATGACTAAAAATTAAAGCGTGGCAAAATTAAAATTAGACAAGAATTAAAATAACAACTTAAAATTAAACAAGACAAAATAAGTGAAATACCTCCCAAATCGGAATATATTCCAATCTTACCTTGATCGGAATATAAGCTTACACCCTTGATCGGAATATGGCTTAGATGCTGGTCGGAATGTAGATCGGAACCCCTTGATCGGAATACTGTCACTAGTCCCAATCGGAATACCAAACTAACACCTCAATCGGAATGTACAATGTGGTACCAATCGGAATATGTCACCATACCTTGATCGGAATACCTCAAATACCTCAGATCGGAATACCAGGCCTCCCCAATCGGAATATAACTGAAATACTAAAACCCTTTTCCGACCAAGCTAAGGAGCTATGGTCGGAATGTAAAACCCTTTTCCGATTGGTCGGATCGGAATAAGGTGGAAAAAGCATAAATTAAGCTAATCTAATAAGCTAAGATTCTAATAAGCACAAGACGAAATATCTAAGGTAAACCGTATGAAAACAAGCTACTAAACTGAAATTTAACAACTTTAAAGACACAAAATAAATAAGCTTTACGAAAAACAACTTTTTATATAATAATAACTTTTATAAAAACTATTTAAACTTAAAAATAAACAAAATAAGCTATGAAAATAAATGATTTAAAACAATCAAAAGCATAAAAATGCAATCTTTAAACAAATAAACAAGATAAAAAGCGTATAAATCAAAGATTAAAGAAAGGTAGAAGGAGATCAACAAGATAAAGTAAAGGTGCGAGAATTAAAAGAGACACTTACTTGAAATTAAATGGTAAATAAGGTGTAAGACATGTAATTAAAGGTGCAAGTAATTAAAAGTGCAATAAAATAAAGGTGGAAGAACTAGTTTGTCAATCTAGCCAACCATGGAAGAACTAATTATCACTATTAGTCAACAAGAACAAATGAATGAAAATGAGGGGTATATATAGGTGATTAGGGAGTGGTTAGAGGAAGCTTCCTCCTCTCCTTCCTTTCTTGTTAATTGCACCATCAAGTCCTTCCTTCTTAATCTTTTTATTAATCTTGGACATTGATGACTTTTGTCTCGGGATTTCTTTGGACTCGTCTTTTAATTTTTCGATAAATAAGACTTGAGTTCCTCGGCTTTTGATAAACTTCCGTCTTTTGACTTTTTCTTCGATAAATCTTCAGAATTGGTCTTGGACTTCCGTTCTTTTTGCACTCTTGACTTCTTGACTTCGTCATTCGTCTTTTTCTTCAATAAAAGTCCGTAAATGCCCGTGAATTCCCGTGTTTTCTCCACTTTTCACCTTTTCGTCCTAAATCACAACCAAAACACAAACCACGCATAATTCCGACATAAAAGACATAAAATACACGTTTTGGTCCGGTTATTATTGTAATTAAGTGGTAGAAAAGATGGGTGTTTTCACACATATCAGTACCATAGATGAAAAATTCCCCAAAATTGCAGAAGATCCAAGAAATATACGGATGGGAATATCGGCTGATGGGGTTGACGTCAACTCAGGTAATAGGCATCACAGTGTATGGCCAGTTTTATGTGTCATATACAACCTTCCTCCATGGTTGTGTATGAAACGAAAGTTTATCATGCTTTCGACCCTTATATCGGGATACCCGGGGAATGATATTGATGTTTTCTTAGAACCGTTAGTTGATGATCTGTATACCTTATTCGAACATGGTGTTGATACATACGATGCGTCAACGAAACAAAACTTTAAGCTTCATTCCTATGTGTTATGGACGATAAATAATTACCTAGCACTGGGTACATTATGCGGCTGCCCATACAGTGGATTCAATGGTTGCATGATATGTGGGAAAGATACACATTGTGTAAGACTTTTGGCCTCAGCCAAGCAGAATTATGATGGTCACAGATAATATCTACCATACATGATGACGTATAGTCCCCAGCCGGGTCATGAACCCGGCCCACGGGTACTACCCGCATCCGGTACATTACTGATGGGTGGGATTAATGTCATTTAATCTTATGGGCTTAGATGAACAGTAACCGCACACACTTGTGTGGCTCACGTCCTGGCATGGCCGGTACAAGGTTAGACAGAATCATACTATTACTATGGTTAGGATTTACCCCAAAGAAGAGGATATTCACTCACCATAATTAGAAGATATCAATCAAACTAATTTTGGTACTTATCCTTTCCTTGGGGCCGAAGCATCAGTGACAGCCCATTAGGGTTTCACTGCCTATATAAGGAACCCCCAAGGGTTCCACAAAGGTATTACATTCTTCATACTCTCAACCCATGCGATTCCATAACCCTAACTGATTACTTACTCTCACGCCAGAGTCTAATCGTGGGATACATTCCCACGATAAGCCTAACGCGTGATGTTTTAGTGTGCAGGATCCCAACCAGATATTTCACTTGGTGCAGGAGCCGGAGTCCAACCAACCCGAATTAAGCCTAATTTGGGTCTAGCAAGGATCACCCAACTTTTGTATCAACAACTTGGCGCCATCCGTGGGACCAATACACTAAGCTAGAGCAAATCTCATCTCGATCTCTCAATGACGAAAGGACATCCGCAAGGAAACCCCAGGAACACAAATCTTGCGAATCGGAAGTCCATAGGGGACGGGATACTCATTCCCACTCAGTCCCCCGGCAACCAAACAGGTGGACCGAATAACCGGAGCGTTTTTAGTCCATGGGTGGAGCAGGTACGTTCGCTATCACCCCACCACCAACCTCGACCTTGGACAACCCTGATCCAGGGAGCGCGCCTAAGCCCCCTAATAAGGAGCCGCGCAGGCCATCAACCGAGGATGAAGTGGAGGTCGAACCACTTAGTGAGGAAGATCTCACTCGAGTTCTCACGCAGAACTTCGAGAGGATCGTCCCAGGAATCGCATCCAGGTTGAACCTAGGGAGGGACCTCCAATCTAGGCTCAACTTTGGCAGTGCCGGACCGGGCACCTCTCCTCAAACTCGAAGGAAGCGAAGACACGACCCCAGGAACGAAACCTCTTTGAGGAAACTCCCCAACCTAGGAATGTGTTCGAACGCATAGGGGATCGTATTATGCATGAACTACTACAATCCCGTGAGGAAGGAGAGAGGTCCGACGATTCACCCGAACGACCAGATCTGGAGCTAACCAGGACTAATCGCCGCACAAGCGTGTGGGACAGGATGAATATCGGGAAGAAGGCTCCTAGCTCTTCTCACAAGAGCGATCCTCAGCCAAAGAATGGGGCACATCCCCTTCTCCCGGTCCATCAGGAGAGGATTCGGATGACCATCCACCCAAGCGTCGCCGACCCAGGCGTACTCCTCCACCGCCACCAGACAATGAAGAGTACTACGGCGGCCCCTTTTATCGTGACGCGGAAGCGGAAGATCTCTCCCGCCCATGGTGTGATCCTAATCTCACCCGTCCATGGGCTGATCCCAGGGAAGATCCTTTTACCCTCCGTATACGGAATTACTCCGACGATACAAAGCGTCGCATGCCGTCGTGCTTCAAGACTTATGATGAGACTGGTGATCCGGATGATCACCTAAAGATATTTGACACGCAGGCGAAAAATTGAACGATGGCCCATGCCTATATGGTGCCAAATGTTCAATTCAACCTTGATCGGCAATGCTCGTGATTGGTTTGAGGGACTTCCTCCCCGAAGCATTAATAGCTTCACTGAACTGCGTACTGCGTTCAAGAACAATTATACTCAGCGAAAGAAGTATAATAGGGACCCGGTCTCATTCGCAACTGTCAAGCAACGGCCTGGGGAATCTACGTAAGCCTTCACCGAACGCTTCAATGACGAGTGCACACGCACAAAGACAATGCCGGAACTTCTAAAAATTTCCGATTATATGCACGCTATAACGGACAGGGAATTAATCAGACGTCTCAATGACAAGCGACCGGAGAAGTATGACGACCTTATGGAAAGGGCCAGGAACATCATAGAGGGAGAAATCGCGGTAGCCGCGGCCTACCCTTCAAAAGGAAATAGCTATCGATCGAACGACCAGTCCAGGAGACAGACGGGTGGTCAAAGAAACCAGGGAAGTGGGAGGATCTCGGACTACAAGAGCCAAAACAAAGGAGGGCGGTCGGAGGACAAATTTACTCCTCTAAATATGTCCTATCGGGAGATCTTGCTGACAAAAGGGGCCAACTTCTTGAGACCTCCCCCAATGACGACTCCGGTGGACCATCGTCAAGGAAATCGCTTTTACGAATTCCACAACGACAAGGGCCACGGCACGGAGGAATGTATCCAGCTCAAACATTTGGTCAAGGATTGGAAGGACGGAAATGACAACAAGAAGTATGACAAGAAGGATCCCCAAAAGGACAAACCTTCGACTATATACATGATCCAATCCAGGCAGCGCCATACAAGGCAGAAAATTAGTTAAAAATTTTGATAGGTGTGTAAACACCCATCTTTTCTACCACTTAACTACAATAATAACCGGACCAAAACGTGTATTTTATGTCTTTTATGTCGGAATTATGCGTGGTTTGTGTTTTTGTTGTGATTTAGGATGAAAAGGTGAAAAGTGGAGAAAACACGAACATTCACGGGCATTTATGGACTTTTATTGAAGAAAAGGATAAAAGACGAAGTCAAGAAGTCAAGAGTGCAAAAAGAACGAAAGTCCACGACCAATTCTGAAGATTTATCGAAGAAAAAGTCAAAAGACGGAAGTTTATCAAAAGCCGAAGAATTCAAGTCTATTTTATTGAAGAATTTAAAGACGAGTTCAAAAGAAATCCCGAAGTCAAAAGTCCCTTAAGTCCAAGATTAAAGAAGATTAGAAGAAAAGGACTAAGTACGCAATTAATGAAGATTAAAAGAA
This sequence comes from Glebionis coronaria, assembly GCA_025667525.1. Classification (NCBI taxonomy): domain Eukaryota; kingdom Viridiplantae; phylum Streptophyta; class Magnoliopsida; order Asterales; family Asteraceae; genus Glebionis; species Glebionis coronaria. The sequence goes on along the minus strand of CM046876.1, from coordinate 215,621,762 downwards.
GGAGGGACTTAATTATGCAATTAAGAGAAAAGGAAAGAGGGGAGGAAGCTTCCTTAATCCTCCCCTATAAATAGATTAGGATGTTTATTTTTCACTCTTGTTGGCTAGGGTGACACTAGTTCTTCCACCATTTAAATACTTGTCATTTACTTTTCATGTCATTTAAACTTCATGTTATGCACCTTAATTATCATTTAATTCCAAGTAAGTTTTCATTTTAATTATTGTCAAATCTTTACTTTATCTTGTCAATCTCTTATCTACCTTTCTTATTCTTTGATTTGTTGTGTTTATGTTTATGTTCATGCTTTTATTTTGATCCAAAGTGGTTTTTTGATTATTGTGGTAAAAGTTGTTTGATTTCATGTTTTTGATTGTTTGTTGATGCTTATTCATTAATTCGTTACTGTTTTAATCTATCCGTGTGTTTGATTTTGGTTAATTTATGTTTATATCTGCTACTGTTACTATCTTCCTTGTTCTTCGGAAGATTTTGCCTTGTTTCTGATCTTTCCAGAAAAAGTTCCGAACCAAAGAAAGGATAGAAAGCTTCATTCGGAAGTCCAAAGGTCCGAACCAAGGTGTTTCATTCGGAAGTCAAAACTTCCGAACCAAGTCCGTTCATTCGGAACTCAAAAAGTTCCGAATCAAGGAAACTCATTCGGAACTTCAAAAGTTCTGAATAAAGGAGCTTCATTCGGAAGACAAAACTTCCGAACCAAAGAACTTCATTCGGAACCTTCCGAACCAACTCCAAAAGTTCCGAACCAAGGGCCTTCATTCGGAAGTTCTAAACTTCCGGATCAAGGAGCTTCATTCGGAAACTTCCGAATCAAGGGGTGACCAGAAACTTCCGAATCAAGGAAGATTTTACAAGTTCCGAATCAGCAAGTTCCGAACGAAGCATTGTTTTGGATAAGTGACATATTCAGATCAATTTGTTCCGGATCAAGGATTTTGGTAATATTCCAAGTGAAGAAGAATCATTTAGGACGAGTGATTGTTCCAAACGAAGGTTTATTCCGAATGAGCTGTATTCAGGTTCTTATTAGTTTTCGTCTTTGATTTTTATTTTCAAGCTTTATTTTTCTTGTCTTTTATTTAATTACACTTTTAGATTATTTGCCTTAGTTTTGTTTTAGACTTGCCTTAGTTTTAGTCGCACTTTAAGTTTGCCTTAGATAGATTTATATTCACGTAATTTACTTTAGTGCCTTTAATTTTAGTCACGTTTTTAAATACTTGCACTTTACTTTAATTAGACTTAGATTTACTTAAAGAGCACTTTTACTTTTAAGTCTTTGCATTTAAATTTAAAATAACCCAAAAATATTCTTTTTCACCAAAGATCAACTAAGTCACACATAGGAGCCTAGATCAATTCGTTAAGATTCCGAGAACACGAACTTAATCTTTAAATTTTTATACGGGCAAAAGCCGTGTATCAAATGGCGCCGCTGCCAGCTCTTTTCGTTAAGATCAACAGTTTTCTGTGCTAGACACGTTGCTTTTTGGGATCCGTTCACTTGTGAACGTTATTTTTCTTGCATAAAAAATTCAAAAATCATAAAAGTTAAAAAAATTCATAAAAACCATAAAAATTAAAAATTTCAAAAATCCAAAAAGATTTTATCTTTATTGTGTATATATATTGCCTTTGCGTTTGGTTTCTTTTTCTTTTGCATTTTCAGGTTTATGCGTACTAGATCTTCTAACTATCAAGAGCCCGAGCCTCAATAAGATTTAGATATGGCAGGTGTTAACAACAATAATCAACTACCGCACCTCAACAATAACAATAATGCTCTTCGACAGCCCGATCTTCGGACCATGGAGGAACTTTGTCAACCAACAATGTTTGCACGAGGAGGACCGATTTCGCCGATGCAAATCAACGCTCCTGAGTTTTCGTTGAAGCACCACATGATTCAGCAAGTGCAAACAAACCCATTTAGAGGATTGCCTGATGATGATGCCAACAAACACCTCGACAAGTTCATTACTATCACCCAAAGCATGAAGTTGCCTGGGGCCACAATGGATGTACTCCGCCTACAACTCTTCCCACATACTTTATCGAATCATGCCGAGAAATGGTTTGATCGTCTCCCGAAGAATTCTATTCACACTTGGGATGATATGACTCAACGCTTTCTATCGCGCTACTTTCCACCATCCATGGTCACGAGCCTTCGCAATCAGATCAGCGGTTTCATGCAAGATCCCGATGAATCTCTTTTTGATGCATGGGAGAGATATAATGTCTTGATCGACCGTTGTCCAAACCACAACATGCTTCCGGTCACCTTGATCGATACTTTCTACAACGGATTGACTTTTCGAGATCGGGATACGATTAATGCAGCCGCCGGTGGCACATTCATGAAAAGGAGACCCGAGGAGTGTAGAGAGTTAATAGAGAACATGACTACTCATCATAAGAACTGGGATTCCTCTGCTTCTTCTAGAAACAACACGAGAGTCAATGTTTCTTCTACCTCAGCAAACCCTGAGATGACCGAACTCACCCGCATGATGGCTGAAATGAGCAAAAGTATTACGCTTCTCGCTTCAAACCAACAACAACAAGTTAAAGCGGTCGCTAATCCTTGTGAAACATGTGGCGGTCCTCACTCATACACCGATTGTCCTTCGACACAAGGAAATCTGGAAAATGTGTATGCTGCTTACGGTAATTATTCACCGGAAAATTACCAAGCTAGACAACAAGGGGATAGAAATCTGCTGAGCTACCGTTCCAACAACTACCTTTCACCCGGTTTTTCTCCTCATAACCAAAACCCCGCCAACAACTACAATAGAAGCAACCAAATCCCACCTCGTGCTTCTAACCCTTATCAACCACCCACCCAACAACACCCATCCATTAATCCCGATGTTGACACCATCATGAGAACTCAAGGTGAGCAAATCAAGAATCTACAGAGCCAAATAATCAATTTGAAAGGAGATATCTTGAAGCAAGGTAATGACATCAGAACCGAGGTTCGTGAAAACCTTCAATCCTCTTTCATCACTCAAACAACTGAATTAAAGAATCTGTTGGCTAGTTTCTTGCCCAAAGCTCAACCTTCTTCTTCTTCGGGTTCTCTACCTTCAAACACCGTCACTAATCCGCGAGCTAATGTGAGTGCTATAACTACGCGTAGTGGAATTACCATTGTCAATCCACCCTCTCCACCACCATCATCTACACCTTCTCCACCACCATGTATCCCTATTACTCTTCCACCTAGTAGTAGTACACCATTACCGTCTCCGCCTCGTCATGACGATGTATCCCGGAAGGACCCTTCAACATCACAACCTTCACCAACTACACCTCCACCTAACCCTTATCAACCCAGAATCCCATACCCTTCTCGCATAGGCAAGACCAACGAGCTAACCAAGAATGACTGTAATGTATTGAAATATGTGGATATGCTATCTAAAATGACCATCAACATTAGCCTTGTTGAAGCACTTTGCCACATGCCGAAATTTGTCAAAGCATTCAAGGAATTGCTTAGCAAGAAGGAGAAGCTGATTGAACTCGCCAACACACGATTAAATGAAAACTGCTCTGCAGTTCTTCTTAGAGAACTTCCGGAAAAGCTTGGCGATCCCGGTCGTTTTGTGTTGCCTTGCGTGTTCAACAAAACTGAAGAATTTACTGCCCTTGCTGATCTCGGGGCTAGTATTAATTTGATGCCACTCAGTGTTTGGAAAACACTATCATTGCCCGATCTCATTCCGACAAAGATGACTCTCGAACTTTCCAATCGCACTCTCGCTTACCCCGTTGGTATAGCCGAAGACGTGTTTCTTAAAGTTGGCACATTTACTTTCCCGGTCGATTTTGTCGTAGTTGATTATGAAATGGACCCTCGTATTCCTTTAATACTTGGTCGACCATTTTTGAGAACCGGACGTGCTTTAGTAGATGTGGCCGAAGGTGAGTTAATCTTACGAGTCGGGGATGATTCAAAAGTTTTTAAAATGGGGAAGCTTACAGGCAAATCCTTTGGAGGCCGAGAATCAATGAATATGATCAATGTGCTCGATGACTTTACCGTCTATGACAATCCTCTATTCGAGTCTTCCACTGATAATCCACTTTTTAATGATGATGTGGATGATTCTCACTCTATTTTGGACGCTTCTCCCATTTATGATTCGCCACCGGTCTTTGATGCTTATGATGATGATGATTCTAGCTCAGATTCAGATGATTTTGATTGTACTTCTGAGTATCCCGAGCTGCCCACTTTCGATGATTTTGATGAGGCTGATACTCTATCGAGCGATTCTTCACATGATGAAGATCCTCCACCATCACTCGATCCTACTTTGGACGATTATTCATTTGAGGAAGATTTCTCTTAATTTCTCAACACATACTTCCCTCATGAGAGTGATGCTCCTCCTTTTGACTTTGAAGATTATCGTCTTGATCCTACTTTGGATTTGAAGAGAATTTTGTCAAAGGAGAAGAAACCGATTGACACCAAAATCCGTTGCACGTATGATTTGACACCTCTTTGTCCCACTTCTGAGGACGAGGTTGTGCTTCTTTGCGGATCTTCTTCACACTCGGCTGAGCCTGAGTGCTATTTTCCCTTAAAGGAAAAGGTGTTCGACCCTGGTATTGAAGTCTTTAAGCCATCTCAGTATCCACCTGATGAAATAAAAGGAAAAATCTTTGGAACTATTGAAGCCATGCTTGCACCACACCATACTTGCTTCCACCATGCTCCATCGCTGCTTAAGGGAACCTTGCCACTGCTCTTTTTGCTTGCCTTGTTCGCCTTAAGCTCTTGCTTATTGATGGATGAAAACTATGTCTTTGATCCTGGTGGATTTGTTTCATGCTACCTCCGTTGATGATCAAGGTCGAGTCAGGCTCACGACTCGGTTAACAAAAATCAAGCGCTTCTTGGGAGGCAACCCATGCATCTATCTTTCCGCTTTCTTTACCATAAGTGTAGGGGGGACCCTTTGGATTGCTATTTCCTCTCCTCACTTCTTAATCAGGGATTCGAGCTTCAATGATCCACTCTTGATGATTCTTGACGACCCGTGATTCCGTGTTCTACTTCTTCCCGGTTCTATCCTAAACTCTTTTCGATTCACTATTTTATATATTTTCTCAATATTAAAATAGGAATCTCTTTAGTTGTCTTTTCCTTAGCGAGATTTAAACAACGTGCACAATGTCCTAAGTGTAGGGGAGCTTACTCCCACATGCTTAAACATTAAGGACAATGTTTATCTTAAGTGTAGGGGGGACTTCTATCGAAGTTAAGTGGTCTTTTCCTTGTATTTGTCCTCATTTTAACCGGAAAATCAATTTTTCGACATTTTTCAAAATTTTTGATCTATTTTGGCCTATCAGTTGTTATCCTTGTATAGTTATTTCCTTTCTTTGCTAGAATAAATGTTTAATAAGTGGTTTTAATTTTCAGACGTTGTGAATCTTTTGACTCAATCCGAGTTTACTCTAGCTAGTATCCTTAACGTGTTTAAGTCAAGTTTTGCTAGGCTTTTATATAGGGAGCTGTAAAACGCGAAAGTCTTAACTCTCACGGGTTAAGAACAAGAACTTTTCGCAAGTTCCTATAATTGATCCTAGAGAGTCGTTTATCAAGGGAACTTTAAGATGCGATTTCTAAACTTGAAAGAGTCTAAGAATTTGCAAGATCCTATAGGCGACTCGAAAACCCAAAACTTTGATTTAATAGGCTAAGTATCCACGAGTCTCATTACTTGAGATTTTAAACTGTGGAGAACGAGAGATGATAGAGCCAATTATAAGTTCGGTATTCTTTCATGAATTTATGTGAGTTAATTATGATCCTATTCTCCCATCGCTTGCTAATAATTTATTTGCTAATAAATAAGGTTGTACGATTTGAAAAGTTACTTAGCTTCTAGCCCCAGATCGTTTAAAAGTTGCTCGGTAATGACGAGAGTTCATAGCCAAGGCATAACTTATGAAGCGGGGCGCGAAGATTGGCGAGTCCGAAAAGGCCCTAACAAGGCATGAGGGCTATGTTTTGTTGCTAAAGATCCCAAGTGATGTGAAGAATCATTTATCGAAAATCAATATGAAGGATCGAGACACACGACGTTAAGCAAAACTCCCCAAAAGTCATGGAGAAGTGTATCCGAAAAGACCCTAACAAGGTATGAGGATAAATAGATCCAAATCATAAAAGGAGGCGGATCGTTGTATATCAAAGTCCAAAATAAAGATTGGAGAAAAATGAAGAAGTCGTGGTCCAAGTATGAATCTCTCAAAACTTCAAGTGAAGAAATTCCAATTATGAAGAGAAGACCATTATTTCATGAACGTCTCTCAAGATTTGAAGTATGAAGTCGCTGCCAAATATCGGCCCGAGAAAGGTCTCAAATCGCGAACCAAGTTATGCCAAGATATGAACTTTCTGATATCCCGAGAAGCAGTTTTAAAAGATTTGGTCCTTTAGCTAACTATTGATTAAATCGTGCACTTTATTTTCAGACTAAATAATTATCGAAATAAGTCAAACAATGCATCTTCGTGATCATTCAAGACAAATAATAAAATATAAGAGATACCCATAGGAATAAGGGAGTCTAAGTGAATAATTGACCCACATGAGTTCGTGTTAGTTTACTAACTTATAATAACAATGATCTCGTTTTTAAGCTTGGTTTGGAGAAAGTGAAAATTTGAGGATGATGATTATTCATAACATTTTCAAAACCCAAGGTATGCTTTTAATTTCTTTATTTTGTATGTTTTTTTTTATTTTCTATCTCTTTAATAATGGCCAACGTGGATTGATTATGATGAAAAGTGTAATCTTGCTTTGTAACTAATGCATTGCATGAGGACATTGCAATGGTCAAGTGTAGGGGATTTGATAGGTGTGTAAACACCCATCTTTTCTACCACTTAACTACAATAATAACCGGACCAAACCGTGTATTTTATGTCTTTTATGTCGGAATTATGCGTGGTTTGTGTTTTTGTTGTGATTTAGGATGAAAAGGTGAAAAGTGGAGAAAACACGAACATTCACGGGCATTTATGGACTTTTATTGAAGAAAAGGATAAAAGACGAAGTCAAGAAGTCAAGAGTGCAAAAAGAACGAAAGTCCACGACCAATTCTGAAGATTTATCGAAGAAAAAGTCAAAAGACGGAAGTTTATCAAAAGCCGAAGAATTCAAGTCTATTTTATTGAAGAATTTAAAGACGAGTTCAAAAGAAATCCCGAAGTCAAAAGTCCCTTAAGTCCAAGATTAAAGAAGATTAGAAGAAAAGGACTAAGTACGCAATTAATGAAGATTAAAAGAAGGAGGGACTTAATTATGCAATTAAGAGAAAAGGAAAGAGGGGAGGAAGCTTCCTTAATCCTCCCCTATAAATAGATTAGGATGTTTATTTTTCACTCTTGTTGGCTAGGGTGACACTAGTTCTTCCACCATTTAAATACTTGTCATTTACTTTTCATGTCATTTAAACTTCATGTTATGCACCTTAATTATCATTTAATTCCAAGTAAGTTTTCATTTTAATTATTGTCAAATCTTTACTTTATCTTGTCAATCTCTTATCTACCTTTCTTATTCTTTGATTTGTTGTGTTTATGTTTATGTTCATGCTTTTATTTTGATCCAAAGTGGTTTTTTGATTATTGTGGTAAAAGTTGTTTGATTTCATGTTTTTGATTGTTTGTTGATGCTTATTCATTAATTCGTTACTGTTTTAATCTATCCGTGTGTTTGATTTTGGTTAATTTATGTTTATATCTGCTACTGTTACTATCTTCCTTGTTCTTCGGAAGATTTTGCCTTGTTTCTGATCTTTCCAGAAAAAGTTCCGAACCAAAGAAAGGATAGAAAGCTTCATTCGGAAGTCCAAAGGTCCGAACCAAGGTGTTTCATTCGGAAGTCAAAACTTCCGAACCAAGTCCGTTCATTCGGAACTCAAAAAGTTCCGAATCAAGGAAACTCATTCGGAACTTCAAAAGTTCCGAATAAAGGAGCTTCATTCGGAAGACAAAACTTCCGAACCAAAGAACTTCATTCGGAACCTTCCGAACCAACTCCAAAAGTTCCGAACCAAGGGCCTTCATTCGGAAGTTCTAAACTTCCGGATCAAGGAGCTTCATTCGGAAACTTCCGAATCAAGGGGTGACCAGAAACTTCCGAATCAAGGAAGATTTTACAAGTTCCGAATCAGCAAGTTCCGAACGAAGCATTGTTTTGGATAAGTGACATATTCAGATCAATTTGTTCCGGATCAAGGATTTTGGTAATATTCCAAGTGAAGAAGAATCATTTAGGACGAGTGATTGTTCCAAACGAAGGTTTATTCCGAATGAGCTGTATTCAGGTTCTTATTAGTTTTCGTCTTTGATTTTTATTTTCAAGCTTTATTTTTCTTGTCTTTTATTTAATTACACTTTTAGATTATTTGCCTTAGTTTTGTTTTAGACTTGCCTTAGTTTTAGTCGCACTTTAAGTTTGCCTTAGATAGATTTATATTCACGTAATTTACTTTAGTGCCTTTAATTTTAGTCACGTTTTTAAATACTTGCACTTTACTTTAATTAGACTTAGATTTACTTAAAGAGCACTTTTACTTTTAAGTCTTTGCATTTAAATTTAAAATAACCCAAAAATATTCTTTTTCACCAAAGATCAACTAAGTCACACATAGGAGCCTTGATCAATTCGTTAAGATTCCGAGAACACGAACTTAATCTTTAAATTTTTATACGGGCAAAAGCCGTGTATCAAATTTTCACGCGGTAGAGAAATCTCATTCCCTCCCATCACGGCAAGTGATGTAGCCGATGCACCTCTCACGATTGAGATAAGCATAGAAACACACAATGTCCGCCGTATGTATGTGGATGGAGGGTCATCGACAGAAGTACTATACGAGCACTGTTTCGTACAGCTACGACCAGAAATAAGAAGCCAATTAGCACCGGCCACGTCGCCGCTCATCGGCTTTAGTGGAGACACTATCTGGCCAATAGGACAGCTGCGTCTGCTTGTAACCATTGGGAATGAAGAGCATTCCACCACGGCGTGGATGTACTTTATGGTGATACGCTCACACTCTCCATACAATGGGATCATAGGAAGACCAGGTATCCTGGTCATACGGGCAGTACCCTCCACAACTCACGGAATGATTAAATTCCTTGTGGAAGGAGGAATTTTCACTATCTATAACACAATCATACCATCATTCGAATGTCATGCCGTGACAACACCATTTCCACCTGTTCCCCCAAAGGATGGATCACCACCTCCCAACTGGATGGTGGCAATCCACCTTGAGTATCCGGAACAAGAGGTATCCATAGGAGGAACACTCTCGAATAGCGGCAAGAGAGCCATGTGCTCTATCCTAAAAGCAAACCTAGATGTATTCGCATGGGAGCCCAAGCATATGACGGGCGTACCGCGTGTAATAGCAGAACATAAACTCCAAATCCGCCAGGGATATCCTCCAGTTAAGCAAAAGAAGCGCGGTCAAGCACCAAAACACAGTCAAGTAATATTGGATGAAGTACAGAAATTGGTGGATGCAGGTATCATGCACGAGGTATACTACCACGAGTGTTTATCCAATCCGGTCATGGTCAAGAAGCATGATGGGAGCTGGTGCATGTGCGTAGACTTCACAAATCTGAACAAAGCCTGTCCGCAGGACTGCTATCCGTTACCGGAGATTAATTCGAAGGTGGAATCCCTATGTGGATATCCCTTTAAGTCCTTCTTAGACGCATACAAAGGATACCACCAGATCCATATGGCGGAAGAGGACGCAGAAAAAACGGCGTTCCATACTAGTCAAGGAGTATACTATTATACAAAAATGCCATTCGGACTATAGAACGTCGGGGCAACATATCAGCGGCTTGTTGACAAAGCCTTCGACTCACAGATAGGCCGCAACCTTGAGGTCTATGTTGATGATTTATGTGACAATCCGTCAATTTATGGTTGATATTTTATTCTCGAATATTATTTAAAAATATTATTTTAATGTTACATTATGAACTCACTTATTTTTGGGAAGTAATTTGGATTTACGTCATGAAGTAGCATCGACTACGTCTAAAGCGGAGTATTCAACGTTACATGCTTACGTTTACATACACCGTCTGTGACAATCCGTCAATTTATGGTTGATATTTTATTCTCAATATTTATTTGAAAACATTATTTTAATGTTACAATATGAACTCACTTATTTTTGGGAAGAAATTTGGATTTACGTCTTGAAGTAGCAACGACTACGTTTAAACCGGAGGATTCTACGTTACGTGCTTACGTTTACATACACCGTCTTTGGTGACAGTCCGACATTTCAGAAAATAAATTTATCCGTGAATATTATTTTGGAGTTTTAAATTTGTGTTGGTTCATAAACTCACAAATTTACGAGAAGAGATTAGGACTCACGATTTTAATTTAACGTCCTTTACGACTAAACCGGAAACCCTAGGATTACATATTTACGTTTTCGAACTCCGTTTTTGATGAGACAATTTTTATTGGATTCGTTTTGTTCCGTTGATTCATAATTTATAAAAACGTTTTTCGTAAAACGACCCGAGGGCACGCAAATCGAGGAAACTAGAATCGATGAGTACCTGTAAATAAATGGGGATGAGACAAGTGGGACACTTGTCCCACCCCCACTTAAAACCGGCTACAAAACAACACCACACCAAGTTGGTGTCAAGTTTTCACTCTTGTTGCTTACACATGTCATACAAGCTTAGCTTATAAGCTAACACTTACACAAAACCAACTAAAACCACTAACTAAAACACATACCATCATTTCCACCATGCAAAACCACACAATTTCCTCTCTACTCTCCCTTGTTGCCGTCCCTCATCACTCACAAACACCCATCATTGATCAAATTTAACCACAAAATCCTATGTTGTTCATACACATGTTGAAGCCCTCTTGAATCTCTCGTGAATGATGGTGATTATAACATCCAAGGAGGAGTTTCCATGGATTTTTGGGGCTGATTTTCCACAAGGAGTTTATGAAGATTGGTGGTCTTGAAGATGGTCTTGGTGCATTACAAGTTTCTCCATCAAAATCAATGTTTTGATCAACCTACATCATCATGGTGGTATAAAGATTGTTCTCCTCAACTTCTTGTTATTTTTGATTATGTAATCTTGTATTTCTTTTACTTATGTATATGTATATGATGATGAATGATGATTAAAAATATTGTGTGGGGATTTGATGTTGATAAACATGATTAAAAAGGTGAAAAACTATAAAGAACAAGGCTAAAATCTTGCTTAAAAATGATGGCTGTATAAAAAAGTAAAGAAACATGTCATGAACTGATAAATAGCATAGATTAATGGATTTACAGTAAGCTATGGGTCTTGTACACATGTGAGAGTTGGCCATGCAATGGAATCATTGTAATGAGTGAGATATGATCAAAACAAGTTTAAGGTACAGCAGAGTTAAATGGAGCTATAGCAGAGTTAAATGGAGCACATATCATTTAGTTTATGTGATAAAAATTTGAGCTTCTATCTCCATATAGAACTCTATATATGGCAGTTTTGGTGAAGATGAAGATAAAAATCAGATTTTGAGAATTAATGTTTATTATTATTATATAAGCACTCAAAATTATATTGTATAAAATGTAAAATAAAAACCTACTAACTTATGGATTTTATTTATATAAATATATAAAAGGTTAAATAAGTGTATAAATTATAAAAATGGTAGTGGAATAATATTTATAAGTTATAAAAACTATAAAACATGATTTTTACGACTTTTTCGGCTATTACCGTAAAATTAACGTTTTTGTTAAATAAAATTTAGACGGTTGGACCCGTCTAATGTAAACGTTTATAAACTCATATACTGATATATAAACATATATAACAAGTAAAAACCGATAAAAACCCGAACTATAGGACATACGGACATTAACGAGCTAAGTAAACATATTGGACTAATAATTGGACTAAATAAGTTAAACTCTTATAAAAAGAACTTATTGGGCTTAACCCATTTGGGCCCAACTTGTAAAGTTTAACTACTGATAATATAAGTATAAAATGGATTAAAACAAGTTAAAGAACTTATAATAAGCTCATTGGACTTAAAACGTGTAAATAGGTAAAACTAGTAAACTAGTATAAAAGTTATCAACATATAACACTAAAATGAGTAAACGAGAATATGTAAACCCACTTGATCATCATATATATATAATCATCATATGTATACATAATTGTTATTTTTATAAAGTCATTGGACATGAGTCTAAGACGAGTATTATTTGTCTAGGTTTCCGTGATTGAAGCACGTACCGTACGACCGGATTGCCGATAACCCGCCTTCCCACATCAACGTGAGTTCATAGCCTCACACTCTTTTAAATGTTTTTATAAATGTTTTATATACCCGTGAGAGAGATAACATGTTAGTTTTTATAAAATAGGACACCATTTGTCCCGAATGTTTGTTTATTGATTTGGACCCGAATGATTGTATGACCCGATTGTATGACCCGATAAATGATTAAAGGACCCGATAGATGAAATTAAATGGATTATTAAAGTTAGGTTATGTCACTAAAAGTCCCATTAGCATGAATTGTGAACTACCGGGATTTGGTAGACGCTTATGCATTTAATAGTACTATTTGGGGACGATCACCCCAGTTCGCGCCTTGACGGTTGATCCCCGTCGTGCCACATTGATTGGTAAGCGAATTTATGTATGAGAAGATTTACACAAGCGTGATTATTGTGATGACACGCTAATTTAGATGGGCAAATGATTGTCGGGTTAGCTACCCGTTGTTTTTTGTAGTAAGGTAACAATGTCATGCGGCTTATAATAATCCAAAATAACGAAATACTGCTATACGCACTAAAATACGATATATTGCCTGACTAGCAATACGGGGTCTTACTATTGATATTATGTTCGTGTTCTCGTTTTTCATAACCATATTCATATAACGGTTTTTATTTAATCTATACAACGTTGTAAAACGTATTGTATGATGTTTTTACGACAATGGTTCGTATAATGATTTTTTAAGGCAAATGCCTATATTATGATTTTGATAAGAATTTGTATAAAATGACTTTGTTTATTTTATGGCCTATTACGATGATTTGTACAAAATGATTTTCGGTAATAATTTTATACCGATGTTATATTAATGGTTTTATTAAAATCTATGAATTCACTCGGCGTTATCGTTGACCTTTTCTTTTAACATGTTTTGTCTCAGGTACTTGAAGGTAATTCTCGGGAAGACAACAAGAATTCATGGCCCGCACCTAAATAATAATTTCCATTCAAATTCTTTGTAAAACTTGTATGAAATATTATGACTTGGGACCTATGTATCTTTGATATTTATGAATGGAAATGCTTTATTAATAAACGACGCGATTTTTATGCGTTGTCTATGATGTGAGTAATGTGCTATCCCGTAACACCAACGAGTCTTCCGCTGTATTGAGTTGTATAAATTTGGGGGTGTTACAGTTTGGTACCAGAGCTCTCGTTATAGATTACGAAAGATTTTTAAAACCAAGGTTTTGAATATAACATTTCAAAATCTTTTAACTATAAACATTTTTCTAAAAATGTCTAAAAATCTTTTGACTATAACGGTGCCGAAGAATACCCGAGTTACCGACAAGGCCAGACTGAGAAGTCTTATTTTAATATATATATAACTTGGATTATATATATATATATATATATATATATATATATATATATGATTTAATTTTATTACATGATTGTTTGATGATTATTTTGATATTTATACGAGGTATTTATACGACGTAGATTGTCACAAGAAACCCTAAATTCCCTAGCAAATTGATCGAAGCTATTCCCGTAGGAATTCTAGCTATTCTAGATCTAAACCATGTTGTGGATATTTATAATCCTGACAAAATGGTTGATATTCGTAGGAATGTAGATATTAGTTGATTGTGATATTAAAGAAGAATTGGCGATATTAAATCTGATATCGATGTCATGACGATCTTTCCGTATAGTGTGGAGTTTGACAAAACGTTACAACCTAGAAAGATGTCATCTGATTCGTTATCACCCAATTATTTAATTTGAAATCGAAAGGGTGAATGTTGCACTTGAGGCTGTCATTGGAACCATTACCCAAAAGCCTCATGCCACTAGTACCTTTCCGAGAAGTCTAATTGAATGTGTGAGTCATTTCATACTAGTGACTCAGTTGATAATTGTTGATGAAGGAGCTATAGGATTGGAAATTAAGTGTTGATCATATCAAGCTTTTATTGCCCTATTAAGGTTTATAAATAAGGCTGAAAGTATTGGAAAATGAGGTAGGATGTCGCATTGAGTATAAGTTGACTGAAACATGAATAAAGTAAAAAAAAAATTTAACCTGTATGGAATATGAGACTGTTAAGAGGAAGTCGTTAAGTCCTGTGATTGAATTATAAGGTTTTAAATGATTGTTAGTTCGTGTTAAGGGTTGTTCCAAGGCCATTGTCCACTAACGAGGATGCCCAGTGTCCAAGAAATAAATTGAAGCAATCTTCTTCTGAATTGGGACCGATGGATCTTCCAGGACAGGTGGAACCCCCATGACTCTTGTAGATTAGTATTCGTTGTTGTATCTTTTAAAAATCCCTAACTTAACTGAGATATCAGTTGGTAGGATGAGTTCTTGGAATTGTATGACATAGTGACACACAATGTGTTACGGTACAATTCTGACTTGTTTGTGATTAATGAAAAGACTGCCTTTGATTGCTAAATCCTACATGTATTGATGTTATCTATCCTTTGTTGCTTCATCCTAATGTTCGCATTAGTGATGCAACCAATGAGCAAGTACTCATCTCGGTTTGAGTTACGTTGTGGATAAATATTTTTGAGCGCCATCAAGGTCATGAACCTCATGATTATTTGGCTAAGCTCATCTCCTATTATATTGTAGTTAGTTCTTGGTGAACAACTCTTCATCACTCTTTTGCAGATCACTGATTGTTTTTATAAGATAAAATAGTATCCCTTGATAAAAGATTGGATTTTCATCACTATATGGATTATTTAAAGTGAGATTTATAAGTGATTGTTATCGAAATGAAGTTATTTATAAAACACCTTGGAAAACCTAATTGTTTTCATAACAAAGAAAATCTTTGTAAATTTATTATTGATTCTTATTTAAGAATTAAGCATGAAAATGTTTTTATTATAAACATGAAGATAAAATTTTGACGAACTGAGTATTGCATAGTTAATCTTGAAATTGTATATAGTTGCGCGCCTACATACAATTTGGGATGGACCATGCCAGGCTGATTAGTAGTCACCATAAAAGTAATGAATAAACACTACATTTTCTTTGAAGATTGTGAAAGATTAAATTTTATGAGATCTGCAAGAAGTGAAAAATAAGGACATAGTGTTAAGGACCCCTACATATGTGCCTGTATCATCTATTCTTCTGAGTCGAATTTACTCATCTATGGAAATTGTCTTATTTGACAATTGACAATTCTTTCTTGACCAATTCTCCCGTAGTGAGATTCTTAGGAAAAGTATATGATTACCGAGTGTTGATACCCGACTGGATGTATTGACGTTCTTATCATTTTTTATGATTTGATTTCATTTGAATGACCTGGGTAACGATCCGAGGAGCTTTCGAATGCGTACTTAAATTATGAAAACATGGGATATATTCATATTCGTTAAATGTTTTCGTCTGTATCTGATTTGAAATTCTCTCGCATAGATTATGCGTTGACCTTACTCTTTTAAGGTTAGTTATGTCTTCATATATCCTTGAATTTGTGAAGGATTATGAGTTATTATTAGTCTTTTGAGAAGTTCACATCTTATCGACGGCAATGAAACTGGAGAGTTGATAGTGCCAGTAGAATCGATTGATTGATTATGACATGACGACATTCTCTTAATTGATGGGAACTCAAATAGAATTCCCCTAAATGATAAGATGTTGATTATACAAAGTGATCTAAATAATTCTTGATGGATGACCATATCCTGCATTTAGACTTGAAATTTTACCATGAATGATTGTGAACTAGTTATAGATATTGTAATCTGGAAGAACCTAATATGAATTCATTAAAAGATGTTTCTGTTATCTGAAACTTTAGGAGGTATTTATTGGTGAATTACCTAGACTTTCGCCATTAAGGCAAGTTGAAATTGGTATTGATTATATTTCCGGTGCTGCACCTGTGGCTTGTGCACTGTACGTCAGCACCATCTGAATTAAGGGAATTACCGTACAACTGAGAGAGTTGTCGGAGAAAGATTTTATTCTACCGAGCTCGTCATCATGAAGAGCTATGGTGTTATCATTCCTTATATTTATAGATTACTGTGAACTGAGTAAATTGACAATCGAAAACGATATCCATAACTCGAAATGGAAGATTTGTTCGATCATTTACAAGGTTCTAGCGCATGTTTTAAAAATTTGATCCATGGCATGGTTATCATCAACTTCGCGTCCGCGAAAAAGATTATCTATTCCAATCATTACATCTAAAACTTGTAATGAACATTATGAGTTTCAGGTGATGTCGTTTGGATTGACTAATACACACGTAGCATTCATAAATTTGGTGAATCACGTGTGAAGGCTGTAATTTGATAAATTCATGCTTGTGATCATTAAGGACCATTTGTTTGATTATAAGAATAAGAATGAGTTAATAATTATTTTTAAATTGCCCTGAATTGGCCAAACAATTAAAACCTGTACCTTGAATATATAACATGTGATTTAAGACTTAAACCTTTACATTATTTGACTATGTGATTGATAGATAATAGAATCTATATTGACTCTTCAAAAATTTAGAGTCCTTTTAAGACTTTGAGTTATACTAAAAAGAAAGTGCAAATATGTTTTGACAGATATTTTAACAAAGGATTTTTAAGGGATTATTCCCTTATACCCAGAACATTTAACTAAACTCCTGTTTAGGGGTAAATGTTCGTGTATACTTCTAGACAACTTAAGAAGGATTGAGTAGAACCATTTATATCATGAATTAAAATTTGAAACGACAATTTTTGCTTTTTAACTAAGAAAATTTTGACCAAAGTGTAACCTAAGATTTTTCGAAAATTTACGAATCTTAATAATCATTTTCGATAAATCAACAAAAATCGTGTTAATTAAATTCAAATTTTATTTTGAACACCCTTATATAATTGATCAAACTGAGAAAATTTAAAACTTTTACGTTTACGCTTCATAAAAATTAACTAATAATTATTTAATTAATTGTAATAATTATCGACGCTTTAGACGAGGATTGAGTAAAACTGATAAAAATAATAGTTGAGACGAAACTAAAACTTAGAAAATATAAAGAAAGAATTCTGAATAAATACGGACATGATAATTATATCATCAGGAAAGGATAAAGAATCAATTACGATGTATTTCTTAATAATGAATGTGCAAAATGAATTGCCGAACAATTTAAAATACAAATAGTTGATACTTGTAAAAAGGATAATATAAATAATAAAAAGGGGGTTCGCGGCTAATGTGAACCATTAGAATTGAGAAGCCAATGGCGTTAAATGTATTAAAAGGCCACTTGTGGTTGTCTAAATATGGAGGATTGTGAGATATAGTTATGTTGGAATCTGTAAGTATAAGTATTCTATTCTTGCCACTTCTGACTAGAAGTATTTGTGTCTGAAGAAGTTGTACTAATGGCAAATTATGAAGGCAGACATCGCCTCATACATTAGTAAACGTCTAGCTATTGCAAAGGTCATCATCTGAATTTGATTCGATTTGGGTCATCGTCGATAGACTGACCAAATCTGCTAATATCATTCCCGTTAATGATAAATGTAAAAGAGTTATGTAAACATAGTGTGCCTGTATCGAACATCTTTATCAAGATCCTCACTTCGCATCGAATTTCTAGAGATTTGCTCAGAAATCAATGAGAACGAACCTTGATAAGAGTACTATGTACCACACCAAATCGAAGGGACGAGGTAAAGTAAAGATACAAAGTAATATAAATGCTGTTTTATGTTTGAAACCGTATAATCGTTTTCCTTTTGAAGGATTATCATTGATAATCATCGTATTAGGATTGAGATCGAATCTTGTTAGGATCTAAATATTAGAGCATCTGTAAGCAAGAGTTGAGATGAAGACACCCGACATACACCCATTGTGAGTTGGACATGTCTTTTAGGTTTAAGGTTTCCTATGATTGTGAACCTAACCTTACAAAATACCTGACCCACTAGACTTGAAATGATTGTTGAAATTAGGATCTGATTATTGACAGCCGGTAGTGGGCGAGAGATTATGTGAATATGAAATGTAGATCTTGAAGTGCCAAATGGGTAGTGAAGTTATGCCACAATTTTTAACCTTTGAAAAATGAATTAATGATCTGAAAGATCATGGGATATAAGTCCTCGTTGTATGGGACCATTGAGATGATGTAAAAGATTTGGTTTGAAAGGCATATAAGCTGGATCTACCCTAGGACTTCAAGGACTGCGTGAATTATGTTTCGTATATCGAACTTGATAAAATATCTATCAAGTGAAAATCTGATTGTTTCTTAGTAAAGCTTAGATCGGCGAAAAGTTGCATTCATCAGAAACCCGTGAACATCATGGATAGAGAAAGTAAGTCAACATTTAGCCTGATCTTATTCCTGTAGTTATGTTTGATGAAACTCGCGTATTGTAATCAATCACACTTGTGAGAAAAGACCGAATGTGGAGGAAATACCCACATGGCTTTAACTCTATAAGAAGCGAGTAGTAAGATGATCTTTGAGGACAAAGATCCGGTTTAGGGGTAAATGTTGTGACAATCCGTCAATTTATGGTTGATATTTTATTCTCGAATATTATTTAAAAACATTATTTTAATGTTACATTATGAACTCACTTATTTTTGGGAAGTAATTTGGATTTACGTCTTGAAGTAGCATCGACTACGTCTAAACCGGAGGATTCAACATTACATGCTTACGTTTACATACACCGTCTGTGACAATCCGTCAATTTATGGTTGATATTTTATTCTCAATATTTATTTGAAAACATTATTTTAATGTTACAATATGAACTCACTTATTTTTGAGAAGAAATTTGGATTTACGTCTTGAAGTAGCATCGACTACGTTTAAACCGGAGGATGCTACGTTACGTGCTTACGTTTACATACACCGTCTTTGGTGACAGTCCGACATTTCAGAAAATAAATTTATCCGTGAATATTATTTTGGAGTTTTAAATTTGTGTTGGTTCATAAACTCACAAATTTACGAGAAGAGATTAGGACTTACGATTTTAATTTAACGTCCTTTACGACTAAACCGGAAACCCTAGGATAACGTATTTACGTTTTTGAACTCCTTTTTTGATGAGACAATTTTTATTGGATTCGTTTTGTGCCGTTGATTCATAATTTATAAAAACCTTTTTCGTAAAACGACCCGAGGGCACGCAAATCGAGGAAACTAGAATCAAGGAGTACCCGTAAATAAATGGGGATGAGACAAGTGGGACACTTGTCCCACCCCCACTCAAAACCGGCTACAAAACAACACCACACCAAGTTGGTTTCAAGTTTTCACTCTTGTTGCTTACACATGTCATACAAGCTTAGCTTATAAGCTAACACTTACACAAAACCAACTAAAACCACTAACTAAAACACATACCATCATTTCCACCATGCAAAACCACACAATTTCCTCTCTACTCTCCGTTGTTGCCGTCCCTCATCACTCACAAACACCCATCATTGATCAACTTTAACCACAAAATCCTATGTTGTTCATACACATGTTGAAGCCCTCTTGAAGCTCTCTTGAATGGTGGTGATTATAACATCCAAGGAGGAGTTTCCAGGGATTTTTGGGGCTGATTTTCCACAAGGAGTTTATGAAGATTGGTGATCTTGAAGATGGTCTTGGTGCATTACAAGTTTCTCCATCAAAATCCATGTTTTGATCAACCTACATCATCATGGTGGTATAAAGATTGTTCTCCTCAACTTCTTGTTATTTTTGATTATGTAATCTTGTATTTCTTTTACTTATGTATATTTATAATATGATGAATGATGATTAAAAATATTGTGTGGGGATTTGGTGTTGATAAACATGATTAAAAAGGTGAAAAACTATAAAGAACAAGGCTAAAATCTTGCTTAAAAATGATGGCTGTATAAAACAGTAAAGAAACATGTCATGAATTGATAAAAAAGCATATATTAATGTATTTACAGTAAGCTATGGGTCTTGTACACATGTGAGAGTTGGCCATGCAATGGAATCATTGTAATGAGTGAGATATGATCAAAACAAGTTTAAGGTACAAATCTGAGTTCACTGTTTTGGAGGATTTTTAGAAAATACTTAGAAGATGATTCAACAGTAGCTATAGCAGAGTTAAATGGAGCACATATCATTTAGTTTATGTGATAAAAATTTGAGCTTCTATCTCCATATAGAACTCTAGATATGGCAGTTTTGGTGAAGATGAAGATAAAAATCAAATTTTGAGAATTAATGTTTATTATTATTATATAAGCACTCAAAATTATATTTTATAAAATGTAAAATAAAAACCCACTAACTTATGGATTTTATTTATATAAATATATAAAAGGTTAAATAAGTGTATAAATTATAAAAATGGTAGTGGAATAATATTTATAAGTTATAAAAACTATAAAACATGATTTTTACGACTTTTTCGGCTATTACCGTAAAATTAACGTTTTTGTTAAATAAAACTTAGACGATTGGACCCGTCTAATGTAAACTTTTATAAACTCATATATTGATATGTAAACATATATAACAAGTAAAAACCGATAAAAACCCGAACTATAGGACACACGGACATTAACGAGCTAAGTAAACATATTGGACTAATAATTGGACTAAATAAGTTAAACTCTTATAAAAAGAACTTATTGGGCTTAACCCATTTGGGCCCAACTTGTAAAGTTTAACTACTGATAATATAAGTATAAAATGGATTAAAACAAGTTAAAGAACTTATAATAAGCTCATTGGACTTAAAACGTGTAAATAGGTAAAACTAGTAAACTAGTATAAAAGTTATCAACATATAACACTAAAATGAGTAAACGAGAATATGTAAACCCACTTGATCATCATATATATATAATCATCATATGTATACATAATTGTTATTTTTATAAAGTCATTGGACATGAGTCTAAGACGAGTATTATTTGTCTAGGTTTCCGTGATTGAAGCACGTACCGTACGACCGAATTGCCGATAACCCGCCTTCCCACATCAACGTGAGTTCATAGCCTCACACTCTTTTAAATGTTTTTATAAATGTTTTATATACCCGCGAGGGAGATAACATGTTAGTTTTTATAAAATAGGACACCATTTGTCCCGAATGTTTGTTTATTGATTTGGACCCGAATGATTGTATGACCCGATTGTATGACCCGATTGTATGACCCGATAAATGATTAAAGGACCCGATAGATGAAATTAAATGGATTATTAAAGTTAGGTTATGTCACTAAAAGTCCCATTAGCATGAATTGTGAACTACCGGGATTTGGTAGACGCTTATGCATTTAATAGTACTATTTGGGGACGATCACCCCAGTTCGCGCCTTGACGGTTGATCCCCGTCGTGCCACATTGATTGGTAAGCGAATTTATGTATGAGAAGATTTACACAAGCGTGCTTATTGTGATGACACGCTAATTTAGATGGGCAAATGATTGTCGGGTTAGCTACCCGTTGTTTATTGTAGTAAGGTAACAATGTCATGCGGCTTATAATAATCCAAAATAACGAAATACTGCTAGACGTACTAAATTACGATATATTGCCTGACTAGCAATACGGGGTCTTACTATTGATATTATGTTCGTGTTCTAGTTTTTCATAACCATATTCATATAACGGTTTTTATTTAATCTATGCAACGTTGTAAAACGTATTGTATGATGTTTTTACGACAATGGTTCGTATAATGATTTTTTTAAGGCAAATGCCTATATTATGATTTTGATAAGAATTTGTATAAAATGACTTTGGCTATTTTATGGCCTATTACGATGATTTGTACAAAATGATTTTCGGTAATAATTTTATACCGATGTTATATTAATGGTTTTATTAAACTCTATGAATTCACTCGGCGTTAACGCTGACCTTTTCTTCTAACATGTTTTGTCTCAGGTACTTGAAGGTAATTCTCGGGAAGACAACAAGAATTCATGGCCCGCACCTAAATAATAATTTCCATTCAAATTCTTTGTAAAACTTGTATGAAATATTATGACTTCGGACCTATGTATCTTTGATATTTATGAATGGAAATGCTTTATTAATAAATGACGCGATTTTTATGCGTTGTCTATGATGTGAGTAATGTGCTATCCCGTAACACCAACGAGTCTTCCGCTGTATTGAGTTGTATAAATTTGGGGGTGTTACAATTTAGTCATCAAAAGTCGTAAGGAGGATGCACTTCTCCGTGACGTCCGAAAGACGTTTGACACATTGAGAAGGATTAATATGAAACTGAATCCAAAGAAATGCACGTTTGGGGAAACGGAAGGGATGTTCCTTGGATATATAATTGATCCAAATGGCATCAAAGCCTTGTCCGGAAAAGACAGACGCGGTAATACAGTTACCATCTCCCCAGACGCGAAAAGAAGTATAATCATTAAATAGGAAGCTGGCCGGGCTAAACAGGTTCTTGTCGAAATCCGCGAAGAAGTCACTACCCCTATACAAAACACTCAAGAAGTGTATCAAGAAGGGAGATTTCTGGTGGACAAAGGAAGCGGAGGAAGCTTTTGGTCAGCTTAAGCAACACCTCGCAGCTCTTCCCATGCTAGTGGCACCCCGACCTAATGAGGAGCTCATCATGTATCTGTCGGCCACGCATGGAGCAATAAGCGCGGTACTCATGACGGATAGAACAGTCCAAACTCTGATCTAATTCATAAGTAGAACACTGCAAGGGCCGGAGTTGAATTATTCTTCTATGGAGAAACTGGTTTTGGCATTAGTGTTTGCCACAAAACGGTTACACCGGAACTTTCAGGCGCAACCAATTGTGGTTATTACTGATCAACCATTAAAAAAAGTCATCTCTAGACCAGACGTGGCCGACAGGCTACAGAAGTGGGGCATTCTGTTGGGAGAGCATAGCATCTCTTATAGACCACGGACAGCTGTTAAAGGCCAAATCTTGGAAGATTTCTTGATAGAGAAGTCGGACGAGGATGGACCGGTCGTACAACAGGAGGAAACTCCAGCAGAACCATGGGTATTATTTACGGACGGATCCTCGTGCACGGATGGATCAGGAGCTTGTCTCATCCTTACGAATCCGGAAGGAATGTAGTTTACATACGCCCTGCGCTTTGAGTTCACAGCCACCAATAATGAGGTAGAATATGAGGCGTTGATTGCGGGTTTAAAAATCACCGCTAGAATGGGAGTCCGCAACCTTGAGGCCTACATAGACTCACGGCTTGTCGCGAACCACATTCTAGGGGGTTACGTAGCCAAGGAGGATAACATGGTTCGATACTTGGAGAAAGTCAAGTCACTCATCGCTGCTTTCAGCAAGTTTTCTATCAAACATGTACCAAGAGGTGAAAACAAGAAGGCGGACGCTCTTAGCAAGATCGCGTCTACAAGTTTCGCCCACTTATCCAACCAAGTCTTGGTAGAAATACTAAAGGAAAAGTCTATCACGGAAGGGGAAGTCGCAGCTATAGTTGAGGAAGATGGACCTACATGGATGACCCCGATCATCAACTATTTGACTAATGAAACCCTTCCGGACGAGGAAAAGGCGGCACGGCGTATCAGAAGGAAGTCGCAGCACTTCGAGCTTCGAGAAGGTATTCTTTACAAGCGCTCTTTCTTACAGCCGTGGTTGCGATGTGTTGGGCCACGCCAGGCTACTTATGTGATCAGTAAGATACATGAAGGGTTATACGGCATGCACGCAGGTCCCCGATCTGTAGTAGCTCGAGCTCTACGCACAGGATATTATTGGCCTACTATGCATAGGGATGCACGCGACATGATTCGCAAATGCAGTGATTGCCAAGTACATAGACCAGTACCACGACATCCACAACAGGAACTGACACCCATTACATCCCAATGGCCATTCTATAAGTGGGGGATTGACATTGCAGGACCTTTCCCCGTAGCTGTAGGGGGAGTCAAGTTCTTTATTGTCGCAATGGACTACTTTACACGCTGGATAGAGGCTAAGGCAGTTAAATCCATCACAGGCAAACAAGTTAAAAAGTTTGTTTGGGAGAACATCGTGTCCCGTTTTGTCTTACCAGGAGAAATCTTCTCGGACGACGGGAAGCAGTTCGCGGATAATCCGTTTAAGGACTGGTGCGCAACATTGAATATAACGCGGCGCTTCGCATCTGTTAAACATCCGCAAACAAATGGTCTTGTGGAACGAGCAAATAGAAGCTTGGGTGAAGGCATCAAGGCACGCTTGGATGAACGAAGTTCCAAATGGGTAGATGAACTGCCACATGTATGGGCACATAGGACTATGATTAAAACAACCAATGGGGACACTCCATTTGCACTGGCCTACAGCACTGAAGCTGTTATACCAGCAGAAATCGGAATGCCGACCATCCGCACAGCGGAGGTTAATTTCGTCACAAACGACGAGCAGCTCCGGATTAATCTAGACTTGTTGGAGGAAAAAATAGAAATAGCGGCTATCAATGAGGCCAAGTCCAAGGCACGGATGAAGGCTTATTATGACGCCAAGGTTAAAGGTGTTTCTTTTCGACCGGGAGATTTTGTTTATCATGCCAACGAGGCAAGTCGAGCGGAGAATGCAGGAAAGCTGGGCCCAAAGTGGGAAGGACCGTATGAGGTTACGGAAGCCTTAGGACGGGGCGCGTACAAGTTACGTGACATGGATGGCCGCGACCTAGAACGCACATAGAATATCTGCAATCTTAAAAGGTGCTATCTTTGAAAAGCTACGGCTTCCGCATGGACACTTTGCTATATCTGGCTTCAATGAAGATCCATGTGTTCTCTTTGTTTTGTTTTTTATACTTTCTAGGTTCCCTTTGTTTTTAGAATTTCCCATTCTTGTCAAAACAAAAAATGTAAAGCTTCTAATAAAATGTCGTGGTGCCTAGCTAGCTCCACGACTCGTTCTTGTGCAAATTATTGTCTGACTTTTTAGATTCTATGAACAAATTATTGTCGTATAGATTTAGTTTTTATTACTATAAATGTGCTATC
The DNA here is from genome assembly GCA_025667525.1 of Glebionis coronaria. Lineage (NCBI taxonomy): Eukaryota > Viridiplantae > Streptophyta > Magnoliopsida > Asterales > Asteraceae > Glebionis > Glebionis coronaria. Next base: position 215,596,350 of record CM046876.1, on the reverse strand, counting down.
TCTTATTCATATGCATTCATTCAATACCTTACATGCACTATGCGTCTCCAGGCGGGATAAGAGGATTAAGTGAACCTAATAATTCAACTTTTCGCATAAGAGGGATGCAACCCCAGTGACGCGGATCATGTATCCTTACTAGACACCTTACTCACAAGACGTTGTGATAAGTTTCCATATGTCGCGCTCACGTAGTGATTTGCATGGTAAAGACGCACGCCGCACGTCTAGTAAAATATAGACTTGATTGTATTTTTGAATAAGACGTGACATGTCATGCAACACAGGTATATGATATCTAAAAAAAATAAAAAAATACACAAGTTTCAAATTCAAACCAAAAAATAGCCGTGGTCATCACGGACTTGCTTAAATAAGTATAACAAGTTATCACAATAACATCAGTTCTGGCCGTATACATACACGGACGAATAAAATGGTACAAATGTTTACAATGTAAATTTCAAAGGAGGTAGGAACTCCCCTATTTCTTTCTTCCCTTCTTCAATCAAGGTACGGAGGACCTCCCCGTGAGCATTCTTTCCATCTTGTGCCCTGATCATGTTCGCGTCCAGTGCCTCGGCCAGCAGCTTTTCACCTTTCATCACCTTCGACACAGAGTCGTAGGTGGGCAGGGTCAGTGGGATGGGATCGGTGGTGAGCTTGGACATTATTACCCTATTGGGAGCATCCTTCAGCGACTCTAGCTCGTCTAGGAAGGGGTGCTGGATTACCCCAAGGGCGGCCATTGATGCGGTCATCTTGTCTTCGGCTAGAGGGTTGTGGTAGGCATGTTGGTAATATCTTCTTTCTTTCTTATTAGCTCCGTAGCTTTGATCAGCCCCTCGTGCCTACCACGGTCAATACCGTCCGATACAACATTAGCAAAGGCCTACAACAGGTAAGGAGCCTCCGTTACCCTGCTCACGGCAAGCCGCATTCCCTGGCCAACCATCCATCTACGCCCAGCTATGGCTGTGAGCAAAGGAGGACGCAACACTTCGGCGGAGTCCGTTGCCATCCTGCTTATTTCAACCTCAGCTACCGCAGCTTGCTCTTCCAAGGTAGTCCGCGCCTGGAGAAGTTCATCCTTCAGCGTGTCGCGCTCCTGAGCAATAGTGAAGGCTTTTACGGTTACGGCTTTAGTGGCGGCTTCGGTTGCGGATACCTATACATGACACTTGGAGTTACTACAAAGACAATGTGGGTTTTTTGCGTGAACAAATAAGTGTTAATGTAAGAGTATACCTTCTCATTGGACGCAGCTAAGAGGGCCTCCAGCTCGGCAATACGTTCCTCACGAGCGTTGGCGTGATGGGCTTGCTCCTTAACGGTTGACTCTGTCACGACGAACGCTGCTTGCAGGGATGTGATAGTTTTCTCGTGCTTGTCCACCAGTTCTTCGCGGCGAGCTATCTTTCTATCAGCACGGCTCACTTTAGCCAAGGCTTTGATCAGACGGCGTCTGAGGGCCGCACCAACTGTCACCTGGTGTGCGGAGGATACATCAGACTGCTCCAGCAGCGTCTCGTGCTCTAGTTCGTCCAAATCTTGCGCCAGAGCTGGAGGAGTGATGTGTTCAATGAATTCAGTGCACTTGGACTCTGCCTCCAACCTTGTTAAGTTGGACAAGTTCCAGGCTAGGCGAAGGCTGGTGTTGGGTCCCTCAAGACGTGGCTCCTCGGCATGAGTTACGGGAGGGGATGGAGGTCTCATTGATGTCATGGGCGAGGGTCCCCTTTCCACCTCCTTCTCTTGGGATACTGTTGACGGGTCCGTCCTATTATTAAAACTTATTAGTTTTGTTTATGGATTATATCCTTTGGAGTATTAATGGGTACTTACGTAGTGCCAGTCACGGGTTCCGTGATGGTAGGAGCCACGGCATTCACATGGGTGGCCATCAAGACTTGCTCATCCGCGCGCAGCGAAGGGTCGACCTGGGCCGTAGAGGCGTCGCTCCCTTCCTGGAACTGCGGATGGTCCTTCCTTAGCTTTTTTGGGGGAGCATTATGTGCCCCCGCCCCATCCCCTGGGTTTTTTGCTACCTTCCTGGTAGTCTTCCGTTTACTAGATTTGGGCTTTGATGACTGCGGGGACCTAGAAGCTTGTATTGTTTCTTCATCTTCACCGGTGCGATTGTCAGCAGGGTTGGTGAATTCTTCTTCTTCTTCTTCTTCATCCTGGTGCGGCACGGCGTCCTCCAGCAGCAGTTCATCACCATCTTCATTATGGAAGTCAAGAGGGGACTTCTCAATCACGGGCTCTCCCTCATCTGATCGTTGTTCAGAAGTTTCTTCCAGCGGGATGGTTTTGTCTATGGTTGCTTCCAGTAGGGGGATTTCACTTTCTTTCAGTGGTCGTGATCCCTAGGGAACTTTGCTTGGATTGCCTTGGCGCAATAAACCAAACAGCTTCATCTCTGTGGACATATGCATAAATACAGATTAGTAAATTCACAAAGTACTATGAGACACTTTTACATCTAAAAATATAAGAAGACCTACCCTGCCTATGTTCGGTCAGAAAGCACGGATATCTATCCTCCCTCCCATAGTAGTAGCGACTGATCCCTACTAGGCACAGGAAGTGCTCCGACAAACCCTGATGGAATTATGTGCGGTGGGTATCTAAAATTTTCAAATCCTTACTACTATAGTCTTTGGATTTGAGAGGATAGTCTTTGGGAGCCCTGGTTTTGAGGACAAATGGGGTGGGGAATACTTTCTCATCCACGAAAAAATAATGGTCGTACCAATTCTTAAGGGAATCTAAAGGTTTCTTATATGTCATGGGGGCGGTCGCGGTTCGTTTCTTGAACGACAGCCACCCATTCACTAGTTAGGGGGAGTAAAAGACCCTAAATAGATTCACGGTCGGGGTTACCTCACAAGTATGGCAGGTAATCTCAAACTGATTGACTTTACATGCCCCTATGCAGTGAAGCTGGGTTATGTGGAAGTTATAATATAGAAGCAGATCTACCAAAAACTTAGATAAGGGATGCGGTAGTTAGCCGAATAAAATAGGCGTGTGTACACGCCTATCTTTCCTTTCAGAGCATCCGTAATCGCTTCACCGTCACCTGGATAGGTCGGATCTACGCTTTCAGGAATATAATAGTTAGACAAAAAGTCAATGTATTTCTCCGCAGGCATCACGTTAAGGACATCCGTAATAAGAGGATTGTCCTTCACCATGGTTTATAAAAAGGATTTGAGAGGCGTGATGATCTAACCTGCAGTGGAGAAAATCCGTGGGATAAGAAGCGAAGGTATGAAGGAATGAGCTTGGGAATAACAATGGCGGAATGAAATATAAACTGCGTGTGTAACGGTAGCACACACCAACTCTTATATAGGGTTTCCCTGATTTCTGAGGTAGCATGGATGTTCGCCACGTGTAAGACACTACGCCCATCCAACCGATGGGATTTCTGACACTTCTGAAACGTCAGAAGGGGCCCACGGGTCACTTCTTGACAGTTTTTACGTGGCTCAAGGGTGGGCCTTTCTGGTGCACTTTTGCAAGCGTGCATCTGACTATTGACTACCATTAATGCATTGATTAAAGTTGTCCCGGTCGGCTTATTTTAGAGTGCGACATAACTTAAGAGCAAACAGGTCTGCGTGACATTGTATAGTCTAGAGGTTACGCCTACGGCTGTAACAACTAGACTGGGGAGACATGATGATGTATAGTCCCCAGCCGGGTCATGAACCCGGCCCACGGGTACTACCCGCATCCGGCCCATTACTGATGGGTGGGATTAATGTCATTTAAGCTTATGTGCTTAGATGAACAGTAACCGCACACACGTGTGCAGCCCACGTCCTGGCATGGCCGGTACAGGGTTAGACAAAATCATACTATTACTATGATTAGGATTTACCCCAAAGAATAGGATATTCACTCACCATAATTAGAAGATAAAAATCAAACTAATTCTGGTACTTATCCTTTCCTTGGGGCCGAAGCATCAGTGACAGCCCATTAGGGTTTCACTGCCTATATAAGGAACCCCCAAGGTTTCCACAAAGGTATTACATTCTTCATACTCTCAGCCCATCTGATTCCATAACCCTAACCGATTACTTACTCTTACGCCGGATTCTAATCGTGGGATACATTCCCACGATAAGCCTAACGCGTGCTGTTTTAGTGTGCAGGATCCCAACCAGATATTTCACTTGGTGCAGGAGCCGGAGTCCAGCCAACCCGAATTAAGCCTAATTCGGGTCTAGAAATGATCACCCAACTTTTGTATCAACAATACACACATCCATTCAGAAAGCAAAGGAAATCGTTTAATGTACAACAAGAACTTGAACGTGCTCCAGTACCAAAGACAGGGGAAGAAATATACGACGAAGTTTGACATATTCAAAATAAGTGGGGAAAAGTAAAGAAAACTAACAATAACGCATCAGGAAACCAGGAAGATACAAGAGGCAGAGGTGGGAAAATTAAAAATAACAAAAGAAAAGCAACAGAAGACGAGGATAGTTCAATCCAACCTACTGAATCGTATTTGAAGAAATTCAACATTTGGTATCGAAGGCTAAGGTATTGGAGGCATAATCCTGTTCCACATTGTATTGACTTTATGTATGTAGAAAAAAATTGTGGGGAGAGTTTTGTTGGAACTTTGCTAAATGTTCCTGGTAAGATGAAAGATGGATTGAAGGCACAAATGGATCTAGCGGCTTTGGGTATAAAACCTGAGCCTTTTGCTAGACTAGAACAAGACAAAACAACACTACCTCCAGCAGCCTACACGTTAACTAATGGTGAAAAAGACAAATTGTGAAACATTAGCCAACCTGAGAGTACCACAGGGATATTGTTCAAATTTTGCTAGTTTGGTCAACGTAAAGGAAAGGAAGCTCATTGGCCTTAAGTCACATGACTATCACATGTTGATGCAAGAGTTTTTACCAATTGCAATACGTTGAATCATGGATCCACCCACACGATATGCTATTATCAGGTTTTGCTTTTTCTTTAAATCTATATGTAGAAAAGAAATCAAACTGGAAGAACTAGATGTGATGCAACAAGAACTAGTTGTGACACTGTGCCTACTTGAGAAGTTCTTTCCTGCGGCATTTTTTTATATTATGATACACTTGACTGTGCACCTAACTAGAGAGGTAAGATTGTGTGGTACAATATGCTTTTGATGGATGTACCTATTTGAAAGATGTATGAAGGTTATTAAAAACCATGTTAGAACCAGAAATAGACCAGAGGGATGCATTGCTGAGGAGACCATTGCGGAAGAAACAATAGAGTTTCTTAGCGAGTATCATAAAACAATGAAATCTGTTGGTTTGCCACCTGATAAATATGTAACCAATGAAAATGAGGACGGAATTCCATTGTCGGCCGACACACCATTAGAAATGAATGGGGAACTATTTGCAAAAGCTCATTTGTATGTACTACAAAATCAGATGAACTTTTACCCAATATCGAGTAAGTATTACTAACACATGTCTATTTCATTGATATAAATATTCTAAAAACAAAAAAATTAATCAAATACATTGTTTCGTTTCGGGTGACATAAGAATTATTTGAAAAAAAATAACCCGGGGAAACGAATAGCATTGCTGGAGGCTGAGCATTGTAAAACTTTTGCTAAGTGGTTACATGATGAGGTAATTACTTGTATGATGTTTATAATTGTTTGTTTGTTGCTAAATATTGGTTAACTTAACATCTCAAAAACCAATACTAAGCTAGTAGTAGAGTATAATAAATAAGCACTTACAACATAATGAGGCGATCTCCAACTCTCAGTAGCAATTAGAAGCGTTGTCATTAGCTAGGTAGAGGTCCACCAGCACACCATTTCTTTATCTGAAACACTATTCTTTAACTGTTGAAATTCAGGTTTTGAGAGAGTTAGCAATATCAAAAGATAGCGTATCAGATACTGTTAGGTGGATATCATTTGGACCACGCGCCACGGTAGTGAAATACGATGCATATAACATCAATGGGTATACATTTCGTACGAAAATAAATAATGGTAATGTTCACTAGAACAGTGGGGTTTGTGTTGAGGTAGAAGATACTCATATATCCAAAGAAGTTGAAACAAAAAAACTATTTTATTATGGGGTTTTATAAGAGATATGGGTACTAGATTACCGTTTTAGGAGAATACATATTTTCAAGTTCGATTAGGTTAATCACAAGAAACATGCGGTCAAAAAAGATAAGCTTCTTGGATATACATTGGTAGACCTGAATAACTTAGGCCACAAGGATGATCCGTTCATATTTGGCTCACTAGCAGGACAAGTGTTTAATGTCCAAGACTAGGTACAAAAAAATATGACTATTGTCTTCAGGACCCCCTAGCAGGAACTACAAAGATACATATGACGAAGTCGATGAGGAAATTACTACAGTCATTCACCACAAAAATGATAACACTTTTCCAGATGCACATGTAGGTGATGATTCACACAGTGACTACTATCGAGGAGACGGTGAAGGAGTTGTCATACGAAAAACCAAGTGAAGCCTGTCATGCTCAAGTTGGCACAATCGGCCTTTTTATCGTATTTAACTTGTTGTTTTAAAGGATAGGTTCTAGTACTTGTTTAAGGATTTATGTTTGTGTGCATATCTCACATTTAATCTTTCATTTATCTGCAAAAACACTTGTAATCTCTTTTATTTGAATGTAAAATTTCTTTAAAATTCAACGGTTCTTTTAATTATGTTTTTATGAAAATTAGATTTCAAATGTGTCCTGCTGATATAGCTAATTACATGTAAGTTCTCATAATCTGTCATATTTAATTCTATCATACTAGTGAAACTTTGTGTTCAAAAAGAATGTTCAAATTGGTGAGTTGAGTTGCATATCTGTTTATATAGCTAGTGACATACTACATAGTGTTCAATTTGGTGATTTGAGTTGCAATTACTGAACTGCATAATGTAAATATAGCTATTGCATCAGTTTGTATCAGTTTGAACTCCACTAGTGGTTTGGCTTGTGAATGCTTATTTTATTGATTATCCAGCTTATTTAAGTCTTTTGTTGCTCACCTTTATATATCATATTGGTTGCATGCCCTGAAATTGCTTAAATTTCATTATTCCTTTGTAAATTTGATATACTGCTCAACATAAGGGGTGTTTGGGACTGTATGTTTAAGCTTATTGACAACATGATTTAAACCTCCTATTGCCTGCACACCTAGTGTTTAGTTACAATAGGTTATAGTTGGTTTCTATTTCAGTCAGTATTCACAAATTTTGTGATTAGCATGTATTGCAAAAATCTGCTCATTACTGAAGTGCACTAGCTATTGACATAATTAGTATAAATTTGTGTCTTCAAGAAGTTTGCATAATCTATAATACAGAATTTTGTCATACTTGTCAAGTTTGTGCTCAAATTCATACTTAAATCAGTTCATGTACCTTCTTTAATTTCATACACACAACACATTCTACTATCTTAACCCCCAAAAATTACAACAAATACTGATATTAAGCATAACTATAAGTTAAAGAACTGTTGGGAATAAATTAAGGCCAGATCACTTGAGCGCTGACAAGAGTAAAACAAGCGTTGACAAGAACAAAACAAGCGCTGACAGCTCAAGCGTTGACAAGATAAAGTCAAGCGTTGACACATTGAAGACAAGCACTGATGGGAAGATATACTCTACGCGTTTATTGTATTCTAGATTACTTCTAGTAAAGATAGGAACAACAATGTATTTTCTATATTTATCTTTACCTAGAATAGATGATACGTAGATTATTGTACAAGGCTTCTTATGCCTATAAAAGAAGACCTTTAGGTTAATGTTTCATATAAGTTTTCATTCGTAAACTACTTTCATTGTAAGCAAGTTTGATATCATTAATCAAAGTGAAAGTTTGTTTATATCATTGTGTGTTCTTGTTTAAGTGTTAATTCCGCATAACACTTAGATTATCATAAGCATATACAAAGGTTTCTCTAAGTGTATTACTTAATCTAATCTCGTATACATAAAGCTAAATCGATCTAAGTTTGGGATCAACAAGTGGTATCAGGGCTTGTTGAGGAACTTTTGATCTTAAAGAACACAGGAACCCTAAAAATCACCAAAACCCTAATTTTATCAAAAACCCTAACAACATCATGTCTGAAGCAATAACCTCCTCCTCCTCATCTTTACCAAACATCAAGATTCCCATGCTTGATGCAACCAACTTTGATTTGTGGAAATTTAACTTTGAGCAATATCTGGTGATCTATGACTACACACTCTGGGAGATTATTGAATATGGAAACACATTCAATAAAGCCCAAAAGATTGCTAATATTATTGCTCAAAGATCAGCTGTTTTTGGATGTTCTGAAGAGGATAAGAGAGAAAAACCTGGAGATGGTAGAGCTGTGGCTGCTGATGACATAGCAAAGAAAAGGGTCGACATGAAAGCCCTAAATATTCTGAAAGTCTCTTTGGGACAAGAGAACCAGCATAAATATAGAGGCTATCAATCTGCTAAAACCCTTTGGGAAGCTCTTGAAGTTGCATATGGTGGCAATGCAGAAACTAAGGAAGAAAAGAAAAAGCAACTCATGCATGATTATGCTGTCTTCAAAGCTCAACCCAATGAGAAACTGAGTAGTGTGAGAAGCAGATTGCTTGACATTACAAGCAAGTTGTACTTCATGGGGACACAACTTGGTGATATTGACATTAATGCTACCTTTCTTAAAAGTCTTGGTGAGGCATGGAAGATTGAGGCAAGATCTATTCTTGCCAACAATACTTACAAGAGTTCCTCGTTTGATGACATCTACAACAAACTAAGGCTGTTGGAAGATGAAACTCTTTTAGAGCATGGAGGCAAGTCTACCACCAGTAACATGGCCTTCTTCTCTCATAGTGAAGGTCAATTCAATCAGAAGGACTCTTACATGCATCCAGTTACTGGATCATCATATGTTAGCACTGGAACAAGTCTTGTCAACGTCTCCTATTCAGACGCTGACACATTCAAGAGTTGCTCCTCAAGAATTAAACCTGTTGGTTTAGACTTGGATACTATATGTGCTTATATTGCTTCTTTTCCCAATGGTTCAGTGATTACATATGAGGACCTTGAGCAGATAAGTGATGAGCACTTGGAAGAGATGGACATCAAGTAGAACATGGCTCTTGCTAGTATAAGAGCAAATAGGTGGAACAGAAGGTTTAAGAAGAAGATGACCTTCAATGCAAAAGACACCGCTGGATTTGATAAATCCAAAGTTGAATGCTATAACTGTCATCGTATGGGGCACTTCATGAGGGAATGCAGATCTCCTAGAAGATCTGATGCTGGTAAACCCTCAAGTCAGGTTGTTAAAGCTCAGGATTCCATAGCCATGGTTGCAGTTCGAGGAATTGATGGTATGGGATGGGATTGGAGCTATCTGGCCAAGAATGTTGAATAGGATAAAGCTTTGATTGCTGAGGTTGAAGAAGAAGAGCATGTTGAATATGCTCTCATGGCACACTCCTCCTCTTCATCTGATAATGAGGTATACAACGATGCTTTTTGTAGTAAAGGTTGTAGGTTAAACACTGAGAAACTTAACAAAGAAGTGTTAAGATTAATGAGTGATGTGAGTACTGAAAAGTGCAAACTGTCTAATTACCAAGTAGCTCTCACTCAAACTGAGAAAACCGTTTCTGAATACAAGAGAATGGAATTTGTCTTAAAAGATAAAATAAATATCTTAAAACATGAGTTAGAGATTAGTATGGATATTAGAAACATCAAGAAATGGTTAATGGTGAGTTACAGGCTAAATTAGATGAGGCCATTAAAAATAAAGACAATGTTGGCCTTAAAATTCAAAGATTTGATAGAGCCACCCAAACCCTAGGAGACTGTGTGGGTAAACAAAGAGATCCTAAGGACATGACTGGGATTGGGATGAATGATTACTCTTTGGTTCCACCACCAGCTGGTGACTTCTATGGTGTCCAACAAAAGGACTTATCTTGGACTGGTTTGCCAGAATTCCAACAGGAGGAATTCATTCCTCCACCAAGAGTTGTCACTCCAGTTGAAGAGTACCAACAAAAGTTGACTGACCTGAATGAATGGAAGAAAGCTAACCCTACTTTGTTTGTCAAGGGTGGCTTACTATGTGAAAGTCCCAATGAGTCAACTCCCATTAAGGTTACAAACCTAGTCACTGGTAAAGTTGTTGACCTAGGCTCAAACACTGATAGAAAACCTAGCATTAAATATGCAGAGATGTATAGGAATACTAGGTCATCCAAGAGCCAAGTTAGCAATAATGGAACAGGCTTCTTCTCTTCTAGACCTAAGGTTGTGTCTAGAAAAGCTTGTTACACTTGTGGTAGCTTTTCACACTTGGCATACAAGTGTGTCAACGCTCCCAAAGCCAGCGCTGACAGGAACAAATTCAGCGCTCACAGGAACAAAGTCAACGTTGTTAGAAAGTCAAACGTTGTCAGACCCAAACCTTGTGTGCAGCAAAGTCCACAAGTGATTAGATCTGCCCCATTATTTACTAGAGGGTCTAACACTCATGGACAAAGACCATTTCAAAAGACAAACACCTGGTCTAATAGGCAACGGGTTTCTGTAGCAAACCCTAGATTCAACGCTGACAAGGGTAATTTCAGCGTTGACAAGACTAATTCCAACGCTGACATAAACGTGACCAGACCTAAATATTTGCAACCACAGGGTAAGAGGTCTAAAGCTTCTTCAAGCTTAACATGGAGACCCAAGAAAGATCAAAACCCTAATGATAATGGGATTTCAATGACCTGCAACAGATTTAATTACATTTCAAAGGTCATTACAAAACCTATTGGGGTTAACTGGGTATTTCATCCTAAGAAGGATGAGAATGGGGTTGTTGTGAGAACTAAGTCTATTCTTATTGAACAACCATATGAATCCAAGTCTTTGAAGACTTGGGTTCCCAACGAAAACTAATTTGTTTTCTTTATGTGCAGGGCATTCAAAGACAGGTCAATGATTATGGATATTGGGATAGTGGATGCTCAAGGCACATGACAGGGAAGGAAGACTATTTGACCAACTTCACTCCCATTAAGGATGGTGATAAGGTATACTTTGGAGGCGGATATGGTAGTATCACAGGCAAAGGAACCCTTCTCACCATGAATTTGCGTTTTGAAAACGTCTTTCTGGTAAAAGAACTTGATTACAACCTTTTTAGTGTATCACAAGTTTTTGATAACAAAAATAAAGTTCTGTTTACTGATACTGAGTTATTGGTGTTAAGCAAGGATTTTAAGATCCCTGATGAGAAATATATTGAGTATAGAACACCTAGGCATAAGGACATATACAATGTAAAGTTGAATGGGATTAAAATAAACAATAATATGTCTTGTTTTTATGCTAAAGCCTCAGTAGATGAAAGTAATTTATAGCACAGGAGACTAGGGCACATAATTTTTAAAATATAAATAGACTTGTGAGACTTGGTTTGGTTGATGGTTTACCTGAGAAGGCCTTCCACAACGACCACTCTTGTGTTGCATGTCTCAAAGGCAAGCAGCACAAGGTCTCATTCAAGTCCAAACAGGTGCATACTAGTTCTAGACCTCTTCATATGCTACACATGGACCTCTTTGGTCCAACCAATATAGAAAGTTTGAATGGTAAGTCATATTACTTTGTTATCACATATGACTTTTCTAGGTTTACTTGGACATTCTTTCTAGCTATGAAGAGTGACACAGCTGATATTCTAATTGATTTTATCACTCATATTGAGAAGAGGTCTGGCAATGAGGTTAAAATGCTTAGGAGTGATAATGGTGGTGAATTTAGGAATAAGAAGCTAGATGATTTATGTGCCAGGAAAGGAATTACTAGGCAATTTAGTATTGCTAGAACCCCACAGCAAAATGGGGTTGCTGAGAGGAAAAATAGAACCCTAATTGAAGCAGCCAGAACAATGTTGGCTGATGCTCATTTTCCTATAGCCTTTTGGGCTGAGGCTGTTAACACAGCTTGTTATGTTCAGAATAGAGCATTGGTTAACAAAATTCAGAATAAAACACCTTATGAGTTGCTTTGGGGAAGAAAACCTAATATTGGCTTTCTCAGACCTTTTGGTTGTCATGTAGTAGTTTTGGACACTAGTGATGCCTTAGGTAAATTTAGTGCAAAAGGTGATGAAGGCTACTTAATGGGGTATTCAGTGCAGAGCAAGGGATATAGGGTTTATCTTAAAGAGGAAAAATGTATACTTGAAAGAGTACATGTTAGGTTTTTAGAAAATAAACCTAGTGATCCTGAAAGTGGTCCTAATTGGTTGTTTGACTTGGAACCCTTATCTAGAACTTTAAATTATATGCCTGTCACTAATCCAGACATTGTGAAGGTAGCTTCAAATGTTGTGGAGGAACAACTTGTTGATGTTTCAGGTACACAGGTTCATGAAAAGGTTGGATCACAAGCAGAAAAGGCATCTCCTATACTAGAATATGTCACAATTCCCATTTGGACAGATGCTTTTGCTGGTGATGTTGCTGCTGGTAAAGATAATGGTGGTCCCCAAGTACCACCAGATACAAACATGCATGGTCCTTCAGGCGCTGACAAAGGCAAATCTAGCACTGACAAGACCAATTCAGACGTTGATGGTTCAGACGTTGACAACAACAGTTCAAGTGTTGTTAGCCCAAGCGCTGACAATCAAGATTCAGGCGTTGACAACACCTTTGCACATCTTTTCTCTTCCACTTTTGAACAAGGTGAACCTTCCAATTCATATGAAGAAGGTCATCCTTATGTTGATATAAGAGAGTCTGATGAAGAAGATATTGGCAACATGGAGAATGAAGTTGAAGATACCAGACTTTTTGAAGGAGGAGTACTTACTTCAGTCATGAAGAATCATCCTCCTTCTCAAATCATTGGTCTTGTTAATACTCCAGTTCAGACTAGAAGATCTCATCAAGGTCTTGGTGGGTTTATTGCCAATATACACAAGAAGGTTGATACCCCTCTTGTGCAAGCATGTTTGTTTGTTTGTTTTCTGTCACAACAGGAACCCAAGAAAATATTTGATGCTCTCAAAGAACCAAGTTGGGTGGAAGCAATGCAGGATGAGCTTCACCAATTTGCAATTCAGGATGTTTGGGAGCTGGTTGATTGTCCCAGATATGTCAGACCTATAGGGACAAGATGGGTTCTAAGGAACAAGAGAGATGAAAGAGGCATTGTGGTCAGAAACAAGGAAAGGTTAGTGGCTCAAGGATATACACAAGAGGAGGGGATAGACTATGAGGAGGTCTTTGCACCAGTTGCAAGGATTGAAGCTATTAGGATTTTTCTAGCCTATGCATCCTGCATGGGCTTCACAGTCTATCAAATGGATGTCAAGAGTGCCTTCCTCTATGGAACTATTGTTGAGGAAGTATATTTAATGCAGCCTCCTGGTTTTGAGGATCCAGAGCATCCAGATAAAGTGTATAGAGTCAAAAAGGCTATGTATGGCCTTCATCAAGCCCCTAGAGCATGGTATGGTACTTTGTCTACCTATTTGGTGGACAATGGATTCAAGAGGGGCACCATAGATCAGACACTATTTACAAAGAAGAAAGGCAAGGATGTGTTGCTTGTCCAGGTCTATGTTGATGATATCATTTTTAGGTCTACTGATCCAAAGATGAGTGAGGATTTCTCCAAGCTTATGACAGATAAATTCAAGATGAGTGATATGTGGGAGATTAACTTCTTTCTTGGTTTACAAGTTCAGCAGAAAGAAGATGGTATCTTCATCTCCCAGGATAAATATGTGGCTGAGATCTTGAAGAAGTTTGGCTTTTCTCCACATGACAAGAGGGCTACCACTCCTATGGATAGAGAACACCCTTGGGGAAAGATTGGATATGGGAAAGATGTTGATGTCAGGCACTATAGATCCATGATGGGATCCTTGATGTATCTTACTACCTCCAGACCTGACATCATGTTTGCTGTGTGTGCTTGTGCACGCCATCAAGTGACTCCCAAAGAATGTTACCTTTATGCTGTGAAGAGGATCTTTAGGTACCTAAGACACTATCCTAGTCTTGGTTTGTGGTAACCAAAGGATTCACCATTGGAGCTGATTGCATATTCAGATAGTGATTATGGAGGTGATAAATTTGATAGGAAATCCACAACTGGTGGATGTCAGTTTCTTGGGAGCAGGTTGATATCTTGGCAATGCAAGAAACAAACAGTGGTGGCTAATTCTACAACTGAAGCTGAGTACGTGGCTACAGCTGCTTGTTGTGGACAAGTTTTGTGGATTCAGAACCAGCTGTTGGACTATGGGTATAATTTCATGCATACCAAGATATTTGTTGACAATAACAGCACTTTATGCATCATTAAGAATCCTGTACATCATTCTAAAACTAAACACATAGAAATTAGACACCATTTTATAAGAGATTGCTTTGAAAAAGGTTTAATACAACCAGATAGGGTTGACACTGAGGAAAATGTGTCAGATTTACTAACTAAACCTTTTGATGCTGGGAGATTTCAATACTTGGTCACGAGTATTGGATTGGTCAATCTCACATAATATGTGTTTTGGAGTCTTTTTGTAAAAGTATGTACAGGATGATGCATTGTTATTGGTCTTATGATGATTTAGATTTTCCACTATATTTTTCTAACACTGACAAAGGTTGCTTGAACGCTGATAAGTGTTTTTTGCAACGTTGTTAGCAATATAATTGTCTAACGCTGACAAAGCTTCCCTCAACGCTGTCATGTGTTATCGGGGCGTTGTCAGCAACAATGTTAGTTTTGTGGTTTTCAATCTAAATGTGCAGATGGTGTTAGCAGTATACCATTGGATACAGAGTTTCTTATGGATCAATGGAGAAGCATTTGGACAAGTTTTTATTTATGGATGATGGTTGGAATTTTCAATTCCTATCTTGACATAAATTTTTAAGTTCATGCAATGTTTTTAGCAATTTTTGTATCATAGTTTAAGGGGAGGTTTTAGGAACCTTTAGGATGATTGGGTATCCATATGATACTCTTATCACAATTCTAGATTGTGTCCACAGGTGAGTATGAGTTAGTTTTACTAAATCATGAGGCACTGTAGCATGCAAAGTTGATATACTATGCATGCTGCCAAGACATTTTTGGCCTAGAATTGGTTGTGGTCTGTTGGGAGACTTGGGAATAATTTTGTTATGGGATTCACCTGGGAGTAACAAGGAATTTTGTAAGGTAACTTGGTTGCTAAGAGTTTTGGTTAGCAAGGGACACTAGAGGACTGTTATGTCTATCTTGCTTAAGCAAGTGTGCATAACTGGACAGTGCTTGCCGCCCTATAATAATTATCAGCTTTTTGGTTATCTTCTCTAGGATAAATTACTTTGTTAAGGTCATTTTTCATTTTTAAACATTTTTATTTTTGGACGCTGACAAGTATATTTCCAAGCGTTTTGTGAACAATTTAGACGCTGACATGGCTATAGGCAAACGTTGACAAGATTATAGCCGTTGGGCGTTGATAGGTTATTTTTGACCGTTGACACTCAATGGGACCTACCCAGTTGTTACTTTTTGACATATTTTTAGGCCTTAATTTTGGGAGTTGTTACTTTTCATTTAATGCATGAGATAAACTTATAATTTTTCAATATTTTCATGATTACTTTTTGAAAATACATGCCCATTTTTGGGCCTATCACATGCATTTTCTTCTCCTATAGATTTGGCTCCTATTTTTAAACAGGGTATCTATAATTCTTTTCTAACACAATTTTCTCTTATCAACTTCATCTTCATCACTTAAATTTAACAGCTTTCAACAATGGCACAAAAGTTTAGACCATCAGATTTGGAATTGGGGTTCAGAAGTCAACATAACATGATTGCGTATCTTGAAGCTGATGATACTCTGTTTCCCCAATACACACAAATGGTGGCGTATTTGAACGCATCCCCCTTAAGGTATGCTCTTTCTCATGCACCACTCATTCCAGTCACACATATTAAGCAGTTTTGGAACACTGTCAGTTCCTCAACAGTTAATAGAGTGACTACATTGACTTCTATTGTTCATGGGAGACCTTGGGTGGTTACTGAGGCTTTGGTATGCCAAGCCTTGCATCTTGATGATGCTGATGGTATAGCCACCCTTCCCATTAATGAAATAGAACAAGGGCTTAGGGCTTTGGGATATCCTTTTCCTGATGAAGGTACCTTAAACAAGTATCATAAGCAGGAATTTCCCCCAGCCTGGAAGTACCTCATACATGTCCTCCTTCAATGTTTGAGTCCCAAATGCACTGCACACAATGAGATCAATAGATCTATTGCTAGTCCTATTGTGTGCATTGCAACAGGGCAAAAATTTAATTATTCTAAAATGATTTTTGAGGGCATGTGTAAAAACAAGGGGAACAAAATGACTTTAGCTTATCCCCGTTTTTTACAAATGGTTTTTGATGTCCAAGGATATTTCACAAGGGATCATAATGATTTTTATAAGATCCCTGAGCAAAAGAAAGCTATTTTTATGAAGATGAACTCACCACCCCATCGTGACCTACCCTTAACCCAAGCTATGCTTGCTGTTATTAAAGCAGCACAACCCCAACCAGATCCCCAACCCCAAATTGACCCCCAACCACAAATTGACCCAATACCTGAACCATTACCTTCACCTGAACATATTCAACTTGACCAAGATCTCTTCAACGCTGACACATTAAATGTTGGCGTTGCTGTGCCTATTTCCAACGTTGACACACAACCTTCACAAACCCAAACACCCCTTAACCAACCCACATTCACCCATTCTTCCACACCATCTTCCACACCCCCTGAATATAGGTTGATGAAACGCCAAAGGACTACTGGAGTGTTCTCCTCTGGTGGTCCTAGCCATGTAGCAGAGAGAACCACCACCACAAGTGTGGCTGGTGACCTGGATGAGGCTGGGACTATTGGTTCTGGCTTAGATGCTGGCCAAGACAGTCCCACCATCATTAAGTCCTCATCCATGCCCAATGAATCTGACTTGGGAGGTCAAATCCCCATTTTAGAAGAGCGCAGACTGGAACCAATGACTCTTATGGAATTGACGGCAGTCTGCATGAGCTTGCAAAAGCAAAATGCAGAGTTAGTACATGGTGTCAGCTCACAAGGCCTTGAACTCAAGCAATCGAGGGAGAGGATTGTTGCTTTGGAGAGTGCTAGTGCAAGGAGGGGTATGGAGGAATCTTCCAAAGGGGAGGAAGATCCAATAAATCTGAGTGATAAGGGCAGCCATGATGGTCAATCCTTGGATGTTGCTGACGCCCTTACAACTTTTAAGACACAAACAGGTTTTGATACGTCCTTAGTTTCTCCTACCAACTTGAATTTATCATTTACAACCATGTTGGAAGAAGTTACAAAAGGCGCTGAGGCAGGATATTTGGGCGTTGATAAGGAGAATTTGGACGCTGAAAGAAATATTTTGGGCGCTGATAGAACAAAATTGGGCGTTGAGGATGATGTATCCCAGTCATCATCCATCATCAAGGAGGTTTCTGCACAGGTATTACCATCTACCTTACCAACCATTGCACCATCAGATAAGGGTAAGGGTATAATGGTAGAAGAGATTGTTCCAAAGGATGCAGCTCAAGTTGAATTTGATAGAAGATTGGCTGCACAGATCATGGAACAAGATAAAAATGAGGTGAAAGAGTCACCATTTGTTGTGACTTCAGAAGAAGGAAGTGATGGAGTTAGCTCAGACTCAAGTGTGATGATTATAGAACCAAAAAGACTTGAGTATAGGGATGAGTTGGCTGAGGAGAAGTTGAGAGAGTTGAAATTGCAGGTTGACTTTGATATGCCAGAGGTGGTTCAAATGTACAATGCTTGAGAAGAAAGATGTATGGAGAATCCAGATTTGACCATTTCAGATCAAATATGGGGTTTGGAGATTCTTCTTAGAGTTCAGAAGGATTTCCAGGTAATTTTGAAACACAAGGCAAGTAATATTCTCTCAGAGTTGAAAAGGGAAAGAAGGGAGCTATACTGCATGTTGCTCAGATGTCATGGAGTTGGATGGACTTATCAGAAGTTGAGGGAATTGACATTTGATGAGTTGGAATGCAAGGCTTATCCTATTTGGGTGAGAGTGCAGGAAGCAAACACTCTCAGACTTCTTTCTGATGAAAGAAAGGAAGAACTTGCAGAAGAAATGGAGCTCAAGAAAGCTATGTTTGTTCCCAGACTAGTGAAGAAGGGAATTTCTCTTGAGTTTCCCAAAGATATGGATCCACTATATCCAAGTGAAGTTGTTATAAGAAAGAGCCTCAAGCTCTCACCATTAGAAGCTTCAGATATGGTGCAAGTGTTACCATTAGATTCCAGAAACCCAATTGTGAGCTATGAAGAAGATGAATGTGGGTTTTGGAAGATTGGCAGATATGGTAAAGAGGTACACACTTTTACCACTCTCATATCTTTGTTTGCAAGTTGTGATAGAGAAGACTTGGTTGATCCATGGAGGTTGCTAGAGACCAAGTATGAAGATGAAGCACCAACTTCAGCTAATGGAATAAAACTGTGGTCCACATTCAAAAGAATGTGTGGACCAAGAGATGAGGATCCTGCTATTTGGAAGGATCTTGAAGATGACCTCAGTGGTCTTCAATGGAGATTATATTCAGCTGCTGGTGTTTACCATTTGAGTTCTACAAAGTTTGCTGAGTATCTACTTGTGGATGGTCAGTATTTCATGTCCAAGGCTATTTTGGAGAAGATGAAGGACACTCAGCTGGAGATTGATTATTCAAGTGACGTGGCAAAAGACTTGATCAGATTTATTCATTACCAATATGAGAAGGTTTGTAATATTCCTCCTAGTCCTTAATGCTTATTCAGAAACTTGATGATAAGAGTGGATATCAAGTTTAGGGGAGGATTGTTGGGAATAAATTAAGGCCAGATCACTTGAGCGCTGACAAGAGTAAAACAAGCGTTGACAAGAACAAAACAAGCGCTGACAGCTCAAGCGTTGACACATTGAAGACAAGCACTGATGGGAAGATATACTCTACGCGTTTATTGTATTCTAGATTACTTCTAGTAAAGATAGGAACAACAATGTATTTTCTATATTTATCTTTACCTAGAATAGCTGATACGTAGATTATTGTACAAGGCTTCTTATGCCTATAAAAGAAGACCTTTAGGTTAATGTTTCATGTAAGTTTTCATTCGTAAACTACTTTCAGTGTAAGCAAGTTTGATATCATTAAGCAAAGTGAAAGTTTGTTTGTATCATTGTGTGTTCTTGTTTAAGTGTTAATTCCGCATAACACTTAGATTATCATAAGCATATACAAAGGTTTCTCTAAGTGTATTACTTGATCTAATCTCGTATACATAAAGCTAAATCGATCTAAGTTTGGGATCAACAAGAACAATTTAATTAGATGTAATAAAAAATTAAGATAAACACAATAGCAGGCATTAAGCATTAAACCAAATAAACATAAATGTCATTACCATTACCATTAGACATTATATACATATTAGATATGCAGTTAAACAAAACATGGGTACAGAGTACTTTAACTTAAACAAAAGAACTGGTTTAGACACGACATACCCAAACTGCATATTGATGGGCTAAAACAACAAAAAGATATGTGCCCATGCACAAAAATCATCAAACATTTTCTTCTGCTGGTGGAACCATTTCCATTTCAGTGGACCAAGGTTTCAACTCATCGACACCTTCAACTTGTTCCTAAACAATAATTGTCAAACGGTAAAGCTTCGTCTCCAACCTCTTCTTTAAATCAGTAAAAGCTTTAATAGACTCCTCCCAATCAGCAGCTGGACGTTTGTTCTTCATTTCAGAAAGTGTAGTACGCACCCTTTTTAGGCTTACCTTAACAAGTTCAATCAAATCCCGGATATCATTAGTAAAAGCCTTCTCTTCAATAATCTGTTGCTCGAAGTATACCCTCATGGCGTACGAAATATTTGCACCACCAGTGAGTTGAATAATCTCGTCCAACACAGGGGTGGCATTTGCATCAGAAGTACTTCCTTGAGAATCTGCCATGGATTGATTTGTTAATAGAAAGTAAAAAGGTGTTTTTGATTTGGGGAAGATGGTCTATTAGTTGGTGATGTTATAGATTATATAACCATAGGCAGGGTATTTATACAACCCATAACAACCACAGTTTTTTATTGGGGCAAATGAAGAGTTGCAAACCATAATGGCAAATAGTCTGAACTCAATGCATGCAGGGAGGAGTATCAAGGAAGCTTCGATACACACTTATAAATGTGTGTGACAAATTTTTTTTGATGGGCTTAGTTAGTCACATAAAAAAATACTTGTTGAGACAAACTATTATTTTATAGGCTTAGTTAGTCACATAGAAAAATACTTGTTGTGACTAGGTGTACTGACTTTAGTCATACAAACACTATAAAATGTGACTCATATCAACATTAGTGAAAATTGAGATTACATTCGGTTCTAAACATTTGTCACATGAATATTTTACTGTGTGACTTTTTCAATGTGTTGGTCACATATAATCCCATTATAATGTGACCATAAATATAATTTAGTTTAACATTTCTCAAATGTTGTGACTGTTGGAAAACTTATAGTCACATAATTGTTTGGTTATTAAGTATGATCATGTAATATATTTGATCATAGTCTTCAAGTAATTGTAAAATATTTTTCACATTAAAATAAATATAGTGGCAAATGTTTTAATACCTACTTTCCACTTGTAACACATACAAAATTCATGTGTGGTTCAAATTTAACAAAATATACTAGTCACATTAAAATAATGTGTGTGACAACCTTTTTTTTTATCAATTTGTCACTTGTAAAATAAGTCCATGTGACCATATATGATTTTTGGTCACATTCAATGTGTGTACGACAAATATTTGTCACACATGTATAGGTATAATGTGACAACTACTTGAACCAGACTTTGATTCGGTAACACTCTCAAATTATTAAGTGACTAACGACTCATCCAAAAAACATTTGTTAGCCCTAGTCACGTAAATATTCATATGCGCTACAAACAAAATACGTAATGATCATACAAACTGACTTCAAGTGTGACTGTTTATTTATCACTGGTGAATTCAGTCACACAAAAAATTTATTTGTGACTACACGAAATTCGGTATGTGTGACCGAAACCCATTTTTGTACTAGTGAAAAGGAGGCGGATCGTTGTATATCAAAATCCAAAATAAAGATTGGAGAAAAATGAAGAAGTGGTGGTCCAAGTATGAAGAATCTCTCAAAAACTTCAAGTGATGAAATTCCTATTATGAAGAGAAGACCATTATTTCAAGAACGTCTCTCAAGATTTTAAGTATGAAGTCACTGCCAAATATCGGTCCGAGAAAGGTCTCAACTCGTGAAGCGAGTTATGCCAAGATATGAACTTTATGAGGTCCCGAGAAGTTGTTTTAAAAGATTTTGTCCTTTAGCTAACTATTGATTAAATCGTCCTACTTTATTTTCGGCCTAAATAAACTATCAAAATAAGTCAACAATGCATCCTCGTGATCATTCAAGACAACAATAAAATATAAGAGATACACCTAGGAATAAGGGAGTCTAAGTGAATAATTGGGCCACATGAGTTTGTTTTAGTTTACTAACTTATAATAACAATGATCTCGTTTTTAAGCTTGGTTTGGGGAACGTGAAACTTGAGGGTGATAAACATTCATGACAATCCAAAGCCCTAGTGTAAGTCTTCGATCTCTTTACTTGTTTACTTCTTTCAAATATTTTGTTATATTCTATCTTTTTACGTTTCCTTAATGTCTTGTGTTCAAATAAAGGCCAAGGTAGGTTAATTATGATGGAAAATGTAAATCTTTCTTTGTAACTAATGCATTACATGAGGGCATTGCAATGCTCAAGTGTAGGGGATTTAATAAGTGTGAAAACACTTATCCTTTTACTACTTAATTATAATAATATCCAAGCCAAAACGTGTATGTTATGTCGTAAATGTCGGAATTATGTGTGGTTTGTGTTTTTATTGTATTTTAGGACCAAAATGTGAAAAGGAAAGAAAACATGGGCTTTCACGGGCTTTTATCGAAGAAAAATACAAAAGACGAAGTCAAAAGATCAATAGTGCAAAAAGAACGGAAGTCCAAGGCCTATTCTGAAGATTTATCGAAGAAAAAGTCTAAATACGGAAGTTTAATGAAGTCGAAGAACCAAGTCTAATAAAGGAAGAAAATTATAAGACGAGTTCAATTTATATCGACAAATCCCAAGACAACGTCGAGAAAGTCGAAGAATTTAAAATACGAAAAGACGAGAAGAAAGAAGAACACATCAACACATGTTAATCCTCCTATAAATACCCTCCTAATGACACATTAGGAGGTGTTAGCTAAATTGAGAAATTAGTCTTTCCACTTAATTTGATGCACATTCATATTGTCATTTAAATCTTGTCTTTAATTTCCAAGTAAGTTTTTAATTTTGTTGTTGAATCTTTATTTTTAATCAAGTTCTTAATTAATCTCTCATTCTACCTTTCTTATTTTGTTTAATATTTATGTTTATTTGCTTATTGTCACGCTTATTTGATTTTTTGTTATGTTTCTATGTGATTGATTGTGGTAGCTTATTGATTTTATAGTTTATTGTGTGTTTGTTTTAATTTTAATTAAGTGTTTTTAGAAGTTATTTTATAAAAAGTTGATTTTAAATATTTTGATTAATTAGTATTTTTAAAGATTTAGAATTTTGGCTTATTAGATTTTTCTTAAACTTGATTTGGTTAAGTTTTTAGATAAGTGCTTATTAAGTTTTAGCTTATATTTAGTTTTGCTTGATTTTTGTTCATTCCGAACTAGTAAACCCCATTTTCCCGAATTAGGTGTAAGTTCAGCTTATTCCGACTTATATTGCATTTCTTCTTATCCCGAATTAGTCTTAGACTCCTTTATCCCGAATTATATGAAAGAACAGCCTATTCCGAATTAGGTTAAAAAGCTTCATTATCCGAATTGTGTACAAAACGTGGATTACGAATTAGATGTTGGATTGGTATTCCAGATAACGTCTCTGTCCCATATTCCGGATTAGGTATACAATCCATATCCCGAATTAGGTGAAAAAGCGCATATTTCGAACAAGGTCAGTATTATACATTCCGAACTAGGTCTAGGGTCCATGCATTCCGAATTAGTTCTTGAATGATGGATTCCGAACTAGGTTAGGTTTCTTGGTTTCCCGAATTACGTTTAGAATTTTGTGTTTTCCGACTTATGTTTTTTTTAGTTTACCTGTTTAGTTTTCAAACATTGATTTTTCCCGCTTTTTTCTCAAGCTTTATTTTAATTGTTTTTATCTTAGATTGATTTTAAGTTTGCAATTTTATTAAATTGTCAAATTTACTTTTCATAAAGCTTTAATTTCTCGTCATGTAATTAATTTACTTTTAAAGTCTTAATTTTTCACCATTTACTTTTTAAGCATTTTTAGCTTTATTTTACCATTTACGTTAAAGTTTTGCAATTTCATTTTAAACAACGACCAGTCTATTTCTTTTCCACCATGAACAACTGAGTCACACTTTTAGCCGGTAATCAATTCGATTAGACACCGAGAATAGACATAATTCAAAGAACGATTATTAGATATTGCTCACCTCCACGTTCTATGTCACGTTTATGCAAACTCGTAATCAAGCAAAACGAGCTCGCAAACGTCGTCAAAACCAAGGAAATCAAGATCAATTGATTGAAGAAGAACCTCCAATTGTCGAACCCATTGTAGAACCAATAGTCGCCATGGCTAATCGTACTATGATGGAGTTGCTTCAAGCACCCACCGAAGGTTTTTGAGATGCTATTTTGATTCCCGCCATCCTTGCGTAGAATTTCGAGATCAAGACGGGTTTAATGTCGATGCTACAAGCAAACAAGTTTCAAGGACATGAAAAAGACAACCCGCATTATCACATAAGGAATTTCAATCACCTCACCGCAACAAGCAAGTTTAAGGATGTTCCACATGACTCCATTAAGATGATGTTGTTTCCATACTCGTTAGATGGACCCGCCAAATTCAATTTTGACATGGAATGATCTCGTCTCTAAGTTTGTTAACCAATTTTTTCCGCCATCTAAGACAACACATTTGAAAAATGAGATTTCAAGGTTTACACAACGTAATAATGAAATTTTTTCAATGGCATGGGAATGATTTAAGGATTACATGAATGTCCTCACCATCATTTTTCAGAATTGCATCAAATTGATACTTTTTATAATGGGCTTAACGATCATGAGAGAGATTATTGGAATACCGCCGCGGGTGGTAATTTTTTGTGCAAAACGACTGATGAAGCTTTAAAAATTATCGAGAATAGATCTAAGGTTTATAACCCTCGTCCACAGCCTGTTGATAGCAGGCCAGGTGGAGTACACTGCCATGCATGAGCGCATAGACTCTCTCTCTCTCTTGGACCATATGGGTAAATACCCAGATAGCACGAGGTTATTGGGCCACGAGGCCTTGCAATGGTTGTTGGAGGAGAACTACTACCTCCATTGGCATAATCACACCTTGGAAGGGGGCCTTCAGCATAAGACCCACACTTCTCCTACTGCACAAGGGCAGTTCTTGTCTTCCTTCTTTGATCTTGCCGCTGTTTGTCACGATAGAGTGACAGCAGAGAACGCCTACCTTCGAGGAGTCGTTGGCAGACTACGGTCCCAGTTGTGGTTATTGCACTCAGTTTGCTTAAGGAGTCCTGATTGGCTTATAGAGGCATTGCAGAGTACCCTGTCGGCACATGCAGCCTTACCAGCCCTACCAGTACCAGCAGACTTGCTAAACAAGATTTGAGTAGACGTACTAGGTCTTTTGTTCACCATGATAAGCTTTCGGGATGTATTCAACCTATCATGCACAATTAACGAGTCATTTAGAAGTTTAAGAAATCATTAGCCAAAACATAGTAAGTCCTGTGATGGTATGTTGTAATGGTAGTTCATTACAATATGGTATGATGAATGGTAACAATAATGAAGTTGATGACGTGTGTAAATGCCCAAATTTCTAGGGGTTTTACACCACCCCGTTATCTTAGTTTCATTCTCGAAGATAAAGATGAAGTTACTTGTTTAGGGAACAAGTGGGGGCACTTTTCCTTAAACGTGTAATCTTGTGAACTCGAGTTCTAAGTTTACAAGGTTGGGTTGACTAGGAAAAATTCGTCTTAAGTTATGGTTTTCATTGGTTGTGCCTCCGGGGCCCCAATGTGTCTTCATGAAGGTAGATAACAGTTCATTAATGTTACTACTAGTTCTTCAAGAGATTTTTAAGTCTATTAAGCTTTAATAGGCTTATGCGAGTCAAGTTGGAAATATAGTTTTGGCTAGTACCGCTCTTGCGTCAACAATTTTCACGCGAAGGGCTTCCCGATATACTTCTATCATGTGGAAGGCAACATTAGCTTGACACCAAGCTTCTCTTAGTGATAAGGCTAAGATTATTATTGGTGTTACTTGGGTAGGAAATTACAAAGAATCTGCTTCATTTGTGACTGAGTTAGGGCATAAGTTGCATAGAGAAGAAGTACTTCAAATGATGGAAATCAAAGAAGATACCAAGAATAAAGAAGTGTGCATCTTGTGTGATGCTGGAAAGGATGTGCGTTCAATGTAAGTGGTCCAAAATTTGCACAAATTTTGATTTCTAAAAGGGGAAGTCATTCATTTCAAGGCTAGTTGGACAATGGTATTGTTGAACTAATTGGATCTGAAGAGGAAAAAGATTGTCCAAAAGTGTTTTGGACATCAAATAACTCTTTTTGGGTAATGACGAACATAACCCTACAAAATACACCTATTGAGAGTTGGGCATGTCTTTTATGCTTGGGTTTGTCTTCCTCGTCGACTTAAGAAATGTGGGTTAAGAAGATAGGGCATCCTCTTACCAAGTATTTTTAGGCTTCGGTACAAGAGATGACACTAAGTCTAGTGTCGATAAAGTCTTAATTACCGTCTCCTCGAATGATCGAGGTTTCATTTCCTTATGGAAAATGTACCAGTTTTATTTTCCGAAGGGGTCAAATGAAACGGAAGTGGGTACTCCCGAAAAGGGTTCAAAATTGCAGTGGAAAAGAACTCTCCCAAAAAGGGTTGAATGCAGCGGAAAAGAACACTCTTTGAAAGGGGTCAGATGCAGTGGGAAGTAGACACCCTCAAAAGGTTCAAATGGAGCAGAAATGGACACTCCCAAAGGTGTTAAAATGCAACGGAAGTGGACACCCTCAAGGGGTCGAATGCAGCGAAAAGTGGACACTCCCAACGGGGTCAACTGTAGCGGAAGTGATATTTGGGTTAAGGATAAACCCAAAATCAAGAGCACAATGCTATGATCCAAAAGAGATGAATACTAATCTTCCTTAGGTTTCTAGATGATGATGATGATGTAATAACGACAAGATATTACAGGAGGAAATTGCGAGTCAAGGAGGGATACGTAACATAGCTGGTTATATATATAAAATAATATCAATAATGAGTCATGTCGAATATATTTAAGCTCATGTGATTATAAATTTCTATTTACATCGATAAGCGTCCTTATCCAAGTAAGGTAAAATTTATAACTCCATTCGGTGACCTATGATTTCTTTATTCAAACGAACAAGCGTCCTTACTCGTTTCAATAACGATTTCATAGCCCACCCTACCTAAATATTCCCGGCAAGTCTTATTAATTAGGATAAATATAACATCTAAGTTAATAGATATTATTAAGATACTTTACAACCCGTTTAGTTATAACTTTCGTCTTCGGGCGTCCCATTCCACCGTGATACGAATTTTATAAGTAAACTTCTGGTCCGGTGGCTCATGATTTCACCTTTAGACGTCCCATTCCATCTAAAGACGAAATCATAATTAACTTAGGATCAAGAGTCTCAGGTCCCATATATAAAATATAGAATCATAAGTACCTTGATTTTGGGTTCCACCGCATCATTTAATGATACAAATTTATCCAAATAATATCACATGATATTAGTAAAAGCACGCCTATATGAGTCGTTAATAAGTCGTGTTCCGTAGATATACGTACAAAATCATAAGCGAGAGAAAATACATGTTGATGCGCGATAACGTGCGCAAGAGTACGCATCAAACAAGGAGTTCATATGTATAATATAATATAATAATATATTACAATCATAAGCATAGGAATTATATCATATAGTTCCTTCTAATAAGGTATATATATATATATATATATATGTATATATACACATAACAACAAATTCAAACATTTAATGAAATGTAGTTCGCTAGGTAATGCTTCCTAGTCTGTTTTTAAATATTCTAATATGTACGTTTGTTGTAAATTCGTTTTCAATAAGTGGCTTGTCAGTTATCCTAGTAGTCAAAATAGACTAACCGGTTCCTATTCATCAAATAACTAAGTAAAGATAGTATACTCAAGTTTTAATACATTAAACGAAATAAAGGTTCTAGGGTTTTCTTAAGTTTCATTTATCGGCAAAACAAGTCCCTCTATATTTTACCAATGTACACTTCCTGGTTCTTAACAGTTTTAGTCCTTAGGGTTTCTAGTACTTTCAGGAGATGGTGAAAATAGTCCCTCTTGTTAAAATTAGGTTGTATAACTTTCATTTAATAGCGGTAATAACTACCTAGGGTTCCTAAATGTTTCGGCTGATTACACCATTAGTCCTTAGAGTCATAAAATGACAGTCTAACTTCCAAGAATTTAAAAGTGGTCCTTAAGGTCTAATAAGTCACGAATGGTATTTATTGATCCTAGACTTTCAAATATTTACAATATTAGTCCTTGTAATTTGTAACACCCCCAAATTTAACTCAATACAGCGGAAGACTCGTTGGTGTTAAGGGATAGCACATTACTCACATCATAGACAACACATAAAAATCGCGTCGTGTAATAATAAGGCATTTCCATTCATAAATATCAAAGTTACATAGGTCCCAAGTCATATTATTTCATACAAAGTTTTACAAAGTATTTGAATGGAAATTATTGTTTAAGTATGGGCCATGAATTCTTGTCGTCTTCCCGAGAATTACCTTCAAGTACCTGAGATAAAACATGTTAAAAAAAAGGTCAGCGATAACGCCGAGTGAATTCATAGAATTTAATAAAATCCATCAATATAACATCGGTATAAAATTATTACCGAAAATCATTTTGTACAAATCTTTGTAATAGGCCATAAAATAGCCAAAGTCATTTTATACAAATCCTTATCAAAAATCATAATATAGGCTTTCGCCTTCAAAACCATTATACGAACCAATGTCGTAAAATATCATACAATACGTTTTATAACGTTGTATAGAGTTAAATAAAAACCGTTATATGATTATGGTTATGAAAACCAAAACACGAACATAATATCAATAGTAAGACCCCGTATTGCTAGTCAAACAATATATCGTAATTTAATGCTTAAAGCAGTATTTCGTTAATTTGGATTATTATAAGCCGCATGACATTGCTACCTTACTAAACCAAACAACGGGTAGCTAGCCCGAAACTCAATTTGCCCATCTAAATTAGCGTGTCGTCACAAAGGTCACGCTATGTAAATCTTCTCATACATAAATTCGCTTACCAATCAATGTGGCACGACGGGGATCAACCGTCAAGGCGCGAACTGGGGTGATCGTCCCTTAATAGTACTATTATATGCATAAGCGTCTACCAAATCCCGGAAGTTCACAATTCATGTTAATGGGACTTTTAGTGACATAACCTAACTTTAATAATCCATTTAATTTCATCTATCGGGTCATTTAATCATTTATCGGGTCATACAATCGGGTCATACATTCATTCGGGTCCAAATCAATAAACAAGCAATCCGGAAAAATGGTGTCCTATTTTATAAAAACTAACATGTTATCTCCCTCGCGGGTTTATAAAACATTTATAAAAACATTTAAAATAGTGCGAGGCTATGAACTCACGTTGATGTGGGAAAGCGGGTTATCGGCAATTCGGACGTACGGTACGTGCTTCAATCACGGAAACCTAGACCAATAATACTCGTCTTAGACTCATGTCCAATGACTTTATAAAAATAATAATTATGTATATATATGATGATTTTATATATATGATGATCAAGTGGGTTTACATATTCTCTTTTACTCATTTTAGTGTTTACGTATTGGTAACTTCTTACTAGTTTACTAGTTTTACCTATTTACGTGTTTTAGGTCCAATAAACTTATTATAAGTTCTTTAACTTGTATTACTCCATTTTATACTTGTATTATCAGTATTTACACTTTATATGTTTGGCCCAAATGGGTTAAGCCCAATAAATAAGTTTATAAGTGTTTTAGCGCATTTTGTTGTATTATTAGTCCAATAACGTTACTTAGCCCGTTAATGTACGTATGTTATATAGTTCGGTTTTATCGGTTTTTACTTGTTATATATGCTTATATATCAGTATATGAGTTTGTAAAAGTTTACATTAGACGGGTCCAACCGTTTAAGTTTTATTTAACAAAAACGTTAATTTTACGGTAATAGCCGAAAAAGTCGTAAAAATCATGTTTATAGTTGTATAACTTATAAAACTTATCAAACTACCATTTTTATAAAATGTCCATTTATTTATCCTTATACATATTTATATAAATGTATTATATGAGTTAGTGGGTTTTAATTCACATTTTATACTATTTTTATTTGAGTGCTTATATAATACTATTATACTTTAATTCTTCAAATCTGATTTTTAGTTTCATGTTCACCAAAACTGCCATATCTTGAGTTCTATATGGAGATAGAAGCTCAAATTTTTATGACATAAACTACATGATATGTGCTCCATTTAACTCGCGTATAACTACTGTTGAATCAGCCTCTAAGTATTTTCTAAAAATCGTCCAAAACAGTGAACTCAGATTTGTACTCTAAACTTGTTTTGATCATATCTCACTCATCCTAATGATTCCATTGCATGGCCAACTCTCACATGTGTAAAAGACATATTACTTACTGTATATCCATTAATCAATGCCATTTTATCAGTTCATCACATGATTCTTTACTGTTTTATACAGCCTACTAAATTTAGCAAGATTAACCATTTTTACATATAGTTTTTCATCTTTTTACCCATGATTATCAACACCAAATCCCCACATAATATTTTTATCATCATATATCATCATACATATATACATTTAAGACGAAAATACATGATTACATAATCAAAATTATCAAAAGGATGGGAAGAACTATCTTTATACCACCATGATGATGTAGGTTATGATCAAAACATGGATTTTGATGGAGAAACTTGTGATAAACCAAGACCATCTTCAAGACCACCATTCTTCATGAAACTCTTGTGGAAAATCAGCCCTAGGACTCCATAGAAACTCCTCCTTAGATGTTATAATCACCACCAATCAATAGGGCTTCAATAGGGCTTCAACTTATGTATGAATAACATAAGGTTTATGGTTAAATTTGATCAATTATGGTGTTTGAAGGGTGAGATGGGACGGCAATTGTAGAGAGGATGGGAGAGTTTTTTTGTTGTTTTTGCACGTGTAGAATGGAAGTAAATGAGAAGGCTAGTTGTTTTGTGGTTTTTGGTGGGTGAAACTAAGCTTAAGTGTTAAGCTAACACACAAGTGTAAGCTACTAGTGTGTATGGATGCCACATCTTTGATGTGGTGTCCTCTTTAGCCGTCCCTTAAGTTAGTGGGTGGGATAAATTAGTTTGTCCCATCCCGCTAATTTACGGGTATTCCTCGATTCTAGTTTCCTCGATTTGCGTGCCCTCGGGTCGTTTTACGAAAAACGTTTTTATAAATTATGAATCAACGGCATAAAACGAATCTAATAAAAATTGTCTCATCAAAAACGGAGTTCGAAAACGTAAATACGTAATCCTAAGGTTTCCGGTTTAGTCGTAAAGGACGTTAAAATAAAATCGTAAGTCCTAATCTCTTCTCGTAAATTTGTGAGTTTATGAACCAACACAAATTTAAAATCTCAAAATAATATTCGCGGATAAATTTATTTTCTGAAATGTCGGACTGTCACCAAAAACGGTGTATGTAAACGTAAGCACGTAACGTAGAATCCTCTGGTTTAGACGTAGTCGACGCTACTTCAAGACGTAAATCCAAATTACTTCCCAAAAATAAGTGAGTTCATAATATAACATTAAAATAATGTTTTTAAATAATATTTGAGAATAAAATATCAACCATAAATTGACGGATTGTCACAGCATTTACCCCTAAACAGGATCTTTGTCCTCGAAGATCATCTTACTACTCGCTTCTTATAGAGTTAAAGCCATGTGGGTATTTCCCCCACATTCGGTCTTTTCTCACAAGTGTAATCCATTACAATACGCGAGTTTCATCAAACATAACTACGGGAATAAGATCGGGCTTAATGTTGACTTACTTTCTCTATCCATGATGTTCATGGGTTTTTGATGAATGCAACTTTTCGCCGATCTAAACATTACTAAAAAAACAATCAGATTCTCACTTGATAGACATTTCATCAAGTTCGATATACGAAACATAATTCATGCAGCTCTTGAAGTCCTAAGGTAGATCCAGCTTATATGCCTTTCAAACCAACTTTTACATCATCACAATGGTCCCATACAACGGGGACTTATATCCCATGATCTTCCAGATCATCAATTCATTTTCCATGGTTAAAATGTTTGGCATAACTTCGCTACCCATCTGGCACTTCAAGATCTATATTTCATATTCACATAACCTCCTGCCCACTATCGGCAGTCAATAATCAGATCCTAATTTCAACAATCATTTCAGGTCTCGCGGGTCGAGTATTCTATAAGGTTAGGTTCGCCATCATAGGAAACCTTAAACCTAAAAGACATGTCCAACTCACAGTGGGTGTATGTCGGGTGTCTTCATCCCAACTCCTGCTTACAGATGCTCTAATGTTTACATCTTAACTAGATTCGATCTCGATCCTAACACGATAATTATCAAGGATAATCTTTCAAAAGGAAAACGATTATACGGTCTATTACCAAAGGTCAATCATTCAAACATAAAACATCACTTATAGTATTTTGTATCGTTACTTTACCTCGTCCCTTTGATTGGGGTGGTACACAGTACTCTCATCAAGATTCGTTCTCAATGACTTCTGAGCAAATCTCTAGAAATTTGATGCGAAGCAAGGATCTTGATAGAGATGATCGATACAGGCACACCATGCTTACATAACTCCATTAAATACAAAGAGTCAATTTCTTCATCAAGAATTTATCATTAACGAGAATGATATTAGCAGATTTGGTCAGTCTGTCGACGATGACCCAAATAAAACAAATTCAGATGATGACCTTTGCAATAGTTAGACGTTTACTAATGTATGAGGCGATGTCTGCCTTCATACTTTTCCATCAGTACAACTTCTTCAGATAAAGATACATTAAATCAGAAATGACAGGAATAGAATACTTATACTTACGAGATTCCAATATAACTACATCTCATAATCCTTCATATTTAGGCAACCATAAACGGCCTTAAAAGCATTTAACGCTATCGACTTCTCAATTCTAATGGTTCACATTAGCTGCGAACCCCTTTTTATTATCTATATTATCCTTTTTATAAGCATCGGCTATATTTTAAATTCTTCGGCAATTTATTTTGTACCATCATTACTAAGGAACACATCCTAATTGGTTCTTTATCCTTTTTACATAATGCGTCGGTATCTAAATTCACCTCTCCTGATGATATAATTATCATGGTCAATATTACACAAAAATTCTTTCCTCATATTTTCTAAGTTTTAGTTTCGTCACAACTATTAATTTTTATCAGTTTTACTTGATCCGACGTTTTAAAGCGTCGATGATTATTACACGTAAATTAACAATAAATATTAAGTTTTTATGAAACGTAAACGTAAAAAGTTTTAAATTTCTCGGTTCGTCCAATTATAGGAACATGTTCAAAAGAATAAATTTGAATTTAATAATCACGATTTTTATTGATTTACTGAAAATAATTAGTGAGATTCGCAAATGTTCGAAAAATCTTTATTTATACTTTGGTCACAATTTTCTTAGTTGAAAAGCAAAAAGTGTCGTTTCAAATTTTAAGTCATGGTTTAAATGGTTTCCTCATATCCTCTTAGGTTGTCTTGAGGTCACGAACATTTACCCCTAAACAGGAGTTTAGTTAAATGTTCTGGGTATAAGGGAATAATCCCTTAAAAATCCTTTGTCAAAACATTTGTCAAAACACATTTGCACTTTCTTTTTGGTAAAACCAAAAGTTCCGAATGCCTCTAATTTTTAAAGAGTCAATATATATATATATATATATATATATATATATATATATATATATATATATATATATATATATATATATATATATATATATATATATATATATATATATATATATATATATATATATATATATATATATATATATATATATATATATATATATATATATATATATATATATATATATATATATCTTACCATCATTAATCAAATGGTCATTTAATATAAAGGATTAAGTCTTAAATCACATGTTAAACACTCAAGGTACAGGTTTTCATCGTTAGGCCAATTTAGGGCAGTCTATAAATAATTATTAACTCCTTTCTATTCTTATAAACAAACAGATAGTTCTTAATGATCACATGCATGAATTTATCAAATTACAACCTACACACGTGATTCACCAATTTTATGAATACTACATGTGTATTAGTCAATCCAAACGTCATCACGTGAAACTCATAATGTTCATTACAAGTATCGGATGTAGTGATTGGAATAGATAAATTTTTTTCGCAGATGCGAAGTTGATGATAACCATGCCGTGGATCAAATCTTTAAAACATACGCTAGAACCTTGTAAATGATCGAACAAATCTTCCATTTCGAGTTATGGATATCGTTTTCGATTCTCAATTTACTCAGTTCACAGTAATCTATAAATATAAGGAATGATAACACCATATCTCTTCATGATGACGAGCTTGGTAGAATAAAATCTTTCTCCGACAACTCTCTCAGTTGTACGGTAATTCCTTTAATTCAGATGGTGCTGACGTACAGTGCACAAGCCACAGGTGCAGCACCGAAAATATAATCAATTCTAATTTCAATCTGCCTTAATGGCAAAAGTCTAGGTAATTCACGAATAAATACCTCCTAAAGTTTCAGATAACATAAACATCTTTTAATAAATTCATATTAGGTTCTTTCTAGATTACAATATCTATAACTAGTTCACAACCATTCATGGTATAATTTCAAGTCTAAATGCAGGATATGGTCATCATCACTCTTGATAATCAACATCTTATTATTTAGGGGACTTCTATTCGAGTTCCCATCAATTAAGACAATTTCGTCAAGTCATAATCAATCAATCCATTCTACTGGCACTATCAACTTTCCAGTTTTATTGCCGTCGATAAGATGTGAACTTCTCAAAAGACAAATAATAACTCATAATCCTTCACAAATTTAAGGATAGCAGGAGACACAACTATCATCAAAAGAGTAAGGTCAACGCATAATCTATGCGAGAGAATATCAAATCAGATACAGACGAAAACATATAATGAATATAAATATATCCCATGTTTTCATATTTTGAGTACGCATTCGAAAGCTCCTCGGATCGTTACCCAGGTCATTCAAATGAAATCAAATCAAAAGAAATGATAGGAACGTCGATACATCCAGTCGGGTATCAACACTCGGTAATCAGATACTTTTCCTAAGAATCTCACTACGGGAGAATTGGACAAGAAAGATTGTCATTGGACAAGAAAGAATTGTCAATTGTCATATAAGACAATTTCCACAGATGAGTAAATTCGACACAGAAGAATAGATGCTACAGGCATATATGTAGGTGTCCCTAATAATATGTCCCTATTTTGCACTTTTTGCAGATCTCATAAAATTTAATCTTTCACAATCTTCAAAGAAAATGTAGTGTTTACTCATTAGTTTTATGGTGACTACTAATCAGCCTTGCATGGTCCCTTCCAAATTGTATGTAGGCGCGCAACTATATACAATTTTAAGATTAACGATGCAATACTCAGATCGTCAATATTTTATCATCATGTTTATAATAAAAACATTTTCATGCTTAATTCTTAAATAAGGATCAAAAATAAATTTACAAATATTTTCTTTGTTATGAAAACAATTAAGTTTTCCAAGGTGTTTTATAAACAACTTCATTTTGATAACGATTATTTATAAGTCTCACTTTAAATAATTCATATGGTGATGAAAGTTCAATTTTTCCCAAGGGATACTATCGTATCTTATAAAAACAATGAGTGATCTTGCAAAAGAATGATGAAAAGTTGTTCACCAAGAACTAACTATAATACAATAGGAAATGAGCTTAGCCAATTAATCATGAGGTTCATGACCTCGATGGCACTCACGAAGAATAATTCACAACGTAACTCAAATCAAGATGAGTACTTGTTCAATGGTTGCATCATTAATGCGAACATTAGGATGAAGCAATAAAAGATAGATAACATCGATACATGTAGGATTTAGCAATCAAAGGTAGTCTTTTCATTAATCACAAACAAGTCAAAATTGTACCGTAACACATTACGTGTCACTATGTCATACAATTCCAAGAACTCATCCTACCAACTGGTGTCTCAGTTAAGTTAGGGATTTTTAAAAGATACCACAATGAATACTAATCTACAAGAGTCATTAGGTGTCCCACCTGTCCCGGAAGATCCATCGGTCCCAATTCAGAAAAAGATTTCTTCAATTTATTTCCTGGACACTGGGCATCCTCATTATTGGACAATGGTATAGGAACAACCCTTAACACGAACCTACAATCAATTAAAACCTTATAATTCAATCACAAGACTTAACGACTTCCTCTTAACATTCTCATATTCCATACGGGTTAAATTTTACTTTATTCAAGTTTCAACCAAATCATACTCAATTTGATATCCTACCTCATTCTCCAATACTTTCAGCCTTATTTAAAGCCTTAAAAGGGCAATAAAAGCTCGATTTGAATCAATACTTAATTTCCAATCCTATAGCTCTTACAATAACAATATCAAATGAGTCACTAGTATGAGATGACTCATATATTCAATTAGACTTCTCGGAAAGGTATTAGTGGCATGAGGCTTTTGGGTATTCGTTCCAATGACAGCCTCAAGTGCAACATTCACCCTTTCGATTTCAATTTAAGAATTGGATGATAATGAATCAGATGACATCTTTCTAGGTGGTAACGTTTTGTAAAACTCCACTCTATAAGGAAAGATCGTCATGACATCGATATCAAATTTAATCTCGCCAATTCTTTTTCAATATCACAATCAACTAATATCTACATTTCTACGAATACCAACCATTTGTTGGGATCATAAATATCCACAACTTGGTTTAAATCTAGGATAGCTAGAATTCCTACGAGAATAGCTTCGATTAATTTACTAGGGGATTTAGGGTTCCTTGTGACAATCTACGTCGTATAAATACCTCGTATAAATATCAAATAATCATCAAACAATCATGTAATAAAATTACATCATATATATATATATAATCCAAGTTATATATATATATTAAAATAACACTTCTCAGTCTGGCCTTGTTGGTAACTCGGGAATTCTTCGGCACCGTTATAGTCAAAAGATTTTTATACATTTTGACAAAAAAGGTTTATAGTTAAAAGATTTTGAAATGTTTTATTCAAAACCTTGGTTTTAAAAATCTTTCGTTCTCTATAACGAGAGCTCTGGTACCAAACTGTAACACCCCCAAATTTATACAACTCAATACAGTGGAAGACTCGTTGGTGTTACGGGATAGCACATTACCCACATCATAGACAACGCATAAAAATCGCGTCGTTTAATAATTAGGCATTTCCATTCATAAATATCAAAGTTACATAGGTCCCAAGTCATATTATTTCATACAAAGTTTTACAAAGTATTTGAATGGAAATTATTGTTTAAGTGCGGGCCATGAATTCTTGTCGTCTTCCCGAGAATTACCTTCAAGTACCTGAGATAAAACATGTTAAAAAAAAAGGTCAGCGATAACGCCGAGTGAATTCATAGAGTTTAATAAAATCCATCAGTATAACATTGGTATAAAATTATTACCGAAAATCATTTTGTACAAATCTTTGTAATAGGCCATAAAATAGCCAGTGTCATTTTATGCAAATCCTTATCAAAAATCATAATATAGGCTTTCGCCTTCAAAACCATTATACGAACCAATGTCGTAAAATTTACAATACGTATTATAACGTTCTATAGAGTTAAATAAAAACCGTTATATGATTATGGTTATGAAAACCAAAACACGAACATAATATCAATAGTAAGACCCCGTATTGCTAGTCAGACAATATATCGTAATTTAATGCTTAAAGCAGTATTTCGTTAATTTGAATTATTATAAGCCGCGTGACATTGTTACCTTACTAAACCAAACAACGGGTAGCTAGCCCAAAACTCAATTTGCTCATATAAATTAGCGTGTCGTCACAAAGGTCACGCTATGTAAATCTTCTCATACATAAATTCGCTTACCAATCAATGTGGCACGACGGGGATCAACCGTCAAGGCGCGAACTGGGGTGATCGTCCCCAAATATTACTATTATATGCATAAGCGTCTACCAAATCCCGGTAGTTCACAATTCATGCTAATGGGACTTTTAGTGACATAACCTAACTTTAATAATCCATTTATTTTCATCTATCAGGTCATTTAATCATTAATCAGGTCATACAATCGGGTCATACAATCATTCGGGTCCAAATCAATAAACAAGCAATCGGGACAAATGGTGTCCTATTTTATAAAAACTAACATGTTATCTCCCTCGCGGGTTTATAAAACATTTATAAAAATATTTAAAAGAGTGCGAGGCTATGAACTCACGTTGATGTGGGAAAGCGGGTTATCGGCAATTCGGACGTACGGTACGTGCTTCAATCACGGAAACCTAGACAAATAATACTCGTCTTAGACTCATGTCCAATGACTTTATAAAAATAATAATTATGTATACATATGATGATTTTATATATATGATGATCAAGTGGGTTTACATATTCTCTTTTACTCATTTTAGTGTTTACGTATTGGTAACTTCTTACTAGTTTACTAGTTTTACCTATTTACGTGTTTTAGGTCCAATAAACTTATTATAAGTTCTTTAACTTGTATTACTCCATTTTATACTTGTATTATCAGTATTTACAGTTTATATGTTGGGCCCAAATGGGTTAAGCCCAATAAATAAGTTAATAAGTGTTTTAGTCCATTTTGTTGTATTATTAGTCCAATAACGTTACTTAGCCCGTTAATGTCCGTATGTTATATAGTTTGGTTTTATCGGTTTTTACTTGTTATATATGCTTATATATCAGTATATGAGTTTATAAAAGTTTACATTAGACGGGTCCAACCGTTTAAGTTTTATTTAACAAAAACGTTAATTTTACGGTAATAGCCGAAAAAATCGTAAAAATCATGTTTATACTTTTATAACTTATAAAACATATCAAACTACCATTTTTTATAAAATTTCCATTTATTTATCCTTATACATATTTATATAAATGTATGATATGATTTAGTGGGTTTTAATTCACATTTTATACTATTTTTATTTGAGTGCTTATATAATACTATTATACTTTAATTTCTCAAAATCTGATTTTTAGTTTCATGTTCACCAAAAATGCCATATCTAGAGTTCTATATGGAGATAGAAGCTCAATTTTTTATGACATAAACTACATGATATGTGCTCCATTTAACTCTACTATAGCTACTGTTGAATCAGCATCTAAGTATTTTCTAAAAATCGTCCAAAACAGTGAACTCAGATTTGTACTCTAAAATTGTTTTGATCATATCTCACTCATCCTAATGATTCCATTGCGTGGCCAACTCTCACATGTGTACAAGACATATTACTTACTGTATATCCATTAATCAATGCCATTTTATCAGTTCATCACATGATTCTTTACTTTTTTATACAGCCTACTAAATTTAGCAAGATTAACCCTTTTTACATATAGTTTTTCATCCTTTTACCCATGATTATCAACACCAAATCCCCACATAACATTTTTATCATCATATATCATCATACATATATACATTTAAGAATAAAATACATCATTACATAATCAAAATTAACCAAAGGATGGGAAGAACTATCTTTATACCACCATGATGATGTAGGTTATGATCAAAACATGGATTTTGATGGAGAAACTTGTGATAAACCAAGACCATCTTCAAGACCACCATTCTTCATGAACCTCTTGTGGAAAATCAGCCCTAGGACTCCATAGAAACTCCTCCTTGGATGTTATAATCACCACCAATCAATAGGGCTTCAAAAGGGCTTCAACTTATGTATGAATAACATAAGGTTTATGGTTAAATTTGATCAATGATGGTGTTTGAAGGGTGAGATGGGACGACAATTGTAGAGAGGATGGGAGAGTTTTTTGTTGTTTTTGCATGTGTAGAATGGAAGTAAATGAGAATGCTAGTTGTTTTGTGGTTTTTGGTGGGTGAAACTAAGCTTAAGTGTTAAGCTAACACACAAGTGTAAGCTACTAGTGTGTATGGATGCCACATCTTTGATGTGGTGTCCTCTTTAGCCGTCCTTTAAGTTAGTGGGGTGGGATAAACTAGTTTGTCCCATCCCGCTAATTTACGGGTATTCCTCGATTCTAGTTTCCTCGATTTGCATGCCCTCGGGTCATTTTACGAAAAACGTTTTTATAAATTATGAATCAACAGCATAAAACGAATCTAATAAAAATTGTCTCATCAAAAACGGAGTTCAAAAACGTAATTACGTAATCCTAAGGTTTCCGGTTTAGTCGTAAAGGACGTTAAAATAAAATCGTAAGTCCTAATCTCTTCTCGTAAATTTGTGAGTTTATGAACCAACAAAATTTAAAATCTCAAAATAATATTCACGGACAAATTTATTTTCTGAAATGTCGGACTGTCACCAAAAACGGTGTATGTAAACGTAAGCACGTAACGTAGAATCCTCCGGTTTAGACGTAGTCGACGCTACTTCAAGACGTAAATCCAAATTACTTCCCAAAAATAAGTGAGTTCGTAATATAACATTAAAATAATGTTTTTAAATAATATTTGAGAATAAAATATCAACCATAAATTGACGGATTGTCACATAATTTCTGTTTTATTAAGACAAGTTTCAAGTGTTACGGTTTTAACTCATAAGTTTTATAAACTAACGTTCTTAGTCTAAAAGTTTTTATAAGTTATATCTTTGGTATAAAAACTTTACTTAAGTGTAAAATCACTAAGTGAGCTTATTAAGTGTACCAAAAGAGCTAATGGGCTTCCCAGACCCTTATTGAGCTTACAAGATCCATTAACAATTCTTATGAGCTAAGGATTTCTTAATGGGCCTAATTACATTTTTAGATCCATTAATGTTACATGTTTTATTACATCAGACCCTAAGACAATAGATGGGCCTATTCAAGTTTTGGGCTATTGTTACGTGGTTAATAACTGGATTTTACTCGTTGAAAGTTCGTTTCTCGGAATCTTCTCGAATTGATCTCTGGTTAATTGTGCGACTCAGTTGTTCTTGGTGAATCAAATAAAGGGGTGTCGTTGTCTAAGACTAATTAAAAATAAAGACTTGGAACAATTAATAATAAAGTAAAGACGGTAAAAAGAAATGACAATGAAAGATTAAAGATTAAAACTTGACGGGAAATAAAAGACGAGAAATTAAAGGCAATAAAGGTAAATAACTCAAACGTAAACTTAAACTAAAAGGAAGGCGAGTAAAAGTGCAAATAAAGAAAAAGGCGGGAAAAATAAAGTTTACAACTAAAAACTGAAAAACCTATCCGGAATAATCAGATATTCCGAATAAGGACTCCTATTCGGAATAATCAGATATTCTGAATAGAGAATCCTATTCGGAATAATCAGATATTCCGAATAGAGAATCCTATTCGGAATAATAAGATATTCCGAATAGAGAATCCTATTCGGAATAATCAGATATTCCGAATAGAGAATCCTATTCGGAATAATCAGATATTCCGAATAGAGGACTCCTATTCGGAATAATCTGATATTCCGAATAGAGGACTAAATGAGAAGACCATTCGGAATCTTTGGCAAGATACAGTAACTTTTAACGAAGAACAGGGGAACAAGAAAAGAGCACGAATTTGATCAAATCTAACCAAAACAAACCAAAAGATTAAACCAATACAATCAATAAGCATCAACTAACAATAATTAATCAAAACAAATCATTAAAACTAACAAACAAAGCCAGATCAATCAAAACCCACTTGATTGAAATTAAGAAAACTCAAGAACACAACACCAAATCAAAGACAGAAATTTAGCAAGAAAGGAAGAAGATGATGAATTGAAAGCTTAATTAAAAAGTAAAGATTCAATAACAAAAGCTTGAACACAAATTAATCTAGAGAGAGAGAGCATAAATCTAGAGAGATAAACTACACTACTCCTAATCTAATCCTAAAAACTAACCAACCCTCTCACAACAAGTGAGGGTGGTATTTATAGGAGAGGGGAGTGGTTGGTGGCTCCCTCTTTCTTTTCTTTCTTGGTCCTCGGTCTTTCAGTCTTCTTAAATTCTTCGACTTTTAAGACTTCGTCTCGGGATTTCTATGAACTCGTCTTGTAATTTTCTTCATAAATTAGACCTGAGTTCTTCGACTTTATTAAACTTTCGTCTTTGGACTTTTTCTTCGATAAATCTTCAGAATTGGTCTTGGACTTCCGTTCTTTTTCCACTTTTGATCTTTCGACATCGTCTTTTGTCTTTTACTTCAATAAAAGCCCGTGAAAGCCGTGTTTTCTCCACTTTTCACCTTCTCGACCCTGAAACACAATAAAAACACAAAGCACGCATAATTCCGCCATTTACGACATAAAATATACGTTTAGGTCCCGTTTTAATGTAATTAAATGGTAGAAAAGATGGGTGTTTTCACACCTATCAAATCCCCTACACTTAACCATTGCAATAAAGCAAGGTTTACACTTTCCATCATAATCAACCTACCTTGGCCTTTATTAAACAACTAAGGAAAATCAAAAAGATAGAAAATAACAAGATGCAACAAGGAAGAAACTTGTAAAGAAATCTAAGACTTACATTAGGGCTTGTATGTCATGAATGTTTATCACCCTCAAGTTTCACGTTCCCCATGCCAAGCTTAAAAACAAGATCATTGTTAGTACAAGTTAGCATAACGAATGTTTACTCATGCGGTTCAATTAATCACTTAAACTCCCTTATTCCTATGGGTATCTCTTATATTTTATTGATGTCTTGAATGATCACGAGGATGCATTGTTGACTTATTGATAATTTATTTAGGCTGAAAGCAAAGTAGAACGATTTGATCAATAGTTAGCTAAAGGACAAAATCTCTTAAAACTGCTTCTCGGGATATCAAAAAGTTCATATCTTGGCATAACTCGCTTCACGATTTGAGACCTTTCTCGGGCCGATATTTGGCATGTACTTCATACTTCATATCTTCGAGAGACGTTCTTGAGATAATGGTCTTCTCTTCGTTAATAGAGTTTCTTCACTTGGAGATTTTTGATGGGTACTCCAACTTTGTTGACCACGACTTCATGATTATTTCTTCAATCTCTAATTGGGATTTTGAGATACAACGATCCGCCTCCTTTTCGGACTTGGATCTATTTATCCTCATACCTTGTTAGGGTCTTTTCGGATAGACTTCTCCATGATCTTTATGGGAGTTGATTGCTTTTCGTCGTGAGTCTTGATCCTTCATATTGATTTTGGGAATAATGCTTTTCACATCACTTTGGATCTTCAACAATAAAATGGAATCCTCATGCCTTGTTAGGGCCTTTTCGGACTCGCCAATCTTCGCGCCCCGTTTCATAAGTTATGCCTTGGCTATGAACTCTTATCATTACCGAGCAACTTTTAAACGATCTTAGGCTAGAAGCTAAATAACCTTTCAAATCGTACGACCTTACTTATTGCAGATAATTATTAGCAAGTTATGGGAGAAAAAGATCATAATTGACTCACATAAGTTAATGAGAGAATACATAACTTATAACCAACTCTATCATTTATCGTTCTCCACAATTTAAAATCTCAAGGAATGAGACTCGTGGATGCTTAGCCCAATAAACCAATTAAGGTCTACATGGTTAAGGATACTAGCTAGAGTGAACTTGGATAAGTAAACTCGGGTTGAGTCAAAATATTCACAATGGGCCTAATATATCTAAGATATCTAAACTTGCTAAAACCATTTTATTAAAATGCTAG
The DNA here is from genome assembly GCA_025667525.1 of Glebionis coronaria. Taxonomy (NCBI): domain Eukaryota; kingdom Viridiplantae; phylum Streptophyta; class Magnoliopsida; order Asterales; family Asteraceae; genus Glebionis; species Glebionis coronaria. The sequence continues at coordinate 215,552,787 of CM046876.1, read as the reverse complement.
AAAATAGCAAAAATAAAGGAGACTACAACTAGGCCAATATAGATTAAAAATTTTGAAAAATGTCGAAAAACTGATTTTCCAGTTAAAATGAGGACAATTACAAGGAAAATGCCACTTAACTTCGATAGAAGTCTCCCCTACACTTAATATAAACATTGCCCTCAATGTTTAAGCATGTGGGAGTAAACTCCCCTACACTTAGGACATTGTGCACGTTGCTTAAATCTCGCTAAGGAAAAGACAACTAAAGAGATTCCTATTTTAATATTGGAAAATATAAAATAGGGAATCGAAAGGAGTTTAGGGTAGAACCAGGAAGATAGTAACACGGGATCATGGTTCGTCAAAAGTTATCAAGTGTGTGTCTTTGAAGCTCGAATCCCTGTAATGATAAGAAAGAAAACAAGAAACACCCACGGGGGCTCCCCCCTACACTTATGGTAAAGATAGATAGATAATTGGGTTGCCTCCCAAAAAGCGCTTGTTTTTGTTAACCGAGTCACGATCTTGACTCGTCCCCGAATTAAATAGTCCATGGGGGAGCCTCGAATGTAATACCGGGATCAAAGACCTTGTCCTCGTTCCCGGTTGACATTAACAAAGGAGAGGCGGGGGGGATAAGTCTTGAATGGGAGAAAAACCCTTTCGACATACGAGAATTATGTGAATTCAAGATCCACGAGAGGTGGGGTGGGTAAAGTAAGCACATTGTCATCCCCCAAAGACAATGTATGTTGAGCACTCGGCAAAGCCGTGAGGGTATCAATTATAGAATTGTCATTGTCACCTCCCGGGTCAAAGAACTCATCCTCATTTCCCGGTATGAAACGAGGAGAGTAAAAGTGATACATCACCCGCTTGGGTGTGCACGTGGTAGGATGAGGTGGCAATATAATATGAGAAGTATGAGAACAATTACCTTCCACCTGCGTCCCTTTTTCAGTAGATTCACATCTTTCCACCTCTGGGATAGAAGGTGCAGTGTCATCGTGTAATAAATCCTCTAGAAAAAGTATATCTCCTTCCACATCAGAATACCCGGATATGTATTCCACGGGTGTATCAACATCAAGAAACTCATCGATCTCAGGAATGTGAAAACCATCATCACTAAGGAGTGAAGTAGTTTGCTTTAGAAATTCCTCCTCGTCGAAAATAATCTCAATATCGTCATCACTCTCCTCATTATTTATAGGGCCAATAATATGCTCAGGGATATGGGTACTCGTCTGATCTCGCTGCTGTAAAAATGACTCCATACAAGTTCGCAGCGTGTGTAAAAGCTCTTTTGAATGCGCTTGAAAAGCTGTAGCAAAATTGTTTCTTTGTTCTTGAAGGGCTGTAACAAGATCGACAATTGGTTCTTGGTAACTCATCCCGTGACGAGGTTGATGATCGAGTGAGTACGGTGGGGGCTCAAGATTTTGAAAACCGGAATTATAACACGGATGTGGCTCATATTTGTTCATGGGTTGAGAAGAATTAGAAACCGGGTTTGGTTCATAATAATCTATAGGTGAAGAAAACTGAGGACACGGATTTGGCTCATAACAATTCATTGGTTGACAATAATAGGTATCGTGAGGACCCCCACAGTTGTTGCAAACCGGGTATGGAGAAAAATCAAGTGCGTCTTGTGGATAGCTATTGTCATTGTCATAATTGTACCCCGGTTCTTGCCCGTGACCATACGGGTATCGAACCGGGCTCGAAACATGCCAATGAGAATCGCTTCCACAATAGATGCACGGGGGAACAGGAGGTGGGTTCAAAAAGAGTGAATTAGTCGAGTTGCACAAGGGACAAAATCCGAATTGTGTGTAGTCGATATCGTTTCGGCACCGCTCACATGTACACCATTGACAAGAGTTGTTCCCAGATAATTGTTTCCCACACCGGACGCAATGGACATAAAAATCCATAAAGAAAGATAGATAAGCAAGAAGAATATTTTTGGTGCAAAACTTTGAAAAAGAAACGCTTTTTATGAATTTTCAAATGTTTTTGGATTTTTTGAAAATTTTTGGACACGAAAAATAACGTTCACGAGTGAACGGATCCCAAAATCCAACGCGTCTCTCACAAAAAACCTTCGATCTTCACGAAAAGAGCCGGCAGCGGCGCCATTTTAATAACTGTATTTTACTCGTTTAAAGTTCGTTTCTCGGAATCTTCTCGAATTGATCTCTGTTTAATTGTGCGACTCAGTTGTTCTTGGTGAATCAAATAAAGGGGTGTCGTTGTCTAAGACTAATTAAAAATAAAGACTTGAAACAATTAATAATAAAGTAAAGACAGTAAAAAGAAATGACAATGAAAGATTAAAGATTAAAACTTGACGGGAAATAAAAGACGAGAAATTAAAGGCAATAAAGGTAAATAACTCAAACGTAAACTTAAACTAAAAGGAAGGCGAGTAAAAGTGCAAATAAAGAAAAAGGTGGGAAAAATAAAGTTTACAACTAAAAACTGAAAAACCTATCCGGAATAATCAGATATTCCGAATAAGGACTCCTATTCGGAATAATCAGATATTCCGAATAAGGACTCCTATTCGGAATAATCAGATATTCCGAATAGAGAATCCTATTCGGAATAATCAGATATTCCGAATAGAGAATCCTATTCGGAATAATCCGATATTCCGAATAGAGAATCCTATTCGGAATAATCAGATATTCCGAATAGAGGACTCCTATTCGGAATAATCTGATATTCCGAATAGAGGACTAAATGAGCAGACCATTCGGAATCTTTGGCAAGATACAGTAACTTTTAACGAAGAACAGGGGAACAAGAAAAGAGCACGAATTTGATCAAATCTAACCAAAACAAACCAAAAGATTAAACCAATACAATCAATAACCATCAACTAACAATAATTAATCAAAACAAATCATTAAAACTAACAAACAAAGCCAACTCAATCAAAACCCACTTGATTGAAATTAAGAAAACTCAAGAACACAACACCAAATCAAAGACAGAAATTTAGCAAGAAAGGAAGAAGATGATGAATTAAAAGCTTAATTAAAAAGTAAAGATTCAATAACAAAAGCTTGAACACAAATTAATCTAGAGAGAGAGAGAGAGCATAAATCTAGAGAGAGAAACTACACTACTCCTAATCTAATCCTAAAAACTAACCAACCCTCTCACAACAAGTGAGGGTGGTATTTATAGGAGAGGGGAGTGGTTGGTGGCTCCCTCTTTCTTTTCTTTCTTGGTCCTCGGTCTTTCAGTCTTCTGAAATTCTTCGACTTTTAAGACTTCGTCTCGGGATTTCTATGAACTCGTCTTGTAACTTTCTTCATAAATTAGACCTGAGTTCTTCGACTTTATTAAACTTTCGTCTTTGGACTTTTTCTTCGATAAATCTTCAGAATTGGTCTTGGACTTCCGTTCTTTTTCCACTTTTGATCTTTCGACTTCGTCTTTTGTCTTTTTCTTCAATAAAAGCCCGTGAAAGCCGTGTTTTCTCCACTTTTCACCTTCTCGACCCTGAAACACAATAAAAACACAAACCACGCATAATTCCGCCATTTACGACATAAAATATACGTTTAGGTCCCGTTTTAATGTAATTAAATGGTAGAAAAGATGGGTGTTTTCACACCTATCAGTGGTCTTAACTAGTCCATTAATAACAATAATCATTTATCTAGGGGTGAAGTTTATGAAACCTTACAAGCTTATTACGGGTTCTTAAAGATTAAGTCTAGATCTCCAAAGAAAAATTTATAAAAATCTAATTTTAGATTTTTCCCCAACATTTTATTAGATTTTTCAATATTTATAAAATCTAATTAGGTTTACTAAAGATTTATAATAAAAATCTAGTTTAGATTTCCCCCAAGATTTTGCAAGACGCATATTCTTCAGTTAGATTTTTATATAAATCAATTTAGATTTTCCAAGATTGAGTAAAATAGATAGATTTATTTAGATTTTTAGAGACTTAAAAATCTTCTTAGATTTTCTAACGTGTTCTAGAGATTCTGTTAGATTTCCAATGTTCCCAAAGTTTTTATTCAAATTTCCATTTAAATATTTCCATGTGTCTGTTATGTATTAGATTGTTCGTGGTTATAATGCATTGTTCGGGCCATCATACTTCAGAAGCCATTCTATAGAAGTTTGAGGAACGAGGGCACTTTAAAACGTAAACCCAACCACTCAGTCAAAACGTAATATCGAGACGGAACATCTTTAGTATAAAGCTCCCTACTAACATGGCATGTTTATTTATTTTATTAAGTAACTTGATTATTTAATATTTCTATAATAAATATTAAATAGTTATAATACGTAAATACGTACAAGTTAGCATCCAATACAATCAACAATTACAAATGCATAGAATAAGGAATGCGCACTTAATCATATAGTTATGCATGCTCTCTTTGTTATATGCTCTCTAAGTATGTCCCCAAAAAAATCCCCAAAAGATTTTTATAAAGTTATAGTCCAGTTTTAAATAAAAGAAAAATATTTTTATTCTTATTTTATTTAAAAATTAATCTGGTTCGCTATAACTAAAGCTCTTATACCATTCTCTGTAACACCCCCATAAAGCGGGTATCAAAGTGGTGGATCGATGAGCAAATAGCTTACAAAGCACAGATCATAATTATATGATTTTTGAAATACAATTGATGTAAACACTGATTTGGTACAATCGTTTAAATCGTTGAATAACATTTGTTATGAATATCCCAGTAAATGATAATCCCCCGTCATTTTTATGCTTCTAAATGATGATCAATCCATGCTCAAATAATCTTGCTAAATAACCTGGGAAAAACATGCTTAAAACGGTCAACATAAAGTTGGTCAATTCATAAAGTTTTGTAAAATAATCAAGTTTAGTATATTTAATACTACCATTATAGTATTTTACTACAAAATGTAAAATAATCAAGTTTAGTATATTTAATACTACCATTACAGTATTTTACTACACAATGTAAAATAATCAAGCTTAGTAAGTGTGACAATCCGTCAATTTCAGGTCGATATTTTAATCTCGACTATTACGTATTATATGTTTACTTTAATGAGAATTTTAAATTATCGGCTAACCGAGAAGGTTATAGTTTGAAACTTAACGTAAGAATGTCGTTTAGATGAAAACCGACAAGAAATACATTAAGTATCGATATTATATTCACAAATTATCATATGAATGATTTTATTGTATTTATTTTTATTTCTCGTGTTTTACGTTTTAACGAATGACGAGAACTATTAGTGATCGTGATACCGACGGATGCCCAAATATTTCTGTTTTATTATCGATTGTCTCGATATTTTATATTTTCGACGTTTTCGATTTAATTACGTTTAAGTCATGTCGAAGTGATATTATTATTTTTAAGAAGCGTTTTAACTTTTAAAAAGTATTTTTACGAAACCCGAGTCCCGTAAATATTTTCAAGATTTAAATTTACATTTTCTACCCTTACAACTATTTAATTTCGTTTTGGACCAAAACTATCACAAATTGACAAAAACTACCCCTCCACCCCACTATATATAATTTTTGCACTAGCAACTTTTAATTAAAAATTCATTTCAACAAAAAAATTCATCTCTCTTCTTTCTCTCTTGCCAATTCCGCCAGCCCCCTAACCCAAAATCATTTGATTTTTCAAAATCTACTTTGAATATATGAAATCTAATCAATATCCCATGTTAGAAATTTGATGGTGATCATTTTGGTGTAATTTTTAACAACATGCAAGAACTTTAAATTTTTGATTATGATCCATGAAGGTTTGATCTATTTTTATAATTGTATATTGTTGTTAGTGATGTTATATACATATTTTAATTATTGCATGTTTGAATTTTTGAGTGGGTAAATTTTTAAATGATTATTCAAGGGTGATTGAGGTTAGATTAGTTGTTTAAAATGATACTAGGATGATATTAGATGTATAAAAGTGGTGAAAATGGGTCAAAATATTTATTTGACATGATTTCCAAAAATGTATTTTGAGACAGCAGCTTATAACAGATTATTTCGTGGGTTTAAGTTCTGAGATAGGCTTATATTATTTGATATTGTTTTAGTAATCTTCAAGACGCTCGTTTTGCCGCTTGAATGAGCTTCTAACTCATTACGAGCGAAAAGTTATGCTAGTTTTAGTATTCGTGTATCGGGAGACGAGTATCGTCACAATCCGAAAATTGTTGTCGATATTTGGATCGAATCTCGGGGACTATAGAATGAGTTTTAAAAATGTTCAAGGACTGATGTAAGTTGCTAAACCTCAGGTCATGATTCTATTTTCAAATCCGAGTGTCGGTTTTATAAATGGGGTTGTTTAGATATGTCAAAATGATTTTACAAGTAAAAGGCGTAAAACTGTCCGGTTTTTATAACACGAAGATGTGTCGGGCAGAAGGTCTTAGAAGTAATATTTTTTAATAAAACTTGAACTGAGTCTTCTTCATATTATATGTGAGTTTGTGACCAAGTTTCGTCGAAAACGGACAAGTGTAGATAGCGTAGATTGGTGTGTACATTTGGAGTGTACATGCTGATTGGTATTTTGGACATGTAGTTCAATAATCATGTGGCGTGAGTTGAGTATTCGCCATTGGACATGGGGATTTACTCAAGAGTTAAGTCATTATATAAATGAATTAGCTACTGGTCCGAGGGAAGTAAAATGATAAGTTGACTTGTAATATTAAATTTTTTGGGATTGTCTTGGTTTTGTAATTTTGATTTTTATATTATTTAAGTATGATTTGTACTTAAGTCGATTTTTAACTAACGCGCCTTATTTGGTAGGTTGCGGTTTTCGTGTTTAAACGGGCATCACTAATCGTCGGTGATCGTCTCATTACCACTATTGGCTAAGGTGAGTCTATAGCCTCGCTTTTAACATATTTACTTGTTTTATAAAACCCGCGAGGCGGATAACATGCTTGTTTTATTAAAATAAAGGGTACAACGAGAAGTTGTGGAAACCCTATTAATGGGTGCAACGAGAAGTTGTGGAAACCCTATTTACTTGAAAAGTATTTATTGAAATTGAAAAGTACAACTATAAGTTGTGGTAAACTTAGGATTGTTTTAAAATTGAACACAAGGAACTAAATTGTATGTTTAGATGAAAGTTATTACATAAATTTGTTTAGCCTTAATCGAGATAACGCTAATGCCATGGATAGATCTATCGGGGTGACGCCCAGTCCGGTCGCGATTAGCTCTCGCTTGGTGTTGTGATGCAATAGTAATGAAACATCGGATGCATTGTATAAGATAAATATACGCACTTGGCTAGGTGTGTTGGGCTGAAATAATATATGTTAATGTTCAATGTCACGAGACTTATGTAATGACACGATAATTATGTCCGTACAACATAATTGTCTTTGATAAATTATTAACCATGGAAGGTTATTTTTGAATACTTGTGTTCTCTATATTTAAATTAAACTCTATAGATTCACTCGGCAAATTTTGCTGACTTTTTAACATGTTTTATCTCAGGTCCATTGGGAAGGCACTCGAGGAAGGCGGTTTCATGAAGCTTGCTTATTTGAAAAGTTTGGCCCGCTTTTATAAATTATATCCATTCAAATAATTTTTCACATTTACTAAGTTTTGTAAACTTGAAGTTAATTGGGACCGTGTATGAAATTGTACTTCTATCGAATGAGAATGAATGGATGTTTATTAAAACGACTTGTTTTGAGCCGTTTTCTATGATTATGAGATTGAACCATGATAGTAACACCCAATGACCCTTCCGCGGTTATGACCGAAATTTGGGGGTGTTACAGATTGGCATCAGAGCTCAAGTTATAGAGAACGAGAAGATTTTCCAAAAATGAATTTTTGAAATCTTTTTACTATACCTGTTGCAAGCGAAACCTCCGAGTTGCCAATGGACGAGAATGATAGTATTTATATATATATATATATATATATATATATATATATATATATATATATATATATATATATATATATATTTATATATATATATATATATATATATATATATATATATATATATATATATATATATATATATATATATATATATATATATATATATATATATATATATATATATATATATATATATATATATATATATATATATATATATATATATATATATATATATATATATATATATATATATATATATATATATATATATAGGATTATATATATGTTGTAATCTTTATCGATTATTTGAAATTGTGAATTACAAGGTATGTTTTTATTTATTTAATTATAAATGATAATTTTATATTTATACGAGATATTTATACGACGTCGATTGTCACGAAGCCACCCTAGTCATTTTTATGCTAGCGCCGAAGCTATTCCTGAAATGAATCATGTTATTCTCGAGATTAACTAAGTTGTGGATAGACATGATCCCAACGAAGGTTAATATTCTGCTGATATTCTTTTGGTTACAAGATTTTGATTTCCTTGGTTCTTATCCTTGATTTATCGATCCGTTCATTTCGTTTAGCAAATTTAATCTACATTTTCATTAATCTTCGACATTATACTGTTTTGATAAAAACAGGTTTATCCGAGATGGTACTATTGATTGTTAGGAATTGAGATTGATTTGTATGGTATTCACATGCCAACCAGGATTCCATATCGTATCACTGATCATTTTCTGTTATATCAGTTTCTCATTTGTTTCGATCTTGATCTTTTGCGTTGAGCTGGCGATGCTTGAATAAAGTGATTTATAATTGTTGAGATAAATTGGCCATTTATTTGAACAAGGAAATTATAAATTGTTGAACTACAAATTTTTTAATCTTCTTTGGAAGGACTTGATCAATCCATGGAAATAATGATTCATAAATGTGTAGGCTTAAGCATATAGCATCTGTGTGATTAAACTCTTATTGAATTGTAATTCGTTTGCTCGATTCATTCTTTTATTTTGTTCCTTAATTCCTTGATCGTGAAATGGTTGTATTGAGATTGTTCCAAAAGCACCAATTGAGGAGGATATCAAGCGTCTCTGAAAGACATCGAAGAAATATTCTTCTTGTAGGACCGAGGAGCTTTCTTAGCCATGTGAAATACCTAGTAACTCTTAGTAGATTAGTTTATCAATTGGAGTATCTTCTTATTAATCCCTAACTAATCTGTGACAACAGTTAGTAGGACTAGTCTTTTAAGTTGTATGGCATTAGACGATGATTATCCATAATGTTGACAATACGACTTGTACTAGTTTGTGATCAATGAAATGACTATCTTTTGATTCCTAATTCTACATCGTTCTATTATTATCTTTCTTTGCTTTTCTTTTGTAAATTCCTGTGGTATAACGCAATTACTAAATGAATACTTATTATGATTTGATTTGCGTTACACAAGACTCATGCAGTCAATGAAAGCTATGACTGAAGCACGAATGCACCAAGTTATTAGTGAATAAGTTGCTGTATCTTTAGTTAAATTCATGGCCAACATGAATGATGGATCTGGAACTAGAGATGAAGCTAAGACTGGTGGAACTGGAACCGGTGGAGCTGAAGATGGAGCCAATAATTTTCGTGGTACGGATGGAACAAATGTGCCCGAAGTTAGAGGCTATAATTACGCTTCATTCATTAAGTGCAACCCGTAGAATCCTAAGGGGACTAAAGATGATGGAGGATTGTGTCAGTTGTTGAAAAGCTGGCGTTAGTATTTCGAATCTGTGGCCCTAATCAGGAGGATAAGGTGCAGTTTGAAATCGCTACTCTCCAAGGTCGTGCATTAATTTGGTGGAATGGCAGACTTGCTTCCCTAGGTATCGTTACTTATGGGACACCATGGACTAAGGTGAAGAAACGGTTTACTGAGGAGCTTGTCCTCGAAGCATTCCCAAAGTATGGAGCAAGTGTTGTACAATCTAAAACTGAAGGGAACTAACATTGGTAGATATATCAAATGTTTCCACAAGTTGACTCTTTTATGTCCAAGAATTATGGAACCCGAACCGTCAAGGTAAAGCAGTATATTCGTGGCTAACCAATAATAAATGAGGTGATGTGACTTCTTCTAAGCCAATTGCTATTTGTGAAGATGTCGGCATGGCTTATTAGCTCATGGGAAACACAATTCAAGGCAAGGCTGATGAGGTAACTGAAGGGAAAACTAATTCCAAATTGAAAATTCTTTTCGTGTATTAGAGCTCGTAAGTATATCGAAAAAGGTTGTGGATTATTCATGGCTTAGGTATCGTACAAGGAATCGTAAGAAAAGTAAGTAGAATTACTCTAGTCATTTGTGACTATCCTGAAGTGTTTCTAGAAGATTTGCCAAGGCTTCCGCCTCCAAGGCAAATAGAATTCCTAATTGATCTAATTCATGGTGTTGCAATTGTGGCACATGAGCCATATTTATTAGCACCATCCGAGTTGAAGTAATTATTTGTGTAGTTTTAAGAACTATCTGATAGATGTTTTATTCGACCGAGCCGTTAGTTTGTAGAAACCCCTATTCTATTCGCTAAGAAGAAAGATGATTCGTTTCGTATGTGTATCGATTACCGAGAGCTGCATAGGTTAACGATCAAGAATCGTTACCCATTTCTATAAATTGATGATCTATTTGGTCAACTTCAAAACTCTCGTGTTTTCTCTAAGATTCTGGTGTTTTCTCCAAGATTGATTTTTGTTTTGCTTATCATCAACTTCGCATACGCGGGAAAGATATTCCTATTACGGCGTTTAGAACTTGTGATGATCATTATGAGTTTAGTGTTATGCCTTCTGGTTTGACCAATACACCTGCAGTATTCATTGACTTAATGAATTGTATGTGTAAGTCGTGTCTTAATAAATTCGTGATTGTTTTCATTGATGATCTTCTAATCTGCTCGAAGAACGAGGAAGAACATGCCAAACACTTAGGGAATATCTTGAAACTTGTTAAAGAACGAAAAGATGTACCCAAAATTTTAAAGTGTGATTTTTGGCTTTGTTTTGTGCAACTTCTCTGTCATGTGATTGACAAAAGTGGCATACATGTTGATTCTGCGAAAATTGAAGACATCGATGATTTGAATATTCCAACTATTCCAACTGAAGTACGACAAATTCTAGATTTAGCTGGTTATTACTGAAGGTTTATTAAAGAATTCTCTTTGATTTCAAAACCATTATCTAAGCTAACTAAAAAGAATGAACCGTATGTGTGGACGATGATGAAGAGAAAGCTTTTCAGATCATGAAAAGAAAACTCTGCAGCACACCGAACTTATCGTTACCTGAAAGAAGTAAAGATCTTGTTGTTGATCGTGATATATCTCTTGAAGGATTTAGAGCTGTTTGATTTGTATATACTTGTAGGAAACCTATGAAGAATGAGGAAACTGCACAACCCATGGCTCGTAATTGGGTGCGGTGATTTTACTCTTCGTCTATTAAGACATTAATTGTATGGCACTAATGTACGATATCCACCGATGGTAAGAGCCTATAGTGTATTCTAGAATAAAAGAGGTAACTTAGCCTTTAAGTGATTACGATTGTGTTATTCGTTATCATTCGTGAAGTTGGAGCAGATTACAATGGATTCATTGTTAAGCTCTCGAAAACTCAGTCTGAATATGACTCAATTTCTGTTATTGTTGATTGATTGACTCTGCTCATTTTATTTTGATAAATAAATCGATCGTGCTAATTAAGAATCGTTTGTTAACTGCTCGTAGTAGACATGAAAGATATGATGATGTGAAATGAAAACCTTTGAAATTCGAGGTAGGTGGAAAAGTTATGCCAAATTATCACCATGAAAAAGGTGTTATATATTCTGGAAAACGTGGGAAGTTAAGTCCCCGTTAGTTTGGACCATTCGAGTGTAGGTCCGGCGGCATGAAAACATAAATTACCTCGGGAGCTACAAGGAATTCACAATACTTTTCATATGTCGAACCTAAAGAAATTTCTTCCTGACGAAGATCTTATTATCTCTCTTGATGAAGTATGAATCGACGGTAAGTTGCATTTCATCAAAGTACTTGTTGATATTATCGATAAGGAAGTTAGGCAACAGAGACGAAGTCGAATTCCTATTGTCATGTGTGATGGAACTCAAGACGAGGACCAAAATACATTTAACTCTTTGATTTCAACGAGCGATCGAGGAAGAACGCAAGTTGATCTTCGGGACGAAGATCCCAATTTGTTGGGGATAATGTGACAATCCGTCAATTTCAGGTCGATATTCTAATCTCGAATATTACGTATTATATGTTTACTTTACTGAGAATTTTAAATTATCGGCTAACCGAGAAGGTTATAGTTTAAAACTTAACGTAAGAATGTCGTTTAGATGAAAACCGACAAGAAATACATTAAGTATCAATATTATATTCTCAAATTATCATATGAATGATTTTATTTTATTTTTTTTATTTCTCGTGTTTTACGTTTTAACGAATGACGAGAACTATTAGTGATCGCGATACCGACGGATGCCCAAATATTTATGTTTTATTATCGATTGTCTCGATATTTTATATTTTTGACGTTTTCGATTTAATTACGTTTTAAGTCGTGTCGAAGTGATATTATTATTTTTAAGAAGCGTTTTAACTTTTAAAAAGTATTTTTACGAAACCCGAGTAACGTAGATATTTTCAAAATTTATATTTACATTTTCTACCCTTACAACTATTTAATTTCATTTTGGACCAAAACTATCACAAATTAGCAAAAACTACCCCTCCACCCCACTATATATAATTTTTCCACTAGCGACTTTTAATATAAAATTCATTTCAACAAAAAAAATCATCTCTCTTATTTCTCTCTTGCCATTTCCGCCACCCCCCTAACCCAAAATCATTTGATTTTTCAAAATCTACTTTGAATCTATGAAATCTAATCAATATCCCATGTTGGAAATTTGATGGTGATCATTTTGGTGTAATTTTTAACAACATGCAAGAACTTTAAATTTTTTATTATGATCCATGAAGGTTTGATCAATTTTTATAATTGTATATTGTTGTTAGTGATGTTATATACATATTTTAATTATTGCATGTTTGAATTTTTGAGTGGGTAAATTTTTAAATGATCATTCAAGGGCGATTGAGGTTAGATGGGATGTTTAAAATGATACTAGGATGATATTAGATGTATAAAAGTGGTGAAAATGGGTCAAAATATTTATTTGACATGATTTCTAAAAATGTATTTTGGGACAGCAGCTTATAACAGATTATTTCGTGGGTTTAAGTTCTGAGATAGGCTTATATTATTTGATATTGTTGTACTAATCTTCAGGACGCTCGTTTTGCCGCTTGAATGAGCTTCTAACTCATTACGAGCGAAAAGTTATGCTAGTTTTAGTATTCGTGTACCGGGAGACGAGTATCGGCACAATCCGAAAATTGTTGTCGATATTTGGATCGAATCTCGGGGACTATAGAATGAGTTATAAAAATGTTCAAGGACTGATGTAAGTTGCTAAACCTCAGGTCACGAGTCTATTTTCAAACTCGAGTGTCGGTTTTATAAATGGAGTTGTTTAGATATGTCAAAATGGTTTTACAAGTAAAAGGCGTAAAACTGTCCGGTTTTTACAACACGAAGATGTGTCGGGCAGAAGGTCATAGAAGTAATATTTTTGAATGAAACATGAACTGAGTCTTCTTCATATTATATGTGAGTTTGTGACCATGTTTCGTCGAAAACGGACAAGTGTAAATAGGGTAGATTGGTGTGTACATTTGGAGTGTACATGCTGATTGGTATTTTAGACATGTAGTTCAATAATCATGTGGTGTGAGTTGAGTACTCGCCATTGGACATGGGGATTTACTCAAGATTTAAGTCATTATATAAATGACTTAGCTACTGGTCCGAGGGAAGTAAAATGATAAGTTGACTTGGCGTCTTAAGACGGGTGAATATCGAGAGTGCAAGTGTTTAAAAGAATAAGTGTTGAGTAAAAGGGTATAGTAATAACACTTGTATTATTAAATTTTTCGGGATTGTCTTGGTTTTTTATTTTTTATTTTTATATTATTTAAGTATGATTTGTACTTAAGTCGATTTTTAACGAACGCGCCTTATTTGGTAGGTTGCGGTTTTCGTGTTTAAACGGGCATCACTAATCGTCGGCGATCTTCTCATTTCCATTATTGGCTAAGGTGAGTCTATACCCTCGCTTTTAACATATTTACTTGTTTTATAAAACCCGCGAGGGGGATAACATGCTTGTTTTATTAAAATAAAGGGTACAACGAGAAGTTTTGGAAACCCTATTAATGGGTGCAACGAGAAGTTGTGGAAACCCTATTTACTTGAAAAGTATTTATTGAAATTGAAAAGTACAACTATAAGTTGTGGTAAACTCAGGATTGTTTTAAAATTGAACACAAGGAACTAAATTATATGTTTAGATGAAAGTTATTACATAACTTTGTTTAGCCTTAAAAAAAAGACCCATGAATCGTGAATTGTTAATCGAGATAACGCTAATGCCATGGATAGATCTATCGGGGTGACGCCCAGTCCGGTCGCGATTAGCTCTCGCGTGGTGTTGTGATGCACTAGTAATGAAACATCGGATGCATTGTGTAAGAGAAATATACGCACTTGGCTAGGTGTGTTGGGCTGAAATAATATATGTTAACGTTCAATGTCACGAGACTTATGTAATGACACGATAATTATGTCCGTACAACATAATTGTCTTTGATAAATTATTAACCATGGAAGGTTATTTTTGAATACTTGTGTTCTCTTTATTTAAATTAAACTCTATAGATTCACTCGGCAAATTTTGCTGACTTTTTAACATGTTTTATCTCAGGTCCATTGGGAAGGCACTCGATGAATGCGGTTTCGTGAAGCTTGCTTATTTAAAAAGTTTGGCCAGCTTTTATAAATTATATCTATTTAAATAAATTTTCACATTTACTAAGTTTTGTAAACTTGAAGTTAATTGGGACCGTGTATGAAATTGTACTTCTATCGAATGAGAATGAATGGATGTTTATTAAAACGACTTGTTTTGAGCCGTTTTCTATGATTATGAGATTGAACCATGATAGTAACACCCAATGACCCTTCCGCTGTTATGACCGAAATTTGGGGGTGTTACAGTAAGTTTTACTAAGTGGTGTAAAGTAAACAAGTTTAGCATTTCCATTATTCCCACTTTAGTGTTTGCTAAGTAGTATATGATTAAGTTTAGTAACGCAAACCTTATAGATAGTAGCAATGCACAAAGCATATATACAAAAGATAATTACATTTTCTATTAATTGAAACTGAAGCTTAACCTTCCATAGTTCTCAACAGATGAGAACCCAACGCCTTACAAAAAGGCGCCAAACCCAGTTTCCAACATGGTATACATCTGTTGTCCCGGCCAAGGCACAGTGAGAGATACTCACCCAGATGGGGATGGTCAATCCCAAATAGATCTATTTATAATATTCGGGCGATTTACAACAATTTAACATTTTCAATAATAATAGACAATCGTAATTAAGAGTACCATTCAATTTGCGTTCTATAGAATAAATATCTATCAATCCTATAGTCAAAACAGGTTACAGTTCAATTTACATTCTATAATTAAATTATAGTCATATTGTCAAAACAAGTTGTAGTTATTTAATAGCATGTCTCCCCCTCGCGGGTTTGAAAAATTATAAAAGATTTAAAAAGCGAGGCTATGAACTCACCTGATACAATCGTCACAATAGTTAATAGAGAACGAACGTTAATCAAGAATAAATGTCAACAATCGATACATGATCATTGATACAAGGCTTTTGGCACCCCGTATAAAAATTAAAGTTCAAGTCTCGATATCTTAACGAATTGATTTCCGGTTCAAAGTACGACTCAGTTGATTTTGGTGAAACAGATATTTTTGGTCGTTGTTTATAAATAAAATGTGCAAAACAATTAAAATAAATGACTTAGAAAGTAAATGGGCACTTAAAGTAAATAACGCAAACTTAAATCTAACTAAGGAAAACTTAAAACGCAACTAAAACTAAATGTTAAACTAAGGCAAATAAACTTAAAGTGCGATTAAGGAAAAAGGCGGGAAAAATAAAGCTTAAAATAAAAGGGCAAAAACTTAAAAACTAAATTTAAAGAAACTGAAAATAACCTCTATCCGGAATAAACCCTATTCGGAATATATGGCAATTCGGAATATGTCACCTATCCTGAATAATACCCTACTCGGAATAATGGCCTATTCGGAATACAATCCCTATCCGGAATATCAAGTCTATTCGGAATAAGTCCCTATGCGGAATATTGTCACCCTATTCGGAATGTGAGCCTTACTCGGAATAAATTTCTATTCGGAATAAATTCCTATTCGGAATATAAGGGTTATGCGGAATATTCTTGCTATGCTGAACACCTTCCCTATTCGGAATAATGGAAATTCGGAATAGCAATTTCTACAAAACCCTTATGCAGAATATAAGGCTATGCTGAATAATCTGGGGAAGAACAAAAACGAGATCCGAAGAACAAGGAAAGATAAAAAGACACGGATCTAAATAAATCTAAATCAAATCAACCACAAGATTAAATCAAACAAGCAAATAAACAACTATTAAGCATAAACAATCAATACAAAACAATCAAACTAACAATAAAGATCAAGATAATCAAAACCCACTTAAATAAATCAACAAAAATTAAGAACATGAACATAAACAAATCAACACAAAGATTAAAGAAAGGTAGAATGAGATTAACAAGATAAGATAAAGATTAACAAGAATTAAAAGAAAAACTTACTTGAAATTAAATGATAATTAAGGTGCAAGACAAGGTAATTAAATGGACAAGTATTTAAATGACAATGTAATTAAAAGTGGAAGAACTAATTGTCACTATTAGCCAACAAAAATGAAAAGTGATTAAGCCTAATCTCTATATAGGGGAAGATTAGGAAGTTTCCTCTCCTCCTTCATTTCTTCATAATTGCATCATTAAGCCCTTAAGCATATAGTCTTCATTAATTGCACCATTGGTCCTTTTTCCTTCTAATCTTCTTTAAACTTGGACTATAATGACTTGTGGCTTGGGATTTCTTTTGAACTTGTCTTTAAATTCTTCAATAAAATAGACTTGAATTCTTCGGCTTTTGATAAACTTCCGTCTTTTGACTTTTTCTTCGATAAATCCTCAGAATTGGTCGTGGACTTCCGTTCTTTTTGCACTCTTGACTTCTTGACTTCGTCTTTCATGTTTTTCTTCAGTAAAAGTCCGTAAATGCCCGTGAATTCCCGTGTTTTCTCCACTTTTCACCTTTTCGACCTAAATCACAACAAAAACACAAACCACGCATAATTCCGACATAAAAGACATAAAATACACGTTTTGGTCCGGTTATTATTATAAATAAGTGGTAGAAAAGATGGGTGTTTACACACCTATCAAATCCCCTACACTTGACCATTGCAATGTCCTCATGCAATGCATTAGTTACAAAGCAAGATTACATTTTTCATCATAATCAATCCACGTTGGCCTTTATTAAAGAAATAAAAACTATAAACATTCAAAGTAAAGAAATCAAAAGCATACCTTGGGTTTTGGAATTGTTATGAATAATCATCATCCTTAAGTTTTCACTTTCTCCAAACCAAGCTTAAAAACGAGATCATTGTTATTATAAGTTAGTAAACTAACACGAACTCATGTGGGCCAATTATTCACTTAGACTCCCTTATTCCTAGGTGTATCTCTTATATTTTATTGTTGTCTTGAATGATCACGAGGATGCATTGTTTGACTTATTTCGATAGTTATTTAGGCCGAAAATAAAGTGAACGATTTAATCAATAGTTAACTAAAGGACAAAATCTTTTAAAACTGCTTCTCGGGACCTCATAAAGTTCATATCTTGGCATAACTCGCTACGCGATTTGAGACCTTTCTCGGACCGATATTTGGTAGCGACTTCATACTTCACACCTTGAGAGACGTTCATGAAATTATGGTCTTCTCTTCATAATAGGAATTTCTTCACTTGAAGTTTTGAGAGATTCATACTTGGACCACGACTTCTTCATTTTTCTCCAATCTTTATTTTGGACTTTGATATACAACGATCCGCCTCCTTTCATGACTTGGATCTATTTATCCTCATACCTTGTTAGGGTCTTTTCGGATACACTTCTCCATGACTTTTTGGGGAGTATTTGCTTTTCGTCGTGTGTCTCGATCCTTCATATTTATTTTCGATAAATGATTCTTCACATCACTTTGGATCTTTAGCAACAAAATATAGCCCTTGTGCCTTGTTAGGGCCTTTTCGGACTCGCCAATCTTCGCATCCCGCTTCAATAAGTTATGCCTTGGCTATGAACTATAATCCATACCGAGCAACTTTTAAACGATCTTGGGCTAGAAGCTAAGTAACTTTTCAAATCGTACAACCTTATTTATTAGCAGATAAATTTATTAGCAAGCGATGGGAGAATAGGCTTATAATTAACTCACATAAATTCACGAAAGAGTATCGGACTTATAATTGGCTCTATCATCTCTCGTTCTCCACAGTTTAAAATCTCAAGTAATGAGACTCGTGGATACTTAGCCTATTAAATCAAAATTTTGGGTTTTCGAGTCGCCTATAGGATCTTGCAAATTCTTAGACTTTTTCAAGTTTAGAAATCGCGTTTTAAAGTTCCCTTGATAAACGACCATCTAGGATCAATTATAGGAACTTGCGAAAAGTTCTTGTTCTTAAACCGTGAGAGTTAAGACTTTCGCGTTTTATAGCTCCCTATATAAAAGCCTAGCAAAACTTGACTTAAACATGTTAAGGATACTAGCTAGAGTAAACTCGGGTTGAGTCAAAAGATTCACAACGTTTGAAAATTAAAACCGCTTATTTAAACATTTATTCTAATAAGGAAAGAAAATAACTATACAAAGGGAAAAACTAATAGGCCAAAATAGATCAAAAATTTTGAAAAATGTCGAAAAATTGATTTTCCGGTTAAAATGAGGACAAAGACAAGGAAAAGACCACTTAACTTCGATAGAAGTCCCCCTACACTTAAGATAAACATTGTCCTCAATGTTTAAGCATGTGGGAGTAAACTCCCCTACACTTAGGACATTGTGCACGTTGTTTAAATCTCGCTAAGGAAAAGACAACTAAAGAGATTCCTATTTTAATATTGGGAAAATATAAAATAGTAAATCAAAAAGACTTTAGGATAGAACTGGGAAGAAGTAGAACACGGAATCACGGGTCGTCAAGAATCATCAAGAGTGGATCATTGAAGCTCGAATCCCTGATTAAGAAGTGAGGAGAGGAAATAGCAAACCAAAGGGTCTCCCCCTACACTTATGATAAAGAAAGCGAAAAGATAGATGCATTGGTTGCCTCCCAAAAAGCGCTTGATTTTTGTTAACCGAGTCGTGAGCCTGACTCGACCTTGATCATCAACGGAAGAAGCATGAAACATATCCACCAGGATCAAAGACATAGTTTTCATCGAACAAATAACACAAGCTTAAGGCGAACAAGGCAAGCCAAAGAAGAGTAGGCAAGGTTCCCTTAAGCAGTGATGGAGCACGGTGGGAGCAAGGGTGAAGCGGTGCAAGCATGTCTTCAAGATTTCCAAATATTTTTCCTTTTATTTCATCAGGTGGATACTGAGATGGCTTAAAGACTTCAATACCGGGGTCGAACACCTTTTTCTTTAAGGGAAAATAGCACTCAGGCTCAGCCGAGTGTGAAGAAGATCCGCAAAGAAGCACAACCTCGTCCTCAGAAGGAGGACAAAGAGGTGTCAAATCATATGTGCAACGGATTTCGGTGCCGACTGGTTTCTTCTCCTTTGATAGAATGTGCTTCAAATCCAAAGTAGGATCAAGACGATAATCTTTAAAGTCATAAGGAGGAGCATCACTCTCATGAGGGAAGTAAGTGTTAAGAAATTCAAAAAAATCTTCCTCAAATGAATAATCATCCAAAGTAGGATCGAGTGATGGTGGAGGATCTTCATCATGTGAAGAATCGCTCGAGAGAGTATCAGCCTCATCAAAATCATCGAAAGTAGGCAGCTCGGGATACTCAGAAGTACAATCAAAATCATCCGAGTCTGAGCTAGAATCATCATCATCATAAGCATCAAAGACCGGTGGAGAATCATAAATGAGAGAAGCGTCCAAAGTAGAGTGAGAATCATCCACATTATCTTCAAAGAGTGGATTATCAGTGGAAGAGTCGAATAGAGGATTGTCATAGACGGTAAAGTCATCGAGCACATTTATCATATTCACTGATTCTCGACTTCCAAAGGATTTTCCTGTAAGCTTCCCCATTTTAAAAACTTTTGAATCATCTCCGACTCGTAAGATTAACTCACCTTCGGCCACATCTACTAAAGCTCGTCCGGTTCTCAAGAATGGCCGACCAAGTATTAAAGGAATACGAGGGTCCATTTCATAATCAACTACGACAAAATCGAACTGGAAAGTAAATGTGCCAACTTTGATGAACACGTCTTCAGCTATACCAACAGGGTAAGCGAGAGTGCGATTTGCAAGTTCGAGAGTCATCTTTGTTGGAATGAGGTCGGGTAATGATAGTGTTTTCCAAACACTTAGTGGCATCAAATTAATACTAGCCCCGAGATCAGCAAGGGCAGTAAATTCTTCAGTTTTGTGGAACACGCAAGGCAACACAAAACGACCGGGATCTCCAAGCTTTTCCAGTAATTCTTTAAGAATAACTGTTGAGCAGTTTTCATTTAAGCGTGTGTTGGTGAGTTCAATCAGCTTCTCCTTCTTGCTAAGCAATTCCTTGAATGCTTTGATAAATTTCGGCATATGGCAAAGTGCTTCAACAAGGCTAATGTTGATGGTCATGTTAGATAGCATCTCCACATATTTCGATACTTGACAGTCATTCTTGGTTAGATCGTTGGTCTTGCCTATGCGAGAAGGGTATGGGATTCTAGGTTTATAGGTGGAAGGTGAAGGTGTAGTCGGTAAAGGTTGGGATGTTGAAGGGTCCTTCCGAGATACATCGTCATGACGAGGCGGAGACGGTAATGGTGCACTAATACTAGGTGTAGGAGGAGTAGGGATACATGGTGGTGGAGGAGGTGTAGATGATGGTGGTGGGATAGGTGGATCGACAATGGTTATTCCACTACGCGTAGTAATAGCACTCACATTGGCTCGCGGATTGGTGACGGTGTTTGAAGGTAGAGAACTTGAAGTAGAAGGTTGAGTGGCGGGCAAGAAACTAGCCAACAGATTCTTTAATACATTCGTTTGAGTGCTGAAGGAGGATTGAATATTATCGCGAACCTCGGTTATAATGTCATTACCTTGCTTCAGGATATCTCCTTTCAAATTGATGATTTGGCTCTGTAGATTCTTGATTTGCTCACCTTGAGTTCTCATTGTGGCTTCAACATCGGGATTAATGGGTGGGTTTTGTTGGGTGGGTGGTTGATAAGGGTTAGAAGCTCTTGGTGGGATTTGGTTGCTTCTATTGTAGTTGTTGGCGGGGTTTTGGTTTTGAGGAGAAAAACTGGGTGAAAGGTAATTGTTGGATCGGTAACTCAGCAGATTTCTATCCCCTTGTTGTCTAGCTTGGTAATTTTCCAGTGAATAATTACCATAAGCTGCATACATATTTTCCGGATTTCCTTGTGTCGAAGGACAATCGGTGTATGAATGAGGACCGCCACATGTTTCACAAGGATTAGCAACCGCTTTAACTTGTTGTTGTTGGTTTGAAGCGAGAAGCGTAATACTTTTGCTCATTTTGGCCATCATGCGGGTGAGTTCGGTCATCTCAGGGTTTGCTGAGGTAGAAGAAACATTGACTCTCGGGTTGTTCCTTGAAGAAGCAGAGGAATCCCAGTTTTTATGGTGAGTAGTCATGTTCTCAATTAACTCTCTACACTCATCGGGTCTCCTTTTCATAAATGTGCCACCGGCGGCAGCATTAATCGTATCACGATCTCGAAAAGTCAAACCGTTGTAGAAAGTATCGATTAAGGTCATAGGGAGCATGTTGTGGTTTGGACATCTATCGATCAAGACATTATATCTCTCCCAAGCGTCAAAAAGAGATTCATCAGGGTCTTGCATGAAACCGTTGATCTGATTGCGAAGGCTAGTGACCATGGATGGTGGAAAGTAGCGCGATTGAAAGCGTTGAGTCATGTCGTCCCAAGTGTGAATAGAATTCTTCGGGAGACGATCAAACCATTTCTCGGCATGATGCGATAAAGTATGTGGAAAGCGTTGTAGGCGAAGAACATCCATTGTGGCCCCAGGCAACTTCATGCTTTGGGTGATTGTAATGAACTTGTCGAGGTGTTTGTTGGCATCATCATCAGGCAATCCACGAAATGGGTTTGTTTGTACTTGCCGAATCATGTGGTGCTTCAATGAAAACTCAGGAGCGTTGATTTGCATCGGCGCAATCGGTCCTCCTCGTCCAAACATTGTTGGTTGGCAAAGTTCCTCCATGGTGCGAAAATCGGGCTGTGGAAGAGCATTGTTGTTATTATTATTATTATTATTGAGGTGCGGTGGAATGTTGTTGTTGACATCTGCCATATATAAATCTTCTTGAGGCTCGGGCTCTTGATAATTAGAAGATTAATGTCTAGATTTTTACTCGTTGAAAGTTCGTTTTCTCGGTATCTCCTCGAATTGATTTCCAGTTAATTGTATGAGATTAGTTGTTCTTGGTGAAAATAATGTTTTTGGTTTTGGTAAAATAAAGGTGCAAGACTTAAAATTTAAATGACAAGTAATTAAAACTAACACTAGTTGGAACGTAAACGGTGCATATTTAAAACTTTAAAATTAAATGACGTGAAATTTAAATAACGTAAACTTAAAGCTTGAGGAAAAGTAAATTGGCAATCAAAGTAAAAATGCGGAACGAAATTAAAATAGACTAAAAATAAAATGAGTGAAATGGCGGAAGAACAAACAAAACAAAATGTTCCGATCGGAATACATTCCGATCGGGTGATCGGAATACAAAGAAAAGTTCCAATCTGAATGTTAACAGAACTTGAACAATCGGAATGTATGAAAAACGAGAACCAATCGGAATAATAAGAAAATGAACAATCGGAATATACGAACACATACCAATCGGAATATAGCAAAAATCATATGAGCGGAATAGCTAAAATTGATCCTAGATCGGAATGGCTAAACTCTTTTCCGATCTAATGATCGGAATAAGGGTAATGGGGATGGTCGGAAAGTATACCAATCGGAAAAGGGAGTAAAACCCTTTCCGAAAATTGTGGAATTCGTAAAAAGCTAATGAATAAGCTAAATTTATAAGCTTATCACCAGACTACAACGAATCAATGACAAGACCAAATCAAATAAGCACTTAACGCAACTTATTTAACTCGAAAATAGCAACTTTTTGGAATCAAAACATAAAAAGATAAACTTTTTAAGCACGAACACATAAATGAACAACACGGATCATAAGTAATTCGCACTAAAAGTAAACAAGATTCAAGAAGGGACGATGAAAGATTAAGACAAGAAAAGCAAAGATTTAAGAACAAATAATGAAAACTTACTTGAAAGTTAAATAATTAAAAGTGCATAACATTTAATTAAAGTGAAAGAAATGAAATGACAAGAAATGAAAATGGTGGAAGAGTGGTTTGTCAAGCCACCAACACTCTAAAACAAATGAGGTTGGTTCTATTTATAGGGAGATTAGGGAGGAGCTTAGGAAGCTTCCTCCCTCTTTCTTCTTTCTCTTAACTGCACACTTAGGTCCTTGATCTTCTTAATCTTTCGTTAATCTTCTTAATACTTGGACTTTGTCTTGGGATTTCTTCAAACTCGTCTTGTATTTTCTTCATAAATAAGACTCGAGTTCTTCGGCTTTTTAGTAAACTTCCTTCTTTGACTTTTTCTTCGATAAATCTTCAGAATTGGTCTTGGACTTCCGTTCTTTTTCCACTTTTGATCTTTCGACTTCATCTTTCGTCTTTTTCTTTGATAAAAGCCCGTGAATGCCGTGTTTTCTCCACTTTTCACCTTTTCATCCTAAATCACAACAAAAACACAAACCACGCATAATTCCGACATAAATGACATAAAATACACGTTTTGGCTCGGTTATTATTGCAATTAAGTGGTAAAAAGGATGGGTGTTTTCACACCTATCAAATCCCCTACACTTAACCATTGCAATGTCCTCATGCAATGCATTAGTTACAAAGCAAGTTTACATTTTTTCATCACAAACAATCCACATTGGCCTTTATTAAAGAAATAGAAAATTATAAACATACAAAGTAAAGAAATCAAAAACATACCTTGGGTTTTGAAAATGTCGTGAATGATCATCATCCTCAGGTTTCACGTTCCCCATACCAAGCTTAAAAACGAGATCATTGTTATTATAAGTTAGCAAACTATCACGAACTCATGTGGGCCAATTACTCACTTAGACTCCCTTATTCCTAGGTGTATCTCTTATATTTTATTGTTGTCTTGAATGATCACGAGGATGCATTTTTGACTTATTTCGATAGTTATTTAGTCCGAAAATAAAGTGAACGATTTAATCAATAGTTAGCTAAAGGACCAAATCTTTTAAAACTGCTTCTCGGGACCTCATAAAGTTCATATCTTGGCATAACTCGCTTCACGATTTGAGACCTTTCTCGGACCGATATTTGGCAGGGACTTCATACTTCGAATCTTCGAGAGACGTTCTTGAAATTATGGTCTTCTCTTCATAATAGGAATTTCTTCACTTTGAAGTTTTGAGAGATTCTTCATCTTTGGACCACGACTTCTTCATTTTTCTCCAATCTTTATTTTGGACTTTGATATACAACGATCCGCCTCCTTTTAGGACTTGGATCTATTTATCCTCATACCTTGTTAGGGTCTTTTCGGATAGACTTCTCCATGACTTTTGGGGAGTTCTTGCTTTTCGTCGTGTGTCTCGATCCTTCATATTGATTTTCGATAAATGATTTTTCACATCACTTTTGGATCTTTAGCAACAAAATGTAGCCCTCATGCCTTGTTAGGGCCTTTTCGGACTCGCCAATCTTCGCATCCCGCTTCAATAAGTTATGCCTTGGCTATGAACTCTAATCCGTACCGAGCAACTTTTAAATGATCTGGGGCTAGAAGCTAAGTAACCTTTTAAATCGTACAACCTTATTTATTACAGATAAATTTATTAACAAGCGATGGGAGAATAGGCTTATAATTAACTCACATAAATTCACGAAAGAATACCGAACTTATAATTGACTCTATCATCTCTCGTTCTCCATAATTTAAAATCTCAAGGAATGAGACTTGTGGATGCTTAGCCTATTAAATCAAAGTTTTGGGTTTTCGAGTCGCCTATAGGATCTTGCAAATTCTTAGACTTTTTCAAGTTTAGAAATCGCATTTTAAAGTTCCCTTGATAAACGACTCTCTAGGATCAATTATAGGAACTTGCGAAAAGTTCTTATTCTTAACCCGTGAGAGTTAAGACTTTCGCGTTTTATAGCTCCCTATATAAAAGCCTAGCAAAACTTGACTTAAACATGTTAAGGATACTAGCTAGAGTAACTTAGGTAAGTAAACTCGGGTTGAGTCAAAAGATTCACAACGTTTGAAAATTAAAACCACTTATTAAACATTTATTCTAATAAAGAAAGAAAATAACTATACAAAGGGAAAAACAAATAGGCCAAAATAGATCAAAATTTTTGAAAAATGTCGAAAAATTGATTTTCCGGTTAGAATGAGGACAAATACAAGGAAAAGACCACTTAACTTCGATAGAAGTCCCCCCTACACTTAATATAAACATTGTCCTTAATGTTTAAGCATGTGGGAGTAAACTCCCCTACACTTAGGACATTGTGCACGTTGTTTAAATCTCGCTAAGGAAAAGACAACTAAAGAGATTCCTATTTTCATATTGAGAAATATAAAATAGTGAATCGAAAAGAGTTTAGGATAGAACCGGGAAGAAGGGAACACGAAATCACGGTTCGTCAAAAGTCATCAAGAGTGTGTCTTTGAAGCTCTAATCCCTGCATATGATAAGAAAGAAAGCAAGAAACACCACGGGGATCCCCCTACACTTATGGTGAAAATAGATAGATAATTGGGTTGCCTTCCAAAAAGCGCTTGTTTTTGTTATCCGAGTCACGAGCCTGACTCGTCCCCGAATTAAATAGTCCATGGGGAAGCCTCGAATGTGATACCGGGATCAAAGACCTTGTCCTCGTTCCCGGTGGATATCAACAAAGGGGAGGTGGGGGAATAAGTCTTAAATGGAGGAAAGGTCCGCTCAACATACGAGAAGTATGTGAGGTAATGATCCACGGGAGGTAGGGTGGGTAAAGGAATCACATTGTCATCCCCTAAAGACAATGGATGCTCAGCAGCAAGCGGCAAAGCCGTAAGGTCATCAAGTATAAAATAGTCAATGACACCCCCCCGGGTCAAAGCGCTCATCCTCATGAACGTTAATCTCTTCGATTTCGTCATCATAGATAGGTGCGTCAAACCAAGGTTTGTCGTTCCCATCATTGAGGATTTCAGAAACTCGCTCGAAAAGATCACGATCAAGTACGAAACCATCATTAATTTGTGGGGATGGTTGATAAGTTAAATCCGCACGAATGTGGTAAACGTAATTCTCAGTGGAGGAGTGTTGATTAGGTAACTCCTCGAGAATAGGATGATTAGTCAAGTGAGTTGTTTCGTCATTATTATGAAAAATAAGACGCTCCAACTCATCAAGTTCGGCATCGATGTTGGAAAAATCGACCTCGCTTGTAGGAGGAAGCGGAGGTAAAAGAGCTAGCTCTCGTTCGATAATTTCCGCAATCTCAGGCTCGAATTGGAATTCATCATTAAAAGCGACCTCATCCTTACCTTCAGCAAAAGTCGGAATATCACAAACCTCATTATCCAATACTTTGTCGAGACCAGCATCACCAAGCTCATTCAATGTATCACAATCCGTAGACACGTTAGGGATATTGAGAGGAGGGATGACAATAGCGCTAGGACATTTAGCAGTAAGATCATTCCAAGAAAGAGTAGGCTCATCGTCATCATCATCGTAATAGTATGGATACACCGGAGGAGGAGTATAACGATATTCGATATTTGCTCCTGTCGTTGATCCTCTTGATATTTTTCGATGAACTTGTTCCAAGATTCTTGAATTTGTTGAACTTGCTTAACCAGAATGTCCCGTTGTTCATTGGAGCTCAATTGTCCGAAGGAGGGTTGAGGATCGATGATGTGTTGTGGGGGTTCAAAATGTTGAAAACCTGAATTATAGCATGGTTGTGGCTCATAGTAGTTCATTGGTTGACAATAAGAAGAATCATGAGGACCCCCAAAAGTTTGGCAAGAAGGGTAAGGAGAAAAGTCGGGTGCGTCTTGTGGATAGTTATTTTCATTGTCATGATTGCACCCCGGTTCTTGCCCGTAATCATACGAGTATTGAACCGGGCACGAAACATGCCAAGGAGAATCGCTTCCACAATAGATTCACGGGGAAAGATTAGGTGGGTTCAAAAAGGACGAATTAAGTGAGTGGCACAAAGGACAAAATCCTGGTATTAATTGTGTATCTTTGATATCGTTTCCGCACTACTCACATGTACACCATTGACAAGAGTCGTTCCCGTACAATCGTCTCCCGCACCCGACGCAATTGACATAAAAATCCATAGAGAAAGATAGATAAGCAAGAAGAATATTTTTGGTGCAAAACTTTGAAAAAGAAATGCTTTTTAAAGATTTTTCAAATGTTTTTGGATTTTTGAAAATATTTGGCACGAAAAATAACGTTCACGAGTGAACGGATCCCAAAAGCCAACGCTTCTCTCACAAAAAACTTTCGATCCTCACGAAAAGAGCCGGCAGCGGCGCCA
Source organism: Glebionis coronaria (assembly GCA_025667525.1). Taxonomy (NCBI): domain Eukaryota; kingdom Viridiplantae; phylum Streptophyta; class Magnoliopsida; order Asterales; family Asteraceae; genus Glebionis; species Glebionis coronaria. The sequence continues at coordinate 215,524,846 of CM046876.1, read as the reverse complement.
TTTTAATGTCTAGATTTTTACTCGTTGAAAGTTCGTTTTCTCGGTATCTCCTCGAATTGATTTCCAGTTAATTGTATGAGATTAGTTGTTCTTGGTGAAAATAATGTTTTTGGTTTTGGTAAAATAAAGGTGCAAGACTTAAAATTTAAATGACAAGTAATTAAAACTAACACTAGTTGGAACGTAAACGGTGCATATTTAAAACTTTAAAATTAAATGACGTGAAATTTAAATAACGTAAACTTAAAGCTTGACGAAAAGTAAATTGGCAATCAAAGTAAAAATGCGGAACGAAATTAAAATAGACTAAAAATAAAATGAGTGAAATGGCGGAAGAACAAACAAAACAAAATGTTCCGATCGGAATACATTCCGATCGGGTGATCGGAATACAAAGAAAAGTTCCAATCGGAATGTTAACAGAACTTGAACAATCGGAATGTATGAAAAACGAGAACCAATCGGAATAATAAGAAAATGAACAATCGGAATATACGAACACATACCAATCGGAATATAGCAAAAATCATACGAGCGGAATAGCTAAAATTGATCCTAGATCGGAATGGCTAAACCCTTTTCCGATCTAATGATCGGAATAAGGGTAATGGGGATGGTCGAAAAGTATACCAATCGGAAAAGGGAGTAAAACCCTTTCCGAAAATTGTGGAATTCGTAAAAAGCTAATGAATAAGCTAAATTTATAAGCTTATCACCAGACTACAACGAATCAATGACAAGACCAAATCAAATAAGCACTTAACGCAACTTATTTAACTCGAAAATAGCAACTTTTTGGAATCAAAACATAAAAAGAAAAACTTTTTAAGCACGAACACATAAATGAACAACACGGATCATAAGTAATTCGCACTAAAAGTAAACAAGATTCAAGAAGGGACGATGAAAGATTAAGACAAGAAAACCAAAGATTTAAGAACAAATAATGAAAACTTACTTGAAAGTTAAATAATTAAAAGTGCATAACATTTAATTAAAGTGAAAGAAATGAAATGACAAGAAATGAAAATGGTGGAAGAGTGGTTTGTCAAGCCACCAACACTCTAAAACAAATGAGGTTGGTTCTATTTATAGGGAGATTAGGGAGGAGCTTAGGAAGCTTCCTCCCTCTTTCTTCTTTCTCTTAACTGCACACTTAGGTCCTTGATCTTCTTAATCTTTCGTTAATCTTCTTAATACTTGGACTTTGTCTTGGGATTTCTTCAAACTCGTCTTGTATTTTCTTCATAAATAAGACTCGAGTTCTTCGGCTTTTTAGTAAACTTCCGTCTTTGACTTTTTCTTCGATAAATCTTCAGAATTGGTCTTGGACTTCCGTTCTTTTTCCACTTTTGATCTTTCGACTTCATCTTTCGTCTTTTTCTTTGATAAAAGCCCGTGAATGCCGTGTTTTCTCCACTTTTCACCTTTTCATCCTAAATCACAACAAAAACACAAACCACGCATAATTCCGACATAAATGACATAAAATACACGTTTTGGCTCGGTTATTATTGCAATTAAGTGGTAAAAAGGATGGGTGTTTTCACACCTATCAAAGATCTAGTACGCATACACCTGAAAATGCAAAATAAAAAGAAACCAAACACAAAGACAATATATATACACAAGAAAGATAAAATCTTTTTGGATTTTTGATATTTTTAATTTTTATGTATTTTTATCAATTTTTAATTTTTATGATTTTTTTGAATTTTTTAGACAAGAAAAATAACGCTCACAAGTGAACGGATCCCAAAAAGCAACGTGTCTCTCACAGAAAACCGTTAATCTTTACGAAAAGAGCCGGCAGCGGCGCCATTTGATACAAGGCTTTTGGCACCCCGTATAAAAATTAAAGTTCAAGTCTCTATATCTTAACGAATTGATTTCCGGTTCAAAGTACGACTCAGTTGATTTTGGTGAAACAGATATTTTTGGTCGTTGTTTATAAATAAAATGTGCAAAACAATTAAAATAAATGACTTAAAAGTAAATGGGCACTTAAAGTAAATAACGCAAACTTAAATCTAACTAAGGCAAACTTAAAACGTAACTAAAACTAAATCTTAAACTAAGGCAAATAAACTTAAAGTGCGATTAAGGAAAAAGGCGGGAAAAATAAAGCTTAAAATAAAAGGGCAGAAACTTAAAAACTAAATTTAAAGAAACTGAAAATAAGCTCTATCCGGAATAAACCCTATTTGGAATATATGGCAATTCGGAATATGTCACCTATCCTGAATAATACCCTACTCGGAATAATGGCCTATTCGGAATACTATCCCTATCCGGAATATCAAGTCTATTCGGAATAAGTCCCTATGCGGAATATTGTCACCCTATTCGGAATGTGAGCCTTACTCGGAATAAATTTCTATTCGGAAGAAATTCCTATTCGGAATATAAGGGTTATGCGGAATATTCTTGCTATGCTGAAAACCTTCCCTATTCGGAATAATGGATATTCCGAATAGCAATTTCTACAAAACCCTTATGCAGAATATAAGGCTATGCTGAATAATCTGGGGAAGAACAAAAACGAGATCCGAAGAAAAAGGAAAGATAAAAACACACGGATCTAAATAAATCTAAATCAAATCAACCACAAGATTAAATCAAACAAGCAAATAAACAACTATTAAGCATAAACAATCAATACAAAACAACCAAACTAACAATAAAGATCAAGATAATCAAAACCCACTTAAATAAATCAACAAAAATTAAGAACATGAACATAAACAAATCAGCACAAAGATTAAAGAAAGGTAGAATGAGATTAACAAGATAAGATAAATATTAACAAGAATTAAAAGAAAAACTTACTTGAAATTAAATGATAATTAAGGTGCAAGACAAGGTAATTAAATGGACAAGTATTTAAATGACAAGGTAATTAAAAGTGGAAGAACTAATTGTCACTATTAGCCAACAAAAATGAAAAGTGATTAAGCCTAATCTATATATAGGGGAGGATTAGGAAGCTTCCTCCCCTCCTTCATTTCTTCATAATTGCATCATTAAGCCCTTAAGCATATAGTCTTCATTAATTGCACCATTGGTCCTTTTTCCTTCTAATCTTCTTTAAACTTGGACTATAATGACTTGTGGCTTGGGATTTCTTTTGAACTCGTCTTTAAATTCTTTTATAAAATAGACTTGAATTCTTTGGCTTTTGATAAACTTCCGTCTTTTGACTTTTTCTTCGATAAATCCTCAGAATTGGTCGTGGACTTCCGTTCTTTTTGCACTCTTGACTTCTTGACTTCGTCTTTCATCTTTTTCTTCAGTAAAAGTCCGTAAATGCCCGTGAATTCCCGTGTTTTCTCCACTTTTCACCTTTTCGTCCTAAATCACAACAAAAACACAAACCACGCATAATTCCGACATAAAAGACATAAAATACACGTTTTGGTCCGGTTATTATTGTAATTAAGTGGTAGAAAAGATGGGTGTTTACACACCTATCAATCATACGAGACCTAAAGATAACGAGGCGCGTCTAAGGCTTGAGACATGAAATAAATCGTACATATATGTAATAAGTATGTTTTTATAAGTTCTTTGGACATTGCATAAGTTTTATGATTCTTTATAAAACTTTTTGGGTGAACACTGAGTCATTTTAAGTGAAAAATCCAAGTTGCACTTTTAGCCCATCTTAAGCCGAATAGTGGTCCACTACCCAAGTATTTGACTTAAGTCCATTTTAAATTCAGTACACTACTCTAAGTTGGTTATAAATCTCAGGTCTAATAATGGCCCAATAGCCATTACAAGTGTATGTTGGGCTTTTATGGCCCAAGTCCACTTTGTATAGTTTTTGGGTTCTAAAACACATCACAACCACATACACTTAATATTTCACGTTGGTCGGGTCTCGGGTCATCTAGTAACCAGTATATAAATAAGTCCAAGATCCCCGACAAGTGAGTCCTACCACATCGGTTTATATAAAAATCATCACATTTTACATTAAATGAGTTATAATCCGTTTATTATAATTTTCCCGACATGTCCCGCTAATTTGCTCATATCTCTTGAACCGTAAATCATCTAAGTGTGTTCTTTTTACCAAAACCATTATTAACTCATATACTATACTGATTATAAGTCTAATTACCCCAAATTTATACTTACCATAGCTAATGCACAAATTTTATCACATAGAAGAGTTGGCTGTTTTTGGGCAGCCAAACTCGTTTTCACCATTTTGGTCGCCATTTCTAAATCGTAAAGAATTGGTAAACTATCCAGTTGATTCTACTTGTTCATGATTTTATATACAACATACAGTTTTACCTTTTTTAATGATTCTGAGTTCTTATATGAGATAACAATCCGTGAAGACAGTATGTTCAGATCTGACTAGTTTTCACAATTTTGGCCACCATTTCCAAACCGTAAGGAATTGGTAAACCATCCAATTGATTCTAGTTCTACATGATTTTATCTACAACTTTTAGTTTTACGTATTCGTAGGTCAGTATACAAATTTTACGAGAAAACAGTCCATCAAAACAGTATGTTCAGATCTGGCCAGTTTTCACTATTTTTGTCATATCTTGCTTTCTATAATTCGTCACGGGACGAGCCACCCGGGGAATTAATCACAAAACAATTATCTATCTTAATATATAAGTTTTCAGTATCCCAAACCTACTGATTTCGACATGCAATCTGTTTTTGCTACGGTTCAAAATCGTTATAAATCAAATCGTTAATAGGGCTTGTTTAGCTTTATTTTTAGTGTTCAAAATTTCATATACAATGTCCCAATACTCATTAATCCATGTCGTACATATATATATATATATATATATATATATATATATATATATATATATATATATATATATATATATATATATATATATATATATATATATATATATATATATATATATATATATATATATATATATATATATATATATATATATATTATATATATATATATATATATATATATATATATATATATATATATATATATATATATATATATATATATATATATATATATATATTCGGAATATACATAAGATCAAGAAAATAAAAGGAATGATAAATAAGAACGAGATGTAGATCTTACGAGGCTTTATCAAAGTCGTAGTACTAGTGAGTGATGCATGCAAGCAAACATCCAAGATCTTGTCAACACTTGATGCAACCACCATGCATGGATAGATCTGGACTAGATCTACAAGTTTCACTTGATGTAACCATCATGCATGTATAGATCCGGGCTAGATCTACATGTTTTACTTGATGCATGTATAGATCCGGGCTAGATCTACATATTTTACTTGATGCATGTAGGAGATTTTCATACCAAAATGTCGATCTTGAGATTTCTAAGATGGGTCTTTGATTAGATTTTGAAGATTCAAGCTTGATCATCAAATTTTTGATGATCTATGGTGTTGGAGGCTCTCGGGAAAATAAAAGAAAGAAAGAAGGAAAGAGAGTTTTTGCTGTGTGTGTGTTTTCTGTGAGAAAAATGAAGGGTATGAGTAGACAAGGTCCTTGTATAGGGTGAAGGGAAGTGTGACAAGAGTCACCCACTTAGACTTTGTCCAATTAGAAGCAAGAAGGTGGGTGGACATGATGGACATGTGTCACCAACCTAGAGTTGGCCCAATGAGGAAGTGAGGTGTGTTGGTGGCTTGTCTAGTGGGCCAAAAGAGTTGTTGGGCATCTTAAACTTCTTATTGGGCTTATTAAGTCCATTACTATCCAAAGTTTAATAGTTGGGCTCATAAGGACACAAGTGGGCCTAAAGTGTAACTTATATTACAACTTTCGTTAAAACACGGTTCGGGTCACGTTCGTGGTTTATGAATTTTGATTCACCTTACGAGGATTGCGTAGTTGATCCAAAAATCATTTTTCCAATAAAAGGGACTATTTATTGGACGTATAAATACGGAGAACGTGTTCGTTTATTTAAATGACAAGTATTTGTCATATATCGTTTTAACGTAGGTATTGTTTTAATAGAAACACTTCTCGTTTAATCCCTCCGTAGATAAATGTAATGATAAACAATTTAATAAAATTTTCAATAGAAACACTTCTCGTTTAATCTCTCGACAATAATTTATGATATTAAATTATTGAATTGTCGGTATGCGGGTTGTATGACTTTTGTCAAATTTTCAAATCCGATGATTTTTATATGGTTCAAAAAGGGTTTTGAAACATACTTCATTATTAATTAATGAACGAAAAATTTCGGGTTTTACAGATGCTCAACTTAAGTTCACCACAACGAAAAAGGAATTCCTTGCAGTGGTCTATGCTTTTGAGAAATTACGACCTTATCTCGTCTTGACGAAAAGCATCGTGTATACGGACCATTCGGCTATCAAGTATCTCTTAGCTAAGCAAGATGCTAAACTGAGATTGCTTCATTGGATGCTCCTCCTACAAGAATTTGATGTCACCGTACTTGACAAAAAAGGAGCCGAGAATCTAGCGGTCGATCATCTCTCTCGTTTAGAAGATCCTCACAAAGATGTATTTGAAAACAAGGAAATTACCGAAACATTTCCTCTCGAGACTCTCGGTGTAGTGAAATCTAAAGACGACATCCCATGGTTTGTCGACATTGCAAATTACCATGCGGGGAACTTCATAATCAAGGGTATGATGACACAACAAAAGAGGAAACTCTTTCGTGACGTCAAGTTCTATTTTTGGGATGACCATCTCTTTCGGGTTTGTGCGGATCAACTCGTTCGACGTTGTGTCTTTGGTACCGAAGCTTCTAACATTCTTAAAGCTTGTCACGAGGGACCCACGGGTGGTCACCACGGTGCTAATCTACCGGCTAAGAAAGTGTTCGATGCCGGCTTCTTTTGGCCTACGATCTATCGTGATGCACACGCACTTGTGAAGTCGTGTGATTCTTGCCAGCGTCAAGGAAATTGTCGCAAAAGGATGAAATGTCGCAAAATATAATTCAAGTGTATGAGTTTTCGACATTTGGGGCATTGACTTTATGGGGCCGTTCCCATCCTCTCATGGAAACAAGTATATCCTCGTCGTCGTCGACTACCTTTCTAAGTGGGTGGAAGCTAAGGCTTTGCCTACGAATGATGCTCGTGTGGTAGTGAAGTTTTTGAAGAAACTATTCTCTCGGTTTGGAACCCCTCGTGCTATTATAAGCGATCGTGGAACCCATTTTTGTAATGACCAATTCGAAAAGGTTCTAATGAAATATGTAGTTACACGTCATCTTTATACGGCTTATCACCCGTAAACGAGTGGGCAAGTCGAGGTTTCAAACCGAGCATTCAAGAGGATTTTAGAGAGGTCGATTCTAGAAAACCGTGCTTCATGGTCCAACAAACTCGATGACGCTTTATGGGCCTTTCAGACCGCTTATATGGCACCTATCGGTTGTGCTCCTTATAAGTTGGTTTATGGAAAGAATTGCCATTTGCCTATTGAATTGGATCACAAGGCATATTGGGCCCTAAAGCATGCAAACTATGACTTAAAGACCGCGGGTGTAACACCCCACTTTGATAAGTGGACCGTTACGCGTAATTAAGGCGTGTCATCAAAGCATACAAGGATCAATGTCTAAACATTACATAGGGTAAACCAGAATCAAACATCGGTTCCCCAAACATAAGCCCAAAACAAAATAAATGTATCAAAGACTAAGAAAGCATAAGTATATGAAGGCAAAAAGGAAAAGAAGTCTCTAGCAGCTTCCATCCTATGCACGTCCTCCAAACGCTCGAGTCTTTCCTAGGGTACCTGCCGTTTTGGGACATGGAAAGGAAAGTAACGGCTGAGCAAAACGCTCAGTGCATGGATATAGACATAGTATACATGACTAAAACATAACAAAGACTTAATAGCAGCGGAATTGTATAAGTCCTGGAAAACCTGGAACATGTTCATAAAACTGGTTTTATAGTTTGAAAAGCCTTATGTTTATCTTCTGAAAAACTGTTTAACATATTTTACCATTAGCCAATATAGGTCATGAAAATCCACCATGCAGGAATACTTGGAGGAGTGACCTCATCATGCAAAACATAAATGTTTTTAATTAGTTTTTAAAAACATCATGATGTTATGTAATTTAATAAATCAAAACATAAAAGAAATGGATTAAAAAGGTTATACCGAATGTGTGGATCGATCAAGGATGGACACACACGAATTCTTGTAATAATTCCATGGTTAAAATCAAACCGAATCACCCCTCCATGGTGATTGAAGGTGGCGGCCAAAGAGGAACAAAAAGGAAGAAGGAAGAAAACTTTTAGGGGTTTTGTTATTTTTCCTGTAATGTGAAAATGACCAAAATCTTTCCTAATTCCATGTTTTAATAAAAATTAAAATGGGCTTGGCCCATTCCTCCTTCCTAATTTCGTGGTATGGGGCCCACATGGGGTAACCCGTACTTTTCTCGAGTCTAAATATTATAGTGTATTCTCGTGTTTTATCGTGTTCGTGTTTTACGTGTTTTAATTAGTTATCGATCGTGACTTAATATATTTATTCGTGTTCATAATAAATATATATACATACGTAATATTAGTTCGAGATAACTACATATATATGTAATTAATATTAGCTCGTGATTAAATTAAGTTCATGATTTCATGTTCGTATGCTCGTGATTTTAATTATTATTGAAATAATTATCGTGTGTTCATAGGTAGTGCATACTTATCGCGTTATAACACGTACGTAATACTAATAATTCTTATACGTGAAACGTAAACATGTTATAAAAGGATAGTTCTAATTATATACGTACGATCTTAAGGTACTATTCATGGTGAAAGCATGCGGGTTTTACAGCGGGAGATCACCGGAAAATACAACTTAATGAATTGGATGAATTAAGAGATAATGCTTATGAAAATTCATTGATTTTTAAAGAAAAGACTAAAATGTTTCATGAATCAAAGATTAAAAACCGGGTTTTGAACGTTGGTGATCAAGTGTTACTTTTTAACTCTCGAATAAAGATATTTTCCGGGAAATTGAAATCTCGTTGGTCGGGTCCGTTCACCGTAACACAAGTGTTTCCTTATGGGACCATCGAGCTAGCTCAAAATGATTGTCCTAATTTCAAGGTGAATGGACATAGGCTTAAGCACTACTTCGGTGGGGAAGTCCCTTCTTTGGACGACCTCGACCAAGTCACCTTCTCCAATGATAACTAGAATTGAGGGGATCGAGTCGAGCTCATGACTAGGTAATAAAAGACGAGGTGCCTTGTGGGGGAGATACCATGCTTATCCATGTATATATTATTGCCTTCTAATGTAGCTAATGAGCGGGGATTTGTGCCCTTCCAACTCGTTGTCTCGTGGTTGTTTATGAATGTGTTATCTAGATCATCATCACCGCTACGATTGAAGACTCTCGTGTTCGTTTACGTGAGCCTCGATCGTTTTCATGAAGAGTTTTTCACGAATCCATGACATATCCTTTATTGTTCTAACAATTATGTTTTAGCATAATTCATAAACGGCTTTAGATATATTGTTGATCATCCTTTCCATGCTAGATCCTAAGCATTCGACTCTTCGTCTGCTGTATGGGGGCGCTCCACCTTTATACTCAAAACATTAAGGACAATGTTTAATTTTAGTATGGGGGGTGAATAGATACTTGCCTTGCTTCGCCCTCACGTTTTCCAACTTTCAACAGTTTGTTTTGTTTTATTACTAATAAAGCTAAAAATGGCCAAATTTTAAAATTTTTCTGAGTTTTCATAAGTGTTTTTAAGACACGAATGTATATTTTCCGATGGTTAGAATAAGAATTAATTTTTTACTTGATGGGATTTTGGAGCCCTTTACATTCCTTAACCCGCTTGAATTAAGTTTTGCTAGAATATTATATAGGGAACCTTAAAACGCGAAAGTCTTAGCTCATACGGGTTAAGAACAAGAACTTTTGGCAAGTTCTTATAATTGATCCTAGAAATTCACTTATCAAGGGAACTTTAAAATGCATTCTCAAAGCTTGAAAAAGTCTAAGAAAGTGCAAGATCCTATAGGTGGCTTGAAAACCCTAAACTTCGATTCCATATAGTCTTAATGAAGCTAATCCAAATTTGGCTTAATTTTGACTTGCATGGCTAAGTATTCACGAGTCTCTTTAATTAGAGGTCTTTAAATAGTGAAGAACGAGAAGTGATAGAGTTAGACAAGTGATCATGCTAAATGTAGAACATGAAAATGTTCTTTCAAAAACTCATATGTTTTTAATTTTGGCTTTTTCTCCCATAAGATCAATGCATTAGGAATAAATTAATTGCAATAAGTAAGGTCGTATGATTTGAAATGTTACTTAGCTTCTAGCCCAAGATCGTTTAAAAGTTGCTCGTGGTTGAGTAGAGTTCATAGCCAAAGCATAACTTATTGAAGCGGGACGCGAAGATTGGTGAAGATCCAAAAAGGCCCTAACAAGGCATGAGGAGCTCTATTTTGTTACTAGATCCAAGATGATGTGAAGAATCATTATTCAAAAATCAATATGAAGGATCGAGACACACGACGAAAAGCAATTACTCACCTAAAGATCATGGAGAAATTCTATCCAAAAAAACCCTAGCAAGGTATGAGGATAAATATATCCAATTCCTAAAAGGAGGTGGGTCGTTGTATATCAAAATCAAAAAATAAAGATTGAAGAAAAATGATAAAGTCGTGGTCCAAGTATGAAGAATCTCTCAAAAACGTCAAGTGAAGAAATTCCAAAATATGAAGAGAAGACCATAATTTCAAGAACGTCTCACGAAGATTTGAAGTATGAAGTACATGCCAAATATCGGTCCGAGAAAGGTCTCAAATCGTGAAACGAGTTATGCCAAGATATGAACTTAAGTAGATACACGAGAAGTCGTTTTAAAATATTTTGTCCTTTAGCTAACTATAGATTAAATTGTGCTACTTTATTTTCGGACTAATAAATACTCAAATAAGTCAATATGAATCACTTTTGATCCATGACAAATAGTAAAAAAAATCTAGATACCTTTTCTTTTCATAATATCTAGGATTGCGGGGAGAAAAAGTATTACACAATTTGGACGTATGAGTAGTGTTAGCATTGTGACTTGTGCCAACAATGATCTCGTTTTTACACTTAGCATGGAATGTATGAGAATCAAGGATGACGAACTTTACTCTATGAGACATTCACTAGTTTCTATTCATTGACCCTAAAAGTCACATTCGTGATGAAAATCATACATTATGTCTTTTACACATCTTCGTAGTATTGTAGCAAGTTTTACTTTTCAATAAAGATTAATAAAATTGAATTTTGGAGATGCTTAGATACTTTATTCTAGCATTGCGTGAGGGCAAGACAATGGTTTAGTATGGGGGAGTGATGAGATTGCATATATACATGATCTCATCGTTCTTTTCGGGCTTTAAATGTATAAAATGTCATCAAAATATCATATATGTGCTTGTGTTTGTTTACTTGTGTATTTTAGGTATGGATATCGTGAAAAATACGAAAGATCACAAGAAACAAGGAAAAACGAACGCGAGAAACGAAATCGCACAATGAACCGGGCCCTAGTTATGGATTTCTCAAAGAAAAGACCTTGAAGACTTGAAGATGTACAAGAATGATCCCTCATTTATAAAGAAATGACACTTAATACCCTTTTATATTCATAATTATAAGTTTGGTCCCTTAAGTTTGTCAAAATGACAAAAAGGTCCCTCAACTTTGAAGATTTGGCAAGTTTAGTCCCTCCAGAATTCTAAATTTTCAACAATGGTCCTCCTCAATGTCAAACTTACAAAGTAGACCTTCAAGATCAAGAATATTACACATTTAGTCCTTTTTAAATGGATAAAAGAACAAAAGGACTAATGTTGTAATTATGGCAAAGATAAATAAGCCCTAAAACCCTTTTTGAAAACTTCTTGTGGCCAAAGTATGAATTCTAAAAGTTATTTAACAAAGGAATCGTGTTTACGGGCTGAAAATACTTCTTATACACATTTCACCAAAGCCTAGGGACCAAAAGTGTACACTGAAACATTTAAATCCCACAAACACGCGGCAAAAACACCCTACACCCTTCTTTTTCAGATCAAACTTACCACTATTCACCCTTCTTCACCCCCAGATTTTACCCTACTTTAACCAAAGGGTAAAACCCAATTGGCACTTCCCACGTGTGATTCACCCACACACAAACCCATCACACGCCTCACATCATACATCCCATCAACAAGTGGCCCCCACCATCAACCTCGTCCACCAATGAGAGTGAAACTTCCTCTCCAAGCCTTCCCATGTGTCAAATCTAACGGACAAGGCTTCATACTTGTCCCCTAAGGATAAATGAACACTCAAGATCAAAAGGGACAACTCACAACACCAAAAACGTCTAGAAGGCTTCAAGGTCATTTCTGATATTTTATAGCTAGGGTTTCTAGTTTTTCACATTGTAAATTCAGCCTTCTAAGGCCTATATAAGGACTCCTCAACATGTGAGAGAGCGTTCTTCCAGTTTTACCCTTTAAACATTGTAATCGCTTTTTAAAATTTATAAAAGTTTGGTATTTTTAAGAAATTGTAATTCCTTTTTATGTTTTTAAAAGTTGGTATTGTTTAAGAGTGATTCTGAGTTCCATTTTATGTTACAAAGCTGTTTTGATCTTTGGATTGAAGCACGGTTTGTTTTGGTAAGGTTTTCAAGTTTGAAAAAGTTAAAAAACCTTGAATCTGTTTGCTTATTTTTGTTGTTCTAACCCCTATCCATAAGCCCTAAGCTCTTACAAGATTGTTGACACCAATCTTGTGAATGGATTTGAGCCTTTGGAAAGGTTGTTTGCTACCTTGTGTTGAAGATCCATACATATCAAGGTCTGGTTCTACTTTGAACCATCGGTAGACCTCTTCATTCTTTGTTCAAGGACCTTTGTCACTCTCTAGCTATTAAGAGTGGTCCAAGGAGCATTGCTGATCGCCCTAGGAAGTTGTGGGGGATAGGTATAAGTTTCTTTAAAGTTTGCTCTAAAAAATTTACATTTAAGTCTGTTATGATGATTGCTATGTGATTTGTTGTTCTTGTGTTTGTGGCTGCAAGTTTTTGGTTTACTTTTGTTAGTTGTCACCTAGTTAAGCTATTTGAATCATAGAATAAGTAGGTTGTGTGTAAAAATAAAAAGTTTGTTTGAAAAGGAGCTAAAACAAGGTTGTTTGGTTTTTGGGATCAAAAGGCCTTGTGTCCTTGTACCCTTGGTTCCTTGGGTTTGGACACTCTAAACAAGTCATTTTTCACTGGTTTTGGGTATTGGTTAATTCTCAAAAGGTTTGGAAAAGGTCTTGCTAGTTTTGGAAAAATATGAAAATATTGCTTTGAAATTGGTCAAACACATCAGATCTAATAAAATCTTTGTTTGTTGGATCTAGAGTCTAATTTTTGGTTTGGGAAGAGTTTACGTGATAAGCTATTTGTGCAATATTTGTTTGTTGATTTTGGTGGCTTATTGTGGTTGCTAGAGCTTATTAAAGTTGGCTGAAGTGGTCATTTGCATCAGCAAAGTGACCACCTCATTTGTGCCTTGCATTTTCTTATTTAGTGTATGCCTTGCTATCTGGTTGCTTGAACTTTGTTATTTTGCTGCTTGTGGACTTATTGTGCTATTTGGTTTACCTGCTTGAGTGCTTATAAGCCAACTGGCTTATTGGCCTTATTTGACCAAAATCTGTTGTCATTTGGCTAACTGGCCACTTGATTCACAAGGGCTCAACCTTGAGTTCTTCACCAACGTTGCTTATAACAAGCTCCTAAACAACCCCTGGTATTTGGTTAAGTTTGGTGGACTCTGACTTTTGGTCAAAGAAGCACAATTTGGCTTATTTTTCAGAACAGCTTATTGGTACATGCAACAACTTACTTTTTGTGATAGGTGTCATTTTACTTAGCTTATTATAATATTTGATAAGTTACAGCTCTTGTGGTTAAGCTTTTGCTAGAAAACTAGATTATTTGGCTTTTTCAACCAGCTTATTTGCTCCTACAACATATTTTACTTGAGTTTTTGTGATTTTTATTTTTGATTATTCTTAGTTAAGCTATTTGTGAGCTTTTTCAAAAAGAATCAGATTTTGAAACCCTCTAGAACTCAAACCTGACTATTTTGGCTTTTAGTGAAAAGGTTCTTTTCAAAGTTCTGGCTTATTACATGAGCTTTTTCAAAATTTCTTCTTGCAAATCTGTTTAGAATCTCAATAAGATGATGTGTGTTCAAGCAGAGCTTATGGCATTGGCTTATAGCTTAATGGGCTTATTGGTCCATTAAGAATAAGTTGTTGACTTATTAAGTTGTGATAAACACGTTATCAGCTTTTGGGCCTTTAGACTTTTGTGCTTAAAATTGAATTTTGAGACAGCCCGGTGATTTTGGGCTTATTTGGTTAGTTTGATTTTATTGGGCCAAAAAGCCCATTTAGTTGGATTGTTTTGTTTTTAGCCCATTTAGGGGCCCAATAGGGGTATTTTGGTAATTTCACTTTCATTCCTGATTGTTAGGTTAAAATAAACTAGTTTGCAAGTTTTTTGAAACTTTTTTTAATTTTTGAATTTTTAATATTATTTTAATACTTAATTTTAGATTTTAATCATTTTAAATAGTTTTAATTGGTTTTAATTTTTATAAAAAATAGTTTTTAGTTTAATTAACTCATATTTGATTTTACGAGTTGAAAAATCCTAATTTGGTCTTTTTATTAATTATTTTGATTTTTAGGGCTTTGATTAGCATTTAAAAATTAATGTTTAATTAAATAAAAGGTTTAATAAAGTTTTGATCATTTGTAAACTCTTATTTCATTTTTAGTTATTTTTGGTATTTTTTGGGAATTTTTAGAATTAATTTTTATTTTGTCACTTTTTACGGTTTTTCGTTTCGTCGTCGTAGTGTAATTTAACGTATCCGTCATTCAAATTTCTCATATTTTCTTTCTCTCATATTAATACAAAATCATATCAAGTTATTCACACACAATAAACCTCCTTGGGAAACGAACTTTCACCTTTGGGTCATTAGTGCTTGATTTTAATTAATCGACACTTAATACTTACCGCATCTACGACCTTTTCCTAAAAGGTCGTACTTTATTGCAATCAAAGATCTGAATCAAATTAGTAAGCAAGGACTGGAGGAGATGGACATCAAGTGGAACATGGCACTACTCAACATGAGAGCCAACAGATTTTACAAGAAATATGGTAAAAAGATTTCCATCAATCCTTCTAATGTAGCTGGATTTGACAAATCAAAGGTGCAATGCTACAACTGTGGCAAGGAAGGCCACTTTTCTAGGGAGTACAGAGGACCAAAGAATGAAAGCAGCTATAGGAAGGAAAGTAGGGATGAGGATTCTGGGCTAAGGCTATGGTAGCCATGCAGGGAATAGATGGAGCAGGTGGATGGGACTAGAGTGCTATGACAGAATGTGTTGAAAGGAATCAAGCTCTAGTTGCTGAAGTGAAAGAGGAAGAGTTTGCTCTTATGGACATGTCAACATCTAGTTCAGAGAATGAGGTATATGATGATTCTTATTGTACCAAAGCTTGTAGAAAAAATACTGAGTCATTAAATGATCAAATAAGAAAGTTAAAAGTTTATTACATAAATTGTGATAATGATTTAGACAACTACAAATGCGCTCTAGAACAGTTAGAGTCCACCATAAGAGAATATAAACAAAGAGAAAATGATTATAGAGATCAAATTGGCATATTAGAAAGAGATGCTAGAGAAAAAGATGATTCCATTAAGGAATTAACTGCTGAATTAGAAATCTTTAGATATAACAAGAAGATAGATGAACAAAAAGTTGAAAAATTTGGAAAAGCTTCTAAAGATCTCCCTAAGGCAGTTGAAATTAGACAATCTCCAGGAGACAAAACATGTTTTGGAGTCAAAAATGAACATGCTACAATTCCACCACCACATGCTAATATACATGGACCCATTCCTAGGAAAGATCTTTCTTGTACTGGTCTCCCTTGTTTTAAAAAGCAGGAGGACATTGACTTTGAATTAAATGCCCAATACCAAATAATATAGAAACAGAGGAACCTTTAAGGAACAAATTGCTTTGAAAAGTGTAAAATAGATAACCCTGTTCTCTTTTCAAGAGAAGGACTATTTGGAAGTGACTCCAGTTCTAAAAGTAGTTCAACTAGAACCTCTAGCAGATTTGATTCAGGACAAAAACCTCTTAAAACAATTGTTAAATATGCTGGCATGTATAGACCTATTAGAGGTAATCAAAGGAACTGGAACAACCAAAAGTCTCATCAATTAGGAGAGGACTTTGTGAAGAACACCAAACCTTGTTTCACCTGTGGCAGTTTTGATCACATCTATCAAGACTGTCAAGCACCCATGGAAATGGTGGCTACAAATCCTTTAAAGGAAATGCAACCAAAATCCATTTTATTGACTGCAGGGGAAAAATCTTTTTCCCCTGCTAAATATGTTCCCCATGCGTTGAGAAATAAGGTTTCTGATAAGTATGTTGTTCCTGCACTAAGAAAGATGACTGATGCATGTCCCAAATCTAGTTCTTATGTGACCAAACCGTCACCTCATACTGCACGTAAAGCTGACTATAGACTTTACCAACGCACATATAGAGGCCAAAACAAAAGATGGGTTCCCTCTGGTAAGCATAGGGATTCCCCTTCTAAGTCTAGGGAATCCGCTGCTGGCAAAGTTTTGCCCTCTAGAAACATGGGTAGATGGGGAAAAGATGTGAAAGCCTCAACTCGTTGGGTTTGGGTACCCAAAAGGGGTACTCAATCCAATGGTGTATCTTTAGTCTTTGACAAATAATCTTACATTGATACACGAGGTAGATCCAAGTCAGTAATGGCTTGGGTCCCCAAGAGAAACTAAATTTCTTTTCCTTTTGCAGGTGACTAAGCAGACCAGGAATGATAAAGCCTATTGGGATAGCGGATGTTCAAGAAGCATGACTGGGCATAATCTTATCTATCAAATTTTGTTCCCCTGCATGACAATGATGCTGTCTCATTTGGAGATGGGCATGGGACAATTACAGGGAAAGTAACCATTGTTACTAATGGAATGACATTTGATAATGTTTACTTGGTGAAAGAGCTAAAGTACAATCTCTTTAGTGTGTCCTAGATGACTAACAACAAGAATTTTGTCCTATTCACTGATACTGAGTGCCTGGTGTTGGGAAATGAGTTTGTTTTACCACCAAACACTCCTACTGTGCTCAGAACCCCAAGACAGAAGAACATGTACACCATTGATTTAAAGGACATCACTCTTCGATACAATGAGAATTCTTTCATTGCCAAAGCATCAGTTGATGAATGTAAGAAATGGCATAGAAGACTTGGTCATCTTAACTTCAAGTACATGAACAAGCTAGTAAAGTTCAATCTTGTTCATGGTCTTCCTTCCAAGACCTTTTCCAATGATCATACTTGTGTTGCCTGCTTGAATGGGAAGCAACACAGAGCCTCTTGCAAGTCAAAAACAAGTCAGTCCACCACCAAGCCATTGGAATTGCTGCATATGGACCGGTTTGGTCCCACTTTTATGGCAAGCATAAAGAAGAAATGGTACTGCCTAGTGATTACTGATGATTTTTCTAGGTTCACATGGACATTCTTTCTGTTTGAAAAGAGTGACACAACAATTGTACTCAAAGACTTCATTACTCAGATTGAACTTTCCAAAAGCATGAAGGTGGTGACCATTAGATCCGACAATGGTGGTGAGTTCAGAAACAAAAAGCTGGAAACTTTTTGCACAAACAAAGGCATATGGAGGGAATACAGCATAGCCAGGACACCTCAACAAAATGGAGTTTTAGAAAGGACCATGCTGTCTGATTCCAAGATTCCAGTTATCTTTTGGGCTGAAGTTGTAGCCACTGCTTGTTATGTTCAAAACAGGGCCTTGGTGGTAAAGGCATACAACAAGACCCCTTATCAGCTGTTCAATGGCAGACCTCCTTTGATTAACTTTTTTAGACCATTTGGATGTCATGTGATCATTCTAAACACCATTGACAATTTAGGTATTCAATGAAAAAAGGGGATGATGGGTATTTTATAGGTTACTCATTGAACAACAAAGGATATAGGGTCTTCAACAAGAAGACAAGCAAAGTGACAGAAATTCTCCATGTATATTTTCTTGAAGACAAGCCTGAAGATGTAAAAACAGGTCCTGATTGGTTCTTTGACATTGAAGTACTTTCTAAATCAATGAATTATGTGCCTGTTGCTTTGGAGAATACTAACATTTCAGGTACAAAAGAACCAACTACTTTGGAGAATCCACCAATGAGGTACATGATTGTACCCTCATTGTTTCCCATTGATGATGCTGCTACAGGAATGGATGAAGAAGATGAAATCTCTCAAAGGAAGGAGCATCCAATCTCTTCCCCTGCTAAGTCAAATCCTAAAAGCAGTGTAATGACTGAAAGTAGTGGAATCCTGGATTCCCCTGCTGGACCAAATGTTTCCCCTACTGCTAAAGAACTAGTTGTAAATGGTGTTAATGATGAAGAAAGAGAATCCCCACTCATTTCTACATCCTCACCAATTACTTTATCCAGCAGTTGAAGAAGAATCATTAGGCATGGAGGTCCAAGTTATTCAGAGCTGCATTCGGCTCACCAACATCTATCCCTCAACCATGCAGTATCATTTGGAAGCTATTTTGCAGATTTCTTTCCCACTCAAGATAGCACAATAGATCCTGATTTGGGAAATGATGAAACTGAGGTAATCATGAGCATGCAGCGTACCTACAGAATCAATAAAGATCACCCCTAGTCTCAAATTATAGGTGATCTTCATACTCCCAGGCAAACAAGGTATTCAGCAAAGGAACACAGCTTCATTCCCAATATCACTACGAAGTTCAATAATGACAATATGCAATGTTGTCTATTTACTGCCTTTTTGTCACAAGAAGAGCCAAAGAAGATTTTTCAAGCTCTCAATGATCCAAGCTGGGTTGAATCTATGCAGGAAGAACTCTTGCAATTTGATATCCAAGAAGTATGGATTCTGGTAGATTGTCCAAAATGGGCAAGACCCATTGGGACAAAGTGGGTGCCTAGTAACAAAAATAATGAGAGGGGTATTGTTGTCAGAAACAAAGCCAGACTGGTAGCACAGGGATATACTCAGGAAGAAGGTATTGATTATGATGAGGTCTTTGATCTAGTGGCCAGAATTGAAACCATCAGATTGCTTTTGGCCTATGCTTCATTCATGGACTTCACATATATCAGATGGATGTTAAGAGTACCTTCTTGTATGGCACCATTGATGAAGAAGTCTATGTGATGCACCCTCCAGGGGTTGAAGATCCAGAACATCCAAACAATGGTTACAAGGTGAAGAAAGCAATGTATGGGCTTCATCAAGATCCTAGGGCCTGGTATAGAACTCTCTCTAAATACCTGTTGGATAATGGCTTCAAGAGGGGGGAAATTGACCAGACCCTGTTTATCAAGAAACATAAGGGTGACTTTCTTTTAGTACAAGTATATGTGGATGACATCATTTTTGGATCCATAAACTCTCTTCTTAGCAAAGAGTTTTCCAAGTTGATGCAAGATAAATTCCAATTGAGTGCAATGGGTGAACTTAACTTCTTTCTGAGGTTACAAGTTCAGTAGAGGAAAGATGGGATCTTCATATCGCAAGATAAATATGTTGCTAAAATTGTGAAGAAGTTTGGAATGTGTGAAGGAAAGAAAGTCTACATTCCCATGGATAAAGATAATACTTAGGGAAAAGATGGGCCAGGAAAGCCTATTGATGTCAGGAACTATTGGTCCATGATTGGATCTCTCATGTACCTTACAGCTTTAAGACCTGACATCATGTTTGTAGTCTGCTTATGTGCAAGGTACCAAGTGACACCCACAAAGTGTCATCTGTTTGCTGTGAAGAGAATATTTAGGTATCTAAAGTGTCATCCAACTTTAGAACTTTGGTATCCCAAGGAGTCACCATTTGAGCTAGTGTCCTATTCAGATAGTGATTATGCTGGTGACAACAATGATAGGAAGTCTACAATAGGTGGATGTCAGTTTTGGGAAGCAGGCTTATATCTTGGCAGTGTAAAAAGCAGACTATTCTGGAAACTTCTACAACTGAAGCTGAATATGTAGCAACTGCTGCATGTTGTGGACAAGTTCTCTAGATTCAGAATCAGCTGCTTGATTATGGGTACAATTTTCTTAAAACCAAGATATTCATTGACAATAATAGCACTATCTACATAATTAAAAATCCTGTTTTCATACTAAGACTAAACATATTGAAATCAGACATCATTTCATTAGAGATTATTTTGAAAAAGGAATAATTGTCCTAGAGGCAATTGACACATAATTTAATGTTGCTGATCTTTTGACAAAAGCTATTGACATAGGGAGGTTTCAGTACTTGGTTGCAAGTATGGGAATGATCACTTCCTAAAATTAGATGTCTGAATTGTCTTGTGTATTCAGGATTGTATTATTGTTGTTGTTGTACATGTGTTAGTCACTTTTTCCATTATTCTTCATTCCATTGATTTTGAACAAAGTTTCCTCTGCTAGGGTTAATCTCCCTGCTAAGGCAATTTCCCCTGCTAAGAGTTTTTCTCTTAGTTAGGTTTGTTCTTTTTAAGTGGTTATATGTGGTTTTAGACTAACAATGCAGAGATCCCAATGGAGCATACTATATTATGGGAGAATCATGTATATGCTCTATGTTTCAGGGGAGATTAGGTCACACCTTTAGGATTCAGCGTATCCTTAGGATACTCATATATGATTCTAGATCATATCCACTGGTGAATAGGGGTTTGGGATAATGATGACTTGCTGTAAAGCTTGTTGGAGTTCTAAAACCTTGAGGCACTGTAATGTGTACTCAAAATTCTTTATTGAGCAGCTTGCTACCTAATATAAGATTTTGAGTGCATATTGCCAAGACCAATTAACCATAGAAAGGAAATGGTAGGGATAGAATATGGGGTATGCTTATTTTATTGGGTTGACTTGGTGCGAGGTTGCTTATGTGTTAACTTTTTCTGTTTGGAACTTTGCTGAATGAGGACTCTTGAGTTTCTATGTATCTAACTAGTTTATACAAGTGTGTGCATTAGAGCAGAGCTGTTTAACATTGATCTATTCAGGTTAAGCCTAATACACTTAGGAAAGTTTCCCCTGCTTTAAATTTTGATACCCTTGCTAATACAACTTTCCCCTGCTTTGTAAAACATTCCCTTGTTTGAACGTTGACCGACAATACCGTTTCCCTGCTTATAGCCGTTGGGCCTGCTTGCTAACTTTTTGGTTAGGGAATATTTTATTCTTTTCAAAAGATATTTAAGGCACTTTCTTTGCTGATTGGTAACCTTTTTATTATTATTTCAAATAAATTACTTTCTTAACAAGATTTATTTCTGATATTTTTGCAAATTGATAATTTGGTCCAATCACAGTCCCTTAATTCGCCTATATAAAATCATATCCCTTAACCAGCAGGCCTAACTCTCTCTGTCGATCAAATCTCACTACTTTTTCACAAATATAAACCTTTTAATTCTTAACATGTCTTCCACGACTCTCAAAATTGTTCCTAACCATATCCAAATCGCTCTTTTATCCAAGGAGCCTACTGAATTCACTGATGCTGTTGCTTACCTCAAATCTAGCTATTTCACGTTAGCACTTGTGCTCAGTCCTAGGATTTACACCTCACACATCCAACAGTTTTGGTCTAATGCTAAGACTGAAATAGTGGATTGAGAGGTAACAATTAAGTGCCTGGTTGATGGCCATCCCAAGGTGGTTACACTTGCCTTCATTCGAGACAAATTATTCTTGGATGACGAGGGTGGGATGGTTGCCTTAACAGAGGCTTAAATGTTTAAGGGTCTCACAAACTTGGGGTACAACATTTCTGATAATAAAAAAATGTAAGTTTGCTAAAGGTCAGTTTGCACCCCATTAGAAGTATTTAATTCACACTATTTTGCAATGATTATTAATAAGTGTGAAAACACTTATCCTTTTACCACTTATTTCCAATAATAACAAGACCAAAACGTATATTTTATGTCGTAAAAGTCGGAATTATGCGTGGTTTGTGTTTTTATTGTGTCTTAGGACCAAAAGATGAAAAAGGAAGAAAACACGGGCTTTCACGAGCTTTTATCGAAGAAAACGAGAAAAGACGAAGTCAAAAGATCAATTGTGCAAAAAGAACGGAAGTCCAAGGCCTATTCTGAAGATTTATCGAAGAAAAAGTCTAAAGACGGAAGTTTAATGAAGTCGATGAACTCAAGTCTAATTATAGAAGAAGATTATAAGACGAGTTCAATTTATATCGACAAATCCCAAGACGACGTCGAGAAAGAATTTAGATCGAGTCGAGAAGAAAAGAAAGAAAGAAGGAGCACACATGCATTCCCCACTCCCTATATATACCCTCCTAATGACACATTAGGAGGGTGTTAGATTTTTTAGCTAGTTATTTTCCTTTCTTTAGTTTTCATTTTAGAGAGAGAAAGTGTTTAACTTTCTCTCACTGAACTTCATCTTTTCTTTCAAGTTTAAGTTTTCTTTTAATCTTTGTATTTGAGTTTGTTTAATCAAAAGTTCAAGTTTAAGCTTTCAAGTTTCAATCTTTTTCTTCCTTTCTTGATTTTACTTTGATTTTGATCCGAAATATCCTTGATTCACGTTGGGTTTTGATGTTTAAGTGATTAAAAGGTTCATCTTTTTAGTCCTATATAAGTTCTTATACGATTAAGCTTGAGGCTTGTTATGTTTTTTGGCTTATTTCATATTTAGCTTATTGATTTTAGTTTTCTCAAAAGGTTCAATATTTTTAAAGTTTCTTTTATAAAGTTTACGAATTTCATATTTCAAAAGTTGTCAAATTTATTCTTATTGACTTGTTTAAGATTCGGTTAAGAGTGCTTATTGGAACTGCTTATTGAGACTTAGGCTTTTCTCCATTTTTGGATTATTTGATGTTCATCGCAATATTGAGGGTTTATACATTCCGACGGTTGCTTTTATCGCAATAACCCAAGGGGGTTTTACTTTGCGATCACTTGTACTTTCCCCCTTATTCCAATCGGGATTGCGATCGCTCATTGCGATCACATATTCAGACGGGTCTTAAGGTTACCTTAAGTCGAAACGCTGCCCAAATTTTTTTAACGACATTCCGACAAAATTGATCTTTTGTATTCCGATCTAGACATTCCGATAGTAGTGTATTGCGACTGAAGTGTTTTATATTATTATTCCGATCTGGACTTTCTGATAGACATACATTCCGATAGAATCAAATTTGTTACATTTCGATGGTTATTCAGATGGATTATTCCGATAGCTTTGCATTCAAAGTATTCCGATGGATTGAGTTTTAAGTTCTAAATTCACTTGTTAAGTTTTAATCATTTACGTTTTACGTTTTAAATTCCAAAGATTGCACACTTTTATTTTTAGTTTAATTTTTAAATAAGCTTTTACTAATATTTAGATAAAATAGATAATCAAACGCCCATTTTATTTTATACACCAAGAAAGACTGAGTCGCACTAATTAATGGTAATCAATTCGAAAAGATCGGATTCAACGAACTTTCATACTAGGCAAAAACCTTGTAATAAAAGGCGCCGCTGCCGGCTCTTTTTGTTAAGATTAACGGTTTTAAGTGAGAGACGCGTTGGATTTTGGGATCCGTTCACTTTTGAACGTTATTTTTCTTGCTTAAAAATTTTCAATACTCCATAAAAATTAAAAATTTTCAAAAATCCAAAAAAATAGAAAAACATATAAAAATCAAAAATATTTATTGTCTATTTTTCTTTTTCTTTTGTAGGTGTGCATGCGTACGCGTGCTCGTAAGAAGAAAGTAGCTCAAGCCGAAGTCATTACTCCACCTATTGTCACCATGGACAATCAACCAATGATCGAGCTTTTGCAATCGCACGTAGTGGGCAACACCGATGATATTGTCATACCCGAGATTGGAGCCAACAATTTTGAGCTCAAATCCGGTTTCATTCAAATGGTCTCTGCTCAAACTTTCTTGGGCGTTCAGTTGATTATCCTCATGACCATATAAAAAGGTTTCTTCAGCTCACCAATACGGTTAAGTACAATGGGGTATCACAAGAAGTGATTCGCTTGCAACTTTTTCCTTTCTCCTTAGAGGGACAAGCACGGAATTGGCTTGATAAGGAACCGCCACAAAGTATTCTTACCTGGACGGATTTAGAGACCAATTTCATTAACTACTTTTTCCCACCCTCACGTACTACCGCTTTGCGGAATGAAATCATTACATTTGAACAAAAGTACGGTGAGACATTTAGTGAATCTTGGGACCGTTTTAAGGAACTTTTAAGAAAGTGTCCCCAACATGGTTTAACAAAAGTACATCAAATCAATATTTTTTACAATGGTTTAAGCATGAATGACCAAGATTCACTAAATAGTGCCTCGGGGGGTAATATTTTGGTTAAGTCTTCTAATGCCGCATGGGATATAATTGAGAATAAGTCTAGAGTGCAAAGCAAGAGTGTTCGAACTAATGTGGCTAGTGCTAGCACTAATGAGAGCGACAAGAGAATTGCTAAGCTTACTTCGCTTGTTGAAACACTTGCTCTCCAAACCGCTAACAACACCAAAGCTATCAATGCATAAGTTAATGCTATGAGGCAGTCATGTGAAATATGCGGGGGATCTCATTCATACACCGATTGTCCTTCGACTCACAACAATCCGGAAAATGTGTATGCCACCAATGGTAACTTTTCTACATGAGGCTATCAAGCACGTCCTCAAGGTGACCGCAATTTGCTCAGCTATCGCTCAAACAACTTTCTTTCACCACCCGGTTTTCCCCCACAAAACCCAAACAACCTCAGTCGCAACAATCAAAACCAACCTCGTGCTCCAAATCAATATCAAACCCAAAGAAACCCATATCCACCTCAAAGAAACAACCAAGTTTACCAACAACCCGCTTATCAACCACCTGCCTACCATGCTCCTCCTCCCAACCAACCCACCGTATTACATCAAGACATTGAAACTTACATGAGGACTAATGATGTGATAGTGCAAAATCTTCAGCAGGAAATGGCCAACATGAAAGCAGATATGGTGAAACAAGGATATGATCTTCGAGACGATATGTGAAACACTTTGGCAAGTCAAACGAATGACTTAAGGAACATGATGGCTTGTTTCTTCCCAAGTAATCAAGCCTCTGGATCGGGTTCTTTTCCGAGTAACACCGTTGCTAATCCAAGAGGGGAGATGAAAGCAATCACCACTCGCTGTGGAAAAGGTTTAAAGGAACTCGAGCTTCCTACACCTAAACCGGTGATTGTGACAACGGAAAACGAGTCTCCTTCTCCGTTTCCTCCACCTTCTATTTCTCCAACACCTCCAACTTCTACTTCTCTAATTCCTCCGCCTTCTACTTCCACCCCTCCACCACCCAAGGATGTGAGTGAGAATTCCAATCCAAAGCCTTCATCTCAACCCAATATACCTTATCATTCAAGGTTGAGGAAAGATAAATTGAAGAACAAGGATGATATTCAGGTTTCTAACTTTCTTATAATGTTTAAACAACTGAATTTCAATATCTCCTCTGCTGAGGCTCTCGCTCACATGCCAAAGTATGCCAAAATGTTTAAAGATCTTCTCAGTGATAAGGAGAAACTCCTCGATATCGCTCAGACCCAACTTAATGAGAATTGCTCCGCAGTGCTCTTAAGGAAATTACCAACCAAACTTGGTGATCCGGGTCGTTTCTTGATTCCTTGCAACTTCCCTGGGTTAGAGAATTGTATGGCCCTAGCCGATATAGGTTCTAATATAAACTTAATGTCTTTAATCGTTTGGAAACAATTATCTCTATCCGAGCTAGTTCCCACACGAATGACTTTGGAATTAGCCAACCGTATGGTTGCTTATCCGGTGGGGATAGCCGAAGACGTCTTCGTCGGTGTCGACAAATTCACCTTTCCGGCGGATTTTGTTGTCGTTCACTATGAGATGGACCCCCGTGTTCCATTAATCGTTGGACGTCAATTCCCGAGGACTGGTCGCACACTCATTGATGTAGCCGCGGGCGAATTAATCATGAGAGTTGGTGACGATAAAATCGTCTTCAACATGGGTAAACTTTCTAAGCAGCCTTCTGACAACGAGAGTGTTAATTTCATTGACGTTCTTGATGAGGCTTGTGAAGAACATTTCAAAGACGCTTGTAAAAGTGGTTCTTCTTCTCTACCCACTGTTGAGACCGTTGCCTCTATTGCTCCATCACTAACTCCATTTAGAGAAAGTGATTTCATTTTCAAAGACTTTGAAGCATCTTTGGGAGATGTGGACTAAAAATATGACGATTCTCCCTCCAATTGGGATGAAGACATTCGTACCATTGAGAAACTTCTCAATGAGGACCATATTTCTCCACCATCTCCTAAGGATATCTCTATCGATGATACGAATTTGAAAACGTCTTCCATCGAAAATCCTCCGGATTTAGAACTTAAGGATTTTCCGTCTCATCTTGAATATGTGTTCCTTGACGAAAACAAGAAATCACCCGTCATCATCGCAAAGGACTTGAAAGAAGAAGAAAAATCCCGACTTATGGTCGTGCTGAAGAATCATAAGAAAGCGATTGTATGGAAAATATCTGATATTCGTGGAATTGATCCTCACTTTTGCACACATAAAATTCTCATGGAGGACGACTTTAAATCCACTATTCAAAGCCAAAGAAGGGTGAATCCCAAGATCCATGAAGTTATCAAAAAAGAGGTTATCAAACTTCTTGATGCGGGTATGATCTATCCTATCTCGGATTCACCATGGGTTAGTCCCGTCCATTGTGTGCCTAAGAAAGGCAGAATCACCGTTGTGCCCAATGAAAACAACGAGTTTATTCCTACTCGTCTCGTTACAGGGTGGAGAGTTTGTATAGACTATCGCAAACTCAATGATGCTACGAGAAAGGATCATTTTACCCTTCCTTTCATGGACCTAATGCTTGAACTTCTAGCGGGTAATGATTATTACTGCTTCTTAGACGGTTTATCGGGTTATTTTCAAATACCCATCGATCCCTAAGACCAAGAGAAGACCACATTCACTTGTCCTTATGGAACATTTGCTTACAAAAGAATGCCTTTTGGCTTATGCAATGCTCCCGGGACATTCCAAAGGTGTATGATGGCTATCTTCCATGACATGGTTGAAGAAACTATGTAAGTCTTCATGGATGATTTCTCGGTCTATGGTGATTCCTTCTCTACTTGCCTTGCCAATTTGGAACGCATGCTTAAGCGGTGTGAAGACACTCGCATTGTTCTGAAATGGGAAAAATGCCATTTCATGGTAAAAGAAGGCATTGTGCTTGGACATAAAATCTCAAAAGCCGGTCTTGAAGTGGACCGTGCTAAAGTTGATGTCATAGCAAAATTACCTCCACCTTCAACCGTGAATGGTGTGAGAAGTTTCCTTGGTCATGCGGGCTTCTATCGTCGATTCATTCAAGATTTTTATAAAATCGCTCGCTCGATGACCCACCTCTTGGAAAAAGATACTCCCTTTACATTTCTAAAGAGTGTATTGAATCCTTCAATCTTCTTAAGGACAAGCTAACTAAGGCACCGGTCTTGGTTACCCCTAATTGGGAGCTACCTTTTGAGTTGATGTGTGATGCTAGCGACTTTGTTATTGGAGCGGTTCTGGGCCAAAGAGTGAACAGACACTTCCAACCAATCCATTACGCTAGCAAGACAATGACGGGGGCTCAATTGCATTATTCCACTACCGAAAAAGAGCTTTTAGCTGTAGTGTATGCTTTTGAAAAGTTCCGCTCCTATCTTGTCCTTTCTACCACCATCGTGTACACCGATCATTCCGCGTTGAAGTACTTGTTAACTAAGCAAGATTCCAAGCCAAGACTTCTTCGTTGGGTTTTGCTCCTTCAAAAATTTAAAATCAAAATTCATGACAAAAAGGGAGCGGAAAACCTTGCCGCGGATCATCTAAGTAGACTTGAGGATCCTTATCAAGGGGATCATCCGAATAAAGAGATCAATGTCTCTTTTCCCCAAGGGGATCATCCGAAATATCCTTGATTCACGTTGGGTTTTGATGTTTAAGTGATTAAAAGGTTCATCTTTTTAGTCCTATATAAGTTCTTGTACGATTAAGCTTGAGGCTTTTTATGCTTTTTGGCTTATTTCGTATTTAGCTTATTGATTTTAGTTTTCTCAAAAGGTTCAATCTTTTTAAAGTTTCTTTTATAAAGTTTACGAATTTCATATTTCAAAAGTTGTCAAATTTATGCTTATTGACTTGTTTATGATTCGGTTAAGAGTGCTTATTGGAACTGCTAATTGAGACTTAGCTTATCTCCATTTTTGGATTATTTGATGTTCATCGCAATATTGAGGGTTTATACATTCCGACGGTTGCTTGTATTGCAATAACCCAAGGGGGTTTTACTTTGCGATCACTTGTTCTTTCCCCCTTATTCCGATCGGGATTGCGATCGCTCATTACGATCACATATTCCGACGGGTCTTAAGGTTACATTAAGTCGAATCGCTGCCCAAATTTTGTTAACGACATTCCGACAGAATTGATCTTTTGTATTCCGATCTGGATATTCCGATAGTAGTGTATTGCGACTGAAGTGTTTTATATTCTTATTCCGATCTGGACTTTCCGATAGACATACATTCCGATAGAATCAACTTTGTTACATTCCGATGGTTATTCAGATGGATTATTCCGATAGCTTTGCTTTCAAAGTATTCCGATTGATTGAGTTTTAAGTTCTAAATTCACTTGTTAAGTTTTTAATCATTTACGTTTTACGTTTTAAATTCCAAAGATTACACACTTTTATTTTTAGTTTAATTTTTAAATAAGCTTTTACTTTACTCAACGATATTTAGATAAAATAGATAATCAAACCCCCATTTTCTTTTATCCACCAAGAACGACTGAGTCGCACTAATTAACGTTAATTAATTCGAAAAGATCGGATTCAACGAACTTTCATACGAGGCAAAAACCTTGTATTAATTATCATCTAAAACAATAGCTTTTAATGAATTTGGGAGTCAAGTTGCTTCTGCCCTGATTTGCTTGGCAACAGGGCAAAAATATTGTTTTTCTCAAATGATTTTTGAAGGTACGATCAAAAATGTTACAAGCAATTCAAAATTTTGTATGTATCCAAGGTTTATAGAAGTTTTGTTGGACATGAGGCAACACGGTAAAATTCGTCACATGGATTATTTTGAAGCTAACCCCCATACAACCAAATTGTTCACCACTCTTGCAGCACCTACCCCACAATTTTCTGGCAGGGCAGTTCCCCTTACATAAACCATGATGAATCAGATCAAAAGAGAAGTTGCTTCCAAACCAAGAGCAGCCCAACCCACTCTTGCTGATGCCCCTGCTACTGATGCCCCTGCCAACCAACTTCCCCCTGCCAACCCACAACAAGAAAGAAGAACCAAAAACAGGTTTACTAGGTCTCCCTTGTCTAGTGAACCTTCACAAGTAGCAGAGAGGATAGTCTCCAAGGGTTTGGAGCAATCTTGGGGTTTGGCTGCCACTACTGTCTCATCCCAAGGGGTGAGCAGGATAGTGACACCATAAGTAAGTCCTCTCCCTCACTCCATGATACCCAAAGAGGAGAGCAATCTCCTCCTATGGTTGAGATCAGAGT
Organism: Glebionis coronaria; assembly: GCA_025667525.1. NCBI lineage: Eukaryota > Viridiplantae > Streptophyta > Magnoliopsida > Asterales > Asteraceae > Glebionis > Glebionis coronaria. The sequence goes on along the minus strand of CM046876.1, from coordinate 215,495,013 downwards.
GCAACCACTATCTATAATAGAATTAACGAATATGTGCATAGCTTGAAAGAGGAAAATGCACAACTGGTACAAACTGTCAAAAACCAAGGTCTGGTTATTAGTAATTTGGAGACCAGACTTGCTACACTTGATGGGAGGAGAAGACCAAAGCTAATTATTTCCACATATGAGGATGCTTCCAAAGGGGAGGAACTACCTCAAACATATGATTCTACACAGTGGTATGCATTTCCTAGTGGTCAGGATATAGGAAAAGAGAAGGTGGCTAGTGACGAAAAAGGGAGTGATAAGGGGAGTGCCACAAAAGATGTAGCCCAAGCTCTGTTCAATATGGGTAATCAAGAAGAAGCACCTGCTTCTACAAAAGTTTCCCCTGCTATAGTTGATCCCCCTGTTGTAAGTCCTTCCCCTGCTTAACCCATTACTCAAACATTTGCTAGGAAGAAGAGAAGGAAACCAGCTTAGAAGGGGATAAAGATTGGAGAGACTGCTCCCAAAGCAAAACCATCAGTGGATCCAAAAGACAAAGGAAAGGGGAATATGATTGAACAACCCAAGAGGAGTACAAGCACAAAACACCCGAAAAACTAAGGGTTCAATCTGAACATGATGAACATGTGGCTCTAAGAGTACATCAAGAAGAGCTACACATGCAAGAACAGAGAATGAAACAGATGAGAAAAGGAGCACAGCTGGAAAAGAAACAGGTATAAATGAGGCCCAGAGAAATGCTTAAACATGTTAAAATAATGCATAGAGAGCTAGATGACAGGGTACCTCATGTTAAAGAATTTCTAGAACAATGGGACAAGGAGTTGGTGAATTCTCCTTTGGAAGAAAGGTATGAACTGATTCTTCTGGTCTTCAATTTTCAAAAGAATTACATGGAAAAAAGAATGAGTCAGATTCAGAAGGAAAAGTACTTGAAGTCTAAAAAGGGAGGCTGGCACATTACAAGGTTATGCTCAAAAGATTCAAGAGTGGACTGATGCTCACTTCAAATATATGACTTTTAAGGAAATAAAGAGGGCAACCATTCCAGTACTAAGGGAGACGAATGTTGAGGACTTCATAGGTATAGGTACTCTTGAAGAGGCTGAGTATCTCAAGAGGCAATAAGAGATGGTGAAGAAAGCAAGGGAGGCTAGAAAAAGAAAGGCAGGAGGAGTAGCAGGTGAATCTTCTAAAGTAGTGGAAACAACACAAGCAAGTGCATCAACACAAGAAGGTGCATCCTCACAAATAGGTGCAATGTCTGCACTAAATTTGCAAAGAGCTGCTAAGAAGATGAAAAGAATGGAGAAAATTAGAGCAATCACTAAGAAAGATTAGTATCCCCCAAATGAGGAAATTGAGAATAGATTAGTTTTGCAAGAGACTGATGAAATTCCACCTAGTGAGTTGGGCATGAAATACTCAACAGTAAAATATGAGGTATTTCAGTATAGAGGCATGTCCTTGTGGAAGCTTACTAGAGTAGATGATATAGCTCAGACATTTCAGAGTTTGGGTCTTCTCTTCCAAACTTTGGATAGAGAGGATCTTGATGACCTATGGAAGATTCTAAAAGGGATGTTTGCAGCAAATCCTCCCACTATGGAAGGAACTAAGAAGGATTGGGTGATTTAGGAGAGCATGTACAAGATGTATGAGCATGAGCTAAATGACCCTCTTTTTGATGTACAGGATGGGGCAGAGTTGCTGTATTAGAAGTTGTTTACAAATTCTGGGGTCTATGAGCTTCTCATAGAAGGTGTAAGTGTTTATCAGCTTAATAATCATTATTATCCTTTCACTCAAGATACTCTGAAGAAGATGGCACAGGCTGATTTAATTATGGATGCTAAGTAGCCTGTTGCTTATGATTTGGTAAGATTCATTCGTAGTCAACTTTTTCCAGGAAGTTTGTAAGCATCCTCATCCACCAGCATTTATTCAGAAACTTGTCTTTAGGTTAAAGCACAAGTTTAGGGGAGGATTGTTGGGAATAAATACATGAGTGTGAGTTCCCGCTGCTGGTTGGTCGAAGTACCCTGCTAGAGTAAGTTCCCCCTGCTGAATAACAAAGGCAAGGGGATTGGTCCCCCTGCTAGAAGTCAAAGACCCTGCTACAAAGATAAACTTGGAAGAAATTATAACATGTTTATGTTACTACTCCATGATAGTTTCCTAGTTTGTTATTAGTAATCTTGTACGTGGGTCCTTGTGCTATAAAAGGACTCACTAGGGTTTCATGTAACATATCTGTTTCTGTTCATTTCATTTCATACTTTAAGGTTGTATAACCCTAATACCATTGTTGGGTATTCGTATATCTTTGATATATTAAAGTTAAACGTTTGATCTTAATACTTGTTCTCGTGCTAAACACTATTTTCCGCATCTTGTTTAGTTACTTTGTGTATTGTAAACTTTCTCTAGTGAGAGATTGAATTCATTCTTTCTATCACAACCCTTAAACAAGCTCATGTTTAAGATTTGAATTTGGGATCAACACTCAGCTTTAATTAAAGCGTTACGAAATTAATTATTCAAAAAATAATTAATAAATGTCAGAAAATATTAGGTAAATATTCTGTTTTAGGGTTTAAAACACGAGAACTAAACACAAGTTTACACGATAACTTATAAGTGTCTAAAAATAAAAGACTCATATATATATATATATATATATATATATATATATATATATATATATATATATATATATATATATATATATATATATATATATATATATATATATATATATATATATATATATATATATATATATATATATATATGAGTTGGGGCTGGCGGCTAAACAAGAATAATAGAAACAATGGGCCTTAAGCCCAGCCCAGTTTAATAGTTATCACAAGAAAAACAAAATGCTCTTTTCCATTTCATTTTTATCATAACACAAAAAGGATTTAGGGTTTCTCTTAGGGGTGGCCGACGGCTGGAAACAAAAACAAAGGGGAAAAGATTTTGATTTTAGCAATTGATTCGGTTGTGTGTTTGTAATTCATCCCTAATCACGAATAAAGTAATCACTTCTTATTTTCTTATTTATTCCGATCCATCCTAATAATTCCATGAACACACGAATCTATATTGGAAACATGTTATAATCATTCAATTAGTCGGGTTTTGGTCATGAAAACCAAGAGTATAATAACTCTCGATGGAAGTTTAATATGCACATCCGAATCTGTAAGGTCTCGGTGGTCCTTTTTCTTGTAATCAGCCGCGAACCAAACCCAAAACAGTGGGTAATCGCCATTAATGGGGCGTTTGGTTTGAGAACAGTGGAAACAAACATGGCTCGGGGGTGTTTGTTAATAAACAGTGGCAACCGAGAGTTATATAACTCTCGGTGGGAATATATTAAACAACAACGGTTCGGATGAATTCTAAATCCCAGAATTAGCGACAATTTAGCGACATAATTTATGTCGCCGTTTATATAGGCAGTTTTGGTCACATTTTAGCGACGGTTTAGCGACAGAAAATTCTGTCGCTAATCCGGCTGTGAGGATATTATTTGTTGTTGCTTTCTTTAATGCGACCGAGAGGGGTATCTCAGTAGGCTCGGGTACACGGTTTAAAAATTAAGAAAGGGTTTATTTAGATAATATTTTAATCATTTTACAATAAGTTATTTTCAAAATTTAACAAGTATAAAGGTTTTATTAATTTAATTAGTAAATTAAATTATAAATGATTTGACTAGTTTTATTAATTAAAACGTATAATTTTCTTAAATGATTTAAATGATTCATGAAACCTTTCTAATTTAGGAAACTTTCTAATTATAGCAAGTTACTATTTATAGTAATGTCAAAATACATATTATACAGCAATCAGAAGTACATGAATACACTTATCAGTAATATTATAGAACAGTCATAATTTACCAGATTATACACAAACAGTAATACAAGAATATAATAAATCAAACTAAGAATACTTAAGATCAGTAAAAATAAACATATATCAGACAACTCATTCGCTTCGTTATTCATGTAGCTTTTGTGATGATAGAGTAGGAGTTTCATCGGTTCTCCTTGCAGTCAGTTACTGGACACAAGGTACAAATTTTCCGTCCTTCAGTATGGACTCCCTTTTTCCTATTCATGATTATGATTTCCCGTCTCCATCCATCTGTATTCCCAGTTATATGTTTTAAAACTTTACATGATTGACATGATAACTATATTAATTGCCTGAGCTTTATCTACATGCATGACCAGTTTTGACTAGTTACGAAGGTACCGTAACCATGACAATTGAGGTACCGGTGTCATGAATCCTCTACAGGGGAGTGATTTCTCGCAGCGTCCCTTTTATTTTAAGTTGGCTATTTTATCAGTAGTATAAGCGGGGTGTATGGGTGCATCCTAGTTTATCAGTTACAGCTTATCAGGTGAATGTGGTGTGTGCTCTACATCCTTCACATTGGAGTTGATCCCTCCACCCAGCTTATCAGTTAGATGTCACCCCTCTACAGCATGACGAGGTCACCCCTATATGTATTCATGCAGCCGTTATTATAGAACATGACCTATATAAGCTCTTGGCACTTAAAATACAGTAAATGCATGTTTTCTGATTTAACATAAAATAATTCAGCTTTACTAAATTTAAATCAGACTTTTCAGAACGTACATAGTTTTCCGCTACACGTTACATATCAGTCTTATAGCTTCAGTATTTTCTATCTGTTTCATTCCACTACTTATTATCATGCTTTATATCCATTCACTGGGGGTTATGCTCAGCCATAGTTTTCCTTTCATGTTCCAAACGGCAGGTAATAAGTGTGAAAACACTTATCCTTTTAACAATTATTTCCAATAATAACAAGACCAAAACGTGTATTTTATGTCGTAAAAGTCGGAATTATGCGTGGTTTGTGTTTTTATTGTGTTTCAGGTTAAAAATATGAAAAAGGAAGAAAACACGGGCTATCACGGGCTTTTATCGAAGAAAACGAGAAAAGACGAAGTCAAAAGATCAAGAGTGCAAAAAGAACGGAAGTCCGAGGCCTATTTTGAAGATTTATCGAAGAAAAAGTCTAAAGACGGAAGTTTAATGAAGTCGAAGAACCAAGTCTAATTAAAGAAGAAAATTATAAAGACGAGTTCAATATATATCGACAAATCCCAAGACGACGTCGAGAAATACAAAGAATTTAAATCGAGTCTAGAAGAGAAGAAAGAAAGAAGAAAGCATCAAAGTCTCCCCACCTCCTATATATACCCTCCTAATGCTTCATTAGGAGGGTGTTAGTTAGTCGTCATTTTTCATTTTTGTTGTTTTAATTTTTAGAGAGAGAAAGTGTTTAACTTTCTCTCACTAGGAAAACTTCATCTTTTATTTCTTTCTTGTTTGAATCTAATCTTTAATTTTTAGAGTTTAATCTTGTTTTAATCTACATCTTTTTCTACCTTTCTTGATTTTTATCTATCTTTGATCTGAAATAATCTTTGATCTTGTTTCATCTTAATGCTTATTTGATCAAAAAGTTTATCTATTTGTTTATATATAAGTTTTTATATGATTTGAGCTTTGAGCTTATTATGCTTTTTGGATTATTTTATATTTAGCTTATTTACTTTTAAGTTTTCTTAAAAGTTTTGTCTTTTTAAGGTTTGTTTAAAAGGTTTTGCTTATTTAGAGTTATAAAAGTTTCTTATTCGTGCTTATTTGGTTTTTTTATTATTGATTTGGTTAAGTGCCGGATTGTGCTTATTAAAAAGAAGCTTATTAATTTTGCTTATTACGAATATCATTCCGTCAGAAAAGGGTTTACCTTTTCCGACAGTTATTCCGACGCTGCCATCGGATTAGGGTTTTATATTCCGACGAGTTATTCCGATCTTTGCATCGGAAAAGGGTTTGGGATTCCGATCGTTATTCTGATCGAGATTCCGATTGTTGTGTTTATTAGTATTCCGACTGTCTTTCCGACGTATTATTCCGGTAGTGTTGTTTTTCTGCCAGTTGTGATTCCTATAGCTTTACTGTGCATTATTCCGATACTCTAGTAGTTATTCCGACAGAATTTCTTTTGACACATTCCGACGGGATTCCGATCATTGGTATTCTGACGAGTTGAGTTCACTTTTTGTTTCTAGTTAATTTTCAAGTTTTCTTTTCCCACCAATCTAGGTTAGATATTCTTGTTTTATTTTTAATAACTTTTATGTTTATGTTATTTGTAGACTTAGATATTCAATCTCCCCCTTTTAGTGACCAATGCCATTAATTCCACCATTAACCGTGATCAATTCGGATTGAATGGAGTACGAACATCATTTCTTGAACCCACAAAAGTCATAAATCAAATGGCGCCGCTGCCGGCTCTTTTCGTAAAGATTAACGGTTTTTAGTGTGAAAAATTAGATTTTGGGATCCGTTCTTTTAGGAACGTTATTTTCTAGAACAAAAAAAATTCAAAAATCCTAAAAATATATAAAATTTCAAAAAGTCAAAAAACAATAAAAAAAAAGAAAAAAACCAAAAATATTTTATTTCATTTTAGTGTATGCGTACTCGATCTACGTCTTATTCTGAGCCCGAGACTCTTAGAGACATAGATATTGCCGGTGTGCATAACAATAATAACAACCCACCTCACAACAACATGAACAATAATAATAACAATGGCCCACAACCCGACTTATGAACAATGGAGGAGCTTTGTAAGCCAACAATGAACGGACGCGGAGGACCGATTGCACCGATGCAAATCACGGCTCCTGAGTTTTCGTTGAAGCATCACATGATTCAGCAAGTTCAAAACGCTTGTCCTTTTCGCGGATTACCGGATGATGATGCCAACAAACACCTTGACATATTCATTACCGTCACTCAAAGCATGAAACTGCCCGGTGCTTCCATGGATTTTCTTCGCCTTCACCTTTTTCCACACACTTTATCCCGCCATGCCAAAAAATGGTTTGATCCTCTTCCCAAAAACTCAATACATGACTCAAAAAATTTTGTCGCGCTACTTTCCACCATCCATGGTCACTAGTCTTCGCAACCAAATCAGTGGATTCACTCACGAACCTGATGAGTCGCTTTTCGATGCTTGGGAACGATATAATGTCTTGATTGACCGTTGTCAGAACCATAACATGCTCCCCGTTACTTTGATTTATACTTTCTACAATGGTTTAACTTTTCGTGATCGTGATACGATTAATGCTGCCGCCGGTGGTACATTCATGAAGAGAAGACCTGAGGAGTGTAGAGAGCTTATAGAGAACATGACCACTCACCACAAAAATTGGGATTCATCTGCATCTTCAAGGAATAACCCACGGACCAATGTTTCTTCTACATCATCCAAACCAGAGATAACCGACCTTACCCGCCAAATTGTCGAGATGAACAAAAGCTTCTTAACCATGGCTACAAACCAATTTCAACAAGCCAAAGCTGTAGCAACTTCTTGTGAGATTTTCGGGGGTTCTCATTCATACACCGATTATCCTTCAACTCATGACAATCCGGAAAATGTGTATGACGCTAATGGTAACTTTTCTACGGGAGGCTATCAAGCACGTCCTCAAGGTGACCGCAATTTGCTCAGTTATCGTTCAAATAACTTCCTTTCACCACCCGGTTTTCCTCCTCAAAACCAAAAGAACTCTAACCGCAATAATCAAAACCAAACTCGAGCTCCAAATCAATATCAAACCCAAAGAACCCCATATCCACCTCAAGGAAATAACCAAGTTTACCAACAACCCACTTATCAACCACCTGCCTACCATGCTCCTCCTACTAACCAACCTACAACATTTAATCAAGAGGTTGAAACTTACATAAGGACTAATCATCAACTTGAAAGGAGATATGACAAAACAAGGGAATGATCTTAGAGCCGATATACGAAACTCTTTGAGTAGTCAAACGAATGACTTAAGGGATATGATGGCTAGTTTCTTCCCAAGTAATCAAACCTCTAGTTTGGATTCTCTTCCGAGTAACACCATTGCTAATCCAAGAGGGGAGATGAAAGCAATCACCACCCAAAGTGGCAATGGTTTAAAGGAACCCGAGATTCCTACACCTACACCGGTGATTGTGACAAAGGAGAACGAGTCCCCTTCTCCAATTCCTCCACTTTCTACTTCCATCCTTCCACCACCCAAGGATGTGAGTGAGAATTCCATTCCAAAGCCTTCATCTCAACCTGGTATACCTTATCCCTCAAGGTTGACGAAAGAGAAGTTGAAGAACAAGGATGATATTCAGGTTTCTAACTTTCTTAAAATGTTTAAACAACTGAATTTCAACATCTCCTTTGTCGAGGCTCTCGCTCACATGCCGAAATATGCTAAAATTTTAAAGATCTCCTCAGTGACAAAGAAAAGCTTCTTGATATCACTCAGACCCAACTTAATGAGAATTGCTCCGCAGTGCTCTTAAGGAAACTACCCACCAAACTTGGTGATTCAGGTCGTTTTCTCATTCCTTGCAACTTCCCCGGGGTAGAGAATTGTATGGCCCAAGCCGATCTAGGTGCTAGTATAAACTTAATGTCATTAAGTGTTTGGAAACAATTATCTCTACCTGAGCTAGTCCCCACACGAATGACCTTGGAATTAGCCAACCGTACGGTTGCTTATCCGGTGGGGATAGCCGAAAATGTCTTTGTCGGTGTCGACAAATTCATCTTTCCGGCAGATTTTGTTGTCGTGGACTACGAGATGGACCCCCGTGTTCCATTAATCGTTGGACGTCCATTCTTGAGGACCGGTCGCACTCTCATTGATGTAGCCACGGGAATTAATCATGAGAGTTGGTGACGATAAAATCATCTTCAACATGGGTAAACTTTCTAAGCAACCTTATGAAAATGAGAGCGTTAATTTCATTGATGTTCTTGATGACGCTTATGAAGAGTATTTTAAAGACGCTTGTAAAAGTGGTTCTTCTTCTCTACCCATTGTGGAGACCGTTGCCTCTATTGCTCCATCACTAACTCCATTTGGAGAAAGTGATTTCCTTTTGAAAGAATTTGAAGCAACTTTGGGGGATGTGGACTTAAATTATGACGATTTTCCCTCCGATTGGGATGAAGACACTCGTACCGTTGAGAAACTTCTCAATGAGTACCATATTTCTCCACCGTCTCCTAAGGAAATCTATATCGATGATACGAATTTGACTACGCCTTCCATCGACAATCCTCCGGATTTAGAGCTTAAGGATTTACCGTCTCATCTCGAATACGTTTTCCTTGAAGACAATAATAAGTTACCCGTCATCATCGTAAACGACTTGAAAGAGGTTGAAAAGTCTCGACTTATCGACGTGCTGAAGAATCATAAGAAAGCAATTGCTTGGACAATTTTCGACATCCGCAGAATTGATCCGACCTTTTGTACTCATAAAATTCTCATGGAAGATGACTTTAAACCCGCAATCGAAAGCCAAAGAAGGGTTAATCCTAAAATTCATGAAGTCATCGAGAAAGAGGTTATCAAACTTCTAGATGCCGGAATGATTTACGCTATTTCGGATTCGCCATGGGTTAGTCCCGTCCATTCTGTGCCTAAGAAAGGCGAAATAACCATTGTTCCCAATGAAAGCAACAAGTTGATTCCTACTCGACTTGTCACGGGTTGGCGAGTTTACATAGACTATCGCAAGCTCAATGATGCCACTCGCAAGGATCATTTTCCTCTTACTTTCATGGATCAAATGCTCGAGCGTTTAGCGGGTAATGATTATTATTGCTTCTTAGACGGTTTCTCCGGGTATTTTCAAATTCCCTTCGATCCTAAAGACCAAGAGAAAACCACATTCACTTGTCCTTGTGGAACATTTGCTTACAAAAGAATGCCTTTCGGATTATGCAATGCTCCTGGGAATTTCTAAAGGTGTATGATGGCTATATTCCATGACATGGTTGAAGAAACTATGGAAGTATTTATGGATGATTTCTCGGTCTATGGTGATTCTTTCTCTACTTGCCTTGCCAGTTTAGAACGTATGCTCAAAGGGTGTGAAGACACTCGCCTCGTTCTTAATTGGGAAAAATGCCATTTCATGGTAAAAGAAGGTATTGGTCTTGGTCATAAAATCTCCAAATCCGGTCTTGAAGTTGACCGTGCTAAAGTCGATGTCATTGCTAAATTACCTCCACCTTCAACCGTGAAGGATGTGAGAAGTTTCCTTGGTCATGCGGTCTTCTATCGCCGTTTCATTTAAGATTTTTCTAAAATAGCTCGCCCGTTGACCCACCTCTTGGAAAAAGATACTCCTTTTATATTTTATAAAGAGTGTATTGAATCTTTCAATCTTCTTAAGGATAAATTAACTAAGGCACCTGTCTTGGTTACCCCTAATTGGGAGTTACCTTTTGAATTGATGTGTGATGCTAGCGATTTTGCTATTAGAGCGGTTTTGGGCCAAAGAGTGAACAAACACTTCCAACCAATCCATTATGACAAGCAAGACAATGACGGGGGCTCAATTGCATTATACCACTACTGAAAAAGAGCTTTTAGCTGTAGTGTATGCTTTTGAAAAGTTTCGCCCCTATCTTGTTCTTTCCACCACCATTGTGTATACCGACCATTTAGCGTTGAAGTACTTGTTAACCAAACAAGATTCCAAACCAAGACTTCTTCGTTGGGTTCTACTCCTTCAAGAATTCAAAATTGAAATTCGGGATAAAAAGGGAGCGGAAAACCTAGCCGCGGATCATCTTAGTAGACTCGAGGATCCTTATCAAGGGGAGCTCCTAAATTAAGAGATTAATAACTCTTTTCCCCTGTAGGCCTTGATGTCCATTAACTACAATCTAGATGAAACCACATGGTTTGCGGATATTGCAAACTATTTGGCGGGTGGAATTCTCATGGAAGGGTTAACGTCTCCGCAAAAGAAAAAGTTCTTTAAGGACATTAAGCACTATTTTTGGGACGACCCCTACCTTTTCAAACAATGTGCGGATCTTGTCATTCGTCGTTGTATTGATAGGCTGTAAAACCCGCATGCTTTTACCATGCATAGCACCCTTAGGATCGTACGTACTAGATTTAAACTTTCTTAATATAGCATGATTACGATTACGTGTTAGGATTTTACGTATTACGTACGTGTTAGAACATGATAAGTATTTACTACGCACGAGCACGTAATAATTATTTAACAATAATTAATCACGAACGTAATTAAAACACGAACTGATATTAATTACGTACATATATAATTATTAGGAACATGAATAAATATAGTGGGTCACGATCGAAAACTAATTAAAATTACGTAAACTACGTAACACGTAAACATGAATATTAGACACGTTTATTCTTATTATGTATAATTAAATTAATACGACAAGTACTACGTAAATTAAGTTTACTTATGACACATGAAGTTATTACAAAATACTTCACGCATAATTTATACGAGGAACCGAGTACGTATTAAATTAAATGCGTACGTTTTATTAAACGAATAAAATAAACACATAAGAGTAAGATTTCGGGCCGTTTTAGACAAAATAAGAAAAGGTAAGGACTTGGGCTCAAGGCCCAAGTGTATGTTTTGCTTTGGGCCGTGTATAACAAATAAGGGACGGAGGGTTGTGTTTTTGCTCTATGCCGACACAAACATCACACATATGAAACCCTAAACCTAAAATGATACAAGCCGTCACATACTTTTTCTCTTCTTCTTCCTTGCCGCGCCCAACACCAAGAAAATAAGGGAAAGATCAAGGATCCGCAGTTGTGGTGGATGTTCTAAGCCTTAACACGAAAATAAAACAAGGTATAAACCCTAATTCGTTTCCTTGTTTCTTTAAATTGATTTTCAATCCGAAGTTAGGGTGTTAAAACATGTTAAAATAATAATTAAAGGAGGGGTTTCGTTGGTTTATTGTTGAGTTCATAAGGGCACGCAAACCGAGACTCATATCAGTCTCGGTGGTATTTGTTTCACCAGCCGCAACCCTAATAAGGGTGTGGGCTTGGTTTTGTGCTAGCAGTGGCGTACAGCGAACAAGCAGGGGAAACCACTGGCTGCGGCCAGTGGTATGCTTAGCCTAGCGGGGGAACCGAAGGTCTGTCGGGGGAAACAACTTAACTGCCAGGGGTAATGGCAGTTAGGGGACTGTTTGGGTTTTGGTTTTAAATAGGCTAAAAGGTGCGTTTGGATTTCAGTTTTGTAAACAGAAACTAAGGGGCTGTTTGGTTCGGCTTTATATAAAAACACACACATTTTCACGGGATTTCACGGGTTCGGTTTACGACAATGTCTTTCTAAAAATAATACATGGGTACGGGTTATTATTTTACGCGTTTAATTAGTTTAACACGTATATTAATTACAAGACAAGTAAACTAATAAATCATGACTTATTATTAGAAGATTAATTAAATTAATTTAACATGCTAAATAATTAATTTAATTAAAACATGGACATAGTTTTATTATTACTAATTAATAATACATGATTTTAACCTAAGTATTTTTATTATTTAATTTAGACTATAGTAATTAATTAATTATTAAACATGACTTATAATTAATTAATTATCATGACGTAGGTAAATTATTTTACTATTAATACATAGTTAAACCTAAGTATTTTAATCATGAGAATTAGACTAAGTAATTAATTAATTATAAAAACCATGACCTATAATTAGTTAATTGTCATGACTTAGGTTACATTAATATAATTAATAATAAATGTTTTAATCTAAGTATTTATATCTTATTTAATTAAATAACATGATAATTAAATAAATGTTGTAACCTATGGTTTAATTAAATACATGGAATGATTTATAAACAATACTATGTTATTACATGACTTAGAATATTAATCAGTAAATACTTAAGCTTATATAAATAGCTTATTTGACTAGCTTATATCTATTTACGGAAACCTTCTATTTTTAGAAACTTATTTATTTCAGGCATCTAATCTATTTATGGAAACTTTCTATTTTTAGAAACTTATCTGTTTTAAGCAGTAAATCTTTTCTTAAAAACTTTCTATTTTTGGAAACTTTCTATTTTTGGAAACTTTCTATTTAAGGAAACCTACTATTTTTGGAAAGTTACTTATTATTACACAGTAAGTATAATAACACATGAAATACCAGAAATACTTAATCAGATTAAACAGAATATAAGATTTAACACAGTTTAAGGCTTTAAAACAGTAAAACATGTTAAGAACACATAAAATAAGCTAAGACATTACATAAACCAAGCTATGTATTTAGTAAGCAGATACTTATTCATGTACGTATTTATGTAGCACTAGTGATTTGGAAGTAGAATTCTCGCAGTTCGTCTTTCTCGTTCACTGGACATAAGGTACGGATTCCCGTCCTTTCAGTATGGACATTCTTTCCTTATTAGGATTTCCCCGTGTGCAGCCAACTGTTTTCCCGTAGTATAAGTATGAGTTTGATTGCTTATGTTTTAAATATGATTAACTATAGCCATATACATGCATGACCAAGTTTCACCTAGTTATGGAGGTACCATAACCATAACATTAGAGGCACTGGTGTTATGACTTCACCACGACGGAGTGATTGCTCGTGGCGTCCCTTCATCTTTTGGCCATATTATTATATTTATCATGTGGGGTGTATGGGTGCATCCTAGTTACATGTTTTTATTCAGGATTTCATAGTGAATGTGGTGTGTGCCTTGCATCCTTCACAAGGAGCTGATCCCTCCTACCCAAAACCAGTATATTAAATTAGAGGCAACCCCTCTAATTTGCATGATGAGGTCACCCCTCCAAGTATTCATGCACGGTGGATTTTCATGACCTATATTGGCTAATGGTAAAATACGTTAAACAGTTTTCATAAGATAAACATAAGGCTTTTCAAACTATAAAACCAGTTTTATGAACATGTTCCAGGTTTTCCAGGACTTATACAATTCCTCTGCTATTAAGTCTCTATTATGTTTTAGTCACTTATACTATGTCTATATCCGTGCACTGAGCGTTTTGCTCAGCTGTTACTTTCCTTTCCATGTCCCAAAACGGCAGGTACCCTAGGAAAGACTCGAGCATTTGGAGGACGTGCATAGGATGGAAGCTGCTAGAGACTTCTTCTCCTTTTTGCCTTCATATACTTATGCTTGTTTAGTCTTTCATTCATTTCTTTTGCTTTATTATGTTTTGGGCTTATGTTTGGGAACCGATGTTTGATTCCGGTTATCCCTATGGTAATGTAATGTTTTATACATTTATCCTTGTATGCTTTGATGACACGCCATAATTACGCGTGACATTCCATTATCAAAATGGGGTGTTACAATTATGGTATCAGAGCCAAGGCTTCGACCTGTAGGCTCTAAAACTCGACCTGTGACTAGTGGGTAGTAACCAGGAGCTTCCTAAGCCAACGTCTGTTATTCTACGTATTGATGTTTTCAGCGCATTGTTGTTTTAACCATGATGTTTTCAGCACCTTGAGGTTGTAACCTTGATGTTTTCATCGATATTGTTTTACTAATATGGATGGACAACCGTCATTCACATTTAGTTATGTGTCATTGTTTCATGCATAATGTTCCTCGTGAACTGTGACTATGTGGACTGAACCCCAGTAGTTCATAATTAGTCACATAAAATTTTTTCTGATAAGTTTTGACAAACGAGTTTCATTCATTTATGTTTCATGTATCATTGTTGCAGGGATTATGACTAAGTAATGGTTGGTACAGGACTGGCCCTATTTAGTCGCATGTGCTTTTATCGAAACTTTTAACTTTGGGACCGACCCATAGGCATCCCCTCGCCATGTCTTTTGTTTTGGAACCGACCCATAGGCGTTCCCTCGCACATATAAATGTTTTATAAACTACATTACGCATTCATGCACTTTTTTTCATGCATAAAATTTTTCTCATGATTTAAATTGGCATAAAAAAATATTCATGTCCCCTCATAAGTTATTATGTTTTTATGTCAAGTATGTTTTCATACTGTCTTGGTTAACTTCAGTTTCATGCTGATTATGTTATACACTTCTTCGTAATAGATGGTTTTATGTTTCTTCATGATAATTCCGTCTTCGTGTTGATTATGTTTTCCGCCTCTTTTGTTATTTACGTTGTCCTGCAAGACTTTTTTGGATTTCATTGAATTCTGCTTTCATGATAGTCATGGTTGGTTTTCATTGATCATGCTGTCAGGAAAATCATCGTTGAATTTGGGGTAACCACACTTTAGCGTTTCTCTATGCAACCAGAATGAGGTATATACTGGTATTGCCAGGTTATCATGATGGTTTCCTAACCGTTTAACTGATATACTTTCTTTAGATCATGATAAATGATCGACTCCATACCGATCATTTCATGTGCATTCCACGTGTACTCCACGTACCGTATTTCATGTGTATCACATGTACCTTAATCCATGTGTATTCCACTTGCAATACTTCACGAGTATTCGCTAGTCGATTCTGAATCACCTCAGGCGTATTTTCAATTGCTGATGTTCTACAAGATTGCTGATGCCGCTCATAACTTGGAGATGTTACTAAAGGTTGATGCTGCTGACGCTCGGAGACGCTACGAGATGCGGATGCTGTTCACAACTTGGAGATCCTACAAGACGAAGACAAAGGCGTCGGAGCAAAGCAATTGGACGAGAAGATGCTTCACCATCAGACGATTCCCATCAATCATTGTCCCTAATTCTTAGTTACATGTCACACGTCATTCGGCTGTCATTTCAGCCATATGAGTGCAAACCGGTACCAGCCGGCCACTCAGCTGAATAGTTACATGAATCACGGTCATCAGAATGACCATCATGGAACTGACAGACAGGACGGTAGTAATCACTACTATGACAACAACTAACCTAGAAATCGCAACCGAAACTCTGGCCACGGACGTAATCAGAAATACAAGGATTAGTAGTCCAACCGATCCGCCAATTCTGGCATAATAACCTTATATTGTGGTTATATTTTTTTCACATCTCGAGACACATGTCAAGACATCAGTCAAGACACATGTCTCACGTATACTTTCTGAAGACACATGTCAAGACATCAGTCAAGACACATGTCTCACGTATACCTCCTGAAGACACATGTCAAGACACCAGTCAAGACTATGTCATGATTATAGTTCCAAGAAACGAGTCAAGACACATGACTCACGTCCAACAATGGAACATTTCTAAGAAATTCAGGGTACCCTCCAAGGGTATATCCATTTTGTTGTGCCATGTATTAATCAGGCCACAAGAATTTCAAACCATTATCGGTGTATCAGTGAGAACTGTCACGTTGCCGATGTCACTTTCATTCTTTCACCATACTTCATATATGCATGACCATGAAGGACGCTTTTCGTATTCCCAAGTATATGAAGGTTTTCCTTTAGCTTAATGATGAGTTCCAAGCTTCTAACGCATTCCCTCGGACAGACACGAGATGAATTTTATCCTAATTATGTACTATGAACAGCACACCATGCTACGATTCATAATTATGTAAAGTAATGTTCAGGCTCCTGAATACTTTCAGCTCGATTTTCCATCAGGAAAATCTGTACAAATTATCTATGCTTTACAAGCATGTGCGTTGTTAGCCATGGTCGCTAAAATTTTCTAGCTGTCAGTAAGACACGACTACTTAATGCTTTTACGCATAGCTAGTTGATTATTCCAAAATCTTCCTATACATTCTAGGAGAACCTACAAGGAGAAGGATGGTACCATGAGATTATGTGTCGACTACCGTCGACTTAAACAAATCACCATTAATGACCGTTATTCTCCTCCACATATTGACAACATGTCCAATCAACCGTATAGTGTTAATCACTTTTCCAAGATCGAACTCATGATCATGCTGCCAACAGTGACGAATGAAACAGCAGGACATGTCCATGACTGCTATTCGTACACGACTCGGTCATGCTAGATTTATAATTTTGAATTAGTCTCATCAATGCTCCAACGGCATTATAAGAATGAGTTTCCATGAACTCATAGCAAATTCATCAGTGTTTTCATTGAGGATAACCTGATTTCCTTTAAGCCTAGAAGAAGAACAGGAAGACCATATCTGCACTATGTTGCAAATTCTATGACAAGAGAAATTTCACCCTGGAAATTTTTCCAATATCAATTATGTTTGATTACAGTGAAACGCTGGATCGCATGGATTTGCACGGTTAATCTTACTATGACTCAGCTTATGCGTGAAGGAGAGAACCCTACACTACATTAGGTGTTCTAGAAAATCCTACGCTAGGAGAAGTCTAGATTCAAAGACTCAGAGTTTCGCAAACTCCTATGTATCAAGTTCTACGAAGCAAGATACACTTACGTTCATATCTAAGTACCTGACATACCAACAGGTTAAGATAGGACACCAACAGACTGGGATGTTTTCATCATCTGAAATGGTGAACTGAAATGGGACAAGATCTCCACGGATTTTGGTTACCAGTTTAACGCAAACTCAGAAGAAGCATGATGCTATCTGTCTATTGCACACAGTTTGATCAAGTCTACGGAATCCTTACATCCGTTAGGATTTTAGAACCAACAGATTGATCGGACATTTTCCAGCCAAGGCTCATCCGATCACTTGGCAATTCCTCAGTTATCGGGACAGACAAATATTCATAATTGTGCTCCTAATTTACTTCCCATCCTTGTTCAAATTTCACGACCTGCTTTCGCACTCACGTTCATGACGCTATTCACGTTCATGATGGCATCTCGGCTTACGATTTTACGTTCATTTCGTTCTGGGAAGATTTGCAAGAACTTGAGAGACCGGACCCAAGTTTAGTATAACTCTCCATCATCAGATAGACGTTTCATGTCATATTCCACGTCTCACCTTGTAGCGTTTGGCGATACCGCCATTATATTCTATGTTCACGATATGTTTCACATATCATGTTCATTCTACGTTCCTCATATCATGATCAAGATAGGTTACACGTATCATGGATCACGATATGTTTACTCTCACTACACTCGCCATATCTCCACGTAGCACGTTCAAAATTTTTCACGTATCACGTTCAAAATTTTTCACGTACTACGTTTCTTTATGTCTCGTGCATCGTTTCTAGTTAACAGTTAAGTCGGATTATTTTGCACCATAATGTTTCAGTTACTCTTACACGTTAATTCTTATTCCCTCGATCGAATAGAGGGGATCTACCTTACGTTGATAACCAGGAACTTCTTCGTATTCCAAGTCAAGGTCAGGAGGACCAAGACGTATCATTCGTGTCAAGATCTTATAAAGGAACCATTCCAAGAGGGAATCCACTTGGAAACGGACAAGTTCATCCGGACTTCTTATCCGTTTTCTCTTATCAATTAGATATGTCCTTTCAGCCACGTCACGTTCCATGTACTTTTAAGACATGTCACGTTCCGCGTTCTTTCTGCCAGGTCACCTGCACGTTAATTTATCTTACATACCCTCTCAGTTTGATTCGGGTATGTTTCTATTTCAGTTACGTTATATATAATTCGGGGACGAACTATTCTTTTTAGGGGGGAAGAGTTGTAAAACCCGCATGCTTTTACCATGCATAGCACCCTTAGGATCGTACGTACTAGATTTAAACTTTCTTAATATAGCATGATTACGATTACATGTTAGGATTTTACGTATTACGTACGTGTTAGAACACGATAAGTATTTACTACGCACGAGCACGTAATAATTATTTAACAATAATTAATCACGAACGTAATTAAAACACGAACTGATATTAGTTACGTATATATATACTTATTAGGAACATGAATAAATATAGTGGGTCACGATCGAAAACTAATTAAAATTACGTAAACTACGTAACACGTAAACATGAATATTAGACACGTGTATTCTTATTATGTATAATTAAATTAATACGACAAGTAGTACGTAAATTAAGTTTACTTATAACACATGAAGTTATTACAAAATACTTCACGCATAATTTATACGAGGAACCGAGTACCTATTAAATTAAATGGGTACGTTTTATTAAACGAATAACATAAACACATAAGAGTAAGATTTCGGGCCGTTTTAGACAAAATAAGAAAAGGTAAGGACTTGGGCTCAAGGCCCAAGTGTATGTTTTGCTTTGGGCCGTGTATAACAAATAAGGGATGGAGGGTTGTGTTTTTGCTCTATGCCGACACAAACATCACACATATGAAACCCTAAACCTAAAATGATACAAGCCGTCACATACTTTTTCTCTTCTTCTTCCTTGCCGCGCCCAACACCAAGAAAACAAGGGAAAGATCAAGGATTCGCGGTTGTGGTGGATGTTCTAAGCCTTAACACAAAAATAAAACAAGGTATAAACCCTAATTTGTTTCCTAGTTTCTTTAAATTGATTTTCAATCCGATGTTAGGGTGTTAAAACATGATAAAATAATAATTAAGGGAGGGGTTTCGTTGGTTTATTGCTGAGTTCATAAGGGCACGCAAACCGAGACTCATATGAGTCTCGGTGGTATTTTTTTCACCAGCCGCAAACCTAATAAGGGTGTGGGCTTGGTTTTGTGCTAGCAGTGGCGTACAGCGAACAAGCAGGGGAAACCACTGGCTGCGGCCAGTGGTATGCTTAGCCTAGCAGGGGGAACCGAGAGCTTAAGCTCTCGGTGGGATATTTGCACAGGCAGGGGAAACGCAGGTCTGTCGGGGGAAACAACTTAACTGCCAGGGGTAATGGCAGTTAGGGGACTGTTTGGGTTTTGGTTTTAAATAGGCTAAAAGGTGCGTTTGGATTTCAGTTTTGTAAACAGAAACTAAGGGGCTGTTTGGTTCAGCTTTATATAAAAACACACACATTTTCACGGGATTTCACGAGTTCGGTTTACGACAATGTTTTTCTAAAAATAATACATGGGTACGGGTTATTATTTTACGTGTTTAATTAGTTTAACACGTATATTAATTACAAGACAAGTAAACTAATAAATCATGACTTATTATTAGAAGATTAATTAAATTAATTTAACATGCTATATAATTAATTTAATTAAAACATGGACTTAGGTTTATTATTACTAATTAATAATACATGATTTTAACCTAAGTATTTTTATTATTTAATTTAGACTATAGTAATTAATTAATTATTAAAGATGACTTATAATTAATTAATTATCATGACGTAGGTTAATTATTTTACTATTAATACATAGTTAAACCTAAGTATTTTAATCATGAGAATTAGACTAAGTATTTAATTAATTATTAAAACCATGACCTATAATTAATTAATTCTCATGACTTAGGTTACATTAATATAATTAATAATAAATGTTTTAATCTAAGTATTTATATCTTATTTAATTAAATCACATGATAATTAAATAAATGCTGTAACCTGTGGTTTATTTAAATACATGGAATGATTTATAAACTATACTATGTTATTACATGACTTAGAATATTAATCAGTAAATACTTAAGCTTATATAAATAGCTTATTTGACCAGCTTATATCTATTTATGGAAACCTTCTATTTTTAGAAACTTATTTATTTCAGGAAGCTAATCTATTTATGGAAACTTTCTATTTTTAGAAACTTATCTATTTTAAGCAGTAAATCTATTCTTGGAAACTTTCTATTTTTGGAAACTTTCTATTTTTGGAAACTTTCTATTTAAGGAAACCTGCTATTTTTGGAAAGTTACTTATTATTACACAGTAAGTATAATAACACATGAAATACCAGAAATACTTAATCAGATTAAACAGAATATAGGATTTAACACAGTTTAAGGCTTTAAAACAGTAAAACATGTTAAGAACACATAAAATAAGCTAAGACATTACATAAAACCAGCTATGTATTTAGTAAGCAGATACTTATTCATGTACGTATTTATGTAGCACTAGTGATTCGGAAGTAGAATTCTCGCAGTTCGTCTTTCTCGTTCACTGGACATAAGGTACGGATTCCCGTCCTTTCAGTATGGACATTCATTCCTTATTAGGATTTCCCCGTATGCAACCAACGGTTTTCCCGTAGTATAAGTATGAGTTTGATTGCTTATGTTTTAAATATGATTACCTATAGCCATATACATGCATGACCAAGTTTCACCTAGTTATGGAGGTACCATAACCATAACATTAGAAGCACTGGTGTTATGACTTCACCACGGCGGAGTGATTGCTCGTGGCGTCCCTTCAGCTTTTGGCCATATTTTTATATTTATCATGTGGGGCGTATGGGTGCATCCTAGTTACATGTTTTTATTCAGGATTTCATGGTGAATGTGGTGTGTGCCTTGCATCCTTCACAAGGAGTTGATCCCTCCTACCCAAAACCAGTATATTAAATTAGAGGCAGCCCCTCTAATTTGCATGATGAGGTCACCCCTCCAAGTATTCATGCACGGTGGATTTTCATGACCTATATTGGCTAATGGTAAAATACGTTAAACAGTTTTCATAAGATAAACATAAGGCTTTTCAAACTATAAAACCAGTTTTATGAACATGTTCCAGGTTTTCCAGGACTTATACAATTCCGCTGCTATTGAGTCTCTATTATGTTTTAGTCACTTATCCTATGTCTATATCCGTGCACTGAGCGTTTTGCTCAGCCGTTACTTTCCTTTCCATGTCCCAAAACGGCAGGTACCCTAGGAAAGACTCGAGCATTTGGAGGACGTGCATAGGATGGAAGCTGCTAGAGACTTCTTCTCCTTTTTGCCTTCATATACTTATGCTTGTTTAGTATTTCATTCATTTCTTTTGCTTTATTATGTTTTGGGCTTATGTTTAGGAACCGATGTTTGATTCCGGTTATCCCTATGGTCATGTAATGTTTTATACATTTATCCTTGTATGCTTTGATGACACGCCATAATTACGCGTGACATTCCATTATCAAAATGGGGTGTTACATAGGCCGGCAACTTTATTAATCCTAGAGGTTTGCCATAAAGGACCCACCGGTGGTCACTTTGGTCCCAGTTACACCGCGAAGAAAGTTGTCGACTCTGGATTTTATTGGCCCACCATTTATCATCACGCTCATGAAATGGTTAAACATTGTAATTCTTGCCAACGACAAGGCAAGATCACACATAAAAATGAGATGCCTCAAAATTTCATACAAGAATGTGAAATCTTTGACGTATGGGTATCGACTTTATGGGGCCATTTTCATCATCCAAAGGGAACAAGTACATCCTCGTAGCTGTTGACTACGTATCTAAATGGGTTGAAGCAAAGGCTCTCCCTACGAACATTGTGAGGGTGGTTGTGAACTTTTTGAAACAACTTTTTGCTCGATTCGGTGTTCCTCGTACTATAATCAGTGATCACGGGACTCATTTTTGCAATGATTAATTTGCTCGAGTCATGGCTAAGTATGGTGTCAATCACCGTCATTCCACCGCTTATCATCCCCAAACAAATGGTCAAGCCGAGATTTCTAACCGTGGACTGAAGATAATTTTAGAGAGAACTGTGTGAGAGCATCGTGCCTCATGGGCCGATAAGTTAGATGATGCTTTGTGGGCTTTCCGTACCGCATATAAGACACCTATTGGTTGCACTCCATATCGTCTTGTGTACGAGAAGGCATGCCACCTCCCTATTGAGTTGGAACATAAGGCGTATTGGGCCTTGAAGTGGGCCAATTTTGATATCAACAAAGCCGGTGATCTTCGGAAGATTCAACTCAACGAGCTACATGAACTGAGGAATGAAGCTTATGAGAATTCATTAATCTACAAGGAGAAAACCAAGCTCATTCATGATTCTAGGATTAAGAACCGAGAGTTTTACGTTGGTGATCAAGTTTTACTCTTTAAATCTCGGTTGAAGATCTTTTCGGGCAAGCTTAAGAGCCGTTAGTCTGGTCCATTCACTGTCGCCAAAGTCTTCCCTTACGGCACCATTGAGCTTTCTCAACCAAATGGGGCTAATTTTAGAGTGAATGGCCAGCGTGTGAAGTTGGACTTGGTGAGGACATCTCCCATGAGATGATTCCATCCCTCACCACGTTTCCCTTGAATTAGTTCTGGGTCCAGTCAGGCTCGTGACTCGGTTAACAAAAACAAGCGCTTCTCAGGAGGCAACCCATTAATCTATCCTTTACCCGTTTTCAAAATAAGTGTAGGGGGCTACATAGGGTTTGTTGTTTTCTTTCTTATGATCTGCATAGATTAAAGATTCAAAGAGCACTTTTGATGACATTTGACGACCCGTGTGCCCGTCTTCCCGGTTCTATCCTAAACTGTCATGATTCAATATGTCATATCTTATATGTTCACATTGAAATCACTTTAGTTGTCCCTTCCTTAGCAAGATTTAAATAAAGTGCAAAATGTCCTAAGTGTAGGGGGAGTTTACTCCCACATGCTTAAACATTAAGGACAATGTTTATATCAAGTGTAGTGGGGACTTATATCAAAGTAAGTGGGCTTTTCCATTAATTTGTCCTCATTTTAACCCGAAAATTTGATATTTCGACATTTTTCAAAATTATTAATCTATTTTGGCCCAATTGTATAGTAGTATTTTCCTTTGATATCGTTATTTACTTTCTTTGCTAGAATAAAATTTTAATAAAGTGGTTTTAAATTTTTCAAAGTCATGAATCTTTTGACTCAACCCTAGTTTACTTATCCAAGTTTACTCTAGCTAGTATCCTTAACGTGTTTAAGTCAATTTTTGCTAGGATTTTATATAGGGAACTTTAAAACGCGAAAGTCTTACCTCTCACGGGTTAAGAACAAGAACTTTTCGCAAGTTCCTATAATTGATCCTAGAGAGTCGTTTATCAAGGGAACTTTAAAACGCAAATTCTAAACTTGAAAAAGTCTAAGAAGATGCAAGATCCTATAGACGACTTGAAAACCCAAAACTTTGATTTAATTGGCTAAGCATCCACGAGTCTCATTCCTTGAGATTTTAAATTATGGAGAACGAGAGATGATAGAGTCAATTATAAGTTTGGTACTCTTTCATGAATTTATGTGAGTTTATTATGAGCTTATTCTCCCATCGCTTGTTAATAAATTTAATTGCAATAAATAAGGTTGTACGATTTGAAAGGTTACTTAGCTTCTAGCCCAAGATCGTTTAAAAGTTGCTCGGTATTAATTAGAGTTCATATCAAAGGCATAACTTATTGAAGCGGGATGCGAAGATTGGCGAGTCTGAAAAGGCCCTAACAAGGCATAAGGGCTACATTTTGTTGCTAAAGATCCAAAAGTGATGTGAAGAATCATTTATCAAAAATCAATATGAAGGATCGAGACACACGATGAAAAGCAAATACTCCCCAAAAGATCATGGAGAAGTCTATCCGAAAAGACCCTAACAAGGTATGAGGATAAATAGATCCAAGTCCTAAAAGGAGGCGGATCATTGTATATCAAAGTCCAAAATAAAGATTGGAGAAAAATGAAGAAGTCGTGGTCCAAATAAGAAGAATCTCTCAAAAACTTCAAGTGAAGAAATTCCTATTATGAAGAGAAGACCATAAATTCAAGAACGTCTCTCAAGATTCGAAGTATGAAGTCGCTGCCAAATATCGGTCCGAGAAAGGTCTCAAATCGTGAAGCGAGTTATGCCAAGATATGAACTTTAAGAGGTCCTGAGAAGCAGTTTTAAAAGATTTTGTCCTTTAGCTAACTATTGACTAAATCGTTCCACTTTATTTTCATCTTAAATAAACTATCAAAATAAGTCAAACAATGCATCCTCGTGATCATTCAAGACAATTATAAAATATAAGAGATACACCTAGGAATACGGGAGTCTAAGTGAATAATTGGGACACATGAGTTTGTGTTAGTTTTCTGACTTATAATAACAATGATCTCGTTTATAAGCTTGGCATGGGGAACGTGAAGCTTGAGGGTGATAATCATTCATGACAACCAAAACCCCAAATTAAGTCTTAGATTTCTTTACTTATTTTAAATATTTTGCAATTTTCTATCTTTTTAAATTTCCTTATTGTTTAGTATTTAATAAAGGCCAAGGTGGGTTATTATGATGAAAAATGTAAACCGTTCTTTGAAATTAATGCATTACATGAGGGCATTACAATGGTCAAGTGTAGGGGATATAATAAGTGCGAAAACACTTATCCTTTTACCACTTATTTCCAATTATAACAAGACCAAAACGTGTATTTTATGTCGTAAGAGTCGGAATTATGCGTGGTTTGTGTTTTTATTGTGTTTCAGGTTAAAAATATGAAAAAGGAAGAAACCACGGGCTATCACGGGCTTTTATCGAAGAAAACGAGAAATGACGAAGTCAAAAGATCAAGAGTGCAAAAAGAACGGAAGTCCAAGGCCTATTCTGAAGATTTATCGAAGAAAAAGTCTAAAGACGAAAGTTTAATGAAGTCGAAGAACCAAGTCTAATTAAAGAAGAAAATTATAAAGATGAGTTCAATATATATCGACAAATCCTGAGACGACGTCAAGAAAGACAAAGAATTTAAATCGAGTCGAGACGAGAAGAAAGAAAGAAGAAAGCATCAAAGCCTCCCCACCTCCTATATATACCCTCCTAATGCTTCATTAGGAGTGTGTTAGTTAGTCTTCATTTTTCATTTTTGTAGTTTTAATTTTTAGAGACAGAAAGTGTTTAACTTTCTCTCACTAGGAAAACTTCATCTTTTATTTCTTTCTTGTTTGAATCTAATCTTTAATTTTTAGAGTTTAATCTTGTTTTAATTTACATCTTTTTTTACCTTTCTTTATTTTTATTTATCTTTGATCCGGAATAATCTTTGATCTTGTTTCATCTTAATGTTTATTTGATCAAAAAGTTTATCTTTTTGTTCATATATAAGTTTTTGTACAATTTGAGCTTTGAGCTTATCATGCTTTTTGGCTTAATTTGTATTTAGCTTATTTACTTTTAAGTTTTCTTAAAAGTTTCGTCTTTTTAACGTTTGTTTAAAAGGTTTTGCTTATTTAGAGTTATAAAAGTTTCTTATTCGTGCTTATTTGGTTCTTTCATTATTGATTTGGTTAAGTGTCGGATTGTGCTTAATAAAAAGAAGCTTATTAATTTTGCTTATAACGAATTTCATTCCGTCGGAAAAAGGTTTACCTTTTCCAACAGTTATTCTGATGCTGCCATCGGATTAGGGTTTTATATTCCGACGAGTTATTCCGATCTTTGCATCGGAAAAGGGTTTGGGATTCCGATCGAGATTTGGATTGTTGTGTTTATCAGTATTCCGACCGTCTTTCTGACGGATTATTCCGATAGTGTTGTTTTTCCAACAGTTGTGATTCCGATAGCTTTATTGTGCATTATTCCGATACACTAGTAGTTATTCCGACATAATTTCTTTTGACACATTCCGACGGGATTCTGATCATTGGTATTCCGACGGGTTGAGTTCACTTTTTGTTTCTAGTTAATTTTCAAGTTTTCTTTTCCCACCAATCTAGGTTAGATATTCTTGTTTTATTTTTAATAACTTTTATGTTTATGTTACTTGTAGACTTAGATATTCAAGCCCCCCCTTTTAGTGACCAATGCCATTAATTCCACCATTCACCGTGATCAATTCGGATTGAATCGAGTACGAACAACACTTTCTTGAACACACAAAAGTCATAAATCAGCAGGTACAAAAGGTCGCTCTTAGGATTCTTAGAGAGTATGTGCATTTGGATGGAAGCTATTCAGACTTCTTACTTTATGCACTTCATACATTACTTTGCTTGTTTGGACATTGTTTATCCTTCCTTTCTGTACTTAATTATTTATGTTTTGTTGGGAATAAATTATAGCCAGTCTACTTGAGCGCTGACAAGAGTAAAACAAGCGTTGACAGAAGTAAAACAAGCGCTGACAGATCAAGCGTTGACAAGAAGAAGCAAGCGTTGATACATTGAAGACAAGCACTGATGGAAGGATATGATCTACACATTTATTATATTCTAGATTACTTCTAGTAAAGATAGGAACAACAATGTATTTTCTATATTTATCTTTACCTAGAATAGTTGATACGTAGATTATTGTACAAGGCTTCTTATGTCTATAAAAGAAGACCTTTAGGTTATGGTTCATATAAGTTTTCATACGTAAACACTTTCATTGTAAGCAAGTTTGATATCATTAATCAAAGTGAAAGTTTGTTTACATCTTGTGTGTTCTTGTTTAAGTGTTAATTCCGCATAACACTTAGATTGTCATATACATATACAAAGGTTTCTCTAAGTGTATTACTTGATCTAATCTCGTATACATAAAGCTAAATCGATCTAAGTTTGGGATCAACAAGTGGTATCAGAGCTTGTTGAGGAACTTTTGATCTTAAAGAACACAAGAACCCTAAAATCACCAAAACCCTAATTTTCTCAACACCCTAACAACATCATGTCAAATCCAGAAATAACCACTTCCTCCTCACCTTTGCCAAACATAAAGATTCACATGCTTGATACAACCAACTTTGAATTGTGGAAATTCAAATTTGAGCAATATCTAGGGATCTATGACTACACACTCTGGGAGATTATTGAATATGGAAACACATTCAATAAAGCTGAAAAGGTTGCTGCTGCCATTGCTACAAGAACTACTGTAGATTTGTAAATCTATGCTTATGTTTTTAGAGAGAGAAAGAGATAGAGAAATGGTGGATTTCACACTTTAGAAAGAGAAACTAAGAAAGAACTATGTGTAAAATAATGAAAAACCACACCCTCTCCATCAAAGGAGAGGGTTTATATACCCAAGCCTTGTAATGGGCTTGGGCTTACACGTTTGGGCCGGCCTACACAAGTTGTAGGCTTGGCTTGGACTTGTTTGATAAATAAAGAGTGTTAACTAAACTACGAGCTATTACATGGAGTATCGTTGGAGTGACCGATCCTTCTTAATACGTAAAACGTATTTCCAACAATCTCCCCCTAAGGGAGGTCACTCCAAACAAGGGCGTTACCCGAGTTATAATAATAAAATAAACGTAGCATACTATGCTTGTCTTTAGCTCGTAGTCTTCATCTTTCTTTTCTTTTTCTTTTCTGGTGAACATGCTGATGTGATCTTTGATATCAATCTTGAGCATTAATCTCTTGCCTTGATCTCGTGCATCCATCACTTGTGATCTTCGCCTCTTCGTGACCTCACGTCCCACATACTTATACCTTCGTAATTCTTAATAGCTTCAGAGTTTGAAACAGCGGAAGACTTCACTTTTAGGCTTTCTTGAATTAGATGAGGTATTAAGTGCCTAAAGTATAAGCATGCGGGGACGACTTCTTCTTGGATCCCGCAACGCCACCGTCTTCAAATGCCGCAACATAAGTAGACACGAACGAAATGGCTTTGAACATTTCATTCTAATTCGGTAGCATTTTACCTCCAGTCGGTGAAGACCGTTGGACGATATTAGATATCGTACCCGTGACGGATAGTTTCAATTAAGTAACTTCCTGACAGGATTTCGCGGGTAAACCCGTTCTCTTTATTCGACCGTCCAAAGCTGACTGCGAACATAAAGAGTGAATCATTTGGATAATAATATCCGCATGATTTGAAGCCGTCAATTCATGTTCCTGGAACAAGTGAAATCCAATTAAGAACCGCACCATCGTTGCTTTCCAGTTATCACGAGCTTGATTCGTATAGAATCTTGCAAGTTACCTACCAAGTGCTGTTTGAGGTTAACACTAGAAGGATTTCCACTCATCACCGTGAACACAACGGTATCACTCTGAGTGTTCTGGCAAGATCACTGAGATATTGCGTAGAGGCCTGGAACGTGTTTAAATTCATTTAAGAAATAAACAGCTGTTGCTTTCCAGTTATCACAAGTTTGATTCATAAAGAATCGCACAAGTCACCTACCATGAGCTTTTTGATATTCGCTCAAGAAGGATTTCCATCTTCATTGTAAATACTTTCGTATTACTCGGATGTTCAGGCAAGATCATGAAGATTTTGCGTAGGACTCTAAAAATCTTTCTTACTTTTCACAGTGTGTGAAGAAGCAAGGAAATATGAAAGTGTGTCCTAATGAGATATTTGATGATCTCAAATGGCTCTAGACTCGATCGTGCACTTTGGATTTTAGTGATCGGAGGCTGGAGAGGAGTGCCACCTTTTCAATACCAATTTATTCGGAGTGAATAAATCAATAGATAATGCGTTGTCTCCGTGTGATTAAAACAAATACCTTTTGAGAGATATCTGAGTTAGCTGGGATGGGTTGTGCATTGCATAACTGGGTCCATGATGTCTTATCTTCAATATCAAGCATCATTAAAAATGATCTCAATAGCATATGTATGGACCCGGTTTCTGCCTAAAGTTGTAAGGAGGGCTTCTTTCTTTACACCCTTTATCTTTACAATTCTTTTTCATTCTTCAACCCCTTCAATGCTTACCAATACGTCATCACTAGCACCTTGTTGTGATTGTTCCAGTGCTAACTTAAGTACTTGGTCGTCATTCAGCTACGTTCACAATCTTTCTCCATCTTTCCTAAGGACTTACTATTTCTAGCTATGGAATGTCCTTGGGAAGATTCCTCCGGTTCTGGAAGAATCATAGGACTTAACCTATTCTACCATCCTTATGTCACCACAATCTTTATCGTCGTGAAATAAATTAGTTTCAGGTAAGTATATGTAACCATGAAAATCCATTTTGATATGCAAATCCGTTTTGCTCCCCCTTAACATATGCCACGATATTCGAAAACATTTCGCACATGTTGGGATGAGCCAGCACTTTAAGTCAAACCATTTGTGATAATATCCCATATTAAATCACATTTTCTCCCCCATATTAAAAATATTAACCCAATCAATGTTTTTAATATCAATTGATTTAATGAAGTTTTAACAAAGGTTTTGGGAAGAAAAATGCAAGTCCGTTTTACCTTCATGATATCAAACGCATGAGATATGATACCGATTTGTAACATGATCATATATTCACCATATTAAAAAGAATTAACAAGGTTGGACCTGATGGATGAGAACATCATATGATAAGATCAAATGGTTCTTGTCAGCATATGTTGGTCGCCTCGTCTCGTCTGAAGTCATCTCTTGACACCACGTGTACGATTGGTATTGTTGTCTTGACACCAACTTGTGAACTTGGCACTTTCGGCATCGAAGATTCTGAATGCTTGACAATTGCTCCCCCTCAATTGTTGACCCGTGTTCTATTGAAAGAGCTGTAGTCGTCGGTTGAGTAGTCGCATCGTCGAGTATGTAGATACCAATTGTAGATTGCTATAGTTGTAGAGACGATAGCTTCATAAAAACAAGACTTCTCTTGTTTTAACAAATAAATGCACTGAGGCGTACATAGATTTGTGTTAAACCAAGTTATAAAGTAAACTTGATCCCTTACAAGGTTTTAAAGTAAACCTTGCCCGAGAAAATTAATTCCCGTTGTGAGCCAAAGCTTTCATAAGAAATACTTGACTTTAATATGAAAACCGGGTTGTAGTCTGAAATAACTACAAGCCATATAGGCATGTTTTATGAAATATTTACAACTTTTGTACGAACTCTATTTATGGCGTCGTGTCGATATTAATCAACATTTCTAAGGCCATAAATATTATCGTACCAAAAGACATGCCTTTGAAAAAATAAAGTAAAAATATTTTTGGATTTTTCTAGATTTTTCAATTTTTATGGTTTTTATATGGTTTTATATTTTTGTATTTTGCTTTTGTGGATAAAAAATATAAACAATATATACAAATGATCACCAAGGATACAGAGAATAGTTTTACCACCACTATTCTTTCGCTTCATCTGCTAGTTCCTGTAGAGTCTCAGGCGAAAAAGTTCTCATTCCTAGCTTGTCGGCCAAAAATTCAATTCGAGCGCGATCTAAAGCCTTCGTGAAAATATCCGCCAACTGATACTCAGATCGGACAAAGTAAAGCTCGATTACTCCATTTTCCACTTGCTCCTTGATGAAATGGTAGCGAATGTCAATATGCTTCGACCGGGAGAATTGAACGTTGTTGCAGCATAAGGCAATTGCACTCTTGTTGTCACAGTACATCGGAATTTTGTTGAAACCTAGACCATAGTCGGTTAATTGCGATCTCATCCAAAGAATTTGAGCACAGCAACCGGACATAGCTATGTATTCTGCTTCCGTACTTGAAATTGCAGCGCTTTTCTGCCTTTTCGATGCCCAACTGATTAATCGATCTCCTAGTAGTTGCAAAGTTCCACTCGTGCTACGCCTTGTATCTTGACAACCCGCGTGATCCGCATCTGCATATGCCATTAGTGCAATAGAAGAGTCCTTCGAATACCAAAGTCCCCAATTAATGGTTCCTTTAAGATATCGAAAAATCCTTTTAACAGTAGCTAAGTGTAACTCAGTAGGCCTAGTTTGATACCTGGCACACATACATATAGCAAACTGAAGATCAGGTCGATTGGCTGTGATATACAGAAGAGTACCGATCATTCCACGATAAAGTGTCGGATCAACGGCAACTCCATGTGGATCTGCATCAAGCTTAGATTTCTCCATCATTGGAGTGTCCACGGGGTCGCAAGATTCCATCTTATATTTCTTAAGCGATTCAAGGGCATATTTGGATTGATTAATAAAGATGCCTCTGGGACTCTGAGATATCTGAAGACCTAAGAAGAATGATACCTTGCCCATCATTGACATCTTAAACTTGGAAGACATGAGTGTCCCAAACTCATCCGATAAGTTTTGGGTCGAGGCTGCAAATATAATATCATCAACATATATTTGTACCATAATCATATCTTTACCTCGTTTCTGAATGAACAGCGTGGGATCCACCTTGCCTTTTGCGAAGCCTTGAGTAATGAGGAATTGTGACAATAGATCATACCATGCGCGTGGAGCTTGCTTCAACCCATAGAGAGCCTTCTTAAGCTTGTACACATGATTAGGATAATTAGGATTCACAAAACCATCCGGCTGTTGAACATAGACTTCTTCCTTGATTTCACCATTAAGAAATGCCGTCTTCACATCCATCTGATAGACGATCATATTCATATGAGCTGCACAGGCAAGGAATAGTCTAATAGCTTCCAAACGGGCAACAGGTGCAAAGGATTCCATAAAGTCGACGCCCAATAATTGCTTGTATCCACGAGCTACTAGTCGAGCTTTGTTTTTCAATATTCCGCCTAACTCATCGAGTTTCACCTTGTAAACCCATTTCAAAGTGAGTAACTGCACTTGATCCGGGCATGGGACAAGTTCCCATACATCAAGACGTATAAACTCATTAAGTTCTTCTTGCATAGCTTCTATCCAACAGGATTGAGTAAAAGCTTCCTTCCATGTCTTGGGTTCAACTTCAGTGAGAAAAGCATCAAAGTGACAAAACATTGCACTTTCTTGTAACTGACTTCGTGTGGATATCGGACGATTAGGGTCACCAATAATAGAATCTATAGGATGATCCTTTGTCCACTTGCTGTCATGTTCACGAATCCGTGGATTGGAGTAAACTGTGGAAGGAGCTTCCTCTGAGGTGGACGACCCGGGTTGATTAGGGTCGGGAATAGATACACCAAAGAATGGAAGTTCACGCATTTGAGCGAATTCCAAATCGTGATCATCGTCATCCTCTTCATCATCAATAGGCATGACATGGGTAGTTGTTACTTGTGTTGGTTGAGAATTACTCGTTGTTGGTATATTTTGACCAATTGTTGGTGCAGATGTATCTGATTGTGCTTCGGTTGCTGGAGCGACAACTTCGTTTACCGGAGCTATTACCTCAGGATCTGGAGCAACAATAGTTGGAGGAGTAAAGAATTCATCAAAGAACGGTTGAAACAACGTATCCCATTCAGTCCTAGTAGGTGGTATAAATGATGAAGTAGGGTTGTTTGGGACAAGACCAGAACTAATATTGCTGGGTCCCATTTCATGAAGTGCGGGTTCAGAACTGCTTTGCTCAAAAGCCATTTTTTGTTGAGAAGCATACATTGCAAGTGGATCATGAACTTGAGGTGTAGACAACCGAGCCTCGATCACATGGCATTCATGTTGTTGAAGAAAAGCTTGAAGTTGATCCACATTGGTGTTATGCAAGTCCTTAGCCAATTTAACATCCGTCACGTATTTTTTCCATTCTGGAGGAAGAGTGTTCAAATACTTGGTGTTCAATTGAAAGGTAGGGATTGCCATGCCATAGATATTAAGCTCATTCAACAATAGGGTAAATCTCAGATAGTAATCATTGAGAGTCTCCCCTGGCACATAGGCAAACTTATCAAAAGTATCATAAAGCTTACACTCTCGTTCTTGTTTAGTTAACGAGGTGCCTTGCATTAGAACACGAATTCTATCCCATAACTCTTTAGCAACTTTATGTTTGCTGACGAGTTTGTAGACATCTGGAGGAAGAGCTTGGAGAATGATGTTTGTAGCATACTTATCACATTTATCTTGAATCTTCATATCTCCAGTCAACTCACCCGTTGTGCGAGGACGAGTGGTCGTACCTTCCGTCACGGTACCATAATCTAATGGTCCATTGAGCACCGATGCCCAAATTAGATGTCCATTCTCCTTGTTCAACATATAAAGTTCCATTCGGGAAGCCCATTCCTCATACATAGTCTTCACCAACATTGGTGGACGATTATCCGTACCCGAGAGGATGGACTTATCCATAAGAGATGTATACTCCATTTCAATAAGTTAAGATTTACAAAGTTGATCGAACAATGAAATAAGGTTAAGTATTTTTGTGTTGAAGTCGAGAAACAATGTTAAAATCCCTTAAAATATGTTCTCGATAAACCAAA
Organism: Glebionis coronaria; assembly: GCA_025667525.1. Lineage (NCBI taxonomy): Eukaryota > Viridiplantae > Streptophyta > Magnoliopsida > Asterales > Asteraceae > Glebionis > Glebionis coronaria. Next base: position 215,461,210 of record CM046876.1, on the reverse strand, counting down.
TCGTAATGTAACACTGTCGGAATGATGATGGTATCGGAATGCCTAGATCGCAATGCAGAGCGGTCGCAATGTTCAGATCGCAAATCCCTATCAGAATGTTCAGATCGCAAAGCCTATCGGAATGTTCAGATCGCAAAGCCTATCGGAATGATTCAGATCGCAAAGTGGCTGTCAAAATTCGAGCAGAGTAACGACTTAACAAACCTTCCTTATACCCGTCGGAATCTCAGATCGCAATAGCTATCGGAATGATTCAGATTGGAATAAGTGATAAAAATCCAACGATCGCAATGTAGAAACCTAACCCTTTCCGATGGTTAAGTTATTGCGATGGAGGCCTAAGTAGAAATTGTACTTTCCGATGGATGTTTCTGCTAGAATTTCGGAATGAAGAACAAAGCCTTTTTTGCACTTTTGATCCAAGAAAACTGATGTTTTAATGAAAAACAAGATACCAAGAACACTTTTAAGCACAACTCCCTATGTTACACTACTTTAAACTTCGATCCAACACCAAAAAAAATTTTGAAGATTCGGCAAAAACAAACCTATACTCCACGAATTGTTTTGAAAACAAAACGCAACACAAAAAGAAACCTATATTTCATCCCAAGCTCTTGATACCATTTGTAGATTTGTAAATCTATGCTTATGTTTTTAGAGAGAGAAAGAGATAGAGAAATGGTGGATTTCACACTTTAGAGAGAGAAACTAAGAAAGAACTATGTGTAAAATAATGAAAAACCACACCCTCTCCATCAAAGGAGAGGGTTTATATACCCAAGCCTTGTAATGGGCTTGGGCTTACACGTTTGGGCCGGCCTACACAAGTTGTAGGCTTGGCTTGGACTTATTTGATAAATAAAGAGTGTTAACTAAACTACGAGCTATTACATGGAGTATCGTTGGAGTGACCGATCCTTCTTAATACGTAAAACGTATTTCCAACAACTACTGTTGCTGGATGTCCAGAAGCAGATAAGAAAGAAAAACCTGGTGATGGTAGAGCTGTGTCTGCTGAAGACATAGCAAAAGAAAAGGGTTGACATGAAAACCCTAAACATTCTGAAAGTCTCTTTGGGACAAGAGAACCAGCATAAATACAGAGGTTATGAATCTGCTAAGGACCTTTGGGAAGCTCTTGAAGTTGCATATGGTGGTAATGATGACACTAAGGAAGAGAAGAAGAAGCAACTCATGCATGATTATGCTGTTTTCAAGGCTAAACCCAATGAGAAGCTTAGCAGTGTGAGAAGCAGACTGCTTGACATTACAAGCAAGATGTCTTTCATGGGGACACAACTTGGTGATGTTGACATTAATGCCACTTTTCTTAAAAGTCTTGGTGAAGCATGGAAGATTGAGGCAAGATCTATACTTGCCAACAACACTCACAAAAGTTCTACTTTTGATGATATCTACAAAAAACTGAGGCTGTTGGAAGATGAAACTCTTTTGGAGCATGGAAGCAAGTCTACCAACAGTAATATGGCCTTCTTCTCACATACTGAAGGTCAATTTAATCAGAAGGACTCTCACATGCATTCAGTTACTGGATCATCATGTGTCAACGCTGGAACAAGTCCTGTCAACGCCTCCCTTTCAGACGCTGACACATACGAAAGTGACTCACCAAGAGTTAAACCTGCTGGTTTGGATCTGGATACTGTATGTGCTTATATTGCTTCTTTGCCCAATGTTTCAGTGATTACATATGAGGACCTTGAGCAAATAAGTGATGAGCACTTGGAGGAGATGGATATTAAGTGGAACATGGTTCTTGCTAGTATAAGAGCAAACAGGTGGAATAGAAGGTTTAAGAAGAAGATGACCTTCAATGCAAATGACACTACTGGATTTGATAAATCCAATGTTGAATGCTACAATTGTCATCGTATGGGGAACTTCATGAGGGAATGCAGATCTCCTAGAAGATCTGATGCTGGCAAACCTTCAAGTCAAATTGTTAAGGCTCATGATCCTAAGGCCATGGTTGCAGTGCAAGAAATTGATGGTATGGGATGGGATTGGAGCTATTTGGCTAAAGATGTGGAAGAGGATAAAGCTTTAGTTGCTGAGATAGAAGAAGAAGAGCATGTTCAATATGCTCTCATGACACACTCCTCCTCTTCATCAGATAATGAGGTATACGATGATGCTTTTTGTAGTAAAGGTTGTAGGCTAAATACTGAGAAACTTAACAAAGAGGTGTTAAGATTATTAGATGATATGAGTACTGAGAGATGCAAACTGTCTAACTATCAATTAGCTCTCACTCAAACAGAGAAGACAGTTTTTGAATACAAGAAAAT